>CM053785.1:775187935-775827935 GCA_028749045.1 Cupressus sempervirens | reverse complement strand
GTAACCTAAGTTACTTTTGAAATTGGCAGTATAAGATATGTTTCAAATAGATTAAAGGATGTAGAATCATGTTGTATACTGGTTTATATCTATTGCATGAACATTCTTTTGTAAATCTGCTTGATGTGTATTTTAAAAATAGCTGTGATGAACATATATCAGGGTGGCTGAATTTGGTTTATCCTATTCAGTTAATTAATTCAGTGATAACTTTAAAATGAATTGGGTGGGTTAATTACATATAAAAGATAATTGGCCTTACCTATGACTTAAACCTATATGGTTAAGTATGGAGAACAAGGCATATCTCTATTCTGTCGTTGACAAGTATAATAGAGAATACCATTATGTGTTGACTATGAGCATACCATACATGGATGTAGAATCTTAGTGCCATAACAATGACACCTCAATATATATGCTTCATTTACGGGTTATTCTTAGTGCAAGTTTAATTTTGCTTTGTTAAGTAAATGTTTACTTCTTGCAAATTAATTTTGAAATTGCACTATGTTAAGTGAATCAAATAACTGCATTATGGATATGTATATGTTTAAATCTAACATGTATGCAGGTGGATTACGCTTTTCAACTCAGTGTGTACTAAGCCCCCCTTTCTATGTGGTTTTCAGGTGCTTCAAGATATTTTAGCAAGTAACCAAAGATGACTATTGAAGTTACTATTTGAAACAACATTAGGGTCCCTATGTTGGACATAGGTGTTTAGAAATGATGTTGTACTACATTATTGTACTAAACTCTATTTGTATCAGCATCATCATGGAAACATATGTGGATGATATTATATTTCTTATTGAGGATTTTAAATTGAGAATGGTTCAATCTGTGTATATGTACTTGTATTAAGAAGATTTTAATATTAAAAAAATTATTGCATTTATGGTATTTGTTCTTTATTTTCTATTCTTTCAGTTATGTTTAGTGAGGCATTACATTTGGAATCAGAGACAGGTTAGAGTAACCAGGACTCTTGGGTTATAGGGTTTAACTTGTTATCGATGCGTTATTAACTGTTAATAGATTTTAGATTGCTATCATGCCTCTTGTCACTAGAGGAGCTCACGGACGCAGCATTCTTGAGGATAACCTTGCTAGTAGAGGTAGAGGCAGGGGTAGGGGCCATGGTAGAGGTCCTTGGCACCAAAACTTTGCTGGGAATGATCAGTTTGATCAGAATGTTGGGGTTGGAAACAACCACGATAATCAGGCAGATCAAGCTGTGGTACTTCAGAGGATACTAGAACATCTCGATAATATTGAGGCTAATAACTAGATTCCTGGTGGGGGAGCGAATGATAGGAGACCTCTTGTGCAAGTTCATGTTGAGGAAGATCCAGTGGCTAGAGCTCAGCTCAAGGATCTTTCCAAGATGAAAGGACTGTTATTTTATGGTACGGAACAGGGTATAGTGGTAGAAGCTTGGCTACTAAATATTGAGCGATGCTTTGTTTTACATCGTTACTTGAGTAATGTGAAGGTAAGATGGACAGTTTTGCATTTGAAAGGATTTGGTACCTTGTGGTGGGAGTAGGAGTTGGAGAAGCTAGGCATTGATATCTCTCTAGTTATTTGGGAACTCTTTGTTGAGGGTTTTAAGGAGAGGTTCATGTTGGAATATTAGCGTCAGGCCCCTGTAGAGGAGTTCTTTCAGATTATGTAGTCTGGCTCTACAGTGGAAGCTTATGAATGTAGGTTCTACGAGCTTAAGAAGTTTTCTGGGTGGGCTAAAAATGATAAGGCCATGATACAACATTTCATCAGAGGGCTTATGTCCAAGATTGGGGAGGAAGTGAGAACTTTCAGACCTTTGTCTATGCAGGAAGCTTCAGAGTGAGAAAAGCTGATTGAGATGAAGTCTGGATATCATGGGGCTTCATACAAAACTAGCATGAATCCACCTACTCGGATGTCAGTAAGAATCAAAAGCCTTTACAGAGCAGTTTGAAATCAAGATTTTTAGGTGGGAAATTCAAGAAAAGGAAGTTTTATAAGGAATCCAAGGGTTCAGAATAGCCTAGACCATCTCAACCAACTCAGAGTGTACAAAGTAATAAGCCATCTCCTAATCCTTCAGGTTAGAACATGGGATTCAGGAAATCTGTTGATTGTTTTCATTGCAGACAGTTAGGTCATTACCAATCTTAGTGCCCTAACTGGGACAAGCCGAAGGTTGGACCTAAGCCAGCTAGGTTTGAAGTGATAGTTGGTGATTCTACCAGGAACCACCATATCTTTGCAACCCTGGATCAAATGCAGGCTGAACACTAGAACATGATTATTGAAGCTCAGGGTAATACCCAAGGTATGAAAGTGTCTATTTTATTTGACTCTGGAGCTACAAACTCATTTATTTCTTTTGCTTTAGTTGCAAATAGTGGTATTTCTATGGTTGAGGCAAGGAATAGATGGCAAGTGGAGTTAACGTCAGGTTCTAGGGTGAATGCTGATAGTATTGCTCCTGACTATAAGATTCATATGAAAATTTTCACAACTTCAACGAACCTTAGGGTTATACCTTTAGGATCATATGATATAGTTTTGGGTATGGATTAGTTAGAACAACATCAAGCCATTTTGAATTGTAAGGATAAGACAATTCATTCCATAGATGATCTTGGATCAGCTAGGGTTATTGTTGGAAACAAGAGACCCATCTCTTTGAGGACTATTTCTACCAAGCAATTGGCAAGGTGTGTTCGAAAAGGTTGCAGTTTGTTTGCCATTTTGGTAAATGACTTAGAAGATTCCATAGTTAGAGGTTCTTTTCTCGATCATCTAGTCTTGTAGAGGTTTTCAAATGTTTTTGTTGAGGAGATGCTAGGAATGCCTCCGAGAAGAGAAATTGATTTTCAAATCAATTTAGTGTCGGGAATGGAACCAATTTCCAAGATTCCATACAGAATGAAAGCTAAAGAGTTGGTTGAACTTAAATTTTAGTTGGAGGAGCTTTTTGAGAAAGGTTTGATTTGTCCTAGTGTTTCACCATGGGGTGCTCTAGTAATCTTTGTCAAGAAGAAAGACGGCTCCTTAAAACTTTGTATCAATTATAGATAGTTAAACAAGGTCACTATTAAGAATAGGTATCCTTTGCCTAGAATTGATGACTTGTTTGACCAAGTCAAGGGTGCCTGAGTCTTTTCGAAGATTGATCTGAAATTCGGGTATCATCAACTTAGAATCCAGGAAGTTGATATTTATAAGACAACTTTTTGCACCAAATATGGACACTATGAGTTCACAGTGGTACCTTTTGGGTTGACAAATGCACCTTCTATCTTCATGAGCTTTATCAATAGTGTGTTTAGAACTTACCTAGATAAGTTCATAGTGATTTTTCTAGATGATATTTTGGTGTATTCCAACACTGCTGAGGAGCATGAGCAGCATTTAGAGGAGCTTTTGGAATGCCTTCGTAGGAATAGAATATATGCCAATCCTAAGAAGTGCAAATTCTTCAAATTGAAGATTTGCTACTTAGGGCATATCATTTCAGGGGATGGAATTTTTGTAGATCCATCCAAAATTTGGGCTATTGTAGATTGGCCAGCACCTACGAATGTGTTCAAGGTTCAAAGTTTCATGGGCTTAGCAAGCTATTACTGCAAATTTGTGTCAAATTTCTCTGGAATAGCCCATTCTATCACATCTCTTCAGAGAAAAGGGAAGAAATTTGTGTGGACTGATGAATGCGAGGTAGCATTTCATAAACTTAAGGAATGTTTAACCAGTGCACCAGTTGTGGCAATCCTTGATTCAGCTAAGGAGTTTGTGGTTTACACTGATGCATTCCTGGATGGCATAGGGGTAGTGTTGATGCAAGATGGATGTGTTATAGCTTATGAGTCCAGAAAGCTTAAGAGTCATTAGGTGAATTACCCTACTCATGGTCTTGAACTTGTTGCGAGTATGCATGCTTTGATCAAGTGGCAGCATTTTCTACTGGGTCAATGTTTTGAGTTGCATTTCGATCATCAGAGCCTTTAGTATCTTTTCACATAACCAGACCTCAAGCTAGGCAGCGAAGATGGATGGAGTTCCTTTGTGAATACGACTTCAAGATTAATTATGTGCAAGGGAAGGAGAATGTGGTTGCTGATGCACTTAGCAGAAGTCGACATGAATTATCTTCTCTAATCCTCATAGTGGATCTTAAGGATAGGATTTTTTAGAACCTTTTCACAGATCTTTGGTTTTAGGATGTTAAGGCTATTATTGACAGTGGTAGCATCTTGGAAGGGCATTTTGAGGGGTATTTAGTAAATTTTGAAGGTTTACTACTGTATAGAGGGAGTGTGTACATTCCTGAGTTGGGTGATTTGAGAAATTTGATTATGTTTGAGGCCCACAAAGCACCATATTCAGCTCATCTGGGTGTCAAGAAAATGCATGCTGACCTTAAGCAGCATTATTATTGGCCTGGAATGAAGAGAGACATAGCGGATTTTGTGGCTCGATGCTTGGAATGTTAGTGGGTTAAGGTTGAACATCAGCACCTTGTGGGATTATTGCAGCCACATAATATTCCAGAATGGAAATGGGACACCATTTCTATAGATTTTACTACTGGATTGCCTATGATAGCTCATAGGCATGATGCTATTATGGTGGTAGTGGACCGATTTTTGAAGGTTTCTCATTTTATTCCTATTAGATTGTCCTATAATGCAGCAATGGTTGCCAAAGTATATATGGAATAGATAGTTAAGTTATACGAAATTCCTAAAAAGATTATTTCTGATAGGGATCCAATGTTTACTTCATCTCTATGGAAATCCATGCAGTGAGAGTTAGGTACTCAGCTGAATTTTAGTTCAGCTTATCACCTGGAGACTAACAGACAAACTGAATGGGTCAACCAGATTTTGGAGGACATGCTTAGAATGTACGTAATGGATAGACAGAATAAATGGGAGGAGTACCTACACTTGGTAGAATTTGCGTATAATAATGGATATCACAGTTCCATAGGTATCGCACCATTTCAAGCATTGTATGGTAGACCTTGTAGGACGCCTCTTAGCTGGGATAATTTGGAAGACAGGACTCTTTTAGGACCTGATATGTTGCAAGATTTGGACCAGCAGGTGAATAGGATCAGAGGACACCTTATTACTACTCAGGATAGACAAAAGAAATATGCTAATAAGCATAGGATTGACCATCAATTCTTGGTTGGTGATAAAGTGTTTCTTCGGGTAAGGCCACGTAAGAGTCCGATTCAATATGGAAAGGGATCCAAGTTAGCACCACGATTTGTAGGTCTAGTTGAAATTCTGGAGTGGATTGGACCTATTGCCTACAAACTTGCTTTGCCACTGATTCTTTCATGAATTCATAATGTATTTCATGTTTTAGTTTTGCGTAAGTATATTCTTGATATTGCTCACGTGCTTGACTAGAAAAAATTGTAGATTTTGGATGGTCAAATTATGCTAGAACCAGTGTAGATCATACAAAGCAGAACTATGAGTTTAAGGGGAAGAAAAATAAGGAAGGTAAAGGTCCTATGGGACCCCAAAGATGAATCATCTGCTACCTAGGAGGACACTAATATGATGAGAGCAACTCATCTGCACTTGTTTGCTGACTTCTAGGAGAAAGTTGAATCCTAGTGGGGGAGGGTGTCATGCCTGACCACTACTTGGGTTTTACTGCATATTATGACTTTGTGTTTATAAGTTTATTTTCTGATGTTATGATCGTATTATCTATAGAAAATGGTTTTTATAGTTTTTGGAACATGTGTTTTATGTCAGAACATATTGCAGTCTCAAGATTATCATGTTAGATATCTATGATTTTACGTTATTGTAGTGTAAGCACAATACTTTTGGATTAATATTAGGAAATTTTATTTCAGTTTGATTTGACTTATCAGCTAAGAGAAATATATATTTAATTGCGATGTTATGCTTCAGTTTGTGTTTTTCTAATGCATAAATGTTAAATGATTTGCTTGCTTCAAATAGATATGTTTTTTTTATACAAACTTACATAGTTTCGATTTTAGAGCATTCAGTCATTTGTAGTGATTATGGAGAATATAACCCTAATTTTATTTACTTGTGATTTCTGATATTAGTAGGGTTATTTTTATTAATATGTTATGTAATTCTAATTGGATTGATTATCCTAACATATTATCTTTGTGTTTATAAGGACTAAAATATCCTAATGGTTCTAGAATATATATATATATATATATATATATATATATATATATATATATATATATATATATATATATATATATATATATATATAGATAGATAGATATTTTGTTTTTTTTTTTTTAAAGGGGTTTACAACCCATGGCTTATATCATTTACCTATAAGCCTATGTTATATCAAATGTTTTGGTTATTTAAATTGAGGTTTATAATTCCCTAAAACGCTTATGGGTTTTGAATGCAAACTCAGGGATATTTATGCATTGTACCTTGCCAAATACATGGCGGTGGTAGTGAACTGCCATATACATTAAGTCTATTGAATGCCATTTTGTAGTGGGGCTTTAATGGCACTGAAGTTCTCAGTCGCCATATCCTTGCAAGTTGGGCTTTGTGGAATTAATGCCGATATTTTGGCATTTTTGTTTTGATTATGCATTCCACCTGTGTTTGGTTGCTGAAGGGTCAGCAATATGCAAGGTTTTAGTTGGAAGGAGATATTGTCTTATGGGGCTAAACAGGGTTTTATTTCTCACGGCAAGTAATTCTATTGCTTTCTCTAAGAAATTTCATACGTATTGGTCAATATTCAATTGGGAAGTGTGGTTTGGAATTCTTTTCATTTCGGCTTCGACAACAAGTTTTAGTGCAGAGCCAGTATTGTGTTGTGCATTTCACCTTCAATAATCTGAGGTAGGGGGTCATTTTCTAACTTAAATCTTTTACTGCTCTGTAGTGTTAGTTGTTGAAGGAAATATGAGATATGTGTTTTAAAATACATAATTATCGATACCCAAGTATGGGTATTTGCAGGTCTGGGCATTTGGAGGTGTCGAGCTCTATAAATATAAATGTTTTTTTGTGGGTAAGGTGTATTTTTTGTTTAAAACGGGTCTTTCCATTTCAATTTTTATATAAATTTGAGGATCTGTATGGGTGTTCTTCTCTGTGTTTGATGTTGTGAGTTTTATTTTTGATCTCGGCCTGATTGTTAAATAATAGTTTCTAGATATGTATATACTTGTGTTAGTTTTTACAAAATGGTTTATAGTTTCTTTTATACTCAAAGAGTAGAACTGTGTGAGAAATTCATGTTCAAGACAAATAGCATGATGGCGGATTGTATTATAGCATATAAGTGTTTTATTCTTAAAAAATCTTTTAACATACTTTGTGAGTACCCATGTAGCAGAGCTCACTTGAACTATACTTATGTAAGAGGCACGGCCTCAGTCTCAAGTTTACTTTATGAGCTCAAGATCACAGTCGAGAGCTGAGGCATTTTGTCAAACGGTTAACCTGAAACATTATAATGTTAATTTCCTTAGTTTAGATCTGACACATTTCATCGAATGGTATCTATGCCTGATATAGTAAACCATAGTTTTCAATTTCATGTTGATTATATGAGACGTGGTAGATTTGTCGTCCTGTTTGTGATTGAAATCATAAGTGGATGTATTGTGTTGAATATAGCAAGTGATAGAGGTTTCATAATGTGTTAGTCATAAAGCGGTCAATATCATTATTCACGGCAGGTATATAATGTGTTTAACAAAAAACTCTATTACATGAAACATATCACATACACACAGATGTGTTGTGTAGATTGTTCTATGGTTTAAAGTTTATTATAGTAGTTCATTGCAGACCTTAAATGAAATGGTGTTTTGTTGAAACCTATGTTACATCTTTTATATATGTATATGAACAATAATAGACCAATGAGAACATCGAAACCGTAGCAGTTGGTTGAATAGATAAGCATTTTCATTTTGTCAAACAGTAATCTTGAAATGTAAACATAGTGTAATTTATTTTATGACAGCATAATATTTATTACATTAATTATCTTTTTTAAAGCAACATCTATGAAGATGGTAATATGATTTGATTTTGAATTTGTAATTGTCTTGATCGGGTTATAATTCAAATTGGGTGCTTCGATATTGTAAAATAGTTGTGTAAATTTAAGTGGTTTAGTTTACGAGCTATTCTTTTAAAAGAAAAATAATAATAAAACTTTCCATTGGATATTCATATGTATAGTTGAATAAACAATAGCATGGTTATTGATCTGATGTTAAAATTGTCAGAATTTGGACATTTTGAAATATGTATGTTAAAATGAAGTAATTCATAAACATATATATATATATTGCAATCCACTATTTACTTGCATTCGGATTCGTTGGTAGTTTATTTATGCATTGGAAATTTGATTTCAATGGAAAAGATGGCATAATGATATATGTTTGATAAGAATTTTTAGATTGAACAAGAATATCATATTTAATATAATTTTATTATCTTAGTAATTTTGGAAAGATTAATTAGTTTATTATGATAGCAAGGGACAATGGTATATTATTAAGATTGGTAGATATCATTAAAGTGATATGTTAGCTTAACTGTATTATTGGAAATATTTTTTAAAGTGACATGTCAGTTTGATTATATTTATGTGATTTTAATATTATATATATATATATATATATATATATATATATATATATATATATATATATATATATATATATATATATATATATATATATATATATATATATATATATATATATATATATATATATATATATATATATATATATATATATATATATATATATATATATATATATATATGATGTTTTAAAATAAAATGCTTCGAAATAGAATTCTTTCATTCTATAATTGCAATCCACTATTTACTTGCATTCGGATTCGTTGGCAGTTTATTTATGCATTGGAAATTTGATTTCAATGGAAAAGATGGCATAATGATATATGTTTGATAAGAATTTTTAGATTGAACAAGAATATCATATTCAATATAATTTTATTATCTTAGTAATTTTGGAAAGATTAATTAGTTTATTATGACAGCAAGGGACAATGTTATATTATTAAGATTGGTAGATATCATTAAAGTGATATGTTAGCTTAATTGTATTATTGGAAATATTTTTTAAAGTGACATGTCAGTTTGATTATATTTATGTGATTTTAATATTATAGTATGCTCTTGTTGTTATGGTAACCTAAGTTACTTTTGAAATTGGCAGTATAAGATATGTTTCAAATAGATTAAAGGATGTAGAATCATGTTGTATACTAGTTTATATCTGTTGCATGAACATTCTTTTGTAAATCTACTTGATGTGTATTTAAAAAATAGTTGTGATGAACATATATCAGGGTGGCTGAATTTGGTTTATCCTATTCAGTTAATTAATTCAGTGATAACTTTAAAATGAATTGGGTGGTTAATTACATATCAAATATAATTGGCCTTACCTATGACTTAAACCTATATGGTTAAGTACAAAGAACAAGGCATATCTCTATTCTGTCATTGACAAGTATAATAGAGAATACCGTTATGTGTTGACTATGAGCATACCATACATGGATGCAGAATCTTAGTGCCATAACGATGACACCTCAGTATATATATGCTTCATTTATGGGTTATTCTTAGTGCAAGTTTAATTTTGCTTTGTTAAGTAAATGTTTACTTCTTGCAAATTAATTTTGAAACTGCACAATGTTAAGTGAATCAGATAATTGCATTATGGATACGTATATGTTTAAATCTAACATGTATGCAGGTGGATTATTCTTTTCAACACAGTGTGTACTGAGCCCCCCTTTCTGTGTGGTTTGCAGATGCTTCAAGATTGTTTAGCAAGTAACCAAAGATGAATGTTGAAGCTACTATTTGAAATAGCATTAGGGTCCCTATCTTGGACATAGGTGTTTAGAAATGATGTTGTACTACATTATTGTACTGAACTCGATTTGTATCAGCATCATTATGGAATAATATTTGGATGATATTATATTTCTTATTGAGGATTTTAGATTGAGAATGGTTCAATCTGTGTATATGTACTTGTATTAAGAAGATTTTAATTTTAAAAAAAGTATTGCATTTATGGTATTTGTTCTTTGTTTTATATTGGCCGAGTGGATTTAGAGTTTTTTTAGGTTGTTTGATTTGTTAAATGTTGAATTAGTACATTTGGACTTCATGATAAATGATTTATCCCCCCATCCCCTCCCCTCCTCTCCCCCGCTCCCCCACCCTCTTTTACTCCATCTATCTTCAAGAGTAAACCTTAAGTCAGATAATTTACCATCCTTCCCAAGAGTCTTTACAAAAGAGAGATTTCTCCCCTATCCCTGAGCTTCATATTAGTCTATCCTAGGTGGACAATCTATAATCTATCGTGCAATTCAAAATTCTTGACATTTTGTTGATTGGATTAATATTTATCATATATTTATTTATTAGGATTTTCCCACTTGAGGTCTAGATTATTGTACATCTCCATGCTATTTTATCTTGTATAGATTTACCTTGGATTTTTCTAGCCTTGATCCCTACACATCCATCGTCTTTTTCTCTACAAACCTTTTTCAAAGATAACTAGGAGATTTTTTCTTATCCCTTATTCCCTATGAAAATAAAATCATAACAAATCTATTGATTTTGTCCCTTTTTTTGTGGAAAGACCAATAGAAGATAATTGATAAATATTTTTTATTGAAAGGACATATTGTATCATCATTACTCTACTTGCAAAAGAGAGACATTTTTTTCATTTCTAGGAATCTATTTTCCTTTTGATATTTTTTTCTATTTTATACCATAATTTTGTTGAATGTGCCCCTTTTTCTAAAGAGCTTGACCTAGCTATTACACGGTAATTTAATCTTTTAAAGTTCAAAATTTTGCAAGTCTGCTACTCCAAATTAGGAAGAGTATTAAAGAAGAAACTTTCAACTTCTCGAGGTTAATCTCTTGACTCGATGCACTAGTGTATTGACATAATATTATTTTATATGACTTTTCCTCCTCTATGGTACTTTATTCATAAAACCTAGTGTCATCAAAAAATGTTGGTGGGTTGTCAGATCCAGGTCATTATTGATCCTTATTTCTTTAATATTATTTTCATACATGGCATTATTTTTTAATCTTCCAAATGTTTCTTCCACCAAGATTAAAAGAAAAGAGCATATCATGTCCCCTTATCTAAGTACCCTTCTTATCCCAAAAAATGGTTTGGGTGATACATCTACCAGTATTGATAATTAGATGAGGATACACATTCAAAAATAAAATTTACCCATCATTTATTAAACACAAAGGCTTCGAGGAATTTTCTCAAAAATCCCAAATCCACTCTATTATATTACTTTTTAATATCCATCCTAATTAACATAATAGGCTCTTTGTTGTTTTGAATGGTATGTATGGCCTCTTGGGCTATTAGTACTCTGTGAAAGATAGATCCTCCCTACAAAAACCCTATTTGTTCCTCACTAAATAGGTTTAGGTGAATTTTCTAGATTTTTATTGTGATAGTCTTGGTAAATAATTTATAGAAGTTTTCAAAAAGATGTATGCGACAATAATGATTACAAGTCATTGATTTATCCTCTTTCGGGATAAGGGTGATAAATGTATTATTCACCTCCCTAATGAGTTCTCCTAAATTTTTTACTACTTCTAAAACTTGAATTACCTCCATCACTATGAAATTCCAATATTTTTGGAAGAAAATGTTAGCAATTTGGCTAGGTTACATATTATTATGTTGTAATTTATGGAAACATATAGTCAGGATTGAATGAGAAGATCTTGGAGATAAAGTTTTGGGATAAAGATTAAATTCTCTAAGTACAAAAGAGTTATCTATCAACACATACACTATTTTGGTTAGTTTAGTTTGTAGAAGCATTTTTGTTATGTGAACAATCACATAGAGAAAGTACAGTATGTTAGAATGGTGTATGCATGAGCACAGGATAGTATGGTCAGTACTGATAGAGATATTTTAGTTTTACATTGACAATATTGAGCTCACTGTAAAAGACATGGAATCAAATATTTTCTATTAAGGAATTATTTGTTTATCAAAATAATTACCTAAATAATTAGGGATTAACTCCTAGATGTTAAACACAAGTATGAAAGGGCTAAAATTTGGCAAATGTGTGAAGTAATGAAAGTTGAAGGTTTAATAAAAGGTATTTAAGAAAAGATTTGAATGTAAAGTTAAGTATGATTTTTGTGAGAAATGTGAGATTTTTTTAGATGCAAAATTTTGATTTAAGATCATAGAAATGTAAATTTATGATCAAGCTTTTGTGAAGAGTAGTGAAAGGAAAAATCAGATATTGAAGATATCAACATTAGTAAGAGGTGTTTATATTTATCTCTTGTATTAAAGAATATTATTTTATATTGCATGTTTGGGAAGTAGGCCCATATTTCATACTTTGTATAATTATAATGACAACTCATAATAGGGTTGAGTGTTCTAACAAGGCCTAGTCCTCTAAAACACACTTAGACACTATATGGATGTAATAGACTCCTAACATGGTCAATATCTTTCACAAGGCACTTTTGATTAGTGGATCACCTTGTGGGTACCATCCCAATTGGGCTTTCCTTTGGCCAAGGTTTCCCTAGCTAAGAAAATATGGTGTTATGTGTTGCATTATTTTGTGGTTGTGTCTACTATTGAACATAATCAATTTACTTTCATATGAAAGTTATAATTTTGTTAATGATATCCATAATTGGGGAAAATCTTGTGAAAGACAAATTCTATCCCCCCCCCCCCCCCAACCTTAGTATTTCCTATTTCTAACAATTAGCTTTAAAGACTAGTTACTCATAGAAGGCCTAAAAACTTGAGTAAGATCTTTATGGATATGGATTAGTTATAGAAAAATCTTTTGAAAGTTCTTGAGAAGATTGATATTCTCATTGAAAAAAGAGATACTTTGAAAGAAAATTCTAAAGATATGAAATACTACATTGAGAATTTTAAAGATAAGATAGATTATTTTAAATATAAAAAAGAGCCTAAAGATGAGATCAAGGAGAGTCATAAAGTCTTAAGGCTAAAGAAAGACAATGATATTCTAAAGCATGAATTGAAGATTACAAATCTAAAGTTGAGCTTAAAGGATGATGATAGTAAAATTGAGTCATATTTGAAATTTGAAAATAAAAATTTGAGATCTAACCTTCCCAAAGTGATGTGTAAGCTTGAGGCTACAAAGCTACACTATGTAGAAAATAAGAAGTATAATACAATTTTGAAAGGATAATTATCTAAGTCTAAGATACATCTTGAGAAGTTGTATTCTAGTAGTGAAAGCTTGATGAATAGATCTTTATATAGAGAGAATCTTATGATAATACTGCTCTTGGATACCTTAGAGAAATGTCATCTAAGAAGTATGAAGTAAGTAAAGAAATAGATCTTTTGATCCAACAACCTCAAAAAAGGGAAGAGAACAAGGTTCATTCTAATCGATCTTGAGTTGTACCTAAGCAGCCTAAGCAAGCTGAATCACCTAAAGAAGTGAGGAAAGAATTCAAAGGTAGATGTTATAATTGTACTGAATTTGGTCACATGAAAAGGGACTATACATTTAAGTTATTTAAACAACTTTTTGTTTGTTTTTATAATTTTCATGGTTTTGGTCATAGACTTATTGAATGTAAGAAGCCAAGATTTAATAATGATAATAGAATAAGGTTTAGAGGTACTAAATGTATAGTTATAGACCTATTGGAAGAACTAATGTTACAAGAAATGACATTTTGTGTTATAAGTAAAGCAACTTTGGACATATAGCTAGAGATTGTAGATGAAAGATTGATTAGTCAAGACCTAGATATGGAAGCAATGTTACAATTTATCAGATTTTTAATATGGGATACACAACAAGATATTGTAGGATAAAAAATATGAGGATTCATAACAATGTGAGGAATAGCATGAGAAACCCAAATCCTAGAAGGAATATGAACAACAAAATAAGGAATGAGAATAGTAGTAACACTCAAAGAGAAAATATGAAAGACCTTGTACAAAACCTTGATGAATAATTTGTCAAAGATAAGGAACCAAAAAGATCCTATTTTGTGTTGGAAAGTTAGTCAAGTGAAGCATCTAAGAAAATATTGAAGTTAGAGATAGTCTCTAACCAATCATAATCTGATTAAGTATATCAATTCATCAATTAATATAACTAAATCAATATCAAATTACTATAGAAAACTCTAGGATAGGAACTCTAACTTGAGAAATTAGTATGAGCTAGAACAGGATGAATGGAAGATATGGTTAAGTGTTTATATGACTCTAATTTGATATGTGAGTGTGTGAAGTAAAACAAGGTTACTAGTAAAATATGAATAGGTTTTTCAACTACAAGTACTTATGCAATTAATGCAAAAGTAAAATGGATATGATTTAAAGCATAAACTCAAATTTGTAAGTACCATTTGATCATCCAAGAATTCAAGCAATCCTTAAAGATAATTAAAAGGTAAAATTGGAGTTCTTTAAGAAGTGAACTTATCAAGCCCTAGTTTGATGAACTTGAGGTATTTATTGCTTACACAATCATTACTTAAAGTTTAAATTTTTAGGAACTGCTAACTATAATAGTATGCATTGTTAGTGAGAGACTTAGGTACAAATGGAAGAAATATCCCTACATGTCATTGTTTGATGACCCATTAGGAGCATTTTAACAAGTTCCAAGAAATTTTTCACACATAGAAGATATTTGTGCATATATTCATTGTAAGTTTGAGAGTTTTTAACCTATCATTTTGCATGATGTTGAACGAAAGGAATCCTTTCAAACCCCTCTCTTGAGAAGATAGTCAAGGAATCCAATGTTCTAGGTGATCTTACAACCTAATGAAATTTACTCAATTGAAGATAAATGTGTATGTTCATGAGGAGATCTTTGCTAGTTCAAACCAATGTTGAAAAAAAAAAAATTTATTTGAAAAAGTGTAAAAACAAAAGAGATATAGTTTTGTATTTTCTATTGTATGATGAATGCAATTTATTGATGCAACTATATGAATTCCTATTTTAACCAAGTGTTAGAAAATAAAATTACAAAGGTAAGGTAATGAGAAATTAAATAAAATAACTTGAAAGGAAAATTCCTACTAGATATAAACCATGGTAAAAAATACACATCTACGAATTAAATTATCAAAAGAGTTAGGTAGGAAACCAATGAAATTATTAGCAAAACCTACTCAACTCCACTGGTTTAATAGCCAATGTGAACTTAATATACACTAAAAGATGTTTCACATTCCATCAAATCACAACGCCATGAAAAGTGCGCTCATGGGAGACAAGATGTTATGCAAGAATACAGATGATATTTTCTCCAATTCCTTGCATCAGTGGAATTTGTTAACACAAGAAAAACCCTAGAACAAAAAGGTCATGCAATCATAACAACAAAATAAAAACATTGGCTCCATTATTATTCATGAACATGCATTAACAAAAATAGCACACTCCAACAAGAGTAACTACACTTAGAATGAGAGCATTAATAGCATATATTATTGCATAAAAATAATGGCTTGGAGTACATATTATATCCATGTATTTATAATAAATCATCTCCTTCCTTTGTGTTATGAGAGAGAGCTCTTAAAATGTAAACTCATGCTAAAAAATAATAAATCTAATCTAATTGTATACAAACTAACTCTCAAAATGGTGCTAAGTAGGTTTCAAACCTTGTTTATATCCATTAATGGGTGGATGAGACTTTACATGATAAAAAAGAATAAAAAATGAGAAGATAAGAAAAATGTAGTTGTAAGATGATCTGGAAGTCTCTAGAAGCTCTACCTTCTCTAGGAATCTTTGGGAGTTCAACTATCATCAAAATGTATTTTTGGTGCATAGAATGCTATAAGATGATGTGTTTTGAATGCTAATGAAATGTGTTTCTTCTTAAGTATCCTCCTCCATATTCTCACCATAGTTGTTTCCATTATTTCTTTCTTTGGAGCCTACACGGTGGCTTCTTCCTCTGTAGTTATCACTGGTGGAACCCTCTATTCCTCCACTTGTTCCTCCTCCAGTTGTTCTAGCTATGCCATCTTTGAAGGCTCTTTTGTAGGCTCTTATAGTTGAGGCTTAGCTTGATGCATATCTTTTGCCTATTTAGGTTGTTCCTACTGTAGAGGTGCTTGAGCTCATGTTGGTGAACTATTTCCAGCCTTACTAGAGACTAAGAGGGGTAGGTTGGCACAATGACCTTCACACCTTTTCCTTTGATTGGCATAGTTGTGGCTTGTAGGGGTATGACCTAAGGAACTAGATCCATTATGAATAGATTTTTGATCCATTCCTTTGTCAATTTGACAACATGACTAACCTAATGATTTATATGTTCTCATCCCTCACTATTTTTGCATTCATGATTGGCCTATCATAGATTTTATCTCTATTATACAGAGGATCCAAGACTTCTTTGGCATCCTTCTCCATATTCTTAAGAGGAATATTCTTCTTTAGAATATTTTATGATAGGTGTAGACTCATGCTACAATAGTCCCTTATTTAGACATCATGTAGTCATCTATTGCATTCATCCAATGATCCTCGAGGGCATCAACATGTACAAAGTTTTTCCCATCTAGATGTTGTACCATCCCAATATTATCAAAGAATGGACAACATGAGCTATACTCTTCCAAGGGATATTAATCTCTTTCAAAATAAACGGTGGTAATATCTTGCTTTTGCTTCACCTTGAAGGTACCAATTATGATGGGCCAAACCCATGTCTTGTGTTTCTTTTTTAACTCTGTCATATGCAGAGGTGAGTTGGCATGAAATTTCCAATAGTATGATCTTATCTTATTGGTATCTTTGGAGCTTCTTGGAACATTCAAGAGTACCTCCTACCTGAAGATATGTGAAGGTATTAAATAGAATGTAGTAGGTGTCAATTTCTATAATTTTGGTTGCTTCCTCTACTAACATTCTCCTTGCATAATCCCCTTCTATGAACTTGATGTTTGGAAAAAAAAACTCATCATTCACGACATTGTATTCCACACTTTGTATTGGGAGATTCTTTACCAATCATGGATATACCACATAGGGCTAGGCATTTGCATCATGCATCCTTCCTTTTTTGTAAATGTCTAGGTAATCCATGGTTCTTTCCACCAATAAGTACACCATGTATGATGTCATATAGAATTAGATGTAAACTTTTATGGCTACTAATTGCTCATCCAAGTTGTCACTTAGGATGGTAGCCTAATCAATTGGTATATTTGTTATTTAGATGGTTTCAATGAAATGGACAATCCAAGTTTGAAGATAACCTACTACTAGGAGGACCATGACTCTTCTTACAAGTATAATTCTGTACCAAATATCATCCTTCATATATCCCCTTGTCATATTAACTTTTCCCACTCAGTGACCCATTAGTGTTCTGTCAATAAGGAAAGAGGATTAAAAAATTTCCTTTGCCTCTTTCTCATTTTCCTTGTACCATCTCTCTTCCCCTTCACATGAGACTTGCAAATACTGATCCAGCCTTGAGAAATAGAACACTTTCTCAATATTTTGGGGTTGGAGGACCAAGACTATCTCTCTTGTGATACTCTTTATGACCTTTTCTTCGGTCAGATAGTGTTTTGCAAGGGTCATTATCAGTTTTGAGGATTGAAATGATGTTGGGTGACATGTTGCATTGACATGGCCAGATTGGATGTGTGTTGATAGCATAGCAAGCCTCTCTTTAAGCTTGTAATAGATTGTAAGGAATCTATTCCAATCTATGTGTCTAATTTTTGTATCTTTAATCTTTGAATATCCATCTTGAAACCTTGACCTTTTAGATGCCCCTTGATATTTAAATGAGACCAGTTTTGGAGTCATTTTCTCTTCCATAGAAGAGGATTATGGTGTCATCTAATCTACACAAGAGAAGTAAATATTAGTTTGAAGGTGAAATCTTGACCTAAAACAAACTCTAACTAGCTCCCAAATTAGCCAAAGCATGAAAAAAATAGTTCCTCCCCTAGAATCCCCTAGCATGCACTTTAGCACAACTATCACACCCTTATAGGTATGCAAGTGCATTGAATTTAGCCCTGAGATGGTTTTTAGAGTAATTATGCACTTGTGCACCTTCACACCTTTGTGAGGTGTACACATGCACATCTGTGTACCTATGCACATGCATAAATGCATAGTGAAAATGATGGGGGGAGAGAGTCTAAGTTTCATCTTCTCTATTTAAAAGGACTAGTGGTGTGGATGTGGGAACCTTCATGAAGGTTTGTTCCTTCTGTTTAATTTCCTTTTAATTGATTTGGAAGATGTACATGTGTGTACCTTCATTAAATCTAGGAGGGTTGAATTTTATATATTTTTTCTTGTTTTTATGTCTTTTTTTAGGTGTAAAGATGCATGTACATGTGCACCTCATGAAAATGTGTATGTGTGCATCTTATGGTGCTTCTAACCTTTCCTTTTATGTGATTTATAGGAGGCGGAGCTTTCTTAGCAGAGTAGCACAAAAGTCTTTTTGAAAATTGGCTAATTGTGATATGTAATTGTTGTCATTAATGGCAACACATGATGTACATGTTGACAAGAAACCTTGTAAATAAAGATACTTAGTATTTGGCTATCAAAAAATTGTCAAAGTATAGAATTTGGTTTATAGTAGTGTATTGTTTTGTTTATGGTGTTAGAATTCTTTAGAATAACTAAGAGAGGGGGTGAATTAGTTATCCAAGGTCCAATGATGTCCAATAAAACTTTTTCTACAAATCCTTAATAGTATATAACTGAAATTATCATGTATGCAATTGAACATTAAACAACCATAAAAAGTAAACATGCATCACACCATAACACTACAGATTTGATAACCCAAAAACCCTCCAAGAATAAGAAGGTAAAACTGGAGTGGGGATGATACCCACAAAATAACTGCGCAATTGGTTTCAACCACTTCTGATGGTCTACCCTATTAAAGGCTATAGCACATTGTTAAATGTGACCTTGTTAAAGGATTTAAGAACATTCAACTTGGAATGTCACACTATTAAAGGATTTACAAAGAGCTATTAGGCTCACCCAAGTTTTATGGGATTTTCAATCACCTTCATAAAAGAATCTTTCATCCCTCTCTAAGGATATCCTATCCTCCTCCTAAGGATCTCTTATCCTTCTCTTAAGGATCTCTTTATCCTTCTCTTGAGGATCTCTTTTTCCTTCTCCTAGGGATCTTCTATTCTTTTCTTGAGGCTTATCCACCTAGCTATCAAGCTAACCTAGCAATGTAGGGTTTTAGTATCTAATACAATGGTAAGAAAGTATTAGAAAGGTTTTGACCTGATACAGATTTGCAACCCTCGTTGTGCAGATTCTAGATCACTCTTCAGTTCCTTTCTTTGTTTGGCTTCTCTTCCTCATAATGCTGACAACTTGTTCACCCTTCAAGATCTATCTCCTTGAGTTCTTCCACTCATTATGCCAATTCAATCTCTGGTCACTTGATCAACTCAGAGTCTTGATGCTCTATTCTTACTCCTCTAGGCTTCTTCGCATGATTGCACTTATGACCAATTGCCTCTCTTGTATGTGCACTTGATCTCTAACCTGTAACTCCTTATAAAGAAGTTCTATTCTTGATTTCTCACTCAAATCTTAATTTTCTCTTGAGAAAATGGTATTTTTTTCCCTCAAAATTGTTTCTTTTGGAAACTTCATGATGAATCCATTAGCATTCACCAAAAACATTTTACATAGTGTTCTGTGTCACCAACTCATCATTCTTATCTTCTATCTGGTTCACAAAATTCTAGATAACTACCATGTTGGCTTAGATCTAGTGAATCTTTGACTTTTCAAAATAATGCAACAACTCGGCATCATTGATTTACTGATGGTCGACACCTTTTTTGTTACTCGACTTTTATTGTTATTTATTGGCACTCAGCACCTGGAGCATTTTGGCTTTGCTATGCACTTGAAAACTTACTTGGCATCCATTATATTTTTCTACTACTTGGCACCTAAAGGATTCTATGTTACTCAGCATCTGAGTAATCACTCAGCTTATACTAAAGCTGAACTTGCTCGGCTTCAATTGAGAATCTATTCAGCTCTAACTAGCTTGCTTGTTCTTTCTAATGAACTTAGTTAATCCTTACATCTTTGATATGTCTCAGTGTGTCCATCTTCTATGTCTTAGAGTATGTCATCAATACACTATTTCATCAATGGCTTAGCTGATCCTTATACTTCATTTCAACATCATAACTTCAACCTTTCTCTAGGTACTCTAGTTACATCTTATTGAATGCCACCTCCTTGTCAATCAACCAACTTATAGTATTGGATCACTAAACACTAAAGCAATTGTCATTCCTGCAAGTAGGAAGTTTGATATCAATGATGAAACAATGATTAAAACATTCTTTACCAATTCCATTTCTCTTCATTCATGATCTTTTCAATCATTTCCAACAATCTCCCTCTTTGGCATTGATGGCAAACTAAACTAATCAAATGATTAAGCTGATTAATTTAGTTTCCACCAAAATATGAATCTGTTTTGTTTTGCTTCTCCCTCTAGATTGCTGCATCCTTACTCTGTATTCTTGATCCTTCATATATATCATATATCTCCCTCTTTTTATTGATCAGATCAGTTTCACCTATATCTCCCTCCTTCACATAAATGCCAAAGATGTAGCATCTTTAGTATGCTAAATAGAGGCCTTGCATCTTTATGTTTTTCTCCCTCTATCACCATGCTTGTGACTGATCTAGAGTTTCTACTCTTGTTTGCATCCTCTAAATCACACTTTTGATATTTCAATGATCTACTCCTGTTGATGTAGGTTAGCTTCCATGTTGCTTTATACTGCTTGAGTTAGGGGCATTACCCCCAACTTGCCTCTAAGATATTCATAAGCATCCTTGGGTAATGGTTTGGTGAAGATGTCTGCAATTTGTTCCTTTGTATGAATGTACTCCATCTTCACTTATTTATCTTCCACCAATTCTCTGACACAGTGATACTTGATTGCAATGTGCTTGGTTTTTACATGCATCACTAGATTTTTGGATATGTTTATAGCACTTGTATTATCACAATACAGTGTCACAAGTTTAGTTACCTCTTCTTTCATTCCTTTCAATAGATGTTTAAGCCACAAAATTTTTGTGCAATTGACTACTGCTGCCACATATTCTGCTTCTGTAGTGGATTGTGATGTGCATGTTTGTCTCTTACTAGTCCAAGTAACTAGCCTTTTTCCTAAGAATAATGCTCCTCCACTTGTGCTTTTTCTGTCATCAATGTTTCCTCCCCAATCTACGTCTATAAATGCATTGAGCTCAAAATTTTAATTCTTTTTGTAATATAAACCAAAATCATCAATTCCTTTGAGATACCTCATTATCCTTTTTACTGCCATGAGATGATTTTCTCTAGTAATTGGCAGAGAATCTAGCCACTATTCCAACTACTAGTGCTATGTCTAGTCTACTATGTACAACATATTGTAGTTTTCCAATCATGGATCTGTACATTGTTTGATTGACTTTAGCTGATTCATCATTTTTTAGATAGTTTATGTCCTATTTCGATTGGTGTGCTGACAGGTTTGGAGTCTTCTAATCCAAACTTTTAAAGTATCGCTTTGATGTATTTTGATTATGTTACAAATATGCCATATTTTAGTTGATGTACTTGCAATCCTGCAAAGAACTTGATTTCTCCAAACATAGACATTTCAAACTCATGTTTCATTTTGTCAGCAAAAATTTTTCACAATACTTCCTTTCCTCCAAAAACTATATCATCCAAAAATATTTCAGATACAAGAATATCCTTACCTTCTTCTAATTTGATGTACATGTTGCTGTTATCATCAGTTCTTTCAAATCCTATTTGCACCAAATACTTGTGAAGTCTCTCATACCAAGCTTTAAGGGCTTTCTTTAATCCATATAGAGCCTTATGTAGTTTACATACCTTATTTTTGTTCTTTTCATCAACAAAACCTTCTGGTTTCTCTATGTAGACTTCCTCTTCAAGTATACCATTTAGAAATGCAGACTTTGCATCTATTTGATAGACTTTAAATCCTTTGAAGGCTGCATATGCCAATAAGGTCCTTCTCCTTCCATTCTGGCAACTAGAGCAAAAGTTTCTCCATAATCTAGTCCTTCTTCTAGTGCATACCCTTTACAAACTAGTCTTGCCTTGTTCCTTGTGATTTCACCATTTTCATCTAACTTGTTTCTGAACACCCACTTGGTTCCAATCACATTCTTATCAGCTGGTCTTGAGACTAAGGTCCATGTCTTGTTCTTCTCAATTTGTTCTATTTCTTCTTTCATAGCATTATACCAGTCATCATCTGTTATGGCTTCACTTACTGTTTTTGGTTCCATTTTACTAACCAGGCATGTTTCAGTTCTGAGTCTATTCCTTGTCATTGGTCCTGCCTCTTTATTTCCAATAATTTGATCTACAAGATAATGTCTTTTCACATACTTTGCCAATATAGGTTCTTTCCTTGTTTGCATGTTGTCTCTTTCAGAATCTATATCCTCATGCATATTTTCATTAGATATTTGTTCATTTTCTTCTTGTTGGCTATTCTCAAAATCTGGATGAACATTTTCTATATTTTGCAACTCGGCTTTTGAATGTGTCTGTTGTTCGGCATTCACTGTCTGTGACTCAGCAGATACTAGATTTTGTTGTTGATGGTCATTCTAAGTTGCAACTTCACCATCATTAGGTATACCTTCATAAAAGTATACAAAGGTCTTGTATTCCTCTACTTTCTTGGTGTTTTCAATACTTTGAACTTCTGCAAGCTCATCAAATTTTATATTTATGCTTTCTACTACTTTGTTAGTGTTAACATTCAAGCACTTATAAGCTTTGGTTCTAGCAAAATAACCAAGAAATGTGCCTTCCTCACTCTTTGCATCAAACTTTCCATTTCTAGACTCTTTATATATATAGCATTTGCATCCAAATATTTTGAAATGTTTTACATTAGGAGAATGCCCATACCATAATTCAAAAGGTGTTGCATTTGTACTCTTCTTGACTTGAACTTTGTTGAGTGTGTAGATAGCAGTACTTACAGCTTCTCTCCAATACTTGAGTGCAACATTTTTCTCCATCATTAAAGTCCTAGCACAGTCAATAACTAATCTATTCCTTCTCTCTGCTATACAAATTTGAGGTGGAGTTTTGGGTGCTGATGTCTACCTTTTAATTCCTCTTTCATTGCAGAACTCTTCAAATTCTCCTAATGTCAATTCACCTCCTCTATCAGATCTGAGACATTTTAGGCTCTTTCCAATTTCTTTCTCAACTCTAGCCAAGTACCATTTGAACATTTGGAATGCATCTAATTTTTGTTTCAGGAACATGATTGTCATCATCCTTGAATAGTCATCTACAAATAGCATTATGTATTTGTCACCTTTGTAGCTTTGTACTTCTATGGGACCACATAAGTCTATATGAACTAGCTCTAATACTTCTTTAGAAGTATAAGTATTGCTTTTGAAAGTTGACTTGGTCATCTTCCCTAATTGGCATTGTTTGCACATGATGCTATTAGGTTTCTTCAACTTTGTTAGTCCTCTGAATTTTTTCATCTTGTTGATGCTTATCAGATTGTCAAAATTTACATGACATAGCCTCTTGTGCCACAACCATACATCATTAGTTTGAACAATAAGACAAGAAGCATCTTCCATGTCAAGGTAAAACAAGTTACTCCTAGCCTGTTCACCTTTTCCTATTAGACTTCCTTGAGAATCATAAATCTTGGCAATTCCCTTTTCAAATTCAACCTTACATCCTATGTTGCCTAACTATGAGACACTTAACAAGTTATAATTCAGGCCTTCAACATAGTATGCATTATCACATGATATCTTTTTAGTAAGCTTGATACTACCTTTCCCTTTGATCTAACATGGTGCATTGTTACCAAATCTAACACTATTTCCTTCATATTGAGTAAAGGAAATGAACTTACTTTTATCTCCAGTCATGTGATGAGAGCATCTGCTGTCTATGATCCATCTATCATTCTTGTTCATGTAGGTTACCAAGGTAGTTGCTTCATCTTCATTTGATTCATCTTTCATAGCCACATAGGCTACTTCATCATCATTCTTGTCAGCATCTTCTTCAACAATATAGCATCTTTTGCCTTTAGCTTTGTAGTCCTTGTTTTCCTCTTTCTTGTTCTTGAAATTTCCTCTATCCTTGTAATTTTTCTTTTGTGTGCATTTGGCTGCAATGTGACCAACTTCATTACAATCGAAACAAATGATTGGTAGCTTACCTTTGAATTTGCCTCTTCCTCTGTGAAATCTCCTTGCTAGTAATGCCTCCAATTAGTCCACATCATCTTCATCAGTGCTGCTATCATGGGATACATACTTTCCTTTTCCATTCTTTTTGTTTGTTTGAACCTCCTCATTGTCTTTCATTGTCATCTTAGCTTTGAATGCAGATTCAAAATTTTTTGGCTTGTAGTTGTCAAAGTTGGATAACTCAAAAGCAGTGAGTCTTCCAATTATTCCCTCAAATGTCACTGTGTTTCCTGATACACACTGGAGCTCTTGGATGGCTGATACTCTTATAGCATAGATCGGAAGAAAAGTTCTCAAGTATTTGCTACATATTATTTCTTCTGCTAACTGTCCTCCTAGGCTTCTTATGGCACTAACTACTTCCTTCATCCTTGCACCATATTGAGTAGCATTCTCTCCTTCTTCCATTTGCATATCATCAAATTTTCCTCTTAGACTTTCTCTTTTGGCTCTCTTGACATTTTCATCTCCTCCATAGATTCTTAACAATGTATTCCACATCTGATGTGAAGTATCACATCCTTTGATGTCATCATACTCGGCATAGCTCAGTGCTAAAGCAATATCTAACATTGCTTGATTGTGATCCTTCTTCTTGCTCATGTCATCTAGAGTGAGGGGTCCTATAGTGTCTAAATGGTCAACTATGATTGAGGTCTGTGCATAGTTGCCTATTGATCCGAGGTGTAGCTTCATCAGACTTTTCCATGCAACAAAATTGTCTTTGTTTACCTTGCGAACTTCTCTCTTGGACATCTTGATCTTCCTGCTACTAGTACCTTGAAACAAATCAGCAGTCCACTCTGATACCAATTGTTAGAATTCTTTAGAATAACTGAGAGGGGGGGTGAATCAATTATCCAAGGTCCAATAATGTCCAATACAACTTTCTCTACAAATCCTTAATAGTATATAACAAAAATTATCATGTATGCAATTGAACATTAAACAACCATGAAAAGTAAACATGCATCACCCCATAACACTATGGATTTGATAACCCAAAAACCCTCCAAGAATAAGAAGGTAAAATTTGAGTGGGCATGATACCCACAAAATAACTGCGCAATTGATTTCAACCACTTCTGATGGTCTGTCATGTTAAAGGCTTGCCCTGTTAAAGGCTACAACACTTTGTTAAATGTGACCTTGTTAAAGGATTTAAGAACATTCAACTTGGAATGTCACCCTGTTAAAGGATTTACATAGAGTTGTTAGGCTCACCCAAGTTTTATGGGATTTGCAGTCACCTTCATAAAAGAATCTTTCATCCCTCTCTAAGGATCTCCTATCCTCCTCCTAAGGATCTCTTATCCTTCTCTTAAGGATCTCTTTATCCTTCTCTTGAGGATCTCTTTGTCCTTCTCCTGGGAATCTTCTATTCTTTTCCTGAGGCTTATCCACCTAGCTATTAAGTTAACCTAGCAATGTAGGGTTTTAGTATCTAATACAATGGTAAGAAATTATTGGAAAGGTTTTGACTTGATACAGATTTTCAACCCTCGCTGTGCAGATTTTAGATCACTCTTCAGTTCCTTTCTTTGTCTGGCTTCTCTTCCTTGTAGTGCTGATAGCTTGTTCACCCTTGAAGATCTGTCTCCTTGAGTTCTTCCACTCATTATACTAGTGCAATCTTTTATCATTTGATCAACTCAAAGTCTTGATGCTATGTTCTTACTCCTCTAGGCTTCTTCACATGATTGCACTTATGACCAATTCCCTTTCTTTCATGTGCACTTGATCTCTAACTTGTAACTCCTTATAAAGAAGTTATGTTCTTGATTTCTTTCTCAAATCTTAATTTTCTCTTGAGAAAATGGTATTTTTTTCCCTCCAAATTGTTTCTTCTGGAAACTTCATGATGAATCCATTAGCATTCGCCAAAAACATTTTGCATAGTGTTCTATGTCACCAACTCATCATTCTTATATTCTATCTGGTTCACAAAGTTTGAGATAACAACCATGCTGGCTTAGATCTGACAAATCTTTGACTTTTCAAAATAATACAACAACTCAGCATCATTAATTTACTGATGCTCGACACCTTTTTTGTTACTTGACTTTTATTGTTATTTATTGGCACTCGACACCTGAAGCATTTTGGCTTTTCTCAGCACTTGAAAATGTACTTGACATCCATTATCTTTTTTTGCTACTTGGCACCTAAAGGATTCTATGTTACTCGAAATCTGAGTAATCACTCGGCTTATACTGAAGTTGAACTTGCTCAGTTTCAACTGAGAATCTGATCAGCTCTAACTAGCTTGCTTGGTTCTTTCTAATGAACTTAGTTAATCCTTACACCTTTGATATGTCTTGGTGTGTCCATCCTCTATGTCTTAGAGTATGTCATCAATACACTATTTCATCAATGGCTTAGCTAATCCTTATACTTCATTTCAACATCATAACTTCAACCTTTCTCTAGGTACTCTAGTTATATCTTATTGATTGCCACCTCCTTGTCAATCAACCAACTTATAGTATTGGATCACTAAACACTAAAGCAATTGTCATTCGTACAAGTAGTAAGTTTGACATCAATGAAAAACAATGATTGAAACATTCTTTGCCAATTCCATTTTTCTTCATTCATGACCTTTTCAATCATTTCCAACATATGACATGTTGCAGACATCATATTATGACAAGTGAAGTTACATGGAGATAGTATACATGTTGGTGATGACATGTATAACCTTATAAGTTTGTACGAACTGTACAAAACAAAGCTAATCATGTTTTGATGAAGCAAGACAATGGAATTGAAAGAAAGAATTATTTTAGTTCAAAAACAATTCCTTGTCCAATTAGGGCCAACATCCTAGATGTTTACTCTAACTTGGAAAAGTGAATTTTAGTCTTAGCTGATCCAACGGTATTTTATGTAAGAACATGGTATTTATGCAAAGGACTTCTTGTGATAAGAAGAGTGTGTGAACTTGTGAGTGAGCTTTTGTGAAAGCGATGTATGTGAAGTTATGTATGAACTATCTGGTGATTCAAGATTGAGCTGAAGATCAAAGATCAGTGAAGGAAGGAAAATAATAGTAGATTACTTGTTTAAGCAATGAGAACTTCATGTAGTTGAAATTACATGTTTGGGCAGTGGGCTTACCTTGCATACATTACAATACAACTATTAAAAGGGTTAGAATTTCCTAATAGGGATTCAAAGTCTCCTAACTAGGGTTATTATACTAATTTTCTCATTAAATCCCAACATGGTCCATTCTCTAACAAGGAACATATGTATCAATATATTATCTAGTGGATATCATGCCCATCAGGGTTTTCCCTTGGCTAGGGTTTCCTTAGTTAACAAAATATGGAGTTATGAGTTATCTTTGTGCATTATTATTGTTACTATTCAGCATTACTTTAGTTCTTTGTTATGCATGGTTTAAAGTAAGTAATAATATCCATTTGGTGACTAAAGTTTGTAGATTATTGATTCACACCCCCTCTTAGTAATCCCTATTTATAATAATTTGTATCAGAGCATAGTTACTTTTAAGAGGCTTAATAGCTTAAGTAAGATCCCTATGGATATGGAATAGTTGATGAAGAACCTTGAAGAAGCTCTTGAACAAATTGATCTCCTTACCGAAGAAAGAGATAAGCTAAAGGAGAGATATGAGGACTCGAAAGTACACATTGGTCAATTGAAAGAAAAGATTGATCATCTAAAATCCAAGCCTAAATCCACTGAATCTAGAATTATTAATGATGACTATTCAAAGTTGAAGATAGAGTACAAAATCTTGAAGCATGAATTAAAGATTACAAATCAGAAGTTGACTTTGAGAAATGATCCTTGCAAAGTTGAATTTGATTTGAAGACTGAAAATGTAGATTTGAGAGTAGGTCTAGCAAAGAAAACATGTAAGTGTGAAACATTGAAAGAAGATCATGAAGAACTCCTTAAGCATAATACCATTGTAAAAGGTGAATTGACACACTACAAAAAACAACTTGAGAAACTTTATTCTACAAAAGAAAACCTTGATGATTCTATATCTATATAGAGACCTTCTTATGAAAAAAGTAGTCTTAGTTATTTAATTAACATGTCTGCAAAGAAACTTGAGATTAGATTAGATCCAAAAGAAAAAGACAAATCTAATGATAAGATTAAGTCAAGTAAATCTTCTAAGAAACCTAAAAAAATTGAGCAAAAAAAGGAAGTTGAAATCTTGGATGAACCAAAGAAAGTGGAAAATCCTAAGGAAAACAAGTATAAATTTAGTGGTAAGTGTTTTTTATGTAATGAAATAGGTCATATGAGAAGAGATTGTACTAATAAGTCATTTAATCATGTAAAAGACTTTTATTGTCATAACTGTCATGGTTTGTGTCATATGTAATTGATTTTTGGAAACCTAAGTATGATAGTGATAGAAGAAATAGTATAATGTCTAGAAATACTAACTCTATAGATAGAAGAAGATCTAATGAAAAGACATTGAGAGATAAAATATCTTATGATGAACAAAGATAGATCATGTGTTATAAGTGTAACAACTTAGGACACATTTCTTAGAATTTTCTTGCACCTGATGTTCAGTAAAATCCTAGAAGTAGAGCACTTATATGTTAGTTATACAATAACTTTGAACACACAACAAGGTACTATAGAATGAACAAAAACTTCAAAGATAGAAGGAAAAATGGAAGAAACTTTGGGAATAGAATGAATGATGGAAGAAACTCTGGAAATGACAAAAGGAAATAGGAAACGAGCTCTAGAACTAGCAAAAGCAATGAAGAACAATGAAACATTGTTAGTGAACTTTGAGAAGAAATTAATGAAGCATTCATCAAAGGAATAGATATCTCAAAAGAAAAGTTAGATAATGATGATACAAAAAGATTGAAGGAAGTTGTTGAGTTTGATTTAGTAAAGTTGAATTAAACTTGTTCACAGCATCAGAATTTGAGAACATCAGTCTGAGACCAAATTAGAGGTGGTGAAGTTGGGAAATGGTGTATCCAGTTGTGTTTAGATGGTACCTAAGCTAGTTTGTGATTTGGAGCTCATATAAACAAGTTATGATGAAATTCAGAGTTATTGGTATTACCATAAGAGTTGATTCTATAAAAAAAGATGAAAAGTACATTTTTGCAAAGAATTTTGTGATGCAAAGTTTTGAGGATGATATTCATAATAGAAGGAGGCTATAGTAAACCTTGAGTGTCATTTAAAGATTAGAAAAATGATTCTAAATAAATTATCTAATTTCAAAATGCAAATGAAAACTTTTTTATATTTTTGAAGTATGCAATTAATGCAAGTTTCAAGTTGATTCATAAATGGAGTACATAATTGATTTTACTTCATTGCAACATATTCAAAGTAAAGAGTATTCTAAAGTGGCTTGTCAGAGTGATCTCAAAGAAAATCCTATTTTTAGAAAGAGGTATTTTAGTGTTTTTTCACAAAATTTGTTTGGTAAAAGATATTGTTGATAAGAATTATGAATATGTCATTTTTTCACAATGCTGAGAATGAGGATAGACCTAAGTTTAAGGTATTTTCTATAACACCTAGTGAAGGAAACCCTAACTCTACATTCTCTATCACTCTAAACAACATAGTATATCTAAAGAAATTAGAAAACTATTTGAATTGTAGGTTTGAGTCAATTGGAAGTGAATATATGAATAAAAATATGGAATTGGTCTTTAACCATGACATGGCAGTAAAGGTCAAATTTGAACATTTAAGTGAATTGGACTTATTTAATTGCCATTTTTACCATGAACTAGATACAAATGAATGGACTCAAATCATATTAAGTAGGATTCATGATGGAAAACAATGGATGCAAGATAATGTAGTAGACATCTCAACGAACCTTATTCATGAGGTAACTAGTCTTAGCAAACAAGGCAATGTATCCATAGGTCAGAAACTAGTTAAGAAGAAAGAAAAAAGTTACACTAAGGCAGTTTATAATGGGAAGGCTATGATAATCGGCTCCATCAAGTAGGATGATGTGATATTTCTTAGCAGAATAAGAGCTTATTTACTTTCTATAAATTTTAAGATAAATGAACTTGTAGTAGGATTTATTTATGTAGTTTACAAGATTTCTATTGAGAAAGAATAGGTGAATTCGAGTGAAATTCTGAGAATGCAACTCTTAGAGAACCTTGAAAACATTAAGAGGACAAAGAATGGTGTATTTAGATTCTAATCATTGATAAATCACATATTCATTCATGTGCTGAAGAGATTTCCCTACTTGTCAACAATAGATATAATGAGTAGTGATAGATGCACTATGGAGAAGATATTAAAGGTATACAAAAGACACCTTGTAGACATGGTATTGGACAGTAGAAATTTCATTACAAGAACATTCCAAAATGAGATGAAATAGAGGTTTAGGATATCACCTACAATTGTGGATGGATTCAAGGAAGACATATGTATATTAGTTGATATTGACTATACATACATTCAAGTAGTAGAACCTTAGGAAACATTTTTGAATCCTTTGAGCTATGAGTTGAGTGATGGTGTTGTAGTTAGCTACATTGATCTATTATATAATTCTGAGAAAGATAAGATAGAATATAGATTTGGCACATATGATGAGATCACACAGCATGCTCATCAAAAAGCCTTGGAGAAGGAATCTCAAAAGAAGATTGAGCCAATAATGAAGAAAGCATTATCTAAGGCTGGAAAGATAGAAAGTGAATCTAAAGTTGTGAGACAAACTATGAAACAAGGTGTGTTGAATATACAACCTTTGTTAGTTTTAGTTGTTGAGAAAACTTTAGGAGAAATTGTACCATATGTAATAGTATCAAATGTTCAACCCAGTGAACATAAGAGAAAATTAGAGAGATTGGTTGAAGCAATGCCAACAAAGACTAAGAGAGTCATATAGATGGCTACAGGACCTGGCAAGAGGTAGAAAGCATAATTGATAATTGAATCTAGTAGTGATGAAGAGGTTGAGGAATAGGAAACCAAGAAACTTGAAAAGGTGACTCCACCTAAGCAAGTAGTAGAAAAAGATTGGCAACCATGGAAGCCAAAGATTGAGGATATTAACACAGTGATCACCGATGACAGAAACTTTGTTTAGATGAAAAAATTTTATGATCTTTGTAATAAATATGAGAAGGATTAGATTGATATATCTACTGTAAGACATATCATTGCAAATGATCTAAGTATGAAGGATATAAAAGGATTAGTGAGCCAAAAAGTCTATGAGAGTGAATAGTTAAGAAGACTCCAACAAGAGCTTTGGAAATCTATGGTAAGGATAATCTGCAAGACTGATGATGAAGATGAGATAAAGAGATTATTTAATAACCTTACACCATACTTGAGAAGTAAGTTGAGGCCATCCTTATTTATGGTTGGTAAGAAGGATAAATTGAGGAAGGAGACTACAGTGGCTATTAGTCAGATGTTGCTAGAATTATAGACAACAACTCCTCCAACTCTTAGAACTACATAAGTATCAACTAGTGGTGATGCTATGAAGATTGATCAAACCAATGTTACTCTTAAAATTGATGATAAAAATCCATTTGGTGGTTCCAAACCAAATGTACCTGATACTAAAGATGTTGAAGAGAAGTTGAAAAAAAATTGAGGAGGAAAAGAGGCTAATATAAAGTGAAAAGTAGAAGATAGAGGAAGCCAAGTAGAAATTTCTTAAGGATGAAAGAAAAAGAAAGAAGGTTGAAGATAATAGGAGAATTGCAAAAAAAGGAAAGGAAAGAAAAAGAAGAGAGGAAAGCTAAGGAAGCGACAAAGAAACAAAGGGAGGATGAGACTAAACCATCTAGTTCATCTTCTCAGCTCTCCCATGCTAGTTTGGCCACTAATGATGATGATCGAACTGATATGATTTCATCCTTATCAAAACTCCTATAGAAAAATAAGATAGTGAAGAGTTTTGTAGAGATCATTGATGGAAGTGACTGACAAATTGCATAGTACTTTGATAGTATAGCATACTAAGTTAGATCCCAAACTAAGAGCATAGGCAGTGCTAAAGTATTTCGATGAAGAATTTACAAATCTATTGAATGTTGTAGAGGCAAAAGCTCAAATTTCCCATGATGCTAATTTGTTTAGCACCATTTGCCAAAATATCAAGAATGACCTAGTCAACCTTGATACATGCATTAAAGAACTTTAGAAATGTCAAAAGGAAAGGAAAGCTTTGTATGTTAAGTGTAGCTTATCATACAAACTAACTAAGGACTTGGACAATTAGATAGGGGCAAAGATGAATGAGCTAGAGGCTTTATCTAGCCTAATCCAACCCCCATCAGAGAATCTATTGCTCTAAAGTTATCACTTGTTGAAGAGTAGCTAGAAGAATGTGTTAAGGCCAAAGACACATATATAAACTTTTTGTATTTAGATATCAATGTAGTTGAGATTGCATCATATGCATTATGTGCAATTCTCACATCAACAGAGTCTACCAAAGAAAAATGGAACAAAGCTATAGATAGTTTGATTGTTATTTTTGATGATTGTATGAAGATTATTTCAGCATAAAGGCAAGGACAAGTAGTTTTAGCAGTTTTGGAGAAAATCTTGACATTTTCAGACCTTTGTCATTGATGTCAAAGGGGAAGTAATAGTAGAAGAAAATTAGAAAATAGAAATTTTGGATAGTAAAGAGGAGAGATACATGTGTAGTATGAAGTATATTGTAAGGGGAAGAATATTGGTAAAGTTGCAATAGATGAAATGTTTATTTTGATAGTTTATTTTTGTCACTTAGCCAATTTTCCCTATTTTCTTGCCATCAATGCAAAAGGGGGAGATTGCTGACAATTGGCTAATTGTGATATCTAATTATTGTCATTATTGGAAACTCATGATGTACATATTGACTACAAACCTTGGAAATAAAGATACTTAGTATTTGGCTATCAAAAAATTGTCCAACTATAGAATTTGATTTACACCAGTGTATTATTTTGTTTATAGCATGTTGTAGATGTCATATTATGACAAGAGAAGTTACATGGGGATAGTATATATGTTGGTGATGATTTGTACAACCTCAAAAGTTTTTATGAACTATACAGAACATAGTTAATCATGTTTTGATGAAGCAATAAAGTAGAATTCAAGGAAATAATTATTTTGGTTGCAAAATAATTACTTGTCCAATTAGGGCCGACATCCTAGATGTTAACTCTAACTTGGAAAAGTGAACTGTAGTCTTAGCTAACCCAATAGTATTTTACATAAGGGCATGGTATTTATGCAAAGGACTTCTCATGATAAGAAGAGTGTGTGTTATTTTGTATCAAGTGTGAGAACTTGTGAGTGAACTTTTGTGAAAGTGATATATGAAAAGTTATGTATGAACTATCTGTTGATTCAAGATTGAGCTAAAGATTAGAGATCAGTGAAGGAAGAAAAATAAAAATAGATTACTTGTTTGACTAGTGAGCTCTTCATGTAGTTTAAATTGCATGTCTGGGCAGTAGGCTCATCTTGCATACCTTACACTACAACACCTAATAGGGTTGGAATCTCCTAGTAGGGATTCAAAGTCTCCTAACAGGGACTATTATACTGAATTTTCTCATTGACTCCTAACAAGGTCCATCCTCTAACAAGGAACATATATATTAGTATATTATCTGGTGGGTATCATCCCCACTAGGGTTTTCCCTTGGCCAGGGTTTCCCTAGTTAACAAAATATGGTGCTATGAGTTATCTTTGTGCATTTTTATTATTAATATTGAATATTACTTTATTTATTTCTTATGCATGGTTTAAAGTAAGTAATAATATCTAGTTGGAAACTAAAGTTTGTAGATCATTGGTTCACCCCCCCTCTTAGTAATTTCTATTTCTAACAGGTCTATGGTGTGATGGTGCACTCTTGGAAGGGGACTAATCTAAATGAGAAGAGAGAAGGGGTAAAGGTCTTATATTGACCCTAGACCCAATGTGTGCCCTCTTTGGTGTGCACCTTTGTAGAGGAAAACCCTCTAGAGTTGCACACATGTGTAGGTGCGCATGTGTCCATCCTAGAGTGGCATGTAGTGCACATGCACATGTGCACACTTGAAGCACTTTAGGAGTTCAAAAGCTCATTTCCTCCAATTTCTAATTTTTAAGGCCTCCTCGGTTAGAAACTAGGGTTTTTCCTAGACCCATACAAGGGTTCAAAAAGATCAATACTCCCAACTAGGAACATGTTGTACAAATTCAAACGAGGGTGTCCCCATTCTCTATGTGAAAATGGGGTGTGCATTATGAAACCACAACAAGAGTACATGTAACATTCACATCCACAATGACATGGACTTGGTCTACAAAGACCTATCATTTAAATAAGGGTTTGATGACTTGAATGACCTAAACATCACTAGGGATATGTTTTACACAGAGTTTGATAATCACAAGTGAACAAGGATAATTGTGAGCCACATATATGAATACATGTTTTGGGTAAGGGATATACCTATCATGAAAGATAATGACATTATTAAAAAAATCACTTGTATTTGTAATGAGGGTACTAACCATATTAATTTCAAGAGTGTCATGAAGCCGATAAAGATAATTCTAAGGACATTGTCAGATGGAAGAAATATGAAACTAGACATGATCAATGAAATTGGTGTTTGACTAATAATAAAAGTAAATGGCTATAAGATAAACTAAAATTCAAGATTTAACATTGTACCTATTTGATTTTTCCATACAACCTACGTTATGATAGTTAAGAAGGAAAAACTAAACATGTGTGAGATACTAAAGTAATAGATACTTGATAAAATTGACATAATTAAGAATACAAAGAATGTGATATTCAAATTTGAATCTTTGATTACACACTTTTTCTTTTAAGTGATAAGAAAATTCCCTATAATGCCTAACTTTGAATGGAACTCAAATAGATGTACAATGAAACTTGATTACTCATTATTATAGAAACAAAATTAGTATCTATAATGATGGAAGACATAACTAAAATGATGAAAAGCTTTCAATAAGAAATAAAATGGAAATATGGGATCCGTCCATCTAGTTTATGGTTGAAACTAATGTGACTTGAATGGAAGCACTTGAGCCAAGGTTAAATTTCTATGACCCTATGTGGTATGAGATGACATAAGAGTTAATAGAAGGATATGTGAAGATAATTTTTGAATTGGAAAGAAACGAGGAGTTTCATAGATGGGACACATATGAAGAAAAGTTAAAAGAAGTTCATGGTGAACTATATAGAGAAGAAAAAGAAATAGATTTTAAAAAATATAGATAATATTTTTAAAGAAGCCATGGAAATACTAGTAGAGATGAAGGAAAGTGGGAAATCATAAACACTCATTGCTAAGTCTTTAGCTATTTGGAGTGTAGAAAAAGGAGTGATAATGTAGGATCATCTACATAGATATCTAGTGCACCTTATGTATCAGCATCAAAAGTAAAATCCTAGTTCATCCAACCTATTCAAAGAAAAGAAGAAGATGTCAACATCATCAAAGTTTAGTCAACCATACCTCCTAGCACTAGAAGGTCTACGAGCTTATGTGAAGTTAAACAAGAGACAATGGAACCTCCTAAACACAAAAGAGTCAAATAGTTGGCTAGTGGACTAGAGAGGAAGAGGAAAACACTTCTTAGGTTAAAGGGTACACAAAGAAGAAGAACAAAAGTTGATGAATCAAAAGTAGAGGAATATGAAAAAGAAGATACAAAAGAAAAAGAAATAGATAAGGTTAAAGAAATAGAAAAGAAAGAATAAAACATTCTTACTGGAGGAGGAAAATCATATAAACCAAACATAGAAATATTGAATCATGCAATCACAAATTAAGGAAACTTTGTGCAATTGAGCAAGTTATATGAATAATATAGTAATTTTAAAAAGTTTGAGCTAGTGAATGCAATAATAAGGCACCTAATAGTAAATGGCAAGAAATTTTTAGATATACAAAGTCATTTTCCCAAAGACATGTATGAAATACTTGTTGTCATAAAGAAGACAATAATAGAAGATGACCATAAAATAAGAGAAAACCAGGTAAGAAAGATTTTGAAAATTACTAGTGAAGAAAACTTGAAGAGTCTATTGAGTAGTCTTGGACTTTACATAAGGAACAATACAAGACCTATATTAATCATGGGATAAAACTATCAAGAAGTCAATAAGGAAACAAATGTAGCAATAATAAAGATGATGGAAAAAATAAAGCTATGTAGCCTACATAAATCTATAATAGAGACACTTCCAAAAGAAAAGGAAAGCATTGTGATAGCAAGAGAAATCCCTACACTAGAAAAAAAAAAGAGAGGTAAAGGATGGAGAAGCACTAGTAGCAGTAAGAGAGAGTGTAAAATATTTAAAAATAAATGAGATGGTAAAATTATCAAAGATGCCATAGGTAATAATTGGCATTGGTATTATGCAAATAGATAGCACAAGCTTCACTTTGGATACTACAAAAAAACCTTTTAATGATTTTGGCCTCTCCATTGTTGTCAATTTAGTGGATTATACAAGCTTTGAAGATGAAGAAGAAGAAAAGAGGAAGAGATAAGAAAAAAAGAAAAAGAATGAAGAAGAAAAGAAAAAGAGAATAGAAGAAAGGAAGAAAAGTGAAGAAGAATAGCATGAACAAGAGAAAGAGAAGAAGGAAGAGGAAGAAAAGGCAAAAGGAGAAAGAGAAAAAAAGAAAGAAAAAGGGATAAAGGATGAATGACAGGAAGCCAAAAAAATGGGAAGAGGAGAAAAGTAATAAAAATTCCAAAATAATCATGCATGAAACAATTTTTTTGCCATAGTTACAACATGCAAAGACTGTGATTGATAAAGTTATCTTTTAGCACAAGGTAGATATTTATTAGAAACCATAGCTACAACATCTTGACATGAAGACTAAAGACTTGGAGACTAGAATTGCAAAGGTATATGATGATATAAGTCTCATTGAGTTGAAAAGAGAAAATTATCAAGACATTTTCATTCTTAAGAGAAGATTTGATGCAAAAAAAATAGAAATGTATAAAAGTAGCTAGAGGAATACCTTAAGGCTAAGACATGATGTGGAGAATCTATATATTTAGATTTAATTGCAATAGAGGTAGCATCTTATGGACTGTGCACCATTATCAATGTATCTGAACTAGTCAAAGACACATGGGAGAAAGATTTTGAGAATCTGAAAGCAATCATTTTTTATTTCATTACAAGATTATCAAACTCAACATGAAGGAGAAGGCAAAATTTTGACATGTATATAAGTTTTTGTCACTGCCTTTGTCATTGATGTCAAACGGGAAGTGAGTGAGGAAAATTGTATGTATAAATATGATATTTAAAAGGGGACTATAGTATGCAAAGAAGATAGAGTATAATCAAAGGGGAAGTATACCTATGTGTGTAAAGATGCTATAAATAAAAATGATCCACAATTTTATAAATTTTGTAATGGCCATGTAATAGAAGTTACAAGTTTTGAAGCTTTTATTTTTGGACCTAGCCAAATTTACCATATATTGCCATTAATTCTGAAGTGGGAGATAGTTGAAAATTTGGCTAGGTTACATAGAATGATGTTTTTATTTATGGCATCATATAGTCAAGATTGATTGGGCAGATCTTCGAGATAAAGTTTTGGGATAAAGATTTAGAAAATTGCCTAAGCACAATAGAGTTATCTATCAACACAAGCACTATTATTGTCAATGTAGTTTCCAGAACTATTTCTGGAACATGTGTACTTACCCAAAGAAATTATAGTATGTCAAGATGGTGTACACATGAGTGCATGATAGTATGGTTAGTATGGACAAAGATATTCTAGTTTTATAATGACATTGTTTAGCTGACAAAACATGGTAAAAGACATATTACCAAAATAATTACTTAACTAATTGTATATGACATCATTTATATTAGCCCTAAGTGAGAAAGAGATAATTTAGTAATTTAGCAAGTGCGTGAAGTAATGAAGGGCAACAGGTTAAAGAGATAAGGTATAAAAGAAAAGTTTTGTATATGATATTTAAGTGTGATTTTTAAGATAGAAAATTCTGATGTAAAATGAGAGTAGTAAAAATTTATGATCAATTTTTGGTCAAGATTTGGGAAAGGAAAAATCAAATATTGAAGATATCAATAGAAATAAGAGGTTTTTGTATTTATCTCTTGTATTGAAGAACATTACTATATATTGTGTGTTTGGGAAGTGGGCTCATCTTGCATAATTTGTATAGTTATAGTAAAAAATCCCACTAGGGTTGAGGCTTCTAAAGGCCTAGTCCTCTAACAAGGACTGAGACACTATAAAGATGTAATAAACTTCTAACAATGTCAATATTTTTCACAAGATATTTTTTATTAGTGGATCATCTTATGGGTTCCATCGCACCAGCATTTTCACTTGGCTAGGGTTTTTGTAGTTAACAAAATATGGTGTTATATGTTGCATTATTTTATGGTTGTGTTTACTATTTAGTATAATCATTTTACTTTCATATGCAAGTTATATATTTTAATGCTATCCATAATTGGGCAAAAGCTTGTAAAATACTGATGTACACACCCCCCCACTCTTAGTATTTTCTATTTATAATAGAAACATGTTGGAAGCCCATTTTGCCCTAGAGATTTGTCAAGATTCATTTTCTTGAGGGTTGTACTTACTTCATCAAAGGTGAATTAGTTTGACACTTTTTTTTTGGTTACAAGCTTTGGGATTTTTTTAATGATGCCTTCTTGTGCCCCTAGGTTCTAGTTACCATTACTTTTAAAAATTACTTCAAAATATACTATTTCTTGTTGTGATAGCATCTAGGTGCTCTTATTTTTCTCCATCTTTATTTTTAATTAAAGTGATTATATTAGCTATTCTACATTGTTTTGTACTATTGTGGAAAAATATTGTATATCTATTCCCTACATCTAGCCATGTTTCTATTGACTTTTGTCTCCAAAAAAGTTACCTTTTAGTAAAGACATGTTCATAATCCTTCATTAGGCACTTCTATCTTTCATATAAGGATAGATTCATCCCTTTCTCTATAATCTTCTTGTTTACATTCTTCAAATCATCTTCCAATTCCTTGTTGTTTAAAAATGTATTCCCAAAGTGTTACGAGTTTCATACCTCAAGCCTTTTCTTAATAGTTTTTTATTTGTTGACCACATGGAAGATTTTAGACCCAAATAACACAATTTTATTCCACCATTTTCTATTATCTTTAGAAAACCCGCATTCTTAAACCACATTTTTTCATCATTTATGATATGCAATTCAACTAGGTAGTGATTTGAACATGGGATGGATTTTACTTCAGACTCTTAAGTAAAGGGTAGCTCTTTCATATCCTTATTTAAAAGAAATTTGTACACTTTCTCCACAATAATGTTGAACCCTTTTCTCCTTTTATCCCAAGTGTAGCTTTCATTACAAGTGTCAATATCTATTAGTCAATTTATGTTTATACATTCATTAAAATCTACTACTACTCTATGTATTTTATGAGTTCCACTCCACTTTCCTAATGTCTTATCTATTTTATTAAAATCCCCTCCTATAATTGAAATCCCTCTTTTATAAATAATTGATTTTTCTTCAATCTCTTCCTAGACCTAATTTTAGCCATATTTTGAATAGGGTCATACAAATTAAAAAGATTAAATTTCATCTTCATTTGGGAACTTCTTTCCAAGCCCCAACTCCACTTTTCATATTACTCTAAAGATGTTATAATAAGAAACCTCAATTACCATATGGAAGCTAAACTTCTCGAGGATCCTCTAGCTAGAGATGCCCGTATCTACCTAATTCCTATAAATATTTTCTAACTTTCTAGTTCATTCCTATATAGCTTCATTTCTTTTATTAAAATGAGTTCTTAATTATTATTTTATTATGCAACACCCATTTCTTGTGAGGGGTGTTTAAAACCCTAACATTCTAGGTTAGAAAATTCATGGAAACTTGGGAAGAATCTTCCCCTTCCATGCATTAAAGATATAGATTAATTTGGATTGACTATAAGCCCACCCATTCCTTATTATTTGTTCTTGTAGGGATTTTATTCCCCTCTTTTGATTATTTATTGAACATTTGGGGTTATTCTTACTTAGTTGTGTCATGGTTATCTCCATCTACTACAAATCATTTAGTTCCCAATATTATATCTATGCTAGAAACTACCCCACTTCAACTTTCTTCATTAGATTATCACCTTCTAGAGTTTCCTTCATTGCTAGTTTTTTTGTCTTAATAGTTATTCCTCATAAAAAATCTCATTGACATAGTCATTCATTAGTTAATTAACTACAAGCTCACATAAATGCTTAGAAATGATCCTAACCTATTCCTCAACTCTAGCTTGGCTATGTTGTTCCTCATTTGAATTGACATAATGTTTCCTCTCAGATATCTCTATCAATAACTAGGTGAGCCCTCTTCCAAAATCATTTTCATCTCTCCCTTGATTTGTTTCAATTTTGAAGCCTCCTTCTTATTTATTAGTTATTAATTCTCTGTCTTCCTCAGGATTATCCATTTTAGAGTCTCCACTTGCTCTTTTATTGGGTTTTACCCTTGAATTTACTAGTTCTTATATAGTCTCATCTTCTTTTAATTCTATAACAAAAATCCCTTAAGTACCTACTAATAGTGGTATAATATTCAAATGATGCTATGGTGTTCCATTTTGCATGTGAATCGGCATTCCTTCATACTCTCCTCTTAAGTTAGATTTGAGGAATTTAGGGGAAATCATATGAACAACATCTAGGATTTGGATAAGAAAAATGTTTAGAGTCTTGACGTTAATATTCATGATTTATATACATAAACTCAAATCCTTTCAAGGCTCTTTTAATAAATGATGGTGAAGTTGTTAAAAATACCCAATTGGTTACCAAGATCGATATAGAGCATGAAGAATAAATCCAATCATAAGATTCTGTAATAGAATTAAAATGTCATTGTATTGAGAGAGTGGTAGATTTATGCAAAAAATTTGGTGTTTTTGTGAGATGGAAAGGGTATGGCACCCTAATAGAATAAATTAAAAAGATGAGGTAAGTATACCATTTTTTTTTATGGTTTCCTTTTTATAAAATTTAATACTATGATATCAAAAATAGTTTCCTCCATGATGAAAGCCCTAATTTTAAAGGTCACAATTTTACCTCTCTATATTGGAAGCCAAATTTAACACACAATTGATTAGAAAAATTCAAAGTTGATAGAGCAATCTATCTACTCGATATTCTAGTGGAATTAATAGACTTAGATTTTTTTAAGGTTATAGGTAACCACATTGGCCAATATATCGATATGCTTGAAATTTTATCCCTCAATAAAACAATATATGAATTATGAATATGATCCTTCCTAAGATAAGATCAACTTTTGTTGCTTCCTCTATTTCACCCAAACCTAGCCATCACTATTCTCGTGGTCTCTACTAAACTCTTAAGGGTGATGGTTTTGATCGATGAGATTCTTGGAGTATTTGATTCACATAGAAAAGGACAATTATTCATTAAGTTTTTCCATTGTGAAAAAACCCCTCTACAAATGAGATGCCCTAATTTCTTTGTTGAAAGTAATTTTTTTCTTTCAAAATAAAAATTCTACAATAGTCAACACCATTTATCCATCTCCTATAGCCTAAACCCATGATAGATACACGGTTCTTAATCTACTTATTTTAGTTTAGTTAGAGGAGATCAAAGATATTGGTTACCATGATTCATAACTAACCTTACCAAATTTTTCTTGAATATTAAAACCATTATTTTGTAATGAGTCTACAAGTCAAAAAATTTAGTGCACTAGAGATACCATTTTCTTTGGCTAGCTCTTCAAGCACTTGTTCCTTTCATGAAATTGAATATTTTCTTTTCATGGAATGCTCATCGATTTTGCACCATTGGTAGAGCCATTTCAAATTGATCAAGTGGAATGTATATTTTCAACTTATTTATATTAGGAATAAATCATGTGAAATTAACCTATAAGATCTTGTGAAATTGATGCAAGAGAGTTTTGGATTATTTTTATATACTACTTGTCTTTGTTGTTTTGTTGAATTCTAGTGTTGGCTGAATTACAAATTTTACCAAGTTTGGATTCAATGTTGGTAGAGTTCTAGTATTGGGTGGGCTCAAGTTGAGTATTGACCAAGTTTTAGTGTATGTCGAGCACCAATATTTGTTAATTTCTTTATTTTTTGAGCTTGGTCAGTGGATTTTTTGCCTGATGCTTGATTATTTCCAAGTCCTTTGTTGGCTAAGTTTCTTTTTGTGTTGGTTCTTTTGTGAGACAATTTGTTCATTTATTTTAAGACATACATTTAATATAAGGATCATGCATTGGGATCTATGAAAATCATCATGTGGCCAACCTTTTCTAATGTGATGATCTAGAATCCTCAATAAGCCATTTTGGAAAGAATAAATAAAGGTCTCTAGGATTAAGTTAACCTATGAATCATATTTTTAAAAGAAATAGAAAGGATTAAGGTTTAGGGTGTCTCGATTATAACCTATGAATCATATTTTTGAATGGAACACAAAAGGCCTTATAGTTAGGCATGCTTATGGATCATTTGATGAATCAATAAGATATTGCTTCTTCTCTCTCTCTCCTTGGAATTGTTCTATGTATTTTTATTCTATTGTGTTTATTTAGCGGGGCAATTTTATAGTTAGGTGTTCCTCTAGCCTTAATTATTTGAACTTCCCTTGTGTCTATTGGTATCAAAGCTTAGTTCATCCTTGTGGAAATTTTATTATGTATAACCATAGTTGATCTTGGTTGTAGGATGGAAGACTTGAGTCTAACCTATAACTTGCAGAGGGTTGCAATCTTGTAGGAGCCTATTCAAAATGTTTAATGGTAGAGGAAATATTGATAATGTTATTTTGGACATGTTCAAACAAATTGCAACCAGATTAGATGTTGTGGAGATAGCCCAGAGGAGAGGAGTACATATTGATGAAGGATCACTTAGAACCCTAAAGATGACATGAAATCTAATGAGGAAAGGTTATTTCAAGTTTTGTTTAGAGCACATTCAAAGCCTTTTGTTGAAGTGACAAGTTATGATGGAAGATTGGACATCAATGATTTATTCAATTGGATCTATGAGATGGAAAAATTATTTGAATTTGAAGACACTTCTAATAATAGGAAGGTGATGATGATTGCTACTGAGTTAAAAGCTCATATCTCATTTTAGTGAGAGAATTTGAAAAATCATAGAAAAAGGAAGGGAAAATAGAAGATACAAGCCCAGATGAAGCTAGTAAAAAAATGAAGAAGTTCCTCCCAACTTATTATCAAGTGTACTTGGTGAGAAAGGAAAAGAATTTGAGACAAAAGGATATGAATATGAAGGAGTAAACTAATGAATTCTATAGATTGGAGTTTAGATTTGAATATGTTGATGATGATGTTGAGAAAGTTGCAAGGTACCTGGATAGCTTGAGATACAGAATTCAAGATGAGATAAGTTTTGTGAAATTGGAGAGTGTAGAAGAAGCATACAAATAATCCTTAAAATATGAGGAGATCATGAAAAACATGTATACAAAGGGGTAGAGGTAGATATTATTAGAAAAGTGGTTAAGCTAATAAGTCTATGTAAGATAAGGGAAAAGATAAGTGGAAAAATGAGGAAAAAGTCAAGGCTGAGTGGAAAAGTGGTAGTTCTTATGGAGGAAGAGGTAGGTCTTACTAAGGTAGTTATGGAAGAGGGGGATTTAGTGGTACCTATTTTAAATGTGATGAAGAATTACATAGATCCTTTGAATGTAAATATTTTGGAAGTAAGATTGAAGGTAATAATGACCGAAATGTTGTGGCTCAAGGAGATTTCAATGGTTCACAGAGTGGACTTGAGGCAAGAGAAAACTTGGTGGTGAGGAGAACTTTGTGTAGTTAAATAGTTGATGAGTAACCTATCTTCAGGATAAGTTTTTTCAAAACTAGATGTAAGATGGCTTGGAAATATTGCAAACTGATCACTAATAGCGGTATTCCAAGAATTTAGTGTTAGAGGAGCTAGTTGTAAAAAGGTGTGGTTGTATAGGTTAAGACACCCTAAACCCTATCATATTTAATATATATAAAGTGAGCATAAGTTACTAGTGAGTGAGTAATGTGTTGTGAAATTGAAGATTGAGAATTACTTTGATGAAGTTTTGTGTGATATTATGCCTACCAATTATTATCATATTCTATTGGGTAGACCTTTGAAATATGATAGGCATGTTGTACATGATAGTATATTGAACCAATATAATCTTTGGGTGAATGGAATAAAGAAAATATTGTTTCCTTTAATTAAAGTTCTAGATGAGGTAAACTATATTACTATTAGGTTTTATGGTTAATGGGAAACAATTTGAAAAATATATGAAGAAGAACATAGCTTTCTAAACTATGATTCATAGAGGATCGATTTTTGATAGTAATGGGTGAGTGATATAGGACAATACTAGTTGAGTGATAAAAGAAACTATTGATTGAGTGACAACAAAAGGTGACAATGTAAGCTAAGTGTTAGTAGAAATTAAGAAATTATTAAATGAATATAAGGAGATTATTGTATAAGATAAACTTGGTGGTTTACCACCAATAAAAAGTATAATTCATTGTATGGATCTAATTCCTAGAGTAATTTTTCTGAATAAAGAACAATATATATTGACACATACTAAGAATGAATAACTTAATAGGAAACTGTAGGAGTTATTACATAAAGGTTTGATTAGAGAAAGCTTTTGTTCATGTGTTGCACCTTTTGCATTGGCACCTAAGAAGAATGTTTATTCATTCTAGAGCTATTAACAAGCTAATAGTGAAATATAGGTTTCCTATGCCAAGGATGGATGACATAATGGATTATTTGAGTGGAGAAAAATACTTTACCAAGATTCATTCAAAGAGTGATTATCATTAGATCAGAATTAGAGAGAGTGATGAGTGGAAGACTACTTTTGAAACAAAAGATGGTTTGTATGAAGGATTGGTTATGTCTTTTGGTTTGATTAATGCATCAAGTACTTTCATGAGGTTGATTAATGAGATTCTTGGGTAATTTTGGGATTGTTTATTTTGATGACATTCTAATATTTATTAAGGCTAAGGAAGAAAATCTTGAGCATATTAAGAAAGTGTTATAGAGACTTAAAGAGGACATATTGCTAATTAATTGAAGCATTGATTCATGCAAGAGGAGATTGTATATTTGGGAATTTTATTTTAGCTATTTATTGGAAGATGGATCCTAAGAAGGTTAAATTATTTCTTGAATGGCCTACACCTAAGACTATGATTGAGGTAAAGATCATTTCTTTTGGAAACCACAATTGGATAAATTATTATGTTATGATTAATGTCAAACATATTGGTAATACATAGTATCAATCCTACTCGAGAGACATTTATTAATAGTATAAAGTTTCATATCATTTTATTAATGAAGAGGATGTGAAAATAAGAGATCATGAGATGACCTCGCAAAATTTTGAGTTAAGATGTGTTAAGTATCATGGAAATAAAATAGCACTTGATAAGTTACTCCTTGAAAGGATAATGCATTATTCAATAAATAAATAAAGTGTAGAAAATAGTTGCATGAAGCTAAGAGTTGAAACAAGTCAAAAGGATAATTTTGAATAGGTATTTGTATTGCATGGTCAATGAAGGAGCTATAACAAAAGATTAAGGATCTAATGTAAAATCTAATCAAAATAGTTCAAGCCAAGTGTTAGTTATTGCCAAGCATATGTATAGATAAGCATAGTAAAGATCGAACATAGTAATGGCTAAGTGAGCCTATTGATGCCAAGAAAGAAAGTATACTGATTGCTAAGATTCATAGTGTCAAATGAGATGAAGAAAATAGAGATTGCCAAGTGACAACAATAGTTACAATTTTAGAAAGATTTGATTTTGAGGCCAACATAGTTCAAACTTTGAATTAGTAAAAGTACATGGAAGATAAGGATTGATGATTTTGTGTATTTAATGTATGAGGAGATTTTTTTAAGTGATCAAACTAAAGGATTTGATTAGAAGTGTTTAGAAGAAGAAGGATAACAAAAGGATGGAAGGATTTGATCCATATGACGTAACACTAAGATCAATGATGATGGTTAATTGGACAAATATCAAATTTACCTATTTAAGGAGGCATAAGGAATGATTTTAATTTGGCTCATATTTTTTGAATTACAATAAAAATAGGTTTTGATGGGATTCGATAACCCATACAAAAACCAAAAATACTAGATAATCAAGCTAAGAGTCCTACTAGGTTTTACAAGGACCTAGAACCTACAAGTATATGAACAAGCCAAAATAATTAGGTTTTATAAGGACCTAAAACCTAAATACAATCAAGTATACAAATAAAAAGATCGAAAATAAAAACTTCTAAACATCCAACAGTACCCCAACCAGCAACCAAAACCTGTAAATAATAGAGAAAACTTATACTATCTCCTCCATTTCCTTAGTCAATTCTTTACTAGTATAATGTCCTAAAGGGGGTCTTAATTAGTCAAAATAGGAGTAGCTTCAACAACCCTTTTCATGCTTTTATGTTTCCTCTTTATTGGGCTACTAATAAACTAGGTAACCATAGGGGAAATGATTTCCTAATGCCCTCTCCTTCCAATACTCATTTCTATGGCACATAGCCTAGTGGTAACCATATCCATTTATTGTTCACTTTCCTTAACTAGTTCCTTGAACCCTACTTCATAGGCCATTAGTTTCTCAAGGATGTTCCCAACCTTACTTTCTAGCTTAATTTTTTTGGTTTTCTTATTTCCCAGGTTGTCCTACAGTTCCCTAATATTTTTCTTCAGGGAGATGATATCATTGTAAAGCCAACAATCAGCCTGAAGAGAGGCATCCACCTTCAGTTTGGCTTTGTAGAGGAACATTGGTTCATTGTTGACTTGTGATCTTAAGGTGATATTGTGAAGAGCGTAACATTAGAGTTGAAGTGCGAAGAGTTTCTCAAGAGTGATTTCTTGAGAAGGTTCCAAGTAGATTAGTGATGGAAATGTCAATAGAGGCCAATCGATGAGTGAATGGAGATCTAAATTTTTTAAGTAAGGTATAATTTACAGATCAAACCTACTATTACATTCTAAACCATTGTATAAGTAAAAATCCTTTAGTCAAGGTTGACCTTTTAGTCATTTTATAAATCCTTTAATCAGGGTGACCTTCTAATGAAATATTCTAAAGTCCTCTAATAAGGCCACTCCTAAAAAGTTGATTAAATCCTTAAAAATTTTCACATTTAGTAGTGTGTTGTATAACCTTTAATAGGATTGGCTCTTAACTAAGATCACTTTAGAAGAGAGAAAAATTTGTAGCATATTACTTTGTGGGTTTTTTCAAATTGGGTTTCCATGTTAAAAATTGGTATCAAAGTGTTATTTTTATGTGTGGATGTTATTATTTGCATGTTATATTTTAGAATAGTTCATTTACTAGTAGTTGGCACATATAGAGATAGAGAGTAAAGATATTGCATGAAATGTTAAATTGTTGATGATATTCTATAGAGACCAAGTGAGTATTTGAGATGGATTAATCTGTTCGAAGTGATTAAAAGTTAAATTGGTACATTTGGACTTGAGGATAACCAATTTAGCCTCCCTTCATTATTCTAAATTATTATAAAAATTGGTATCAACGCATTGGTACTTGTATGAAATGTTTGAAGGGACTGAAGCTAAAGATCAAGATGTACAACAGAGAGATACCCAAGTTGAACAAGGGGAAGCTACTAGTGTGGAAAAGGTTCATGTGATTTCACTTATCTTGTATTGTATATTCCAAATCTTACTACTTGGATAATGAATATATTGAGGTCCCTAGAATGATGAAATGTTTGAAGGGACTGAAGCTAAAGATCAAGATGTACAATAGAGAGATACCCAAGTTGAGCAAGGGGAAGCTCCTAGTGTGGAAAAGGTTCATGTGATTTCACTTATCTTGTATTGTATATTCCACATCTTACTACTTGGATAATGAATATACTAAGATCCCTAGAACTATGAAAGTTTAACAAATGAAAGAGATGTAGGAGCACAACCAAATGCTGATTGAACTTGTAGTAGCCCTTGGCTATGTATAATTTGATGATGTGGAGCAATGCACCACTACTAAGAAAATGTGGGACAAGTTGGAAAAAATCCACAAAGGAGACAAGAATGTATTGAGAGCTAAGGAAGAAAGTTTGAAAGGAAATTTTGATGACATGAGAATGCAAGAAGATGAAAATATTGCACAATATTTTGGCCGAATCAAAGAAGTCATGAATGATAGAAAAAGAGATGGAGGACCAATATGCTATGAAGTTATTATAAGTAATGTATTGTGGACCTTACTTTTTATTTATGAAATCAAATTATCTTCTATTCAAGAACTAATATGTACACATGGTAATGATCTGACCTTAGATAGTCAGTTTAGTAGACTTATTGCATTTGAATTATAAAATTTTGATTATTACTCCCTAGCTAATGTTGAAGCTGGATTCAAAGTACAACTAACCCTTGATGGATTTAAGAAAAAGAAGAGAAAGAGTTTTAAAAGTGATAGTGCATCTGATGATGGGCTTGGTTAACTTGAAGCATTACTGGGTAGAAGACTTCCTAGAGGAAAAGGAAAATAGAAAGGCAAAATTCCTATTATCTATATTACATGTAACAAAGTTGGTCATATTGTTGTCAAATATCCTAAAAGAGATGAGAATGAAGAAATAAAAGATTTTAAGTACAAAGGAAGGAGAGATGATAAATATTAGAGAGAGAAAAATGATAGAAGAGACTACAAGGTAAAAGGTTAGAAATCTTGCTATATTACTGAAGCAAATGATTGTGATAGTAATTCTGATAATAATGATGAAGAAGTTATTTATGTTGTAATGAAAGATGATTATGAAAAGATGAAAAAATAGCATTGATCTAATATGTGATTGAGAATGATAAATGGATAATTGATAGTTGTCTCTCATTTCATATGACTAGTGATACAAGTAATTTTGATAATCTAGAACATTATAATAGAAGTAGTGTTAAGGTAATGATGCGCCATGTTATGTGAAGGGTAAAGGATCAATTAATCTAAATGAAAATATCAAGTGTGATAATGCATATTGGGTTGGTGGTTTGAAATATAACTTGTTGAGTGTGGCATAGTTGACAATTTCAAGCTACAAACTTGATTTCCTGAACAATAAGGCAAATATCTATGATGCTATTAGTGAACTAGTTGTAAGTGGATAGAAAATAAGAGGTAACTTGTTGTATCCAGACCTATAAAGATACTTGTATGTTTGCACAATGTGAAGATGTTTGAATATGGCATAAGAGACCATATCATGTGAATTTTTATAGCTTGGTAAGCATTAGTAAAATGAAAAGAGTTAGAGGGTTACCAAGACTAACAAAACCTGATAAAGTGATGTGTAAAAAATATCAAATGGATAAAATGACAAAGTCTAGTTTCAAGAGAAAGACCTATTCTTCTGATGATATTTGGAGTTGGTACATATAGAATTGTGTGGTCCTATTGGAATATAAAGATGTTATTGTGATAAATACTTTATTCTATTCATTAATGACTTTTCTAGAATGGTGAGTATGATATTTCTTAAGGAAAAATCTAATGCATTTGAAATGTTTAAATGATATCTTGCTAGAGTGGAGAAAGAAATGGGAAATAATCTAAAATGTTTGAGATTAGACAAAGGTGGTCAATTCATTTTAGATGAGTTCAACATATTTTTCAATAACAAAGGAATCAAGAGGCAAATGAGTGCATGTCAAGCACTCCACCATAAAATGGTATATCAAAGAGAAGGAATAGATCAATTAAGGACTATGCAAGAAAACTAATGATGGAAAAGAGTGTTTGACAAAAGCATTGGAGAGAAGTCATTATCACTACGGTCTACACTCTTATATGAGTTCAAGTGAATAAAGAAACAAACAAAAAACCTTTTGAAGACTGGTATGGATATGAACCAAATGTGAATTGTGTTAAATTTTTTGGAAGAAAAATGTTTTATATTAAAAGATGGAAGAAAAGATAAAATTGATGAAAAAAGTGATGAAGGCATATTTCTAGGTTATTCCACTTAGATTAAAGCTTATAAATGTTTGAATTATAACACTAACAAAATTGTGGAAAGTACAAATGTTAGAGTTCATGAATTTGTAGAGAAAAAAGAAGAGAGATACAAGAAAGAAGATGAAGATTATAAAAGGTTTGTCTATATCTATGATGGTGAACCTAACACCTTCCCTGAACTAGAAAATGTGCTTACTGAGCATTTGTAACCAAGAATTGTTGATTTTCTACAATGGAGTTCTATCAAACATGAGAATACTATTGAGCATCATGATATAAGAGTTGAGTCACAGACTATGACTACCAACTAGTAGATAGAGGAAGCTGACTTGTAGCCAAAGATAATTGAAGATGTTGAACATGCAATATCTAGTGAATAAACAAAATAGGAACCAAGAGCTAAACCTATATTGGAAAAGTATATGACAAGAAATCATGCACCACATCAAATTATTGGAGATAAAGATTTAGGAGTCATGACAAGAAGAAAACCATAGAATGTAACATGTCTATTCTACATGTTTGAACCTAAATCTATCAAAGATGCTTTGTAAAATGAAGATTGCATCAAGGCAATGAATGAAGAAATTGAGAAATTAAGAAGAAAAAAACATGAAGATTGGTACCTAGACTAAAGATTAAGAATTTTATTAGAACTAAGTGGGTGTTCATAAATAAGATGAATAAGAAAGTTGAGTCACAAGGAACAAGGCAAGAGTAGTTTAGAAAGGGATATGCACAAGAGGAAGGGGTTGACTATGGTGAAATAATTTACCCTGTTGCAAGGTTTGAAGGATTGAGGACTTTTATTTCATATGATTCTTACAAAGGATTCAAAGTGTACCAAGTGGATGCACAATCGGTATTTCTAAATTGAATTCTGGAGGAAGATGTCTATATTGAAAAACCTAAAGGGTTTTGTGATCCAGACAAAAGGATTATGTTATGTAAATTAAACATATATTTATATGGTTTGATGCAAGCGCCTACAGCATGGTATGAAAGCTTACACAATTACTTGGTGAAAATTGGTTTCACAAGTACTAATGACAATAGAAATTTGTATCTAAAAAGTGAAGCTGAAAATTAGATATTGCTAGCTGAAATTTTTGTTGATGGCATAATTTTTTGAGAAAAAGATTCATTTTTGAAATATCAATGTTTGGAGAGATTAAATACTTTGTTTGATTGCAAGTATAATAGATGAACACAAATATTTTCATCACTCAATTAAAGTATATCCAAGTAAATCTTGAATAATATTGGTATGGAAGACTCAAGATTAGTTCAAACATCGATGGCGATTGGACATAAATTGTTAAGGAACGATGATTTTTCTAAGGTGAATAAGACATTATATAGGTCTATAATTAGGAAACTACAATATGTTGTACACAATAGACCTGACATTACATTAGCTATTTCAATTGTTTCTAGATTTTCTACTATTCCTAGAGAAAATGATAGCATGGCACTAAAGAGAATATTGAGATATGTGAAAGGAACAAAAGACTATGGACTATGGTACAAGAGAATGTTGATCTTAGATTGGTTTTGACAATTGAGTATCAACACACTTAAGTCATTTACTTAGTTCATGCCGAACTAGTAATGCATGCCAAGTTGTAATGAGTTTCAAGTCTCTCATGTGTCGAGTCACTCAAGTGTTGAGAAGATAGACCATGCCAAGTAATTCAAGTGCTGAGTGAATAGTAGATGTTGAATAGTTTGGGTGTCGAGTTAGAAACAAAAATACAATATGTGTTGAGCATCAGTAACTTCAAGCGTTGAGTAATATAGATTGGACATATTTGTTTGTGATTGCACAAACAACCATGTAAACAATTTTCAAGCTAACATAATGTTATATTTTGATTCATTAAAGATAAGGATGAATGTATTTACATAATCCTTATGTATTTGCATGTAGCCAATCAAAAAATAGGAAGGATTAAGTGACAATAAGAATGAATCTTAGCCGTAGATTCATACCTAACCCTAAGCCACCAAAGTCTTTATAACGAAGATGAAGCCCCAATAATTATAAGGAATCGAGAGAGAGAGAGAGAGAGAGAGAGAGAGAGAGAGAGAGAGAGAGAGAGAGAGAGAGAGAGAGAGAGAGAGAGAGAGAGAGAGAGAATGATCAAATTTGTTCATAGAGCACTCAAGGTGACTTAGCAGTGAGAGTGGATTGTAGAATCAGTTAGAGGAGAACAAATAACAGAAGGATACAACAATTTTTATATCAAATCAAAGAGGATCAAGAAGGACACTATATGGATTTGATCTTTGATTAGGTAACTAGAGCTAATCACAAGATCTATGCTGAAATATCCTAACATGTGATTTTAGTTAAATCTCCTAGCTGGAGTAGTCCTAACAAGCTATAGTAAATTCTTTAATAGGGTGACATTCCAAGTGGATCTTCCAAAGTCCTTTAAATAGGCACACTTCTAATAGGGTGTTGAAATCCTCTAACAAGTTGTGACTTAACAGTCTTTATAAGCCTTTAATAGGGTAGATCATGTTTCATGGTCAAACCATTGTAACCTTAATTGGCTACACTTTATTGCTGCAGTAGTGAAGATTTTTGGGTGTCATCCCTACCCTAGTTTTACCTTCTCATTTGGAGGGTTTATGGGTAATCATATCTAGTGTTAAGTGTGTGTGTTTTATTATATGCTTACATGATTTAGATGTATGTGCTTTACATATTATTTTTAGTTCATATATTACATGCATCTAATGAATGGTGAAATTTTTAATAGTTGAAGTTTCAACTTCTAATTCACTTGCCCCCCTCTCATAAGTACATGTTTCCCATTTGTAATTCTAAAAATTGGTATCAGAGTTAAGTTCTCAGAAGAAGAAGCTTTCTAGCTTAGAGGAAAGATCCTAAAATGGAATTCTAAAAATTGGGAAAGACCATTGAGAACAAGGAGACCAAGATAAATCTTATACTATATCAATTAAATGAAGCTAGAGATGCCTTGAAGAGTTCCTTGAAGAGAAGGAAATAGATTGCCATAGAAGAAAATGACACCACAAAGCTATTTGCAAATGGTAACTCTAGTGAATTTGATGTAGCAATTGTAGATCTAATGGAGAAGAATAGAGCACAAGCTAAAGAAATCAAAAATATCAAGTTGGAGAAATAATCACAAGCTATACTACTACTATGTGAAGTGACTGAACAAAAGAAGAAACCTATAGAAGACAAGGCCATGATTGAAGAAGACAAAAGAATTTTGGTAAATAGATTGGAAAAAATGTAAACAGAGCTATCTAGGATCTCAAACATCCAATTTGATACCTTAAGCCAAATGATGAATGATCATCATGAGTTTAATGTCAATGAGATTGAGATAACTACATTGAAGTTGTAGAATGAACAACTACAGAATGAAATGAAAAGAGAAAAGGAATTTTCTTAAAATTTCAATAAGCCAAATGAAGCTATCAACTACTTTGAGCAATTATTGAAATCCACTAGATCCAATAGAGATACATTAGGATTGGGCTACACGAGCACTGAAGAAGGAGAATCATCAAAAGCTATTAAGGAAAGGAACAACAAAGGTAAAAATTCAAAACCTACTTGTCATAATTGTGGAAATAAAGGGCATACTGTTAATGTGTGTAGGAGCAAGAATAAAAATCAGAATGTTAAGCCTAAGAACATGGTCCACTTTCATAAGGGCAATAAAGAAGGTCAGCAGGCACATGAATGCAGAACTAGAACCATACATACACCAAAATTTGAATTGCTACAATTGTGAGAAGTATGGACATAGAGCCTTTGAATGCAAATCCAAGTCCAAATGGTCATCAAGCAAGCCAACAAAGGTAAGAAGCTATGGATATTATTATAACTAGGATTACAACACAAGATATAGTTGTCACTATTGTCAGGAATATGGGCATGTACCTAAAAAATGCATTAGGACTCACTTTAGTCATAATTACAAGAGATGGTTGAGTCAAACTACATGTTTCAATTGTTTGAAGACTGGTCACATCAATAAACATTGTCCAACTAGGTACGAGGCATCAAGTTGTGAATTTGATAAAGGCAAAGGCAAGGCAGATGTTGAACACATCAAGAATGAGATGAATAAGACATTAAAGAAGAAATATGGTTGTAGTACATCGAATGGAGAAGAGATCACTTCACCCAATGGGTCAAGTGGTCACACTTCATCAAGCTAACAAATAAGAGGTATGTGGGACGAATATTCAAAGTATTATATCATACATCAATTTCAAAAGGAAACAACACTGAAAAGAATGGATTAGCATGAATAAAGATGCAAGGTGTTGTGGAAGTTCAAAGTTACAATCTCTTAGTTTTCATTTTATGGCCGAGCATAAAAAATTTTCAATAGATGTCGAGTAAAATACTTTTTAGTGCCAAGCTACCAGACTAGACAGTGGATGTTGAACCTATAGAATCTATCAGGTGATGGTCATGTCAATAGATGCCAAGTGAAATAGATATCATGTTGATCTTGAGTTTATAGATGTACAGGCATTAATCATTAAATGTAGAATTTTGAAGGGTATAAGGTTGTTTTTCACTCATTTTTCATCATAACAAATTCAAACAAGAGAAAGTCAAGTGAGAAGGTGACTCAAAAACTAGTTTGAACCATTTGCATAGATTCTAGAGAATATCCAACATTAGTTCATTGAATTTCTAAGGTATTCTTCATAAGCTGACTCACGCAATTTGAAATTTGTGTAAATGCTAGTTTTATGGAATGGCTTCCAATTCAAAGAATGTAAAAGAGAAAGATGTTTTAGATGTTCAATTAGTAAGTAATGAGGTAAAGCAACCAATTTTCAAAGAAATTCCAAATGTTTCTCATAAACAAGACTCGTCAGGTGCACTTTCCATAATTTCGCTGAAAGTCATAATGGTCCAAGATGTTAGAAAATGCTATAACTATAAGATAGGAGGAATAGGAAGTTGGAAATATAGATGGAGTAACTAAGAGGGCAGGTGAATCAATTACCACAAAACAAATCCACAAATCCCTTAGATATCTTAAAACTTAATTAGTACTATCACTTGGTAACCACACAAAAAAATGCTATAACTCGGTAGATGAACTGTGTATTAACTTATTATTGATCCTTAAGCATTCACAATCATTAACATGCATGCAAAAGAAAATAACGTCAACACAAAAGACACCAAATTTAACATGGAAACGCAATATGGGAAAAACTACCAAGTAACTAGCTACCAATTTTCATTCTTTTGAAGTGAGCCTTGTTAGGAGCCAACCCTGTTAAAGGTTACAAAACACACTATTAGTTGTGACCTAGTTAGAACATTTAATCACCCTTCTAGGAGTGACCTTGCTAGAGGACTTTAGAACAATTCAATAGAACTATCCACCTTGTTAGAGGATTTTAAAAATGGCTATTAGACCAACTCTGTTAGGAGATTTATGAATTACTGCTACAATGGTGAGAAAGTAACAATAAGTGACTTGAATGAGATGCAACTAAACTTTTCTATTATAGATCTCTATTCTACTTCACTAGATCCTCATTGATGCTGCTCCTCAAGGATATCTAATCCTTATTCAAAATTTTCTCACACCTTCCTTTTCACACAATTATCTCACTTGCATACTCACTCATTATGATTAGAATCCACAACTTGACCTTTTATTTATACAATACAAATTGTCAGGTTGTTCCATTTACAAGTTACATTTACCAATAAACAATACATCAATCAGCTACAAATATTGCATGAAACAAATGAACTTTATTTCCCAAAACAATGAAATCCTTCATTGGCCAACCCTACTTGGTAAATACTACTCCAAAAATGATTTCTAGTGTTAACCAAGTGAAGCTTGGTAAACACTGCAAAATTTGCAAAATCCTTTGGAGACCAAGTAAACTCAGTAAGAACTAACTTTCCTTCACTGACCTTGTGAGCTCGATAGAAACTAATTTCTATCATAGAAGCCTTCAATGCCTGAGTGAGCTCGATAGAAACTGTCTTCATAGTGTAACTTCTAGAAATGTTCAATAGACTCTTTCTAATGACTGATATGAAATTTTTGTAACATCAAAGACAACAAACAATTGATCAATTGTATCCAACAATCTCCCTCTTTGACATTGATGGCAACACATGTCATAGCAGAATGAAATTTAAAAACAAGTCCTTTTCTGAAAAAATGTTTCACCCTCTTACATTTCACTCCACAAACTTTTCAAATACAGTAATCTCCTTCTATGAAGGAATTACATAGCTTCTTTTCAAACAAAAAACTTCTTCACAAACAAATTCAAATTTCAGAAAGATATTACAATATACTCTCCCTCTTTGACAACACAAACCAAATGAAGAACAATATACCTTGTGTACTGATACATATGCAATATTCTTATGATTGTACTACATCAACTGAAAAATCTTCAACTTGGTACCTGTTGATGCATCACTAAAGCTTGATTTTACTGAGCTTTAGAGAGGGGAATGACCCCTAACTTGCCTCTTAGATAAAAGAATGCATCCTTAGGTAAAGGCTTGGTGAATATGTGAGCAATTTTTTCTTTCGTATGGACATATTCCAATCTTATCTCCTTGTCCTATACTAATTCTCTAACAAAGTGATACTCTATTGCAATGTGCTTGGTTTTTGAATGCATCACTAGATTTTTAGATATATTAATTGCACTTATATTGCCACAAAACATAACAACAATTTCATTGATTTCTTCCTTCATACCTTCCAATAACTACTTGAACCAAACAATATTAGAATAGTTTATTGTTGCTGCAACATACTCTACTTCTACTATAGATTGGGATGTGCAATTTTTCTTGTTACTTGTCCAAGAAACCAACCTTTTTCCAAGAAAGAAAGCTCCTCCACTTGTACTCTTTCTATCATCAATGTTTCCTACCTAATCTACATTAGTAAACATTTTCAAATCTAGATTACCTCCGAATTTGTACCATAATCTATAATCTTTAGTGCCTTTCAAGTATCTCATGATCCTTTTGATTGCCATTATGTGATTTTCTCTTGGTTTTGCTGAGAATCTTGCTACAATACCAACTGCAAGAGCAATATTTGGTCTTGTATGAACTACATACTACAACTTTCCAATCATAGATCTATACAATTTCTAATCTATCTCCTTTGATTCATCATCCTTGGTAAGCTTTAGACCAGTGCACATAGGAGTCCCAATTGGTTTACAGTCTTCCATACCAAAAATTTTCAATATCTCCTTGATGTATTTAGATTGAGTGATGTAGATTCCATTCTTATTCTATTGAATTTGAAGACCAACAAAGAATTTGATCTCACCAAGCATTAACATCTCAAATTTCTTGTTCATTTGTTCTAAAAATTCTTTGCAAAGATCATCATTCCTTGTGAACAAAGTATCATCCATAAATATTTCTGCCAAAACAATCTTATTATCTGATCCTTTCTTGATATACAAGGTATTGTTATCATTAGTTCTCTAAAAAGCAATCTGAATAAGATAGTTATGCAATCTTTCATACCATGCTCTAGGAGCTTGTTTTAGACCATACAGTGCTTTGTGTAATTTGCAAACCATGTCCTTCTTGTCTGGATCAAGAAAACCTTCAGCCTGTTCAATGTAAAATTCTTCATGCAGTATACCATTGAGAAATGTTGACTTGAAGACCATCTAATACACCTTAAATCCTTTGTATGCAACATATGCAAGTAAGGTCCTAACACCTTCCAATCTTGCAATAGGAGCAAAAGTCTCTCTATAGTCTATTCCTTCTTCTCAAGAGTAGCCTTTACATACTAGTCTAGCTTTGTTCCTTGACACCTCACCATCTTCATTCAACTTATTTCTAAATACCCACTTAGTTCTGATCACATTTTTCTCTTTAGGCTTGGGTACAAGAGTCCATGTTTTGTTTTTCTCTATCTACTCTATCTCTTAATCCATAGCCTTAATCTGACTTTCATTTTCTAAAGCATCTTTGAGATTTCTATGTTCAAAATCAGCAAGTAAAAAAGTACCTTTCAACTTAATTTTTGTCATGGTACCTTCAGATTTGTCTCCAATGATCTAATCTAGTGTTGATGTCTCTTGACATACTTGGCTAAAATAGGTTCCTTTCTTTTTTAATGAATTGTATTCTCATCCTCTTGCACTTCAAATTTAGGTTCTAGTTATTTTGTTTGCTACTTGGGTCCTTCCAACTTGGTAGGCATTGGCTTGGTAGCATCAGAATGCAGCTCAGGTTCCTATAGCTCGATTAGAACTTCCTACAACTCAGTTACTAAAGACATAGGAGTAGAAGATTCTTAATTGATAGGTGTATCTAGCACTTTATCAGGTTCAATGAAAACAAATCTCCTATAGTCTTCTAGTTCCTTTTTGCTTCCTTATTCAGTCCTTTCTACAAACTCATCAACTTTCACATGTGCACTTTCTATGACTTTGTGAGTAGACAAATTTAATCATCTATATGCTTTACTTTTGAAAGAGTATCGCAAGAATATTCCTTCATCACCCTTTACATCAAATTTACCTTTTCTAGATTCTTTCAAAATGTAACATTTTCTTCCAAATACTTTTAGGTAACTTACATTGGGTTTATAGCCATACCATAACTCATAGGGAGTTTTGAATGAGTCCTTCTTTAGCTGTACTCAGTTCAAGGTATGAACTGTAGTGTTAATAGCTTTCTTCTAGTATCTGATAGCAATGTACTTTGAAATCATTAAAGTTCTTGCATAGTCCATGATAGATATATTCCTCCTTTTAGCTATTCCATTTTTCTTGGGAATTCCAGGTGTTGATACCTATCTTTTGATTCCCCTAAAAAGTTATTGAACTCATGAGAGATGAATTCACCACCTCTATTTGACCTCAAGCATTTTAGTCTTTTTCGTGTTTCCTTTTCTACTCTAACAAAATACCACTTGAACTTTTCAAATGCTTCTAACTTCTCTCTTAGGTACATGACAGTCATCATTCTTGAGTAATCATCAACAAAAAGAATGAAGGAATTTTCTCCAATATAGTTTTCAATTCTAATGGGTCCACACAAATCAATATGCACAATTTTTAAAACTTCTTCAGACTGATAGTTCTTACTTTTGAAGCTAGTCTTTCCCATCTTACCAATCTAACAATTCTTGCATAGACCAACCTCTGGTTTCTTTATATTAGGAATGCCTCTTACTTTCCTGAATTTTCTTATTTCCACCAAGTTATCAAAGTTCACATGACACAACCTTCTATGCCATAACCAAATTTCTTCAATTTGAGCACTAAAACATGAACATTCACCAAATTCAAGATAGAACACGTTACCTTTTTTTTGAATGCTAGATCCAATCAGCTTTCCTTTGTCATCCAATAGTCTTGCTTTCCCATGCATGAATTCCACTTTGAATCTATTATTGAGTAGCTATGCCATACTCAATAGATTGTGCTTTAGTCTTTCTACCCAATATGCATGATCACATACAAGCTCTTTGGTTAGTGAGATTCTTCCTCTTTCTTTTATGCAACAAGGTTCATTATTACCAAACCTCATGCTACCACCATCATAGTCGTCAAAATGTTCAAACTAAGTTTTGTCACCAGTCATATGTTGAGAGCAACCACTATCTATAGTCCATGTATCATTTTTTCTCACATGAGAGATAAGTGACATTTCCTCATCATTATTAGATTCATCTTTCATAGCAATGTAAATAATTTCATCTTCTTCATCATTAGAATCATTAGAATCCTTAGCCATGAAACATGTTTTCTTACCTTTGTCCTTGAATGATTTGAAGTCTTTCTTGTGATTGCACTTGTGACCTTTCTTCTCATCCTTGTTTTTCTTAGATCCTTGAAATATTTCCTGCAAGCACCAAAAGCTCTTATACCAATTATTGGAAATATAGATGGAATAATTAAGAGGGGGCAGTGAATTAGTTACCACAAAAAAAAATCACAGATCCCTTAGATGTCTTAAAACTTAATTACTACTGTCACTCAGTAGCCACACAGAAAAATGTTGTAACTCGGTAGATGAACTGTGTATTAACATATTACTAATATTTAAGCATTCACAATTATTAACATGCATGCAAAAGAAAATAACATCAACACAAAAGACACCAAATTTAATGTGGAAACCCAATATGGGAAAAACCACCAAGTAACTAGCTACTAATTTTCACTCTTCTAAAGTGAGCCCTATTAGGAACCAACCCTGTTAAAGGTTACAAAACACACTATTAGGTGTGACCTGGTTAGAAAATTGAATCACCCTGCTAGGAGTGATCTTGCTAGAGGACTTTAGAATAATTCAATAGAACTATCCACCTTGTTAGAGGATTTACAAAATGGCTGTTAGACCAACTCTATTAGGAGACTTATGAATTACTGCTACAATGGTGAGAAAGAAACAATAATTGGCTTGAATGAGATGTAACTAAACATTGTTATTACAGATCTCTATTCTACTTCACTGGATCCTCACTAATTGAATACAACTCTGCTGCTTCTAAAGGATATCTGATACTTCTTCAAAATTCGCTCACACCTTCCTTTTCACACAATTATCTCACTTGCATACTCACTCATTATAATTAGAATCCACAACTTGACCTTTTACTTATACAATACAAATTGTCAAGTCGGCTCATTTACAAGTTACATTTACCAATAAACAATACATCAGTCAGCAACAAACATTACATGAAATAAATAAACTTTATTTCCCAAAATAATGAAATCCTTCATTGGCTAACCCTAATTAGTAAATACTGCTCTAGAAATGATTTCCAATTTTAACCAAGTGAAGTTCAATAAACACTACAAACTCTGCAAAATCCTTTGGAGATCGAGTAAACTTGGTAAGAACAAACTTTCCTTCACTGACTTTGTGAGCTCGGTAGAAACTTATTTCTATCACAGAAGCTTTCAACACCCGAGTGAGCTTGGTAGAAACTATCTTCATAGTGTAACTTCTAGAAATGCTTTTTAGACTATGTCTAATGACTAATATGACATTTGTGTAACATCAAAGAAAGCACATAATTAATCAATTGTATCTAACATAGGACACATGGAAATAGGGCAAGCCTATAACAAGTTGTGTAAAAATAGCATTTTGAAAGAAGAAGTTAAGACTATTGGAAAGAAGGGTTTGACTCATGCCCTAGACTCTCCCATGATGTTCAAAATAGAATGGATCAAGATAGCATTGAGCAGAATAAATGATGGATGCTTATGGCTAGAAGATGGTTCCATCAAAATTGTAAAGAGAATAGTTCATAGGGTAATTGGATACCCAACCCTAGATCAGCCAAAGACTCTACAAAGTGATTCAAATGAAGTTATAGAGAGAAAAATAAGAGCCAAATGGAACAAACATGGAATGACAATTGATACCATCACAGACCCTCTATTGGACTTTCCCATAAGGGTAATTTCTCATAAATTTTATCAATCCAAAAGGTTAAACATTGTACCCTACACCGTAGTTTATGTGGACTATAAAATTGTAAAGAAGGATCATACCTATGATCTTGTAGAGCTCCAATTACAATAGTTGATGGAAAATCTTGGAGTAGGTAGAAAAACCAAGAGTGCATAGTGTAAGTTTGGATAAATACTTGTTTGCATATCTTTCTATGTTCAGAACACATTCCCATCTTTTGGCAAGGTGAGTTGGAAGACAAACAAATCAGTTGTAGTTCAAATCAATGAGTACATTGAGCAAATGGGAGATAACTTTGAAACTATCGTGACCAACTATTTTGAAGACTTCAAGAAGCCTATGAAACAAAGGATGAGAATACTAGTTTCTTTGATTGAACAATATTAAAATGACATATGCTTTCTTATTGATATTGATTACAATTATATATAGGCTACTACACCAAGGGTAAGATGACTAACACCCTTAGGCTATGAGATTAATGTTGATGAAGCCTTAGCTGCCATCACTATACTTATTGCTAAAGAAGTTGATAAAATAGCCAAAATATTTGGCAATTATGATGTCATGAAGTCCAAAGTTGAGATGGAGTTAAAGATAGCCTCCACACTAAAAAAGATAGACAAATTGGTGAAGAAATTAAAGGCCAAATTTGGTGAAGGTATAGGTAAAGAAGAAGGGGATGAAGAGGAAGAATAGGAACAAGCTTAAGAACCTCTTGCATTAACCCAAGTATTGGGAGAAGATAAGAATGAAGATGAAGTAGAAGGTGCTGAGGAAGAAGAAACCAAGGAAGCACCAGTACAAAAAAAATCAAAGACGAGAAAGGCCAAGGCACTACCTATGGAAAAAACAAAGGCAAAGAGGATTTCTAAGCCAACTGCACCAACAACTTGGGCAAGCACACAAGCCACCACACAAAAGGCCAAGGAGAAAGCCAAAGAGAAAACAAAGGCTACTAAACAAAAAGGCCCAATGTAGAAGAAACAAAGAAGCAAATACATTGCACAAACAAAAAATGATGATGCGAGAACAAAATCAAAGGATACAAGCCAATTTAGAGTGGTAAGTCATCCACCAAAATATCATCTTGAAAATATCTATGAAAATGTTAGAAATAATGTAGAATTGACTAGTTTGAAAAGTATAAATTTTAAAAAACTTGGTAGAGAAGAGCAGAATTTGATTGAAGAATCAATATATGAAATGATGTTTAAATTCAAGAACACCCCACTTGAATTAGATAACACTATACCAAAAGAATTGTATGCTATTGGTGAAAATAAATGCATTATTGTTTAAACTTGGAAAAACAAATTAGAGAATCCACATTAGCCTAGGTAATGCCAGAATTGACAAAAGGGAAAATTATCATGGCCAACAAGAAATATGGTGGAAGGTTTGCACCAAAATATAGGGCATTCAACATTCTTCAAAAAAGCATTGAAGATGGTGTAAAGAAATCCACCCAAATGTGGAAATTTATTTATGGACTAACAACTATCAAACAACTAGAAGAAGATCCCTTTGAGGGAAAAAATAATGGAGATGAAGATGATGACAAAGATGAAGATAAAGAAAAGGATAATACTATGGAGGAGATACAAAAGAAAACTGATGAAATGGCTATAGCTAAAGACTAGTAGGAAGCATAGATTGTGCAAGAAATACAAATGCCAAGTATGAGCCCTCCTCATGAAACTAGTATACCTATAGAAACCATAATTGTTAAGGATGTTCCTTATAGTTTAGCTCAAAACATCAATCCTTTAATTGCTAAAAATCTAAAGAAGATTCTTGACCAATCTACACTACAAGAAAGACTATGTGAAAATCTAGTATTGGTCAGTGTAGATGAACTTTAGAAGGTAGTAGCTAAGATCACAAGGGATAAAGAGAATACACAAGAACCACCTTTTTCCATCCCTTCAACTACTAGTGCTCAACCTTTAATTCAAACATCTATAGATACATCTATCAAGGCTAACACAAGTATCAAAGAAGACATAGTTGAGTAGGGGTAGACTGCCAAAGGAAAGGAAAAGGATACAACAATAGAGAAAATGGGATAGATAGATACATTTTTACCTATTGCATAGACACAAGGTGCAACTCAAATCATTGTGATTGATGAGAGAAGATCTAAAGAGAGAAAAGATAAACCAAAGGAAAAGGAGAAAGGAGCTATTCAAGCACTGGTAACATTACCAACATCAAGCACTCCTATAAAAATCCTTCAAAAGCCAAGCACAAAGGCTATACCACTGTATATTTCAGCATCGGGCTCAAGCTCTACAAAAGTTGACAAGGTAACTCACTATGGTGATGTAACTTTAGATGAAGAAATAGTGATAACTTAGTTTGATTACACACCAATGACACTAGAATAAATAGGTATATTACAACAAGCTTTGGAAGAGAAGCACCAAGAAGTGCCTAGAAAGGAATTTAGGCAAAAGAAATTATTGCAAGACATCAAGGAAATCTTCTTAGATGCATTTAGTTTGCCTACACCTAAAGAAGCAAAGCCTCTACTAGAAGAATTGTTAGAAATTGTTGAAAAGGTCAATAATGAAGATATTGACACAAGTGAAAAACTTCTTGAGTGGTCAGAGAAGAAATTTTAGAGTAAAGTGAACAAGAAAATATCTGGTGAGATAGCACTTACTCAAGCTACACTAACTACAAAGGTTGAGGATGTGAAGAAGGTACTTGAGAATGTTTTCTCATTTTACTCTAAACTGTGTGATCCCACACTCTTCACTCAAGACACAAGACATAGAATTCTGAGTCTAGAGAGGAATCTCAATATATCAGGTATGCAACTACCTCAAAACCCAACTCAAAGTGAGAAGCATTTTCACGCATTGCTTCACTCACAAAATCAACTAGCTATGTTAACAATAGAAGAGGCTAATATAAGAGCCAAGTTGACAAACATTCAAGCCTCCATCACCTCACATATAAAAAATATTATAGAAAGAGCTAGGATATGTAGAAATTTTGTTAAAGAAAGATCCTCATATTTCTACATCAGATGGACTAGTTCACCTAGCAGCCAAGCTAGCAATCCAACTCAAGTCACTAGATGTTGCATGTGACAACTAGGATGCAGCTCTAAAGATAATAATGGAAGTTCATAAATATTTTTTGGACAAATACACTATAAGTGTATAAACCCTTTGACATTAGTGTTAAAAAGGGGGAGATAAATCAGGGGGAAATAAAGAAATAAACCAGCTATGGGGAGATAAATAGAAAGGGGAGATAAAAGAAAAACCAAAGGGGAAGAGTAAGAAAGCAAGAAAAGAGGAGATAATGAAAGGAGCTGATAAATCAAGGAGAGAATTATGAAAGAGGGAGAAAACAAAAATAAATAAAGGAGAAAGAAAGCTCAAAATAGAAAAAGAACAAAGAAGAGAAAATATCTACTAAAGGTAGAGACGAAAGAGTATAAGCACATTGAAGTCAAAGAGTATCAGTTAGCAAAAAAAAATGTACTCAAAATGGAGAACAAATTTCTAATACAAAATAGACACATTAACTCTGGAGGAGTTATAAATTTTGAAGTATATATCTTATTACAAAACTTTTAAACTTTGAAGTTTTGTAAGTCAAGTTGTGAATATGTTATACTCGAGAAGATTAGATTGATTATGTATAGTTAAGTGTTTTTGACACTCTAGTCGAAGGGGGAGATTGTTGATCTTAGATTGGTTTTGACAATTGAGTCTCAATGAACTTAAGTCATTTACTTAGTTCATGTTGAACTAGTAATGCATGCCAAGTATAATATGTAAATACAAGACCATGTTGAGTTGCAATGAGTATTAAGTCACTCATGTGCCGAGTCACTCAAGTGCCAAGCAAATAGACCATGCCAAGTGATTCAAGTCCCAAGTGAATAGTAGATGTCAAGCTATTTATGTGCTGAGTCATAAACATAATTATAGTATGTGCCAAGCATCAATAACTTCAAGTGTTGAGTAATACAGATTGGACATATTTTTTGTGATTGCACAAACAACTATGTAAATTGTTTCCAAGTAGACATAAGGTTAGATTCTTATTCTTTAAACATAAGGATGAATCTCTTTATAGAATACCTATGTTTTTGCATGCAACCAATCAAAAAATAGGAAGGATTAAGCAAAAAAAAGAATGAATCTCAGTGATAGATTCATACCTAACCCTAAGCCATTGAAGTCTTTATAAGGAAGATGAATCTGCAACAATTATAAGGAATTGAGAGAGAGAGAGAGAGAGAGAGAGAGAGAGAGAGAGAGAGAGAGAGAGAGAGAGAGAGAGAGAGAGAGAGAGAGAGAGAGAGAGAGAGAGAGAGAGAGAGAGAGAGAGAGAGATCAAGTTATAGGAGGTAACAAGGAATGAATGATTGAATTTGTTCATAGAGAATTCAAGGTGACTTATCAGTTAGAGTGAATTGTAGAATCAATTGGAGGAGAACAAAGAATAGAAGGATAGATCAATTGTTATATCAAATTAAAGAGGATCAAGAAGGACACTGTATGGATTTGATCTTTAATCAAGAAACCAAAGCTAATCACGAGATCTATGCTGAAACATCCTAATAGGTGATTTTAGTTAAATCTCCTAGGTGTAGTAGTCCTAACAGATTGTAGTAAATCCTTTAACAGGGTGACATTCCAAGTGGATGTTTTAAAGTCTTTTAAATAGGCACACTTCTGATAGGGTGTTGAAATCCTCTAACAAGGTGGGACTTAACAGTCTTTGTAAGACTTTAAAAGGGTAGATCATGTTTCATGGTCAAACAATTATAACCTTAATTGGCTACACTTTATTGCTATAGTAGTGAAGATTTGTGGCTATGATCCCCACCCTAGTTTTACCTTCTCATTTAAAGGGTTTTTGATTAATCATATCTAGTGTTAAGTGTGTGTGTGTTTGATTATATGCTTACATGATTTAGATGTATGTGCTTTACATGTTATTTTTAGTTCATATATTACATGCATCTAATGAATGGTAAAAGGTTTAATAGCTAAAGTTTGAACTTCTAATTCACCCCCCCGCCCCCCACCCTACCCTATCAGAAGTACATGTTTCCCATGTGTTATTCCAATAGAAAAGTGACAAATTTGAGATAAAAGTATACATAGATGTTGATTGGGAAGGAAATATTTGTAATAAAAAGAGCACAAGAGGAATATCTTTCTTATTGGGAAGAATAATTCCATGGACAAGTAAGAAGTAAAACTCTATTTCACAATCTATAGTAGAGGTTGAATATGTTACTACAATAATAATTATTCAAACATTTTATGGACCAAGAAATTGTTGAAATGTATGAAGGAATTAAAGACCCTATACCTTGTTGGGAGAGTTTTCAAAAAATCTCAAACTAAAATGCACCAACAAAAATAATTTAATTTAAACTCTAACATGTTGAAACCAAAATAGATGTTGGAAGAGTTTGGAATTAAAAGCAATAGCAAGAAGAATTTAAAAATAAAACATTTTGAAACCAAAATAGTCATTGTAGGGAGTAGGGTAAAGCATATCAAGTAAAGATTCTAAATACAATTTGATGTCCTTCCTTTCAATACTTTCTTTTGTTTATTTGTTTTCCCTAATCAAAATATTTAGGAAGTTTTTTTTGAGTGTTGTTCTTAGTACTCTTCCTTTGCTGGTATATCTTTTTTGAGTGTTGTTCTTAGTACTTTTCCTTTTCTTCCACAATGTACACATAGATGAAGAAGTAGGGCAATGAAGAGGTAGGAAAAAGGGCAGAGCAAGATGAAGAGATTGATGAAGAAAGGGGAAACAAAAAATTGTCCATTTGACTGACAATTAAAAGAATTTGGTCAAGTTTATAAATGTTGTCATTGATAATTAAATGAATTTGTTATAACCAACATTGAATTTTTATTATTAGGATTGTCCATTGTCTTTTTTGGGTGTTGTTCTTGGTATTTTCCCTTTGTTGGTATGATTGTTCATGCCATTGTCTTGTTATTATCTTTTTCTTTTTTCCCTTTTAAGCAGGGTAGAAGTAGGGTAGTGAAAGAGACCGATGAAGAGAGAGAACATAAAAAAAATTATTAGGTATTTTGAATGACCATTAAAAGAATTTGGTCAAGTTTTAAAATTTTGTGAGTGATAATTAAACATATTTGTTGTTATCAAGATTGTCCATGGCCTGAAAGCATTGAAGTGGGTGTGCAAATAAGTAAAAGAAATGATTTGGTATGGACATGCATTTCATGTTTTAGATTTTTTTGATGAGTATTGGTTTATTACTAACTATCCTGGTTTATTATATTGTTGCTTTGGAGAAATGACGGAGGAGTTGTAGCACCAGAGAGAAAATGAGAGAAATAGGGACTGAAAAATTTCAAATATGCTGAGATGTATTGCATGAAAGGAACCAAAATGTCATGTTAGATTTTCCTTACCTATTTCTTCTATTTCTATTTTTTCCCATTTTTACAAATAATTTAAATTTCTACCAATTTGTTCAAGCAAAACATATTTTCCATTTGAAGCACCAAATTTCAATACTCCTTATTCTCTTTAATCAATTCCAAATAACATGCAATTAGTTGACTTCTTTTAGATGTGATTTCGCTATTTATCCCATTCTTATTTGCATCTCGCCTCTTCTAAAGAATTTGTGATTGCATGTTTTGAAATGCCCTCTTAAAGAATGATAAAGGGCATATATAGAACCGAATACTATCAGTATTACTAATTAACCAAATTGTTTGTGCTCTCTGATTAGTACTACTACTTAACCAAATACAATCATTTGCTAGCTGCTATTACTAATACAGACTTACATATCTTGATGAATACAAGAAACAAGATAGTTAGATGTATCAAACAGTCTATAGGATGTCTAACTAGAAACATTACAATAAACATGAAATAGACATGAACCTTAGTCAAATGTATGTCCACAAAATCTTCTATGGATGTTTGGAATAGGTTTCTTAAGCTCTTGTGATGCCTTTAAACACATATCTTTAGTTGAGTTACTTTTTAGTAGAGCATGAAGATTATGGTGCGAGATTTCACTAGAAAAAAAAAATACACTGAAGAGTAGACCTCTACATAGTGAGGAAATCAAATTCATTGTATTGAGGTACTTGTAGATATCATATATGTAAAAGGATTGGTGAAAAAATAGTTGCACCCTTAGGATCACTGGTACACCATACTGCATTACAACACAACAAGTTAACAAATTAAATGTAAGTGTAGTACAAAATCCAAAACTAGAAAGAGGAAGGTGATCATATACTACTTGATTTAATTCAAAAAAAAAAAGGTCATTGTGGAATTGAATGTTAGGAAAGAAAGAGGAAATTAACAAATTAAATGTAAGGGTAGTACTCTCTCTCTCTCCCATCCCCTACTCTCTCTCTCTCTCCCTCTTTCTCTCCCATCCCCTTCTCTCTCTCTCTCTCTCTCTCTCTCTCTCTCTCTCTCTCTCTCTCTCTCTCTCTCTCTCTCACACACACACACACACACACACACACACACACACCCTCTCCTCTCTCTCTCTCTCGCTCTCTCTCCCCCACTCCCTCTCCCACCACCTACTCTCTCTCACTCTCTCCCCCATCCCCTACTCTCTCTCTCTCACATTATCCCACCCCCTACTCTCTCTCCCATCCCCTACTCTCTCTCTCCCACCCCTTGCTCTCTCTCCCATCCCCTCTCTCTCACTCTCCCTCTCCTACTCCCTCTCCCACTACCTACTCTCTCTCTCTCACATCCCCTACTTTCTCTCTCTCATTCTCTCTCTCCCATCCCCTACTCTCTCTCTCTATCTATCTCTCCTATCCCCTCTCTCTCTCTCTCTCTCTCTCTCTCTCTCTCTCTCTCTCTCCCACTCTCTCTCCCATTGCCTACTCTCTCTCTCTCTCCCATCCTCTACTCTCTCTCTCACTCTCTCTCCCCCTCTCTACTCTCACTCTCTCTCTCCCATCCCCTACTCTCTCTTCCACCCCCTACTCTCTCTCTCTCCCATCCCTTACTCTCTCTCTTTCTCTTCCATCCCCCACTCTCTCTTTCTCTCTCTCTCTCTCTCTCTCTCTCTCTCTCTCTCTCTATCCCTCTCTCCCTATCCCACCTTCTCTGATCCCCTAATCTCTCTCTCTCTCTCCCTCTCTCCCTCTCTCCCTATTCCACCTCCTACTCTTTTCCCATCTTCTAATCTCTCTCATTCTCTACCCTCTCTACCTCTCTCCTTCCCTCTCTATTAAAATTTAGGCCTTAATAGTATGTGTGCACTAAAATGTGTAAGCACTATTAATACCCAAAGTTTAAAAAGCTTTAAATAGAGCATGCACAATATAGTGCACACACACTATTCAAAGCTTTCCATTCTACCAAGCCCAAGGCTTGGTTTTTTCTTGGGTATCCAACCCAAAGGTTTGGAGTCTCTAAACTAGTCTGAGACGTATTTTGCTACAAACATATAAAAAATGATTGATTTTTCTTCTGTGCTCTTCTTCAAGTTTCCTCATGGTTGAGCATCAATAAAATTAGGTTATATAACATTGTAGGTCTCTATGTTAGCTATATCACGATATAATTTATTTTTTATTTGAACTATTTCAAGCCTTTCAACTATAATTTCTTTTGAATGTATGTCCATTTTTTGTCAAAAACCAACATGTACCAATTAGGCTATAGATTTTAGCTCGTTCATCAAATTTTGCAACAACTTAGTTTTTTAGAAACTAGACTCCATTCTACAACTTTAAAAGAAAGAAGTTTTAAATTTATATTAGTTTTCAATCATTTCTAAGGTGAGCACTTAGATATTTCATGTTTTCAAGATTTGTCCAATTAAAAAATTCATTAAAAAAAATACACATTATAAAATTACCCGAAAAATATGAGATAAACTACACAATGTTAGGTAAATTTTGATTAGAGCAATTAAAGAATTTCAAAAAAAAATGTTAGAATTTTAGCGGGGCCACACTTTTTACTGTGTTATGTTTCTTTTGAATAAATAGTACAACTTTCTCTGGCCCCCTTTTTTGAGGACCTAAAACTAAATCATTTTGAAAAAAAAATGAATTGTTTAGAAACTAGATTCAAAGGACTACTACTTTTGTTTTTGTCATATCTTAAAATTTGGAGCATAACTATCTTCAAATTCTTGTTGAATTTTAGAAATTACTAATTTCAAAAAAAAGGTGTCCACTTATACCCCCCTTTTGGCACCACAACTTGGTGCACTTACCCAAGTATTAGTATTATAGAGTCAATGAAGGAACTAAAGTATAACATTAAGGAACTCATGTAGATGCCAAGAAAAATAGTTTAAATCGAGTGTAATTTATTGCCAAGAAAATGTATGAAAAAACATAGTAGCGATTGAGCCTAGTAATGGTCGAGAAAGATTGTTGATGCTAAGTGAGAGAGTATACTGATTTTTGTGCTACAAAATATCAATCAAGCTGAAGAATGTATTGATTGTCAAGTGATAAAAAGATTTTTAACTTGAGAAAGATTTAATTTTGAGGCTAACACAGTTAGAAATTTAAATTAGTAAAAGTGCATAGAAGATAAGGATTGATGAGTGGGTTTATTTAATGCATGGGGAGAGTTTGTTAAGTGATCAAATGAAAGGATTTGATTAGAATTTTTTATAAGAAGAAGGAGAAAAAAAGGATGGAAGGATTGGATGAGTTTGACCTAGCCCTAAGATCAATGGTGATGTTTAAGTGAAAAAAGATCAACATTTCCTATTTAACGAGGCATAAGGAATTAATTTAAAAGGTTAGATCATTGTTGATTTACAATATTAAGGTGCATATATGAAGAGTTGAATACAAAGTTGGAGTGTTAAGAATTTGTGAAGAGTGATTACTTCAGGAGTTGTCAAACATATCAATGATGGAGATGTAAATAGAGACTAGTCAATGAACCACCAGAGGAGTGAATGGATATATGAATGGATAAAGTGATTTGTAATTTTTAGATCAAACTTACAATTAAATTCTAACCATTGTATTAGTCAAAATCATTTAATCAAGGTTGACCTAATAGTCATTTGGTAAATTCTTTAATCAAGGTGACATTCTAATGGAATGTTCTAAATTCTTCTAAGAAGGTCACTCCTCACAGGGTGATTAAATCCTTTAATAGGGTCATATTTAAAGTGTGGTATATAACCTTTAAAAGGGTTGGTTCTTAACTAAGCTCACTTCTGAAGAGTTAAAAATTGTTAGCTTGTTTCTTGAGAGTTCTTCCCAAATTGGGTTTCCATGTTAAATCCTGGTGTGAAATTGTTATTTTTAGGTGTGGATTTTATTATTTTGAATGCTATATTTTATAGTACATTATTTACTAGAAGATGACACATGTAGAGATAGAGAGTTAAGATATTTCATGAAATAATAAATTGTTGATGATATGCTATAGAGATAGAGTGATTATTTGAGATTGATTAATCTATTTGAAGTGATTAAAAGTTGAATTGGTACATCTAGACTTGAGGATAACTTATTTATCTCCCCTACTCCCTCATACATAATTTCTCTAAATTTTTATAACACATTTCATGGTTTAAATTCAGTTCTATTTGTAATGCTATGACTAAGACAATGAGAGGAGATAAAAAGGATTTCACGTGGACACATTGAGTTGATAAGAGTTTTGAGACTTTGAAACAAAAGCTTCTAAGTTACCTATTTTCAAATAGGCATTTCAAGTTGACTATGATGCTTGAGTGGTAGTATAATAGGAGCTCTATTGAGTCAAGAAAATAAACCTATTACTTTCTTTAGTGTGAAGTTAAATGATGCTAAGAGAAAATATTCCATTTGTGATTAATAATTCTATATCATTGTTCAAGCTTTGAAGAGATGGGTACATTAATTGGTACTAATCCTAAGGCTTTACAATACTTTGGAAGTCACATAAGTTGAATCGGAGACCTATGAAGTGGATTGAGTACTTGTAGAGTTCCACATTTGTCATAAAGCATCAAAGTGGTATCACTAACCATGTTGCAGATGCATTGAGAAAAATACATTCTTTGTTTACCAAGATGAAGGTTGAAGTTCTTGAGATTTGATGAGATGAAGGAGTTATCTAATACTGACCCTAATGTTTCTAAGGAATTGAGAGAATGTAGACCACCGAATCTTTCAAATCAATGGAGTAAGTATGATGAGTATTTTATTCAAGAAAGTATGTTGTTCAAAGGGATTCATTTGTGTATACCAAGAAGTTCTATGAGAGTTTTTGAATTTAAAATGCAACAAGAGGGTGCTGACCCATGGTACAAAAAAAGCATGTTAGAAACTACTAAATAGTAAATTAATAGCAGTAGTGTAGGACATCCATAGAGACATCAACTAAGGCCTACCTCTATCAACAAAAAAGGTTTGAATGCAGAAAATCCACCGACCATAGTCTACATTGCTAAGGATCAATATGAGACAAACCCTCATAATTGTATGCACCCTAAAATGGTCACCTAGACTATGGGCCCCATTATTTAATTTATCAATTATCAAATTTCTTGAATCAATGGTTTGCAATATTTTATTAAATCAATTCAAACCAATTTCCTTGATCAAATTCAATTTGTTTTATTTCTAAGGTTGATCATTTTATCCTAAGTCTTATTTAATTAAAAGAACTTTCTCTCTCTTAATTAAATAAAATAAGTCCCTATTTAATTAAAAGAAAACCTCTCTTTTAATTTAATTAAATATTTCCTATTTAATTACAAGAACTTGCTCTCTTTTAATTAAATAAAATAAGTCTCCATTTAATTAAAAAAAAACCTCTCTTTTAATTAAAAAATTCATCTACATTTAATTAATTAAGAGAAAAGCTCCTCTTTTAATTTAATTAAATATTTCCTATTTAATTAAAAGAACTTGCTACCTTTTAATTAAATAAAATATCCCACTTAAATCTCTTTTTGATGAAAAAGGAGTTAAAACAAATAAAAAAGTTAAATAAATCTTTTATCTATACTTAATATGGGACGTATCTTCATCCTGTCTCCACTTTCTTCTCAACCACTCCACTTTTCTCATTGGTGGATCTTTATTTCACATGGACCATTATTTCTTGACTCTTGATTAAATCATTTTCCTCTCAATCTAGATCGTCCAATCTTCTTTATAAGGGAGAGCCCTCTCCTCATTTTTGAGACACCCATTATTATGCTATTGTTATGTTGCAGGTTTGGAGAGTGATTTTTGAAGGAGTTTTGAATATTAAAGCTTTTGTGGAGAAATTTTATCTTCTTGTCTCATTCTCTCTTGCATGCATGGCTTCCATCATCATGATCCATACTTTCATTTTTATGTTAGCTTAGATCTTGCATTGTTAGATTAGATCTTGCTTTCATAGATTAGATCTACATTGTTATTTCTTTTCATAGGTTATATTTCATTTCTTGCATTGTTTTGCATTGTTATCATTTAGATTAGTTTTTCATTTCCATTTGCATGCATATTAGATCATTGAATCTCTTATTTCATGGTGTACTTGCATGGGTACAAACTAGTTCAGACTGAGGGCCTCCATTACAAACCCCTGCACTCCATGAATAGGGAGCTATGAGTCACCATTCGAGACATCACTTTTGAGAAATCTTGAATATAATGACTCATAGAAGTGTGCCTAAATTTTAGGCATACAATAATAGCTATAATCTTAATCGAAAAATAAGAAAAAAGGACCTAGGTGAGCCCTTCAAAACTAACAACAACCACCTAGTCACAAGAGAAAAAGACACTAAGAGGGAGAGACAAACTCATCCTCAGAAGGTCGAGAAATAAATCATAGGCAATGGGTAGCTTTTTCTTCTTACACCCTTATAGCTATAGGTCCACAACCAACAGAACCACCAATTCAAGTCAACCATTTCAGAAATATTCATTCCCCCCACAAACACCCTTCTCACCTCAATAGAGAAGGGTTCCTCTTCAATAGCATCAGGGAGAGGGAAGATCCTAATTTTAACTTGGGGAAACTCCCAAACATCCACACTATCTCTAATGGCCATCTAGGTTCCATCCCCTTTAATAAAACTAGCTTCTACCACTAAAAACACCAAAATCAACTCCACCTGTATAGGAATCAATCTCATGGTGAAGATTGTAGAGGACTCAATTAGAAAACTCCATGTCCACTTTGGAGAAACACTCCAAATCCATAAATGAATCATAGAAGAAGAAATACTCGTAGTATAGCTTCCTTCCCCCATAAGAAAACCCGCCTCAATAAGAATAATGAGGAGGAAAAGAAACCCTAAGAAAAACCTCTTTTGAAACCACTCCACCTTCTTGGCACTAAACAAAAGAGGAGAGTTTCTCAACCAACTATCAACAACATCCACATAATATATGACCACCTCAACAGATGATATCACCACCTCAATAAGAGTTGTGTGCATATTATACAATAGCATGGGCTAGTCCTCAAATCAAAGCACCAACTAAAGGTGCCTGCGAAATCGAAGATGAGAGTTCATCTCAATAGAAACTAAAACCACTTGGTAACTAAAAGGAAAACCAAAAAATAAAGCCCACTTGAGAAACTAGTCAATACACATTATGAAAGAAGCACCAAATCTTAATAAGGAGGCAGAGTGAAGAGGTCCATGACTTCCAACTACTAAACCACAAAAGAGCCCCAAAAATTGGTAAACCCAAAAGTAGAACTTACATGGAAGAAGAAAGAAGGGGCAAAACCCAAACTTCCCAAAAGATGAAATAGCTTCAAGGATTGATCCCCACTATTCTAGGGGAACACCAAAAACTCCCAAGCTAACCACTCCAAATGCAGAATGGGGATTCCCAAATCTAACAACAAATAAAACAACATCAGGCCCCCAGATCTAGGTAACCCAACAACACAACACTCTAGGATGCAACATGGAGAGGCATAAATCAAAAGTTATGAGCTCACAAAAAAAAGAAACCATCACTAATGGAAACACCCCATAGTCTAGAGGTGAAACCACCAATGACTAAACCGGATCCCTCTCTATAAAGAATATAGTGGAGAAAATGTTATACCCAAAGTGTTTAGAAGGAAAAAACAACCAAATCCTCCACTCTATAGTTGAATCTACCCATAGTTCACAACCACAAACAATGACCCTACAATGGGTAGGAATAGGGAGGCTCTCCTTCCATCTAGCTCAACATCATTTAAATCCCCACTGTCTTCCTCACTAGATTTCACACTCTCTAAAACCCTAGCTGCATGTAGCATCATGCTTCCACTTTTGCTCCCACTCATGTCACTGATTAATTAAGTTCTATGAGAGTTAATTTGATTAAGGAAAATCATTGATAAGACATTGAGTTCTCTTAAGTTAGACAAGTATTATTAGCCACAAATGCATAGGGATATTCAAAATTTTATATAGAGTTGTGGAATTTGTCAAGTTGCAAAAAGAGTAAGTCAGAATTCTAGATTGTATATACCTATTTATGTTCCAGAGAAACCTTGTAGTGATGTTAGTATGGATTTGATCTTGGCTTACCTAAGACAACAAGAGGGTATGATTCCATATTTCTTATTGTGGATATATTTTCTAAGATAGCAAAGTTTATACCATGTAAGAAGACATCTGATGCAATACAAGTTGCAGAGATTTTCTTCAAAGAGGTTGTTATATTTTGTTATATTTTATGGATTGTCAATATTCATTATCTCTGGCTGAGGTAATAAGTTTTGAATTTATTTTTGGAAGACTTTGTGGAAGAAAATGTATATTGAGTTAAAGTTTAGTTCTAGATTCCATCAAAAAATTGATAGATAGATAGATGTTGTGAAGAGAAGCTTGGGTAATTATTGATATGTTTAATTGGGGATAAATTGAGTAACTAGAATATGGTATCGACACAAGTTGATTTTTAATATAATAAGTTTGTTAATAGAAATACTAACAAAATACCTTTTCAGATTGTTACTGGAATGTAGCCTAGATGTATATTAGATTTTTTGGGATATTGTTGGAGAAGAGAAGAGTAGTGTTGAATAAAAAGTGTTTTATGATGTCACAAAGCCTCTATATGAGGAAGTAAAATCTAGGTTGGAACAAAGTAATCAAAACTATAAGGAAAATGAAGACAACTTTGCAATATACCATGTTTTTGAATTTGGAGATAAGGTGATGGTTCATTTGAAAAGAGTTAGATTTCCTATTGGTACATACAGTAAGTTGAAAATGAAAATTTTTGGTTCTTGCAAAATCTTAAGGAAGTTTGATAGTGGTAATGCATATGAAGTTGAGTTACCTAATGACATGGATGTATCTCCTATATTCATTGTTGCTAATTTATATGAGTATCATGAGGTAGATGATGAAGTTGTTATATTGAATGATTATCCTAAGAAGCAAATTGAAGAGATAGAATATATATTAGACTAGAGAGTTAGCACGAGTGCAAGAGGCAAAGATTACTATGACTATTTGGTAGAGTGGAAGAACATACCAGTTGAAGATGCTATATGGATTTCTCAATCTAAGTTGAATTTAGCTCGAGTTGTGATACCTTTATGATTTGATAGATTAATTTATTTTCAACCCCAATTATCTAATGCAAGAGCATCCTGATTTTCTTTTCTCTCCTTCTTGTCTTTATTGTTTTACAGATTTCCATTGTTGGCCAAGATGTAGCTTTGACTGTGCTCGAGTTTAGTGTTGGTTGAGTTCTAGTATTGGCCAAGTTTGAGTTTAGTGTTGGCTGAGTTTTAGTGTGTTAAGTACCAATAATTGCCAAGTTCTCTATTGGTTAAGTTTGTTTGTTGGTCATTTTGCCTGATGCTCGGTCATGTCTAAGTTCTTCTTTGGCTAAGTTTCTATGTGCATTGGTTCTTTTGTGAGTTGAATTGTTCATCTATTTTAAGTTGTGCATTTAATATAAGAATCATGCATTGGGATGTGTGCAAACCATTCCATGGTCGACATTCTCTAATGTGAGGAACTAAAATATTTTGTAAGCCATTTTGACAAGTATAAACAAAGGTGTTTAGGCAAAGTTTTTAGAAGGAATAGAAAGGAGGAGAATATAGAGCAAGATCGATAGTGAGATCATGGATCTCGATTATAATTGTAAATCATTTTGTTGGCCACAACTCGGAAGGTCTTATAGTGAGACATATTTGTAGATCATTTGATGAATCAATAAGATATTGCTTATTCTCTCTCCTTGACGTTGTTCTCTGATTTTTTCTTTCATTTTGTTCATTCAACAATATTGTTTGTTAGTTAGATGTGCCTCTAACCCTAGTTATCCGACCTTCACTTATGTTGGATATTACACAAAAATATAAAGAAATTGTGAAAATACTAAAAATAGAAAGAGATTATGAAGATATCTTTCAAAGAACATGTGAAATAACACAAAAATTTAAAAATCTCAACGCCTTAAAAAAAAAAACAAAAGTACAAAGATCTATTGTGATGTAGACCTGCCACTATGATCCCTTATACATTGCTTAGAAAAAGAAACCTTATACAAGAAATGTTTCTAGTAGATAATGTTGAAAGATATAGAGGGTAAATGTGACAAAGTTATTGAGAGAATGTATCTGATGACCCTTCTTAATCTTTGATGTTTTTAAGAACGTGATAGAAACAACCTTGTCGAGTCTCCTTTCTTTACAACAGAGATGATGTTGATCTGCGCCAAATTGGGAAGTACTTACCAATTGTGTGCGATGGGAGATGAGTTCTTCAAATATGCTTCTTAATTGCGGCCTTCGATTTTCTATGGTTCGATTTCCCTATATAATTTATCTCTTGGGTCTAATTTTTGCACTTCAACCTTCAAATCTGAACAGTTGAAATAATCCACCAAGTTTAAGTTGCCTCAGCCTTTGGAAATATGTTGCAGTTTTAGTGGGGCTGAACACACTGCCTAATCAGGGAACAATATGGAAGTTTGAAACCTAATATGCTAACCCTTATGCAATTAGTTGCCTGGAGGAAATTCACTATCATAAGAGAGAGATTCGCTGCCCATTTAATGGAGTTCGCAACTCTAATTCGCTGTTCAGAGTGGAGAAATTTCCTGCTGGAGAGCACCCCTGTATTCAATTGCTCTCCTCAAACCTAAGTCAAAACTTTGTAAATAATGGCTGAATCTTGTGGCAGCAATTTTAAGGTGGATTAAAATCCCACCATTACTAAGCACCGAGTTGATTAAAATTGATACTATAAATGAACTCTATTATTAACCACCAGGAAGCCACTTGTAAATGCCTTGTTTGCTACTAAATCTGGAGAATGTCACTAGTTTTATCTCTGATTTTTCTGTTAAATCTTCCTTAATTCTCAAAATACAATTTATATCACTTCTGCATTAACATTTCATTAATTTGAATTGAACCTGGGTTAGGAAAATTGTCCTTGATCTAATAATTTTCTTTCAGTATGTTGTCAATTTCATCTTTTAAAATGAAATTTTGACTAAGTTTGCATTGGCTCTATTGATTATTAAAATAGAATTGTATAGATAGTTATTTACTTTTAGTCAATAGGCTATTATAAGTAGGGATTCCTTTCCAAACATGTTTGTTAAAACTAGATACTTTTATTAGTTTTGTACTATATGTCTACTTGAATAATAAAATTGGTATCATGTGCTATTTTAACTATGATTATAATATAACTTGTTTCTTTTTTTAGATATGTGCAATGTAGAACAAATAAAAGAGTTATTCCAATATACTTCAAAGTACAAAATCAAAGCCTAGTTCATGATTCAATGTTGATCAATGAAGAGCCAAGACTCAAGATTCATTAATTAGATTTAGTCATTTAGACTGACGAAGAAAATAAAGTGAGAAGAATGGACAATGAATGACGTCTTTTATGGTTGTTTTAGGGTTTAAGGACATAGAGAAGAAAAATAATAATGAAATAAAATAATAAAGTACATGCAAAAAATAAATTTCAAGTCATTTTGAACATTTGAAAAGCATCTAGACCCACAGATGCTCTTTGATGCAAATGGATGCAGGATGCATCCAAGAAGCTTATTCTAGGCATATGGATGCTTGTGGAGATGCTATGACATAATGATCTACTTGTTCCATTTTCTTACACAATTTATTTAGAGATGTGGAAGCTTGTGTTGATACTTAAATATCACTTATTTATTTTAGATTTTTATCAGTATTAAAATAATAAATCATATAAGTGATAATATGATTAGAACTTAAAATCTTCTCTTTTGTTAGCTATGTATATCTAATATTATCTCAGTAAATATATACATATGGTAATATATAGATATAATCATACAAAGCTATGAATATTAAGGAATTATTATGGAAGATTAAACATTTTTTTTATTTGAATGAGAAAATTATAATTATTTCATAGTTATATTGATCCATGTCAAATTATAATATTTCTATGAGCATTCAATTGTGCAGTCTTCAAGTCAAATTCATTAGATCATCTTTATGAGTAATGGCTAGAAAGAACTCATCTCTTAGAATAATGAATGGAGCACTTACTCATTGCATCTAGGTGATTCTTAGAGTGATAATGCATTAGCTCTTCGCAAAATATCACCCATCCCAACACAACATTAAAACATTTGATATTTATAATAATAACAAAAGTTTATACTTCACTTTAAAATTTCTTCTCCAAATAATAGAAGTCCTCCTAAAAAAACCAATCCAAAATAAAAGGAATGAAGAACTACCTTAACCCCAATCTTGGCAAAATTTACTTGTATTACATGATGGAACAATAATTTCTAATCTTATTAAATTGACAAAAAATAAAATATTCTTAAAAATTAAAGAGAACAAATTTCCACAATCCATTATATTGTAATATGTTTCTAGATTCGATTGTGTTAAGATTTTTATCATCAACATTTCAAATCACACTATGTGATCCATCATCAGGATGAAGAGCAAGAGAAGCAAAACATAGTGATGATGGATCACATAGTGTGATTCGAAACGTTGGTGATAAAAATCTTAACACAATTGAATCTAGAAACATATTACAATTCTTAAAAAGTCATTCAAATTACTATTCCATATTTTATTGAAACTTATAAAATCAGCTATAGTTTTCCTTTATAGTTTTTAATATAATCTAAATTTAAAAAATATTCTAGTTACAAACATGAGAAGATTTTGCATTCCTTTTTGTCTATGATTTTGTTGAAGCAACATAATCTTGAAATATTGTCATCTTTTTAAAAATTTATACTAGATGTATAGAGATGGGATTGTATGAAAGATGTGTAAAATTATTTATTTCTCCAAGATGTGTGAGGAAGCCACAAAAGGATCTTCATGAAAAATTCTCCAAAAATACTTGTGACTATCAAGGCCAACACAACTACATTAAGAATGATAAGTAACTTTTACTAATAAGGTGTATTGTAAACTAGCCTTTGAGGTAAACTACATTATCATAGCACTTGAGATATTTTCCATAGTAAGTCAAATTATGATATTGCTATCATGATTGAACTATGTGGTTTTTCAGTTAAGTTATTGAACCATTTTTCATGATGGCTATAATCTTTACATTTGTTCCTGTATCACCTCTTAAAATTTGTCTTTGAAGATGGAGAATACATATGTGTTGTGCAAGCCATAAGATTGCATGAACTCTTTCTCTAACATATTGTACATGAGATTCCAAACTTTGGTTCAACAAGGCATCTTCTATTGAGTATTAAATAAAAGGGGCACGGGATTGGTGAAGGTCACCAAATATTGATGTCATTATTCAGTAGCTAAAGTCTAAATGATAAAATTAGTACCTCAAAAATCAACATCTACAGATACTAGGGTCAAATAGTCAACATTCTCATAATAAAAGAATATTTCCACGTTCGACAAAGAGTGGTATCAAAAAGAGGATATGTTTCACTTGACCTATGAAGATTTTGATAAAATGTATCTAGATGGAGTAGACCATGTTGAGATGGATTCTCTAGTGATCAAAAGTTATAATAATCAAAGGATCATGAATCATTAATGTTATCTAATGACTACCTTGGGTCCTCTATACACCATGAGGAAGTGACAACTTCCAATGATTGCCACTTTTATTGACTAAAGTTATTGGAAGGTGATGATCTTTCAATAACTTAATCTTCTACTATGGTGGGCATCTTATGATGTCTACAAAGATCATTATAGATGGTGACTTGCATGGTGGATTATGTTCCTTAAGTAGACCATGGCCTTCTATTTTGATGGATACCTTAGGATGTCTAAAATGATCATGATAAATAATAACTTGGATGGTGGATTAAGTTCCTTAAATAGACCATGGCCTTCTGTTGTGATTGATGTCCAAGAATATCATGATAAATGATAACTTGCATGGTGTATTAAGTTTCTTAAGTAGACTATGAATGTTTCTATGGCAAGTATTATTGAGGATGCATTATCAAAGGACATTTTTTGTGTGCCTAGCGAATATCATGTAATTTGATATTTTGAGGCTATTACTCTTGATATCATGAGATAATATATAAATGGTGGATATCTTCTAATCAATGATAAGCTTAAATTTTCTTGATATTATGTTGAAGTAGTATTCATTTGTGTGTTTATCCTTCTTCACCAAGAGAAATTGTTAATGTTTTTAATTCAGTCTGATAAATATCACTGCAGATATATCTACACATACATATATGTGTGTGTGTGTGTGTGTGTTTATGTATATATATATATATACATGTACACACACACACACACACACACACACACACATATATAATTTTATTTTTTACATGTGTGTGTGTGTGTGTGTGTGTGTGTGTGTGTGTGTGTGTGTGTGTGTGTGTGTGTGTGTATTTACACACACACACACACACACACACACACACACACAGACATATACATATAGATGTACATATATACATATACATATCTCTTTATATATATACACATGCATACACATAAATACATAGATATGTACACACACACACACACACACAATTATTGTTATATAGCAAATTGAATAATGTCAATTAATGTATAGTGGTAATTATCAAATGACTAACTAAGTCGTTGATTGACTGTTGTATGCTTTACATTTTAAAGGTCATGGAAGTCATTACCACAATGGGTGATACTCTAAATCCACTTATTTAGTGGGTTAAAACCTATAGTGTGAACTATAATGAACACGTAAATAGATGTAGTCTTCTTCAAGTTGGTTAATTGTAGAGTTATCCTAAGATCTTAAGTACATATTTGTGATTAGAAAAAGTCTAGCTAAGTATTATTAGTAGTAGTAGTATAAACTTATTTTAGATAAGAAGAAATATATTTTCATATGAAATATAGAATTGGAGTAAATCGTTTCCATACATAAATAAATAAATATAAATCTGATACGCATCATAACAATCTCAAATTGACCAAGGGTAGCTGATGATACAACCACTGAATTACTAGCTATGCAAAAGAAGGCAACCTCTGTAGTGTGCATCAAAATTATTCTCTTTTCCCACTTGCATTTAAATGATTGACTTATCAACCTTTACCATTTGTTTGTATCCATTTGTGACTATGATTTCTCAGCATGAGAATCAATGATCTCCATGATTTTAATCCTTTCAAAACCTCAAAATGTAAATCTTCATAATCTATATACAATCTTAAACACACAAAAATACAACCATCTTCTATAAACTCAAACTTTTTTCCCCTATACCTTGCACCTGCTTTGGGTGCAAGTACTAGTATTATGCAATTATACATAACATATTTGTTATATAAAAGTGGACTAGGGATCGATGCGGTCAATAATGATAAGATAAATGTACAATCTAGTTAATCGAGTATAGAGTGTCTTACTTCCCATCCAACGATTTGCAAACCAGTGAGTGTCAAGGATCCCAAAGGGAAAGCTCGGGGATGGAGTAGTCAAGGTCATCTCCGTTGAAGATTCCATAGTTGAGGAAAGGCGATGTGATCATGAGACCCTGAGCCATGTCTATGAGAACGCTAGGCATGTCAAAAACCACATCTTCGTCGAAATACGAGGGCGCCGTTGGAGGAACAACGTCGGTTGGAACAACGCCGCTGCCCGCTGCGGGAGGGCTTCTGGCGTCAAAAGCAGCCGCCGCCAGAGCCGCCGCTTCTTGAATCTGTTTAGGAGGAGTAGAGAGCGGCAGCAATGGCAATGAAGACACGGAGTCGGGAAAATTCAAGAAGGCGTAGGGTTTCCTCAGGTTAAAAGCAGCCGTGTCATAAGCGCGGGCGGCCTTTTCAGCTGTGGGGAATGTGCCAAGCCATATGCGAGACTTCTTCCCCAGCTCTCTAATCTCAGAAACCCAGCGACCGCCATGCCGCTTTCGTACTCCCTTGTAAACACCGGGAATATACCTCCTCCTTCTTTCACCTCTTCTCGCCGTAAAGGTAGAGGAAGCGCCGCCGCCTCCCTCTGATCCATTGGAGCCCCTGCCTTCGCCGGATTCTCCACAGACGTATTTGCAGCGGCTGAACGCATCTGTGTCGTCGAATTCCAACTGCTTGGGCACATCGTAATTCCCCGATTTTGACACATTATGACACAAAATGTACTCCGAGTTTGAGGAATTGAGAGATTGAACCATCTTGATGGTGGGTTTCGTTCGGTCGTGAGTATGATGTTGTTTAAACCATTTTGATGTCGTCTGCTCTCTTCGCAGACGGGCGCTTTCTCAACAAGGTCGCATCAGAGTGGAGACGTAGGTAGTGCGGTATAAAGCTAATCTACAGTCTCACCACAGCGTTCGCTTCACAACTTGGATCTCTGGATTGAATCTGTGCCGTTTAATATCGACGTACGTTACTGGAGCGAAGGCAGGACCGGAATTGGCTGTCACTTTCCCACCTGCGTTGTGCGTCGAAGTCGTCTCCACCTCGGCCCGCAGTTCACAGACAGCCGTTTGAATTAGTCCTATGACAAAACTGCCCATTTTTCATGCCCCTTCAATCATTTTCCGGAAAATCAAAAAAGATCTCATTCGACTCTTTTTGTATATGTTAATCAATTTAAAAATTGCAGTAGAATGTAAATTATAATTTATTTAACAAATGCAAACATGGGTCAATGAGTTTGACTCAAAATCACAAATATAAATCGAAATAGCAATATCACCACTCTCAAACATGTCAAAACATCCAAACACATCCCTTAAGTTGAAACAGTTTGATGCATCGTAATGACTTAGTAATTATCAAAGATGACAAAGGAATGCTCCTATCATTATGCGCAAGCAAGACTATGTTGTGAAGATGTTAGGCCTTCTCTCCAATTCTCATAGCTAAAAAAGCTTTTCTTGTAACCATTGTGCCAAAATCTTGAAAAAAGTCAAAGTAGTTGTCTTGGCCTCATCCTTTAATGATGATAGAAGGAAAAGGTTGGGTTCTTCCAAATAAGTCACCAACCACATCTATAGTGTGCCTAAAATTTGCAAGGAGGTCATTCCCTTCAAACTAATTATTGACATCGTATGCTCCTCCATGTATCCTTTACCTACTCATCTTGCCAAATTAAACTCATTCTTGGTGGGAAAATCTTGTTCCTATGTCAATGACTCAACCCATTATGTTCAATTTATCAAGGATGGACATCTAGATAGTAATGTGAGTTATGATGTTGTTTCTCTCTTCACAAAGGTCTTGATTATCGATTAAATTGAAATTGTAAAGCATAAGACCAATGTGGAGATCACCAATTTGGTTTAGTTGTGTCATAGATCCACTTTTTTCTCATTCCAAGGTGTCATCTATGAGCAAGTTGATGGAATAGCCATGGGCTCCCCTCTCTCCTTGGTCATTGTCAACCTTTATACAAAGCATTTTGGCAAATTGGTTATTTGATCATTATGTCTTAAACCTAAGTGATATATAGATGATACTAATGTTTTTTGGCCTCATGGACTTTACAAATCAAAGGATTTCCATCAACACATCAATAACACAGTGCCTTGTCTTTCCTTTAACAAGGAACTTGAGTCTAATAGTCATTTGTTGTTTCTTGATGTTCTTATCAAGAAACATGATGCTTCACTCAACCGTCACATGTTGAAAGGCTAACTATATATACTTGTACATACACTAATCCACCCACCACTATCCTAGCCAAAAAGTTGGCATTTTGAAAACCTTTGCATTGAGAGCCCATAGAATTTGTGATGAAGATTACTTAATGTTTGATTTTAACCATCTCCTCTAGGTCTTAAAGATTAATGCCTATTCTCTCAAGAAAATATCTAAGGCCCTCAATCAAGTCAGGTCATGTCTTTACTTTTTTGATCCCAAACATTTTCTACCTCCTCATGTTTTAAATTTGTCCCTCCATTTTGCAAAATGAATCTCCCAAAATATCTCTAATATCTTGTCCAAAAAGGTTTACATGTAGCTTCTAAACCCCATTCCAAAATAAGGAACCTTGTTCCACCTATCAAAGACTCTATTGATGCTTATTCTAACTCATGAATTTATAATGTGGATTTCTCTTGTGACACACCTTATATTGGTGAAATGGGTCACTCCTTCCACACCCAGATAAAACAATATGTTGTTAACTTTAGACACAATAGGGTTTGCAAATCAGCCTCAACTAAGCATTCCTTCTCTACCATATATCATATGTTTTTGGAAAGCATGCAAATCCTTTCCAATGAGGACAACTATTTTTATAGAAAACTTAAAGAAGACATTAAAATTAATAGCCATCCCATCAACATCAATCGTGTGTATGGCTAGACCCTAAGCCTATCATGACAATAATTATTGGCCTCTCATGACAAATACCAGTGTATTGAGGGTTAATCTCTTTCTCTCCTTTTCCTTTGCATCATCACTCCCTCTCCATCTATTTGTTTCCTTCACTTTCTACTTTCTTTCCCCTCCTCTCCGTGGATGGTTTGTGCTTCCCTTTTCCCTCCTCAACCTCTTCATCTAGTTTTGTGCTCTTTTCTACTAGGTTAGTGGTTTTCCAATTTGGTCCTCTTTATTTTATTTTATATTTTTCCTATTAGTTGTTGGTTGGTTCATCTTATTTGGGTTTTTGTTCACTTTTTGTGTTTAGGTGCTTGTTGTTGTTTATATATGTCATTGGCTCTTTGGACTTTGTGGACGTCTGCGTGCAGATGTGTAAACACATATGCATGCATTAACATTATCTCTCATGTACTCTTAGTCACATACACCATTTTTCAAAAAAAAAAAAAAAAAAACTATCATTGTGATTTGTTTCACTTTTGTGTGTGTGGTTCATGATTGCATTATCCTATTGCATTTGTATATTTTCCTTTCAATTTAGATTTTCACATTGTCATTGTTTATTGTGTGTGTGTGTAGGTATATATATCTATATGTGTGTGTGTGTGTGTGCGCACACACACACACACACACACACACACACACACACACACACACACACACATATATATATATGTATATACTTATACATGTATATGTATATACATATACATGTATATGTATATATATATTTATACATATATACATGTATATGTATATGTATACATATACATATATATCTATACATACATACATACATACATACATGTGTGTGTGTGTGTGTGTGTGTGTGTATATATATATATATATATATATTTATTTATTTATTTATTTATTTATTTATTTTAATTTTTTAATTTATTTTTATATATACATAATTTTTTCCCTCTTGCGTTTGGGTTTTTTTTTCCATTTACCATTTATTTTGTATTTCTTACGTTCAATACATTTTCTACCCTTTTTCTACCCTTTGCACTTTTTATGTCTCTTTCCTTTTATCAGTTATGTGTCTATATATATACATACATGCATGCATGCATGCATGCATAGATACATTCCTCTTGTGTTTGGGTTGTTTTTTTTTTCATTTACCATTTATTTTGTATTTCTTAGGTTCGATACATTTTCTACCCTTACAACTTTTTATGTCTCTTTCCATTCATCAGTGGTGTGTGGTCTTTTAGGCTTAGATTTAGTATTTTTGAAAATCTTTGTTGTCTCATCATTTAGTTTTTTACCAAGCTAGTTGATCTTTTATGTAATTTTTCATTACTTTATTATTTATTAGGATTGATTTAATTCTTGCAATGTATGCTTCTCCCTTTCTATGGTTACTTTATGTTTCGAATTGGTCCCTATCTACAACTCACATTATTTTATTTCTCTTTCTCTCTTTCATTATAATTATGGATCACATAGTGTGATACTAAATATTGATGGTAAAAATGTTAGCAAGTGAAAATCACCAATATGGGTGGGCGGGTTGGGGGTGAATCATTTGTGTGCCAAACATAACTTAGGTCAAACTTTAATAATAAAAACTATGAGAAATGCCAAGAGAAAAGATATACAAATGATACAATAATTTGTTAACCAGAGAAACCCCCAATTAGAGGGAAAACTCTGATGATGATGGAACTCACAATATGATGTACTAGTAGAAAAGTTCCTTGTGAAAGGATGTGACCCTATTAGGATCTAATTAAAATATAATTAATACATTAGTCCCTATCAAGTGACTTTGAATCCTTGTCAGAAGATTATAATCTTCTTAGGAACATTAAGGAAGATAGCTGAACCAACTATTCAAATTGCTTCTACAATTGTCGAAGAGGAATTTTTTATGATAATGAATCTGGGTAGTCAACTAACCAAATCTATAACTCAAATTCCAATACAAATCCTTTTAAGTTCTCAACCAATATCATCATAATCCTTTTCTCTACATTGATCAAATTCACATTCTTAGCATCTGAATATTACATTACAATAGCATACACACTTTCACACACTTCAACTGGAAAATATAATCTTTCATTTATGGTGTTTCCTAACAACTAATTGGTCCGTATTTTTGAGTTTCTCAAATGTAAAATTAATTACATAGGACCTCATTAATATATTACATTAAAGTTCAACACACTATGTTACAATTTATAACTTCCAAATTAATTCTCAGTACAAGATTTGACTTGATAGAGAACATGCAACATGTTACACTTCATCGACCTAAATAGAATAATCATCATGTGTTAACATGAACATATATTAATGACTGTGTCTTCAACCACAAAGTAGGGATAACTTTAAGAAACCCCTCCCAAAAAAAAGCCTAAAATGCTAGCGAATCCAACAATTTGTTGGCTAAAAAATTTTAATGTTGAGGGCAATTTTTTTGTTCCATATAGGGAAATAAAATATTATATGTTGGCAATTTTTTTCTTGTCCTAGAAAATATCATTTTAAATGTGGTGAATTAATTATTTTTCTTGCTGATAGATAAATAAATGATGGCTATTTTTCCCTTGCAAAAAATAAATTAATAATGTCAGAGGCAAATTACTTGTTTTCTAGGAAAATGAGTAATAATCATCTTGGCTAATCTTTAGTGGTAAACTAAAAAATTGTTTAATCTGAAAGTGAATTTGCACTTGTATTGGCTAGTGACTATACTGACTACCAAGTACTCATTTCAACTTGTGTACTATCTTAGATCTATTATTAATAATGTCATTACATCAGTGTCACCATTACAAAGTTGGCTACCATCACTTTTTTATTGTGAATACAATAGTTTTATCGACTATTGATTAATTAGAGATCAATGCCAAAAGATGCATTTCGTGGCCAGTCACTTGAAAAGACCTAGAGTTGAATGAAATCCTCTAAAATGGAGACATGTGGAAAGTTTTGCACAGAAAAAATTAATTGGAATGTACTCAATGTAGTGAACATCACATCAAGATTATAATCATAAATGTGGTACTGATAGTTACAATTATTACATTCCTTTTATAGCCACCTTGGCAGGCACTTAGATTTTTTGACATTAACGCAAGTACATTTTGCACACCTGAAAATTAATAGGAATACACAAAAATAAGATATGAAAGATCACAAATGCCAAAAAATTTAATGCAACTACCATTAAATAGCCTCTTCAATTTCTCTTTCATTATCCTTTCTCAAATTCTTGAATCTGAATTCAATTTGTAGAGTTTCTTAGTCATAGATACACCAATTCACCTAAAATGCACTACAATGGGTCTACAAAAGCCCTTTTTGGACATGATATCTAACAATTTCCTAACCATGGTTTGCAAGGAAGATGCCCAAGGTCCTTTTATCTGCCATGCTTTATTTATGGCCCTTGGCCATGAATTATTAAGAAATGATAAGAGATACTGCATGTCCACATACATTACCTCCCACTTTGCCACATCTCTTCTAAACCTTGGTGGCAATCAAGTAGACATTTTCATGCTTTTGCATAACATTTTTAGAAGACAACATCAAAATTCTTGTATTGGTCAAGTAGGTACCAAGGCTAGGAATTGGAATCCCTTTTGCAGACATAATAGACAAGTACTAGGAGCAAGGCATATAGAGCATTGTACAGAAGCATGTCTTCTTGCTCAACATGAATGAATGGCAATTGACTTGCCATCGAAAGTGGGCATGACTCGGAAGGGATTTTCTATGAAAGTGGTTGTTGTTGGATGTCGTCAATGAGACTGAATTCACATGGGTGGATGAGTTTAGTGACATCATCTTCTCAAACAGATTCCTTACAAGGAGCTTGAAGACCTTTTTGATTGAAGGCTTCAAGCTTGCAGCCCCTTAGCCTGCTAATGCTTCTAGCCTGCCTCTCCCCTAGTTCCTTGTTCCTTGTTTTCTAAATCCTATTTCCTTGACCCTTGCCCTTTGGACAAAAACATGTTTTTAAGATATCTATTTTTGCTTCAAATTGGGCCATGCCTTTTAATGTGAATTTAAAAATAGTAAAACTAGACTAATTTAATGAGCTATTTTGAATATCTATGCTCTGAATCAGTATTATGTGCATTGTACACTCTAAAATATTATCAATAGAAATAATAGTTCTTGGCTTCTCAAATCATTGCTCCTATTAGTCTATGACTTTGCTTTTGGCATCTCAATGTACTATTGAAATGTTAGTTTGCAACTCTATTATAAAAAATTAACTATTAATAGTTATAAAATTAGAAACAAGAAAAACAGTTTCAACAATCCCTTTATGATTTTATATTTGATTAATGATTTATATTAAAAAACTACTCAATTGAAAATTATCCAATGAAAATTCATAAATTTGTAATATGTATATGTATATCCTTTAAATTGTAAAATCTGTAAAATTTGATAATATGTGAATGTAGGGGCCAAGGCCATGCAAGTTAATAGTTATTAGTTATAATAGTTTTAACTATTATTAATTTATATAAAAATGTTAAATAAATAAAAAATAGTTTGTTATTTAAGTTAAACTTATGATAAATGTAACATCATGATTCATGAATCCTGAATCCTAATTAATGATCATATAATTTAAATTGTATATATAATATTGAAATTTGATTTGGAAATAAAAAGTTCAAATTATAACTTATATATAATCATTCATCTAAAATATTGAATATTTATTTATTTATTCATTTCTAGCTATTTTGAAATGTAAATTTATTTAAATATCATGATCATCATAATATTTTTAACTTTTTATCATAATTTGAATTAAATGAAAAATTCCACAATTATTTAAATTTAAATTAAGTTATCATTATCAAGCTAAAGAAATTTAGCAAATATTGATTATAATATAAATCAATTTTAATTAAGTAAAAATGCTATAATTATTAAATCAAGTTATCATTATCAAGTAATTAATGATCAATGAATGATAATTGATTACAATTTACAAATTATAATTTTATATTTTTGAAATTTTGATGTTTCATTCATTAGACATGTTTAATTTTATTCATCCAAATCATGGACTTTGGAAGTTGTCAAGAACATCAAATAATGTGTGTGTTTGCAACTAGTTACTTCACTTTTTGTGATTTAAGTTTCAATTTGCATTGTGCAATAATAACTTATAAGATAGGAGAGAGGAACTAGTAGTCGTGAGGGCTAACTGTAAGAATTTGCCTAAGGGAAAAATTCACCCAAGAACTAAGAACTCAAACACAAGAACACAATAGACCAAAGAAAGAGAGAGAGTATGATCAGAATGACAATCTATTGAATATGCCATAATTGAGAGTACACTAGGAGTGCCTATATATAAAGGCCTCTCAGGAAGCACCTAGAATGTCTCTAGAAATAACCAAAAGATAAGACAACTAAGCACCTTATCCAACATTCTAGATGAATGGATAAGAATGACAAAGTGTCACATGTGTGTAGAAGATTCCTATGTTGTAGACAACATGTGCTTAAAAGAGGTGCGGACCCCTATGATGTCATCATGACAACACACAAGAGCGTACAAACTCCTAAGTGTCTCACAAATAAAATAATGCAAAATAATTAAATAATGCATAAACCTAAGTAAACTTAAGTAAGTGTAATAAGTAAATACTTATTTACACCAACACCCCCCCTTAAGTGCAACTTAGGGGAATGCCCTTAAGCTTAAGAAACTGGGATGAAGATGCATAATGGATCCCGACTACTAGGCCATTTTAGGTACCCATGTACATAATGAAGATGTAAATCTCCCATAAAGCAGGGAAAGAGGGAAACCTCATGGGAAAAACCCTCCCCCCAAAAAAGAGATAAATAAGGATGCATTGATGGATGGAGTAATCAAGACCCCCCCCATTACGACATACATCTAGTATATACATAAGAGAATGAGAGAAGGAAGAGAGACAAAATAGGATCTCCCCCCCCCCCCCCCCCCCCCCCAAAAAAAAAAAAAAAAAAGAAGAATGCTAACAAGTGAAAGCTGCTCTAATGAAGAAGCTGGTCCAAGAATGCAGAATGGTGTTCCTCCACTTAGGAAGAATCAAAGCCAAAGGTACACTACTGAGGATGTATGGTGACCCTGAAACCTGCTCAAGTATCCTTGTAATGATGCTAAGGTTCATCCCTTCCAATTGTGCTAAAAAGAATGAATGCAGATTGGTTAAGGATGTTTGTTGAACTTGTTCCACTGAACCATCTATCTCCTCAACTGACAAAGAGACCTCCACTAATTTTTGTTCTCTATGTTCCAAATCTAAGTTCAAATATCCTATCAATTTACCAAATCACTCACCTTGGAGATGGTCATAAGGTTGAGTTCTTTCTAGATTCTGTGATGGTGCGAAGTCTTAGAGATGATTCATTGGTAGTAGTAGGGAAAGTCAATGATGACAAGAGGTTATACGCCTTCTCCCAATTTGTTCCTAAGAGTCCTTCCTAATCCTTGTTAACTCACTCTACTTCACAAATCAACTTATGCCATGAGCGGTTTGGTCACCTTGACTTTCGCTTTCTTCAGAAACTTTGCTCAAAACACATGGTCAAAGGTCTACCTAATATCAACTTTTCTAAGGAAGAGTGTTCATCTTGTTCAGTGGACATGAATCTCAAGGAGAAGTATGATAAAGGGAAGTCTTCTCGAGTTCCAGTTGTTCGTCAACTAGTTCACATGGTGTTAGTAGGACCCTTTGTAGTGACTTCAGTTAGCCAAGGCCACTACATACTCACATTTGTTGATGGCTTTTCGAGATTCACTTGGGTCTTCTTCCTTCATCATAAGAATGAAGTGGTTCATAAGCTTCAAGACATCAAGACTCATGTTGAACACAAGTCAAGGAAAGCCATCAAGGTACCAAGGGTGGACAATGAGAACATATATGTAGATAGAAGACTTAAGAACTATTGCAGAATTGAGGGGATTGATCTTCATAATTCACCCACATTTAGTCCGCACAAGATAGATGTTGTAGCTATGAGGATTAGGACTCTCAAGACCATGAAAAGTTCCATGATCAATGCCAAGTCTCTCGATGCTACAATAGAAGTTGAAGCCATTAGCAATGCTACTCACATACTTAATAGGTCTCCTCATCCAGCCTTAGATGGCAAGACTCTTTTTGAGGTATGGTGCGACAGAAAACCAGTTATGAGTCACCTTAGAGTCTTCGGTTGTCAAGCATGGGAAAACTTATCTTCCAGGAGTTGCAAGGCATCGACACCTAGGCCGTGTACCTTCATTGGTTATGAAGACAATGCAAAGGCTTATAGACTTATGGATCCAGAGAATCATGAGATTTTTGTGGAGAAGGATGTTCACTTTGAGGAGAGTTCACCAAGCTTATCCTTTAATCCTCTCCACACTTCATACACAGTAGAAATTGATAGTGACACTAGCAATAGTGCTTCAATAGGTTCAGATACATGGGGTTCTATCGATAGTTGCAGTGAGAGGTCACATCATTCTAGTCCACATGCTTACATTGCCATAGTGAAAGGTAAATCACATCATTGTACATCTCGTCTTCTAGCTACAACTTCAGTTGACTTGGGAGATAGACTTTGAACTCATGTAAGAATTTTCCTAAGTTCAAAATTCACCCAGGAACTAAGAACTCAAGCACAAGAACACAGTAGACCAAAGAGAGAGAGAGTATGATCAGAATGACAATGTATTGAATATGCCATAATTGAGAGTACACTAGGAGTGCCTATATATAAAGGCCTCTCAGGAAGCACCTATAATCTCTCTAGAAATAACTAGAAGATAAGACAACTAAGCACCTTATCCAACATTCTAGATGAATGGATAAGAATGACAAAGTGTCACATGTGTGTAGAAGATTCCTGTGTTGTAGACAACATGTGCTTAAAAGAGGTGTGGACCCTTATGATGTCATCATGACAACACACAAGAGTGCACAAACTCCTAAGTGTCTCACAAATAAAATAATGCATAAACCTAAGTAAAATTAAGTGTAATAAGTAAATGCTTATTTACACGAACACTAACTTTGTCAACATGTAGCCGCTACATGGGATATTGTAAGACCTTCAAGTTATCATTATCAAGAAATTAATGATCGATGAATGATAATTGATTACAATTTACAAATTATAATTTTATATTTTTGAAATTTCGATGTTTCATTAATTATACATGTTTAATTTTATTCATCCAAATCATGGACTTTGGAATTTTTCAAGAACATCAAATAATGTGTGTGTTTGCAACTGGTTACTACACTTTTTGTGATTTAATTTTTAATTTGCATTGTGCAATAATAACTTATAAGATAGGGGAGAGGAACTAGTATTCGTGAGGGCTAACTTTGTCAACATGTAGCCACTACATGGGATATCGTAAGACCTTCAAGTTATCATTATCAAGCAATTAATGATCAATGAATGATAATTGATTACAATTTACAAATTATAATTTTATATTTTTGAAATTTCAATATTTCATTAATTATACATGTTTAATTTTATTCATCCAAATCATGGATTTTGGAAGTTGTCAAGAACTTCAAATAATGTGTATGTTTGCAGCTGGTCACTACACTTTTTGTGATTTAAGTTTTAATTTGCATTGTACAATAATAACTTATAAGATAGGGGAGAGGAACCAATATTCATGAGGGCTAACTTTGTCAACATGTAGCCACTACCTGGGATATCGTAAGACCTTCATTTCTTTTTAGAAATGTAAAATGGACCTTGAATTACCTATAGGCTACAACTAAGGTTTGGAGTTGTCACACAACTCATTAACATAGTGCACCTAGTGAGATGTGTCCAAAAAAAGTTTTTTAAAATATTCGACCAAAGCTTAGTCTAAAAATATCTAATAATAAAATTTAAAATTCTATATGAAATGTAACACATACGTAAATTAAATGGACCAAATAGTTATTATCAATCATTAATATTTTTTATATATTTAACTTTTATATATAACACAAAATGACAAATACTTTAACAAAAAAATATTATTTGTTGTTATAAAAATAATACATTATTATATAAAATACAACCTATAACCAACACAAAGGGGCCATTAATTGAACACTAAAATTTTTAGACAATCTCACACATTTATAAGAAAATACAAAATATTTATTAGTATTCACCTTTTATATTGTTATGAGACATATTATAGATATAATTTACTCTATGCATATACATTATTACCCCAATAGTTGTACACATAAGAGTAGTATTTGTACACTAAGATATCAATGTTTATTTAATTGATCATATTATGTTTTGAGTGACAAACATATATGAAATAGTTATGATATTTTTATTTTTATTTTAGACAAAAATGTTATTTATTTCACTCATTAATGAATTCATATATTTATTTTTTCTATAACGTTTATAAGTTTTCATGTGTTCAAGTATTGGTATTTTTTTATTAACGTTTCAATTTTTTTATTTGTACAAATAGATCAATTAATTACAATATATAGTAAAAATGTGTTGGAAAATTGGACTCTATGCTTATGATAGGGTGATCAAATTTTTGACCCTAGTCAACTATTGGGTCCTCTCCTATAAATTATAATTTAAAGAATTAATATTAGTTATGCGCAAGGTTTAACAATCCATGATTTGATCTGGACCATTCAATGAATGATAGATCGACTGCAACTCTATTTTGAGCCAAATTTTAAAAGGTTAAAGTTAAATTCTATTTCTACCTGAAATCGAGACATGTGTTGTTGAAGATTATTTCTTATAAGTTATAGTTATGTCCGATTCTTGACTCTTGACCATTGACTAAAAAAAAGATTGACGGCTCGAGATGAACTTCAGATTGATTTGGAGAATGTTTTCCTATGTGCCTAGATTCATCCAAAATTGTGACACATGTCTAGTCATTGCAAATCTTGATTAAGTGTCAAGACTTGTTTAATATTAATAATTATTATATTTAGTCTTTTCAAAAATTTATTACTTAATCCTGAGTCGATGATTGTTAAGTGAAAGATAGATTAATAGCTCAAGATGAATTTCAAGTAAATTTTGGGAATGTTGTCGCTATTGTTATGAAACATCTAGAAGCGTGACACATGTCCTTGAGAAGTGTCATAATTCGAAATGACTCTTAACAACAATGATAGCATTCTACAAATTGACCTAAAAATCATATCAATTATTAAGTTTGATTTTTATTAATTTATTTATTTAAAATGAACACATTTCAAAATTCAAATGTACATCTTAATGGAATAAATTTTTACTTTTTATTATTATAGTTATGTACATTACTGAGTCTTTATGTCATTTACATGTACATTGTACATAATATTAGTAAAATACTATAAACTATTAATTACTTAATACTTGCATTTTAACTTTTAACTATTAAACTCTTATTTTTAGAGTATGAAGTTCAAAGTTCTTGAAGTCGAGAGTCTGATACGATAGGGCTTTCAAATTTCAACTTTTCAAAGACTGACTGAATTCCATTTTGTGTTTTGAAGACTAAAAGTGTGAAACTTGAGTATCATAGGACAACACCAATTATTTGAGTATCTAGTAGCACCAGTATTGTCAAATCTCAATTCTCAATTCTAGATTTTTTATTTTTTTATAAAAATTTCAATGCAATTTGCAGCAATAGAAATCTTGATTCTTATTGTCTTAGGTTTACACTTTACAAGTTTCTTAAATAGGTCTTGAAGAATAATTTTGTGTAATAACTAGTAGTAGGCATGGGCAAAACAAAGTCAAAAACCTCCAATATGAGTGCAAGCATAAAGGAAAAGAAAGACATTATAGAACTCAGGCAAGTGCTACAAACCCTAGGTTTCACTAATGAATGTCATGATATTTTTTATCCTGTTATCCATGGAGATTTGTGAATCATGAGAATTAGACATTCATTTTTTAATAAGTGGAAGGTTCCACAAAAAGGGAGAAATTATTTCAAATATAACAAAAGTATTTGTGCATATACAAATAAACTAGCTACTTTGGTTATTGGATTAGCAAACCTCACTATACCCAAAGTATTCCCTTGCCCTAAAATTGTAATACTATGCACTCAAAATTATGATGAAAATAGAAAGGAAATTGTAAACCAAAACACTGAGGAGAAATTTTTTTCCATAACTAAGAGTGAATTTTTCACTCTATTAGACCTAGGGCTAGGGTTTAAACTAGAAAGCTTTAATGAGTGCATTGACTTGGATAAACTAGCATAGGCTTATGAAAAGCTAGATAGAGTTTTTCAAGAATCATATATTAAGAGTTTTATAAACTCGCAGTTGTCTATTGATCATACTAGTGTTACTATTATACTAGACATAGGCCATAAGCCTCCTTATCAGTATGATATTTTTGTGCCATGGGTTCATAATATTATTTATTTATTATCATTTTGTCTTGGATTGGATAGTAACAAGGAAGTGGGGGCTATTATTCTTGAAATGATTTATAATATCCATTGTTAAGGTTAGTTAGTAGGGAAGGTAGATGTAAGATATAATTTTGTTCAGTGCATTATTGTATCTATGCAAAAAAAATTACTAATGATTAAACAAAGTAAAACTATAGGCAAGATGAAGACATTTAGGTTCACAAGTTACTTGCACTACCTTCTTTTAGAAAATCATCACCCAATATTTGAGATAGAGAACAACAAGCTTGATATTGAGGTCTATAAGTTTGATGAGAAAATCCAAAAGAAATTAGAGACTCCAAGTCCAGTGTATGAGTGGACATAGAATATGAGGATGACTACTAATAATAATAACTACAACCATTTTGTAGACTTCATTTTGGTGCCTATTTACCAAATAATCATAGGCACTACAATGCCTAGATTGCCCGTGTCTTGTAAAGATTGCATTCAACTAGCAAGTCAAATTAATTGGCTGACTGGTTCTTCATGGAAGAGTACATTGTCTTAAGGTTTTATAGTTTAGTGGTTGAACCACGCAAACTTCCAATGCATGTTACAGAAAGGTTTTTTACACTAGAATATGTATGACAGATGGAGAGCACAAATGAACATTTTTTTGGACAACAAAAGAAAATGATATTTCCTTCCTTGCCTTTCGCAATTGGAGGCCTCACATTTGAGAGAAAGGCTTTGAAAGTGGAAAATGAATTACCAACTTTTTTTGGCTTTGATTTTGTTAGTCACTAGAATTATGATCCACTAAATATAATAAAAACAAGACTTATTGCCAATGGGAACTCTGCAAGAAAATATCAGCATTAAGAGATGTCATTGATAGAAAAGTTCAAAAACAAGGATTCATGAGATGAGGTCAAGAAAGAGATTGAGAAGCATGCAACAGAGAATAATATTTCAATGTAAGATTTTTCATCCCAAATTATGACTTTACACATATTAGAGTCACACAAATCAAAGCCTCTAACATATTTTCTTATAAGAAAGAATCTCAACCTTTTAAGAGGTCTATGCCAAAAGCAATTAAAGAGGCATGTGCATCTGAATTTTGGTGTTAAACCAAGATGAATTAATTTTGGAAAATGAGGAAAAAATTGGGTGAACCAAATACATTAGTAGGTTTTGAGGAAATTGAGGAGGATGAACTTTTCAACAATTATTGGAATAAAGAGAATCCAACTGTAGTATATGATTTTGGCAGTTGCAATGACAGTAATATTTAAAGACAAAAGGATCTGGTGTTTGATGGAGACATTCAAGGTATTTGGGATTCTAGTTCAACCAAGGGTAGACATATTGTTAATCTTGAAATGAGTGATTCTATTAAACAAATGTATAATAAAGGGGTAACTATGATACAAAAAATGGGTTATGAAGGTATAGGGGCCATTGGTGCAAGTAGTGAAAGGATTTGAAATCTAGTTGCAGTACTAGACCTACACAAAAGAGGAAGTAAACCAATCATTGGACTCTCCAATGAGATCATTAAAGATGAATCATATAGAAAAAGAAAAATATATTATACTTCTGCTTCTAAAGGTCATGTCCCAACACAATATTTGTTAAATCTTCAAATCCAATTGTAGTTGATCCCATTGGCACTAGCACTAGCACTAGTACTAGCATGGATGAACCTTAAGAAAAAAAGCAAAAATTTATGAAAATTGTAATGCAAGAAATGTTAATGGTTACTTTAGCAATGTATGCATTGGTAGCTTCCGTACAAAACCCTAAAAATAGTCTTAAAACACTAAGATTTGGAATGGGCCATCTTCAGTATGTTGGAAATTCTCAAAATACAATTATAGCTAGAGTAAGTTTAACTGGAGTTGGAGGAGCATACAACAATACAACTGATAATTCACCTTTTAAACACTCAATTGTGTCAGAAAACCTAGATTTTAGTTTAAAAGAGTTTACATCAAAGTTTGATCAGGCAAGCAAAAGAAATAGGGAAATTATAAAGAATTTGAAAAGTGATGCAGTTGTTGAATGTCAAGGATCTACTAATAGTATATTTCCAACATATGATCCAAACACTGAAATGATGAACTTCATGGTTGTTATGCCTTTGGCCAGAGATAATAATCCACCAAAAAATGTAATAAATTGTAATGATGTATAAGTTACCAGTCTTCAAATGAATTTCTCAAAAGTGAAAAATATTGACAAAATAAATAGATCAAAAGGGAGCAACAAAATGGTCTAATCTACACTTTTGAAAGAGGAGAAGGAAAACAAAAGGCTTACAAAGAAAATAGAAATGTAACAGGAAAATATTGATAATGTGAAAGCCAAGGAGAAAGTAGCAGACAATAGGTTCAAAGAATTACAAAATAGGATAAAGAATTCTTCTCCTATAGAGGCAATCATCCAGCAAGAAACTACGAATGAACAACTGAAAATTTTTACTAAAGAATTCACCATGAAAAATCCTCTACTACACAGTTGTTCAAGTGTGTAGAGAGTAGTGCATACATCAACAATAAATTAAAAATTGACCTAGACTCTACTATCAAAGAAAATAATAATTTGATGATTGAATTGGAGAATGAAAAGAAAAAAGAGGAGTCTAAGGCAAGGATAATTGATAATTTGTAGAAATAATTGGGGAATGAGAAGAAAAAAGAGGAGTCAAGTGCAAACACAATCCACAATGTAAAGACACAATTGGAGGATATGAAGAATAAAGAGGAATCAACTACAAAAATAGTCCTTGATCTAATGAATGAATTAGAGAATGCGAAGAAAATGGAGTTTAGTGCTACTAAAAATAGTAACACAATCCACCATATGAAGAAGGAATTGTAGAATGCAAAGAAAAAAGAGGAGTCAACTACAAAGAAAATCTTGGATTTGAAGAAGGAATTGGAGAATGTGAAGAAAGAGGAGTCTACTCAAACACTCCATGATTTGAAGAAGGAATTGGACAATGCAAATAAAAAGGAGGAGTCCATTGCAAAGACAATCCATGATTTGAAAATGAAACTCGAGGATGAGAAGAGAAAAGAGGTAACTACTACAAACACAATCCAATATTTGAGAAGAAATTGGAGGATGAGAGGAAGAGAGAAACTAATTGGCAAGGGAGACTAGAGAAAATACAAAAAAAGAGTGAAATAGAGATGTCTGAAATTGAGGAAAAAATGGAGAATATAATTGCAAAAAATATAATGACATCTTTAGAAGACCATCATGTCAAGGATACTATAATAAACATGGTTAAGCTTATCAAACAAGAAAACTCAGACAAAATAATGAATAACAGTGATAGTTTGTTTGAATGGCTTAATTTAAATAGAAATCCCAGAGTTGTCTTTGAAAATGTGAAAAAAATATGTTGATGGTAAAAGAAGTATCTTCACCAATTCCTTTTAAAATATTGCTAAATAAATTTTGAATAAAGTACAAAGATCCAGTGATAGGGATTTGGCAAACCAAGGAATAGACAACCACTTGGATGCCTCTATAATAATCTTTGTTGTCTATCACAATTGTAAACAATTAATGGAAATCGATGAAGTTCTCAAATCTACTTCTAGAGACTTGATGAAGACAACATACCAAACTTGTTAAATGTTGGATTACCAAATCCAGCTTACTCAGATGGCATGTTCATTAGAAAAGAAGATTACATGAAAAAGTTGCACACCACCATGAATTCTAATTTAGGCAAATTTTTTGAGGAAATCACTCCAAAAATCATTTCAAGTTGCATCAAACCACTATCAACAATGAATACAGTTATAGATAAATTCTTCAATTCATGTAAAAATATCTCTTCAAAGTTTTCATTGTTGATGAGGCCTTACAACTATATGGCTACAACCTCAAAAAAATAAAGCTTCTAAATGATGTAGAATGGAGCACCCTAAAGAATATCATTGGAGCTAGGTCATCTTCTCAAACTATTATTGTTACTATCAGTGATAGTCATAGTTGATAGCACTAAAAAGTAACAACTTAGTAAGTGATAGTACTATAATCATTTTGTTAATTGTTGCTCTTTAATGTGAAATTTTGGATTTAATTTCAACTTTGTTTAATGTTAATTATTACAGGAATCAAGAGACAACATATTAGGATAGTTGGATAGCTAGACACTAGCATACTATTACTACATAGAGCAAATGGAAAAAATTTCCCTGCTCCTACTTTTAAAAATTGCAATGTGATTGTACACACATAATGTATTATGTAGTAATAATATGATTATATACACAATTACAAACCGACCTACAACTATTGTTGCTCCCTTGTATCTGTAAAATGGAATTTAGGGTCATTTGACATTGAGTCATTTGCAAAGGGTTGTAATTGTTTGTAATTGTTAAATGTATTATGTTATAGGCTGATTTATAATTATTAATTATAATACATTTTTTTTAAAAATAAAGCTTATTCTGTTAAATGCATTATGTTATAATTTCTTCAAGAAACTAGAATCAATGAAAATCTAAAAATGGCTAAAAACTATAATGAATGAAAATCTCAAGTTCAACATGTATTATTGTATTAAAACTAGAATAAATAAAAATTTCTCAACATGTGTAGACTCTACAAGTAAAAATTAGTTTCAATGAAAATTTCAACATGTAAGTTTGTAACATCAACATGTTTAAAAAAGAATTTAAGCATCTATAAAAGGATAATGAATGAAGGCTGTAAATTGACTTCAACATGTTGGAATTCACAAGTGGGAAGATTTACTTCTGAGAGGGGGGTGAATCAGAAGTAACAAACTTTAACCTCTAAAAATTTTAGCTGAAATTAATTACATGCATCTAACATCTCTAATAAAAATGAAAGTAAAGGCATGCATGAAAATAGATAATACAAGATTTGGTCACCCAGAAATCCTCCAAAATGAGAAGGTAAAATTGGGGTGGGGATGACACCCATAACTCATCACTATAGTAGTATGTAACTAGTTAAGGTTACAAAGTTCAACCACCATCAATGGTCTACCCTGTTAAAAGCTTTACACCCTGTTAAAAGTAACTTTTGTAAAGGATTTACAAACATTCACTTGGAATGTCACCTTGTTAAAGGATTTATCACCTTGTTAAAGGTTCTACAAGATAGTTGTTAAGCCAACCTATCTTCATAAGATTTTCATTCTCCTAATACAATGTCTAGAAAGTATAGTAGAATGTATTGACCTGATGACTTACAATCTTCAATTGTTGATTCTAGATCCTTGTTCTATTCAATCTAATCTGATCCTTCCTGATCTGATATAACTTTGTTCATAGTGCTGATGCTTTGTTTTGATCAACTTGATTTTGTAATGTTGTTCTTCCTCTAAGTCTTCACACCCCTTTTACTTCCTTCAAAAAATTTCTAGAATTCACTCATTCATTACACACCACCTCTCTCTCTACTAAATTATGGGGTTTTGACCTCCTTATAAAGGCTTTGAGACTTAGGGTTAGGTATGAATCTACGATCAAGATTCATCCATCTTTCCTGCTCAATTCTTTCCATATTTCCTAATTGGTTGTATGCTTTCTCCATTTTTTTGATTGGTTGCATGTTGATTACATAGGATATGTAATAGATTCGATCTTATCTTTTAGATCCTTCGAGATTCATCTTGAGTCGGCTCAAAAATGGTTCACATCTGAGTTTGTGAAGGCACAAACTTATATGTTAATTCTATATTACACGGCACTTATTGATTATTGATGCTCAACACATATAGGTTTTGTATCTTGCTTAGCTCCTATAGTAACTCTATCTCACTCAGCACCTATATTTTACTCGACACATTTACTGGCTCATCATCTATTATCACTCAGCATCAGTTGTCACTCGACACTTGAAACTTGGTTGACTCTTGAATAACTCAACACCTATTGAACTTATGGCTTGACATATACTATAGCTCGACATCTATATTATACTTGGCATCAACCTTAGAAGTTTCTTAAGTGTGTTGACACTCAATTGTAAAAACCAATATGAGACCAACACTACAAACATAATTAATTAGTAGATAACGTCTTAGATCAAATCTATTAGCTTACTATTTGACTCACGCAAAAGATAGAACTTGAAGTTGAGAAGCTACAATAGTTGCCACTCCCCTTGGACCAGCTCAACATCACTATCATTAGAATCCTCCTCATTTATTGCATATAACATTTCATTTTTCATTGTGTTTTCTTAAGATTCACTGTTAGTGTCAGTATGCATGCCAAAGTCAACATCATCTTCATTACTTCTAATATCAAGACATGAACCACTACCACTATAACTAACACCACCACCACCACTGCCACTACCACTTGGGTTTGAAATATTGGCCATCCTTCTTCTTCCACATTTATTTGTCAAAATATTGAGATCCCTATTCTAAGGGAAACTATCTATCTCATACCTACAATTATAGAGCCTCAAATAATTATCTAATTTTTTGTCTAATTTGTTTCTAACCTTTGACTTCTAGAAACCCAAAGCACTAAAAACTCTCTCATCCTCCACTGAACCAAATATCATTGTCAAACATAAATCAGTAATCTTGAAATATTCTAGTAATGACTCTCTCAACTAATTTCTTTGACCAAGTTTTTTCCAAAGCTTTGTTATTGCTCCCTCTTCATTTTGATTCTCCATAAGATCATATTGTTCCCTCATTATGTTTGTAAAAGAATATGATTGATCTCTTAGTCAAGATTCATCTAAAATTCCATTTATAGTGAGTCCATTGATTACTTTAGGTTTGCAAAAAATTTGAACCAAACTCATCATCTTTCTTCAAAAATTAGTCAAAAAGTTTAGAGACCAATATTAAGGGAAAAAAATAGACATTGCTTTGAGTAGGTCCTCTGGAGAGAATCTGAATCTAATTTGTGATGAAAGATTGTAGCATACATTCTTGACAGAGTCAAGAACATAATCTTTGATCTTCTTGAAGTTTTCACTTTTAACACATGAAAGTACCTTCTCTAGTTTTAATTCTACATCACTTCCTACTATTTTGGAGTTAGATTCAAGGTCGATGTATGCATAGTAATACATTGGTATGTCAACTCCATGTACCCTGGCACATACCTTATCATTTACACCAATATGTAAAAAGTTCCCAAGATTGTTCCAATCTTTGATTTCTATCCACTTTGAAAACTTTGATTCATCTAGGTAGTAATTAATAGAGATTATCCAGGTTATTACATATCATTTTACACAACTCATTATATTCTACAATGTACATAGCTCTTTGTCTAAACTTTTTCATAATATTTCTCATGTCCTGTAGCATGGGGAGAAAAGATGATAAAGTTAAGAGTGTCTTAACATTAGTTAGACTTGAATATAGCCAAGGGAATCTATCTTGCATAGAGTGGATTAGCCCAAGCAATGATGGATATTCAAAGAATACCTAATGTGCTGGTCCATCCAAAGAGATCCATCTAGTATCATTGTCTTTAAGAAGCTTCCTCCCATCAGTAAGTCCTTAAGCATAGTGTTGATATTCTCGGACTCATTTTGGACTTTGAAAAAAGTATTGGTAAATCTCTTTGATTAGAGATTCCACTTAACTTACATAACCAAAATCACTAACAATTCTAGTAGTTAGATTTATTTGGTGGGCCATGCAATGAATGAGAATAGCGTATGGTGCCAAATCATTCTTGATCTTTTTTGCAAAGATTGCCTTTATGACCTTGCATAATTGAAGCTCCATCCACTCCAACACACACCAACTTTTTAGTAATCTCCACGTTATCCAAACCTCCACATTAAATTAGAGCACTCTTTAATAAATCATATAATTTTTTAGCTATCGCACTACAATTCAATTTAGCAAAAAATAGTAGAAAGGGTTGACAAAAAAGATCATTTATAGTATAAACATGCATGCACACCTAGGAAGTATTATCAATTGCTATAACTTCATCTAGAGACAATGCAATGAAATTTAAGTGTTTTATTTTTTCCTTCATATCTTATTTTTCAACCTATGCAAGACAACTAGCCAACTCCCACTTGCTATTTACTGACTAGTGACTGTTCAGATAGTTTGAAACTTTAAAAAAGCACAATAAAGTAGTAATTGAAGGGTAGTCTATCGTAGGATGTCCTCTGCTCAAAATATGAAAGACCACACTTAATTGAACTAATTTTTCCATATTTTTCACTTTCATTACTTTCCCAATGAAATCTTCAATGGAATCTTTTACTGCAGATTGCCTCTCTCGTAATTTCTTATGTAACTTGCATATTTTGACATTCCTGATATGTAGATAGTTGTGCTTTGTCTTCCAAGTTATCATAGATTTTTCAAATCCATCTATAATTTCCTTTTTCTAAAATTTACCAACATGTTTTTCTATGGTACCAAGTTTAAGTTGCAACCTCTTCTCCTTCTTTGTTATCTCTGTGCAAATCTTACATTTGCATTCTACAGGAGGCTCACCATCAATTGGATTGGCCACTAGTTCAATGAACCAATATTTTTCCACCCATTCTAATTGAAAATTCCTTTTGGAAAAATCCTAGTGAGATCAATATTTTTTTAATTCCAATTTTATTTTCTTATTTTGTGCATGAACATGATTTATGGAATCACTTTTGGTTTTCTCACTCGACTAGTCATTAATTGACTTCAAGTCTATAATATCAATTTGTGACTCCCTACTTTAGGTAAGTTCCTCCAAATTGTGTTCAAGTTTATCCTTGACTCAAATATCAAGTTCATCAACTTGAACTTCTTTAATATCGTCTCCAACTTGTGACGAATCTCCTTTTTGAATAAGCACTAGAGATCTAACTTGTGAATCTTGTTGGTTACCAACATTTCCACCACCAAAATATGCAGATATAGTGACCTCTCTTGGCTTTCAAGAATCTTACCAGAACTCCTATTATCCCTCTTGTTTGACATTACAAACCAATAAAAGCTATAAAAAATAAATCAACTTAGTTGTTGAACAAAAGACTCAAATAGTGACAAGTCAAAGACCATGCATAGTGACAATAGACTACTTAGATTTCATATAATAACAAAAATATGATTCATTCTCATAGAAAGGGTACTATTGCTGTGGTACTACCCAATAAAATTTGTAAATCTATCTTAGCATGTGAGATGTCTAGTCACTAGTGGACACTAGAGAGTAAAACTAAAAAAACAACTAGTACCAGTACCACTGTCCACATAAAAAATAAATTAAAAATCACTTGCCTTTTATGAAATCCCTGGTCGATGAGTCAATGGCCAATGCACTCAACACTCTAAAACCTCGATAGTAATAAGAAATTTTAGTCTCCAAGCTAGAAAAGAGCAAATTGTGTAGAGTAATAATATCTTATAGTCTAATCTAGGTTGACAAATTATGCAGGATTAACAAGTGGGAATGTCAAATGTAGGTGAAACAAACCTTCCTATGCAAGTCCACAATAGGAAACATTTTTTTAAATAGGGTTGGTGGTCAACACATGTTGAGAAAATTGTAGGCAATGCCCAACCCAAGGGAAAATTATTTTATTGTAGTAATGGAAAAATAACGTTGTCTAATAAGAAATAACATGCAAAGGATGGTGAAAGTTTTAAAATAAATGTATCCAAAATGTATATTACATTGACAATTGGACCGGTATTTTTGACCAATCATGCGATAACTAATGGGAAACTACCATGAGTGTTGGACCCAAATCTGATAAATATCTAGTGATGTGGTTTACCTACATTACATGCGCAATTCTCCAAATGATGATCAACCCATGACACATGATTGCCAAAAGGAAAAGATTTTCCACCAAAGTAATCTCTACCAAAAATTAAGCTTTCTTACCTTAATTCAATCTTTGACATCAAATATAGTTAAAATAATAGAAACTGATTTTTTATACACTAGTCTTCTTACCAATCTTCATAGAATGATATGTAACTTAACCAATTGTTCACATAAACATAGGTGAACACAGATGTAGTATATGAGCACATTCTTGAACATGATTCTAAGGTCCCATTAATTACCCTTTCTTATCCCAATTTTTTTGACCAATCCAACCTTTGTGATGTACATAATCTATATCTATCATAAACACAAGTATATATATACATATAATGACATCAATGACAAATCTTTCATTAGTGTAACACATAGGCATATTACAACAATGTGATAACATAATGATGAGCATAGGGAAAGCTAGGGTTTCTTGTAGTGAGGGGGCTAGCAATGGTGTCAAAAAGGAAACTTATGATGCCAAACAAAAAAAATGGAGGGTGCTTCCAGAACCTATGCCTCCTTGGTTCAACCATGGTATGGGACTTGTTTTTCCAGAGACATGGACCATGCTTCTTTCTTCTAAGGGATTTTCTAACCCAAGGGATGCTAGCTTCTTAGACATATTTCTCTATCAAAGGAGGATCTATGGTGTTATTGTTCTCCCATTAGAATAGTGGAGGATCTTCCTTGATGATGCCCTCTCTTTTTTCCATGTGGGAAGTTATATTTTTTCTCATTCATGGTTCTACCAAGGGTGATCTACTTTTGGGTTTGTCAAATCTGGGGACTCTTTGATGGGTTAGTAGTTGATAGTGATGGATCTATCCATTCCATCTATTTTTTGAGCTATGGTGCTCCTTTTTATGATTTCAAAGGTGCATATTTGATGCAAAGGCTTTGGTATTCTAGGTCTTCTTCGCTCCAAATGCTCCTTTGTTTTCCTTAACCATCTAATGATTAATCTTTATCAGTCTTCCACTAATTAGGATCTCTGAGATCCTCACTATCAACTTCTCCTCAAAGGTATATTTGATAGTTGGAAGACACCAAGGTTATAATGTTTCACCAGTCCAACTAGTTCCCCAAATATCTAAGCTTCTTCCCTGGTCTTTTCTCCTAGAAACCCAAAGCTCTTCCTAGAATCTTTACACACATTCAATTTTACAAGTTTTAGTCATCTTACTCCATCTAGATTCACTCTCAACACTTTCCAACACTTTTTGACTCCTTACCAATCCAATTGGTCTCAAATTCTCTAGGCGACCTAATTGCCTAGCTCCTGTTAGGCCTAGTTTCACTATTTTGGGCTATAACTCCCAAAAAATATAAATTACCCCACACAATACCTTGAAATTATTTAAGGTAAATGTAAACACCTTCAAATTTCAAAACCCTAACTTCTAGTTGTACCCATAACCCTACTTTCCACCAAGCCCTAGATTTAAGCCTATTAATTAGGCCTTTGGACTAGTGAGTATGAATAATTGCTAAACTATTCCCAAAACCATGTTTCAATTCCTCCCACCTTTGAAACTTCTTAGAGGATGATCTAGGGTACCTATAAATTTTCTTTTCTCCTTCACATAAAGCTATGGGTGTACATGCGCAAGCATTGTATCTCTATCCTAGCTCACCTGTATTCAATAGTCAACCATACAGCTGCCCATTTGAACCAAGGAACTGATTGAGACAAAAAAATAGGAAGAAAACCAATATATATAGACTCTAACCCTACTTCCCCCATGGTTTCAACCAATTCCACTAGTAGATAAACAACACTCTGACTGGCACTTGTCGACAAGTGATCTTCAAAATTGCTTAACTCTAAACACAAAATAATTGAAAGAAATTGTCTATGGAAACTAAAAACTATTGAAAAAAAATATATCCCTAAGGGGTATGATCTCCTATATCAATCTATACAAGGTCATATAGTAGCAAGAAATCACTACAATCTACAAGAATGTTATTACAAGAGTCTATACATAAGTACCAAAAATAATTGTTGCAATAAAAAATTCCATTAACCATCTCAAAACATTGAATCCATGCTTATACCCCAAGCATGGCAGTTACAACTTTCCTAACTATATTTTGTTCCATTCTTGCCAAAGTTAAAAACATTGCTCAAGAAACTTTTCAAATTTGCTAGTGACTTTTTGCATTATGAGCATTTTGGCTTAGTTTGTCAATTCGATAAGTTATTTTGACTTTATTGACCCTAGATAGGATATATGGGGTCCTAAAACATCCCTCAAATCCATAATACACTAAAATAGTAAGGTTTCATTATTTTAAACCAAAATAGCAACTTTTCACCTATTGAGCACTATGGGATCTTACAAACATGAAGTTGACCAACATTAAATCCAATCAATTAGATCTTATTCACACACACACACAAACCCCTAATTAAACTCAAAAATACACAAAAACATCAAAAAGGGGAGGTTCCCTGTTCCATACACCCCTGGGACAAAGAACTCAAGCCCCTTGAGCTAGGAGGTCCTAAATGGTGACCCCATGGTTTAGATAGTCTGCTTCTATCATCTCAGTAGCTTCAGCATTATATAGTTCCTACCACTTTATGAGATACTCCTTGTTAGTACCCTTCCTTGTCTTCTTAAGTACCTTAGAATCTAGTATATTGTCCAACTTCATAGGTGTTGGAATAGGAAAGTCTTTCACAAAATCAACATCCTCAAAAGTTCCAAGAGTAGTCTGACCTGAGTCTAAAGTTGGTCCCTTGTAGAATTACAAATCACAAACATTGAAAATTGGTGAAATGCCCAAATTACGAGGGAGCTCCACCTCATAGGAATTTTTGCAATACTTATGAAAAATCCTTAGTGGATCTATCTTGTTCATTTGTATCTTAGTTGGATGACCCTTGGGTAGTCTCTCCTTCCTAAAATAGTAAAGCACTAGATCCCCTACCTTAATGTACAAATCTAGTCTTGTTTGATCATATCTAGACTTATACTTCTCCATTTGTTTTTGCGAATTCTTGTTGACTTGATGATGAAGCTCCTTCATCTATTATGAAAATGACTCTCCTTGTACACTCCATTTGTTTGATAAACTAAGATCCCTCACCTCTAGGATCCCTTTGTCCATTTGATTGTGGATGGTAGGCTAAATATAACAATAAGTTTTTGCCAAGTTTCATCCTTAAGGTCCTCCAAAAGTGACCCACAAACTTACTATCCCTACCACTTACTATGTTCAATGGCAATCCATGGATCCTCACAATGTCCCTAAAGAATAGACCTACAATTTGAGAAGCATCATTGGTTTTCTTATATGGAATGAAGTGTACCATTTTGCTAAAATGGCCTACTACAACAAAGACATTTTCATTAACCCTTGTTGTCTTTGGCAACCCTAATACAAAATCCATGCTAAGACACTCCCAAGGCCTTTGTGGTATGGAAAGTGGTTTATGAACTCCACTATTGTTTCTTTGTCCTTTTGGCCTCTAAAAATTTTGACATTGTTTCACAAACTTCCTTATGTCAAACTACATATTAGGCAAATAATAATCCCTATTCAATTGTTCAAGTGTTTTGTCCACCCCAAAGTAGCCTCCCACACTTCCTTGGTGTTTCACCCTCACAATGATCTCCCTCATTGAGCACTGGGGTATACACATAAGATTTCCTTTAAACAATAAACCTTCCTATTACACAAATTCATTAAGATTTACCTTGAATCCCTATTGAAATTGCATACATGCCTCATAGGCTTCTTTGAAAGCTTTGTCTTCTTTGTAGAGATCTTTTGAGTCAACCATACTTATGCTTTGTAGTTGTATCTCTTGTATGGTTAAGAGTCTTCTACTAAGGGCATCTTCTACCTTGTTACTAACTCCTTTCATATGCTTTATGGAAAATTTGTAAGCATGCAAAGATTATACCCACTTCAAATGCCTTTGATTAAGTTTTTCTTGCCCATTCAAGAAACTTAGAGCATGGTTGTCAGTATAGACCAAAAATTCTCTAGGTAGGAGGCCATGTCTCCATTTTCTAAGATCTTGTACCATAGTGCATAACTCCAAGTCATTGGCAGAGTTATCTTTTTTAGCCTCATTCAACTTCTCTAAGAAGAAAGCCATATGGTGTCCCTCTTGGCTTAATACTTCTCCAATGACAAACTTACTAGCATCACACTCCACCACAAATAGTTTATTGAAATTGGGAAACCTAGGAGTAGTTAGCTTTGAAAGTCTTTTCTTCAATATTTCAAACCCTTTATCTTTTGCTACTATTCATGTAAACTGACATTTGATTCCACCATTTATGGTGTTAAGGATAGGGGCACATACATGACCAAAGTTTCTTACAAATTTTCTATAGTAGGAGGCCAATCCATGAAAACTTCTAACATCCCCTATGGACATAGGTGTAGGCCATTCCATGATTGACATAACCTTATCAAGGTCCATCTTTACGCATCCATTAGCAACCAAAAAACCAAGATAAACTAATTTAATTTTCATAAACTCACAATTTTCTTGATTGATCACCAACTTCTCTTGATGTAGCCTCCTCAAGACCATCTTCAAATGCTTTGTGTTCTCTTCCTTGGGCCTGCTAAATATCAAAATGTCATCAAGGTAAAAAATTACAAACTTAACAATGAAATCTTCTAGCACTTCATTCATGAGTCTCATGAAGGTGCTAGGTGCATTTGTCAAGCCAGAGGCATAACAAGCCACTCATACAAGCTTTCATTTGTCTTGAAGGTTGTTTTCCACTCATCACTAGGCCTTAATCTTATTTGATGATATCCTAACTTCAAATAAACCTTGGAAAAGTAACAAGAACCTCCTAAATTATCCATCAAATATTCTATTTGAGGCATTGGGAATCTATATCTAATTGTGAAATTTTTCTTATCATCTTGGAGTCCCTACACATCCTACATTTCCCATCCTTCTTAGGTGCAATTACTTTAGGTAAAATACATGGGCTTAAACTCTTCCTTTTCAAGCCTTTATCCAACAAACCTTGAATATGCCTTGCTATCTCTGTATTTTGACTTGATGTCATCTTATAGGTTGCTTTGTTTAGCAAATTTTCTCTAGGTATTAGGTCAATCTAATGAATCACATTTATCATTGGTGGAAATGCACTTGACAAACCATTATCCACTTTGCCATGGTACCTTTCCAACAATTTGTGTACCTATGGTGGCATGGTCACTTTCTCCTTGGTGTCCTCCTTTAGGTTTCACCACCACTACACAACAAACCCCTTTCTCCTTATTCATATCCTTGAGAAACTCTTTCCTACTCAATAACATCACATTATTTTCCACATGCCTCTCCTCAACAGATTCTTGCAATGGGTCCATATGTAATTTCTTTCCTTTCTTAGTGATTACATAAGCGTTCTTCTCACCATCATGAATAGTCTTGACCTCATATTGAAATAGATTCTCTAAGAGTAGGTGACATGCATCCATGGGCATTATGTCACATAGAACATTGTCCATATACTCACCAAACTCAAACTCAACCATACTCTATTCATTGACCATTATTCAACCGTGAAACCTTATAGGGTGTAGTATGAGGTATCCTTGTTAAGTTTAGTTTATCCACCATCTCTATGGAAACATGTTCTCATTAGAGCTAGAGTCCACTATCACCTTGTACATTTTCCCACGAGATCTACAAGTTGTCTTAAATAGATTCTTCATTTGTGGAGGCTCTACAAAACTTGGAACCTTCAAAAAGGTTCTTCTTAGCATTAGGTTTTCTCCATCCACTACTAGCCTACTTTGGAAATGGAAGAAGTGACACTTTGTGTGTCATCCTCCTACACCAACTGATTTCTTCTTTCCCCCATGGAAGATGAGGTATCCCTTTCAAGACAACTGCCCATTGTGTGACCCACCTGGTTGCAGTTATAGAACCTACCAGTAAAGACTAAATTAGTCCTCCCTTATGACTAATATGTGTCCCTAGAAGGTCCTCTTCCTTTGTATCCTCCCCTCAAAAAGGATGCCATATACTAGTTGTTACCACTGTCGTTAGTAGATTGGACTTTATCAATTTTCCTTGGACCTTTTCCCCTTCCAAATTTTCCTCTACCTCTAAACCCTTTGTTATTACCTCTTCCCTGTAGGACTCATTCCTCCTTCTATCTTTATTCTCTTCTCTTAATGCCATTTGAAAACATTTATCCATCCTATTAATGACCATCATAGTGATCTCATCTTGGATCTCTTGTGTTAAGCCATTAAGGTACCTCAATACCTTTTCCACCACTTCTTCTTGTCTTTTAACTCTGAGACTCAATGTATTAAACTCTTCAGTATAAACACTTTCATGTTGCTCTGCCTTAGATTCTACAGCTTTTGATTCATCTAGACCTCATAGTTAGTGGGCAAGAACTGAACCTTAATTCTAATCGTCATTCTCTTTCATGAGCTACTATCTTCTTCTTCCCTACTACTACCCTATCATCTTACATCATGTTCTATCATACTATTGTTGATCTCTTGAGCCTAACCTTATCAGAAATGACTCTTTTCTCTTCTTATACCTCTTTAGAGTGAAATTGGTTATCAATGACTTCTAATAATCTAGTTGTTCATCCCCATTCAAGCTACCATTGTAGGTGCTCCATACTATCATTTTTTAGAGACTTAAAGGCTTCCAAAAGAACTTTCTTACCCAAATCCACCATAGGATCCTTACTTCTATTGTCTCCCTAGTGAGGCCTTCATCTTCCTCATCACTTTCATCTCCCCATTCTCTGATCTTTTCTTGCTCTTTGTCTCTTCCTAATTGGCCTTCGTCAATAGATCTTTGACCAAATCAACTATGGAACCTTTGCTAATTTCCTTGGGTGGCATACTATCATCTTCTTGACTTCCTTCTTTTCCAAACATGTACCAACCTAAAATTTGGGTTTGATACCACTCTGATGTAGATACTTTGGTATTCTAGGTCTTCTTCACTTGAAATGATCCTTTGTTTGCCTTAACTATCCAATAATTAATATTGATTGGTCTTCCCATAATTAGGATCTCAAATATTCTCACTATAAAATTCTCCTCCAAGGTATAGTTGATACTTGGAAGACAACAAGGTTACAAGGTTTCACTAGTCCAACTAGTTACCCAAATATCTAACCTTCTTCCCTAGTCTTTTCTCCTTAAAACCCAAAGGTCTTCCTAGAATATTTACACATACTCACTTGGACACTTGTTAGTATTTTTAGTCCATTTAGTTTCACTCTAACCTCTTTCCCACACTTTTGGACTCCTTACCAATCCACCAAGTCTCAAATTCTCAAGGAGACGTTATTACCTAGCTCCTATTAGGCCTAGTGTCACTATTTTGGGTGATAACTCCCAAAACATCCAAATGACCCCACAAAAAACCTTAAAAGCCTTTAAGGTAAATGTGAATACCTTAAAATTCCAAACCCTAAGTTTTGGTTTCACCCATAACCCTACTTTCCACCAAGCACTAGCTTTAATCCTATTAGTTAGGCCTCTACGCCTTTGTCCTAGCTCACCTATAGTCAATAGTAATCCATAGGGATTTCCATTTGAACCAAGGAACTAATTTGTTTTTAAAAGGAATAAAATCACTATGTATAGAGTCTAACCCCACTTCCCCCATGGTTTTAGCCAATTCCTTGGATGGGTTCTTAGGTTAGAGCCATTTCTATCTAAAGAACACTATGATTGTCACTTGCAGACTAGTAATCTTCAAAATTTCTTAACTCTAAACACCAAATTTTTGAAAGAAAAATATATATAGAAAATAAAAACTATTGGAAAAAACTATATCACCATGGGGTCCAATCTCCTATGCTAATCCATACAAGGCCATACAGTAGCAAGAAATCACTACAATCTACAAGAATGTTGTTAAAGGAGTCCATACAGAAGTACCAAAAACAATTATTATCATCCAAAATTCCATTAAGCATCCCAAAACATTGAACCCATTCTTATATACCCAATCATGGTAGTTACAACTGGCCTAACTATATTTTGGTCCATTCTTGCAAAAAATTTAAAAGTTACTCAAGCAACTTTTCAACTTTGCTAGCAACTTTTTGCATTATGAGCATTTTGGCTCATTTTTTCAACTCGATGGGTGAGTTTGACTTCCTTGAACCTAGATAGGATATGTAGGGTCCTAAAACACCCCTCAAACCCATACTACACTAAAATACCAATGCTTCACTATTCAAAGCCCAAATAGCAACTTTTCACCTAGTGAGCACTATGGGCTCTTACAAACATGAAGTTGACCAACATTAAATCCAATCTATTGGATCCTATTGAGACACACACACACACACACACAAATCCCTAGTACAATTAAAAACACACAGAACATCAAAAGGGAGAGGTGCCCTACACCAATATTGCTCAGATCCTTGAGTGGGCTCTATTATTTAGCCTTCCTTTTCATTGTATAGTAGTATTATCTTCTCTTAGGGGCCTCTTTGGCTCCTTACTTTTGGATGAGTGCAAATGTATTTATTAGGGTTCTTCTTAGTTAAAAATATATTTCTATTGAGGTAAAATATCACCTTAGGTTTCAAAGGCACCTTCAAATAGCATTTTACTTTCATGGTTGGGTCCTTCTATTGTTTATCTACTAAACAACTCTTATTGAGGTGGAGATATCATCTATTGAAGTGGTGGTATGTTGTGTGGATGTGGTTTATATTGGGTGGGAAAATCATTCTTATAATGTCAATGTTTGTATTGTGGAGTGGTGCCTATAGAAGGCTTCTTTGGGGAGTCTCTTCCTCCACATTATCCCTATTATGGTGGGATCCCTTTCTTTTGAGGTGGAAGGGAGACATACTATATGGATTGTTTCTATTATTGTTTAGCTAGTGAGTAATATTCCTTCTAAGTGGGGGACTTGAGTTTATTGGGTTCTTCCTCTATGTTTTTTCTAAAGTTTCTTTTGACTCCAATCAAGCTTGAGTTTATGCTTGTGATTTTGGTGGTTGAGATAGCCAATGTTAAAGGGGATAGTAGTGAGGTTGCCATTGTTGCACAATATCTCTACCCCAAAAATGGTTTTCTGATCTTTCCTCCCACAACTTCTATTAAGGGGGATTGTTTTTCTATTGAGGTGAGTAGGGAGTATGCTGGGGGATGGAATATTTTTGGCAATAATGATCAAAACTAGTGATTCTAGTGGCTATGGAACTTTGGCCATAATAGTGGAAGAAGAATATACAATCTTTGCTTGCATATGATGGTGAAAAAAATTGAGATATCCATTACCTAGCTATGATAGTGAAAGAAGAGCATGTTATCTATTGCCTAAGATTGGTTACTAAGTCTTTTGAGGATGGGATTTTCTCCCCCTCATTGTTTTTTTTCTTACTCTGATATATGGTTGTTGTTTGTTTTAAAGGAGTCTTTTGGGGTCTTTTTTCTAGTTTTTGGTTTAAGAATGCTGCTAGTATGGGGTCTTTTTCCATGCTGATCCTTAGCAATGTAGATGATATTTGGTGATTTTTTGACATTCAAACCTTTTTTTTTGAAAGCCATGGACTTTAGTTGAGGTTCTTTATATCCGGTTGCTTGGCCCTAGGTTCTATTATTTCTAGCATTGTCTAGTATTTGTTGTTTGCACCATGGCTCAACACCCTCTTGCTTCTTGTTTTAATCAAAAATACATAGGCATGTTATCCAAGTCCTAAACCCTCAACAATTTCTCCTTAATCCTAACAATCTCCCTCTATTGCATTGATTCTAGCATATGATGAAAAATCATAAATACAAACTGTTATCTCATTTTGCATTTATGGTTCGATATAACTTCAACAATCTCTAATATAAACATGCCCTAGTATATTTGTTACTCTCCCTTTACAACATTGTCCACATAGGTTTTACTCTTCTTCATATCTTTTATCTGAATTACTCTCTCCCATTTCATATATGAGTTTCTCTCTACTCCTCTCCCCCATTGACATCAAAGAAACAAGTGTCAATATACTAATTTAAGAATTTGAAGTTCTCACATTATTAGATCTTGCCAATTTAAAATAGAAACCAAGTACCAAAAAACACTATTATACTCGAAAATTACATTAGAATTCTATCTATTTCTTCTCATTACACCCATTGTCCCATAGTAGTAGCATCAAACATCATATCAAGATATATTAATAATGCTTTGATTAGACTAGACCAATGTAGTGTTGCATCAATTACTTTGAACTAGGTGGGGAAATTACCCCAAGCATACCTCTAAGCTAGTCAAATTTATCATTAGCCAATGGTTTAGTAAAGATATCTACTATCTTCTCTTTAGTACTAAAATATTCCAATCTAATTTCCTTTCTGCTACCTTCTCTCTTAGAAAACGATACTTTATAGAAAATCATTTTTTCTTTCAATGTAGATGTAGTTTATTTGACATAATTACAATACTTGCATTGTCACAATGAATAATAATAGGTTGTGAGAAATGAATAACTATCCTACAACATTTGATTCATCCATATGATCTAATTACAATTTCTTCCTATTGCCACATACTCTTCTTCTTCTCTAGATTGTGAAATTCAATCCTATTTCTTTCTTAGCCAAGAAACCAATCTTCCTCCTAGAAAGAATGCACCACCACTAGTACTATTTCTATCATCCATATTACCTACCCAATGTGCACTAATGTATGCAAATTAAGTGAAATCATTAGATTTTTCATATCATAAAACAAAATCTTGTGTTCCCTTCAAATATCTAAATACCTTCTTTACTACTCTAAATGTGTCTCCTTAGGGCCAAATTGAAATCTTGCAACAATTCAAGCTATATTTTCTATGTTTATCCTTGTCTAAGTTAGATATCATCCTTGTTTGCATTGCATTGCACTAGGAGACTCATCCTTGATAATTTTTATCTTGTAACCATATGTGTACCAACTAGCTTACAATTCTCCAATCTAGATCTTTTTAACATATGTCTTAGATAAATAGTTTGCAATATAAAAATTCCATCCTTGTTTTGCATTATTTATAATCCTAAATATTATTTTATCTCACCAATATTAGATACTTAAAACTCATTTATAAATACTATGTTTATGGAAATGAGTTCTGCTAGGGTTTGTACGGCCTTCGTCTGATCCTTGTATGTTTCCACCATCTATCATAGTGCATTTATTATGGGAATAAAATTTCATTTATAGCGAGTTTGGCCTTCTGCAACCTAGTAGTTGATATTGGTGCTAGAGTTGTTGTTGCTACTAGAGAGAGTTGTTGTTGCTACTAGAGAGAATGGCTCCACTGACCAAGCACCTATGCAAGTTCATTCTTAAGGTGTTTCATGAGGTAATTCCTCTCTTCATATTATTTTTAATGTCAAGGAGTTTGATAGTGCATGCAAATGGCTAGAACAACAAAACCTCATTGGGTATTTTGTGGGTTTTACTACTCTTAAAATAATGCTACAAGAATGGGTTTCCAAGATTTGGACACCTTAGGGTGTTCACCTTGAAGTGTTAAAATCCTTACAAGATATCTCTTGTTAACATATCACTTTGATACTTCACCTTGTACATTCATCTTGTTACTAGATACCCATTTTTTGTAAAATACCATTCTTTTTTAAAGGTCTACAGACTAGTTTTGAAGTCTTGTTCTTATCTATTAGAGCAATTTCTTCTCTCATAGCCTTTATGGATGATATACATCTTTCCATTTGTCATTTTTAGTCTTAGGTTCAACCTATGATATTGAACAAACTTCTTCTTTTACCTAATTTCTTGTCAATTATCCTTTGTTTATATACCACTTATCTTATTCTCATGTTGATTTCTCATAAAATATTTTGGTGTCATGCATTCATATCTAGAGTGTTCTTTTTGTTCTTCTCTAGGTTTCTTAATATATACTTGTATATCATTATTCATCTCAAAGAATTATTCTTCTTTTGTATTTTGATTATTAGGATTTTGACTTGTACTAGCTTCATTTTCTTAATCCAAATTAATAATTTTCTTTTGAATATTGAAACTCTCATCAACTTTGATATTAGAACTCTCAATTATTGATTTCAATATTTGATTATAATATTTATATGCTTTTCTTTTCAAATACTATCCAAGAAATGAACCCTCATCACTTATAGGACAAAATTTCCCTATGTCATCTTCTCTCTTGATATAACATCTGGTTACAGATTTCCTAAATTATTTCATAGTAGATTATATCTAGAATAAAAATTATAAGGTGTCTTACAAGTGCCTTGTTTGATCTGAATTTTTTTCATGTGTATTGCAATGGAAACTATTTCTCTCCAATAGATATGTGTCACATTTCCTTCTAGCATCATTTCTATCTAATTTCTTCACTTCATGACATTTTCCAATTTTTTTTATCACTACATTTTATGAAAACTTTGATTAAAGAAGTCAATTGGTGAAATGTATGCTATTAGGATATTCACATTACTAGAAACTTAATTGAATATGGAAGCTCTATGAAAGACTAGGTTAACAAAAAAAGGCTCAACAAAAGCAAGTTGTCAGAAACTTTTTAAGTTTTCATAAATCTCTAAAATGAAGTGCGAGTATATAGTTATAGTAACTACCCAAAATGATGACAACAATAAAGAAGAATATGGTTGTTATTATAAATACCATGATTTTAAAATGTAATTGATAGGAGAACAAATGATTCCACATCTTTTTCTATGTCCTCAATATTAATGCAAAGATAAGAAGCACATCTAACTATGTATGGACATTATTAGAGTTGAATATATATTAGGTAGGGGTCTTAAGATGGGGTCTACAACTCTCTTTTTTAGATAGAGGAGTTCTCATGAGATTTTGTTTATTTATTTATTATTATTATTATTAAAAAAATTTGTGGGTGGTGGGGCTAAAGGATTATTCAGAATCTTTTCCTCAACAATAGGAGCCCCACCTTCTTAGGCCTCCAAATTTGTGTGGCAGGGCCAAAAATTATCCCGCTAGCTTAGAAGAGATTTTTTTCTACATGTCAAAGATTTTTATATTAACAAAATATAAAGTTTATTTAAAAGATAAAATATTATTTTTTAATACTAACAAATTATAGTCCTTGAATTTAGGATTTCATTTACTTTTAGTTTCAAATACAATATAAAAATTCACAAGATTACTGATATCCAAATATTTCTAAAAATTATTATCGATGATAGTTTTATTTGTAAGCAACCTCCCCTTCATGAGACCAAAACCTTAGTCTTTTATTCCAGACAGTTGTGAGAATATTATAGAGAGGTTCGTGCAAATTTTGGAATTATACACAATTTTCTTGCAATTCATGTCCAAAATAATTTAGTGACCAAGATTTAAAGACTATCAAAAAAATGTGATTAACAAGCATTAAGCTCAACTCCACCACCTTTCATCATTGTCATTTTGCTACCCAAGCCATGATATAAACCAATCTTGATAACCATTATAACATGATGGGGAATATTTTCATAAAATACAGTGATTATAGATCATTTAAAAGTAAATGATGGGTGTGTCAGCACTCCTTACTTTCTTTCAATCACACCTAAAAAATAAGTTTACTCTTCTTTGTTATGAGAAGACTTGCATGCAAACAATGATACTATAAATGATGTACCAAATATTATTAGACAAAATACTTCAAGGGAATTTAATTGGAAGGTAATTCATGAGTTGAACAAAATATCAACATGTTAATCAAATTATTTCTAGCATCCTTGCGAGAGTTGTGTTCATGTAGGACACAAAAATCATGGATAATTGAGCTTGACTATTTGACAGGAATCCACAGAAATACTTCATTTCATGTAATTGAGTAGTTTTTGGATATCTATAAACTAGATTCACTAAATAGTGTTTGAAACTTAAAGAAAACTAAAATTGTTGGGTACAAAGTCATACTATTTTTTGTCACAATTTTCATATATAATTGGTACTTGTACTCACAATTATCACTATGACTACAATGTCCCTCTATACAAGAATTATTTTAGTTAAATTTATAATAAAAGTCGGGAATGAATAACATGAGTTAATGCCACAGCTTCAAGTTTAACTTCTATTGGAATAATGCATGATAAATGCATGGAATATAAAATAAATGCATGAAATATAAAATAGGAAAGAAAATTGTCATTAGTTCATCCATTTTGTATTTTGGAACTTGAAAGATGCTACAATGATGAAGGTAGCCCAAAGGAAAAGAAATTACATACAATAGATTTTCAATTGGGGTCACTATAATTTGAGAAAAAACTTAGTGTGGAGCTATAGAAAAAGTCTTCGACATGTCCAATTTATAGGATGGTATTTAATCTTTATGTATGTAGTTTAATAATGAGAAAATGTTGACATTTCGATAAAAAAGGGAGACTATTTTTTGAAAATGCATTGAAAGCTAGATATATTCTGAATAAGCCAATAAGGGATTTAAAATTTGTGTTTATTGTGTTTTCTTGTGCACTCTATTTTTTTTTCTTGTGTTTCATATTTTACATATGGTATCAAAGTAGATGAAGATCTTGTGTTGTGAAGAGACTTAATGAGATTGTGTGGGATAAATTTTTATGAAGAAGATTAGAGCATGAAAAGATATTCTAGGTGTATTAGATGCCTATAGGGTATCAATGTTCTTTTATTGTTAGAGGAATATTGAAGATTTATAAAGATTGGAGAGGTAATTCATTTCTATTAAGAGAATATTTATTTCAATGAGGAAGTCTAGAAAGAGGTTAAAAAGGAAAATTTGATTCTTTTTTTTTTAATATTGAATAATGAAATGAGAAAATTAGGAAGTATAATTCAAAATTATTAGAGAATTTGAAAAATTTTGGGATGGAATGATGTGATCATTTATGTCAATTTGAGAATCTTACAAAAGAATTGGAAAAGGTTAGAAAGTAATATGTTGAATTGAAGGATAATTTAAAATTGTTCGATAAAATCAAGAAGGAGAATAAAAATTTGGGTAAGAAGTTAAAGATTTTGGAAAGATATAATGACATGTTGAAATAGAAGAAATCGATTTGTGATGTTGCATGTGATAGAAGTCATTTGTGTACAATTAATCTTGATCATGCAGTTAAAGCTTCTTCTAGGAAAGAGTTCAAAGATGAAGTTAATAATATGTCTACAAATATAGATGGAGTTTATCCTAATGATAATAAAATTTATTTTAAAGATAATATTAGTTTGAAGATTGCATATAAAATAGGATTCAAAGGAAGATTATTAGGAAATCATGAGAAAGACATGAAGGAGCCCATTCGACCCATTTATAGGCCAAAATCTAAAGGCCTAGAATCTCTTGAGAGAGATAGAATTGATGCTGCAAGTATGAGAAGTTTAGAGAAATAATTCCAAATTAAGGAATCTATTTTATATTCTCATTGTATTAGGGAAGGACATAAAGAAGATAAATTTTGGGATCTTCACACTTTTAGACATAGTGGCTATAGTGGAAAATCGACACAAAGTTGTATGCAAGTTATTTATGGATGAATTCATGGATCATGTTGGAAAAAGATGAAAAATATGTTGAGATGAATGTAAAAACCTCAAAATTTTCATTTCAAAAGTGACAATAGTGAATCAAGGTTCTAATATTTGAGTGAAGAAATTGATGACTACTTGTTCAAATTGGCACATGGAAATGTCATTAGTGTGCATCTAATTATAAGTTCTCAAATCTACATGCATGGGAATGTGCAATCATAGAAGCATTCTAAATTATTTTACTTAATGTCTATTGGATACTCGTGGCCATCCTTTAATCAAAGAAGACATAAATTATAATGATCACTATAGAGAACCAAAATAGTTGAAACATATTGATATGCCAATTATTGATATTTTTGTTTCAAATGAATAGTGATACATTCATTTTATAAATGAAAATATAACTTTCTTCCTATTAATGCATTATCATATCTGTGGTTCACTTCATATCAATGGTCATCAAAAGGGATTTCATGCTCAAACAAGATGAACCAGAAAAATTTTTAATGGTTGCCTATTCATTTGAGTCAAATGATACAAATTTTACATATTTTTAATAGATTTTAAGGTGAGATCATTGAAATAATAAAGATGAGGGATAAAATGATAGCCAATAGGTAGATTCTCTAAGTAGTCACTTGGGTTTTTATCAGAAAGAGGAATTTTGTGTTGATCTCTATAGTTTGTTGTCTATTAGTGTAACACTCTTAGCCATTTATTTGCCAGCATTGGTCAGTCATCACTCCAAATGAGCCATCCTACTAAGGCCAATAAATTTATTTGTATGTATTTTTATTCTCATCAAGGCCAAGCAACTGTTATTGTCGAGCAATTACATGGTCATGCTATGTTCTCCTATGTGCACTAAGTAAGTCAAAAGTTAATTTTTACTGAGAAAATAGATTTATTTCATGTCGAGTTATATAGTCACTATTGAGCATTCAAAAGATGAGGGACAACATGAAGAACTAGTAATGACTAAGTGTTAGAGTGTTCAAGTGTCGATTGAACCAGTTTTAATATACTAGTTTACAGTGGCACAAACATTGAGGTGAATAGTTTTTGGCCAAATTATTGCATGTTTTAATGATTGAGGAGTAACTTAAGGAGTTGATTATGCTTTATGAGTTGGATCATTAATCCCTATGTAAGGTATTTAACCTATCATAAAAATCGAAGGACTAAGAAGAAACAGAGAGAAATCTAGTTTATTGATCTTGATCTAGGACCCTCTCCAGTTGGTTTTATAAGGAGGATTTTAATCCTAATTTCAATATATGTGTGGATGTAGAATGTATGCACAAGAAGTTAAGTTTGGATACCTAAGAAGAGTTTGAAGGTGAAGCAAGATAGTGTGATCAAGAAGAGTAGTGAAGTGTATAACTAAGTTACATCAGATTATAGAAGGATCAAATAGTGGAAAGAGGAGATCCATAATCAAGCATTATAGTAGTAATTAAAAGATCAGCTACTGATAAATTTTAGTAGAGTGAATCAAGGTAAATATCTTAATAGAGTGGTCATAAAAAGCCTATGTAAATCTCCTAAAAGAGTGCTTACTTTGTTGTAATTTTTAAATTCTTTAATCAAGATAACTAAATAAGTCTTGTAAGCTCTTAGCAGGGAACACCCCTCATAGGGTAGATCACAAAAAGTGATAAAAATTATAGCCCTAATAGGAAAGAATTATTATTTTAGTAGTGAAGATTTGTGGGTCTCATCCCCAACCCTTGTTTACTTTCACCTCGAAGGGTTTCAGGGTAACTAAATCTTTTTGTTAAGTGTTGATCATTTAATTTTATGTTTATGGTTATGATTATTAGATTATATAAAATACATTATTTCTATACATATTTATATGATTTGCGATGTTCATGAGATAAGGGATAGTGGAAAAAATTATCAGTTCCATAATTTTTTAGAAGGTTACAAGTTTTATAGATCTGCATTCACTCCCCCTCTCAATATCTCACTTTCCCAATAGAATTCCAACATATTGGTGTTGGTCTTAGATTGGTTTTGATAATTGAGTGTCAACACACTTAAGAAATTTCTAAGTTGATGATGAGTTATTCAGATGCCGAGTAGATAGATAGTCTCAAGCAAGTTTCAACTGCCAAGTGAAAATTGATGTCGAGCCAGTATATGTGCCGAGTAAAGTATAGGTGCCAAGAAAGATTGAATTACTATGGGAGTTGAGCAAGATATAATTTATATATATGTCAAGCACAATAGAATTCCTATATGTTTTGAGCATAAGTAATTAGTAAGTATCGAGCAACATAGATTAGCATAAGAGTTTGTGCCCTCACAAACTAAGATGTAAACCATTTTTGAGCTAACATATGATGAATCTCAAAGGATTAAAAGATAAGATCAAATCTATTACATTTTCTATGCAATCAACATGCAACCAATTAGAAAAATGGAAAGAACATGCAACCAATCAGAAAAATGGAATTATTTGAGTGGAAAAAATGAATGAACCTCAATTGTAGATTCATACCTAACCCTAACTCATGAAACCCTTTGAAGGAGGTTGAAACCCCATAATTCAGTAGAGTGTGAGAGAGAGTATGCATGCAAGGAGTGAATACTAGCAAAGTTTGAAGGAAGTGAAAGGGATGTAAAGACTTAGAAGAAGAAGAACATTGTAGAATCAAGTTATCAAAACATAGTATCAGTACTTCAAATAGAGTTATATTAGATCAAGGAGGATCAGATCAAATTGGATAGAATAAGGATCTAAAATCAACAATTGAAGATTGTAAGTCATCAGGTCAACACATTCTCCAATACTTTCTAGCCATTGTATTAGGAGAATGAAAATCCTATGAAGATAGGTTGCTTTAATAGCCATATTGTAAATCCTTTAACAGGGTGACATTCCAAGTGAGCATTTGTAAATCCTTTATATAGGTCACTTTTAACAGGGTGTTAGAGCCTTTAACAGGGTAGGCCTTTCATAGGATAGACCATTGTTAATGGTCAAATTTTGTAACCTTAACCAATTACATGTTGTTGTAGTGATAAGTTGTGGGTGTCATCCCCACCCCAGTTTTACCTTCTCCTTTTGGAGGTTTTTGGGTGGTCAAATCTTGTGTTGTCTATTTTCATGCATGCCTTTACTTTCATGTTAATTAGATGTGTTTCATACATGAATTGATTTCAGTTGAAAAGTTTTAGATGTTAAAGTTTATTACTTCTGATTCACATCCCCCCCCCCCCCCCCCCCCAACAAGAAGTAAATCTTCCCACTTGTGAATTCCAACAATTGATATTAGAGCCAAGTTATTACAAGAAGAAACCTTATAGCTTGAAGAAAAGATCTAGAAATGGAATTCTAGAAACTTGGGAAGATTATAGAGAATCAAGAGATTGAGATACATCTCATTCTACATTCTCTAGAAGAAGCTAGGGAAGAATTGAGGATATCCCTAAAGAGAAGAAGAGAAATCACCATAGTAGAGAATGATACACAGTACAAGGAGATTGACACCTCAAAAGTGTTTGCTAATGGTGATTCCAAGGAGTTTGATGCAACAATAGAAAACTTGATGGAGAAGAATAGAGCTCAAGTAGAAGAGATTAGAACTCTCAAGATTGAACACGAATCTCAAGTCATGATGCTTTGTGAACTAATTGAACAAAAGAAGAGAGCTATTGAAGATAAGGCTATGATAGAAGATGATAGAGAAATCTTACCAGTAGATTGGAGGAAAAGTCAATTGAGCTTGCAAGAATTTCCAACATGTAGCTAGACACCCTAAGCCAAATGATGAATGCCCATCATGAATGGCATGTCAAGGACATTGAGATTTCCACACTGAAGATGCAAAATGACTTGAGAAGAGAGAAGGAGATTGCAAAAAACTTCAACAAACCTAATGAAGCTATCATGTACTTTGAATAGCTTCTAAAATCACCAAGATCCATCAATGACACTTTAGGACTAGGATACACCAGCACTGAAAGAGGAGAGTCATCAAAGACTATAGAAGAAGTGACAAATGTAAGAACACTAAACCCACTTATCATTTTTGTGTCTAAAAGGGACATACCTCTAATGTGTCCAGGAGCAAGAATGCTAATCAACATGACAAACTGAGGAATATGGGTCACCGTCACAAGTGCAATAAGCAAGGACATCAGGTACATGACTATAGGACTAGAACCATCAGAATACCAAAATTTGAAGGTCACTACTAAAATTGCAAGAAGTATGGACATAAAGCCTTTGAATGCAAACCAAAGCCTATGTGGACACCAAACCAACTAAAAAGACCAAAATTCATGGACATCACTACAATTGGGACTACAACATCAAGAAAAGCTATCACTACTATCAAGAGTATGGACACATCCCTAAAAATTGCATTAGAACACATTTTAGTGGAAGCTACAATAGGTGGTTGAGCCAAACTACATGCTTTAGTTGTTTAAATATTGGTCATATCAACAATTATTACCCAACAATATCAAAGGCACCCAAATCAAAGTACAACAAAGGAAAATAGAAGGTAGATGTTGAGCATGTCAAAGGAGAAATGAATAAAACATGGAAAAGAAAAGATGGAAGCAGCACATCCAATGGAGGGATTACATCACCTAAAGGGTCAAGTGGTCACACTTCATCCAACTAAGTAGAAGAAGGTATGTGGGACTGATATATAAATGTTTTACCATACATCAGTTCCAATACTAAGTCAGTACTGAAAAAGATAGATTAGCACAAATAAAGATGCAAAGTTAAAACTTCAAAAAATTTACATTGTTTTAGATTAAGGTAAAAGCAAATTTTGAAGGGGCTCTGAAACCCTTTACATCAAAAAGAAAGATTTACCATGAAGCTCTACTAGGTTTTAAATGGACCTGAAACCAACAGTACAATAGAACCAGGTCAAAAAAGGACCTAAAACCAATAGATAAGTTTAGAAAGAGAAACTAGAGAGAAACCTAGAACCTGGAAAGACAGATTGGAAAGAACCAGAGAAACCTCCCAGACTAGAAAAGCAAGGACTAAGATTTTGATTTCACTCCCTTTTTATGAGAGTGCAAATTCATATCAAATTGAGGAAGGGTCTTTTTAGATCTTTTTGTTTTCATAGGTATCCATCCCTCCTCAACCAACATAGCCTTTGACTGCCACTTTTGAGAATCCAAAATGGTTGGAAAATCATCCAAGCTATGGCAAGGACCATCTACCATCACCACATCTTGCAATTTGGAACTACAACCTTGTTTACCAATTCTAGCAACAACATCAAAAGGACATCCATCCTTTTGACCAAGGCTATCTGCCTTTAAAACATCCACCAAATTGGAACCAGTAGTTTGAGATCCAACTTTATCACTAAGATTAGATACTTTCCCTTTTTGTCTAGATTCAGTAGTCACTTTATCTCGACCAAATTCTGATTCAGCTACAGGACCCACAACACCATTAACTTGGCCAGAATCTGCACCAAGAGAACTAGAACTAACACCTTAGGCATCCACCTTGGAAGCTGAAGCATTCCCCAACATAGATCTAGAATCCCCATTCATAGGAGAAGATTAGTAAACTATATAATGTTGTTCTAGAACACCCTTCCACCAGGAGGAGGGTCATTTGTTTGAAGAATTCCTATACACACACTTAGTAGCCAAATGACCAGTATTAAAACAATTTTTGCACCTAAAAGGGAGGCCCTCATAATCAATCAACTAAGTCCAAGATCCCCTTGAATGATTTAAAAGAAGCTCAACTGGGAGACCCTTAGAAACATCAATATCCACTAGAATCCTAGCATAAGTAGAATGGTAATGCTCAAAGGATTGGGGATCAACAATATGAAAATCCCCTAAAGCCTCTCCAATTTCCTTGAAAACAGAGTTCACCCAAAAATGGAGAGGAAGATTAGGCAGCCTTACCCAAGTCAAGATTTTGAAAGAATCCATTTGAGGATCAAAATCTAGATCCCATGGTTTAACCATTAAAGGAAAGCAACACTCCTAAAAAAAGACCCAATCACAAAGAATAGCATTCATGTCCTCTAGATTAATAAAAGTAGCAATGAAAAAACCTTTAACCAAAGGGAAAACCTTGATAGTATCTGTAACATATGGATCCCAATTCCTAGAAATCCAAGCATGGAGCTCTGAAAATTTACATTGTTGTTGAGTAAGGAAAATTTCCTTTAGATGTTGAGTAAAATCTTAGTATATGCCAAGTTGACTACCAAAGTCAGTAGAAGCTAAGTGATTAGTTGCAACCAATTTAGTAATGGATGTCAAGAAAGGGGAAATTTTTATTGAAGCTGAGTAGGGGAAACTCTAGTGTATGTTGATTAATTGGAAATCAATGCAAGTTGACTAAAGAAGAATTGCTTAAGAAGCCAAGTGGATAGTTGTATAAGCAGTGAGCATTACATGATATAAAATGAAGGGTATATGGTCATATATTTTTTATCATTTTTCATTATCGCAAATACAAAACAAGAGCAAGAAGAGCACATAAATGGTTTTGAAGTAGAGATTGAAGCATTTTTGAATATTCCAACCAAGAATCAACATCATTTCATCAATTTTAATGTATTTGCACTTATGTCGAGCTACACAGTTAAGCTTTTTCTACATGTTAAAACCCTAAATTGTAGAAATGGTCTCTAGCTCTACAAAACCCCAAGAGGAGTCATTTGAAGTCCAATTGGTTAGTAATGAAGTTAAGAAGACATATTTTACACCTATTACCAAAGTTACTAACAAAAATGACTATGTCGAAGCTTTATCCATGGTTCTACCTAAAGTGGTGATGGTGCAAGATGTGCAAAGATGTTACAATTGCAAGATTGGTGGAATAGGTGATATGGAAATCAAGGAGACATATGAAAAATTGTGAGAATGGAGTTTTGACGGAAGAATTTCAAATTGTTGAGAGGAAGGGCTTAACCCATGCCCTAGATTTTCCAACTATGTTCAAGATAGAATGGACTAGAATTGTACTAAGCATAATCAATGATGGAATCCTTTGGTTGGAGGATGGACCCATTAAAATATCTAAGAGAATTATACATAGGGTGACCATGTATCCAACCCTAGAAGGGCCTAAAACCCTAAGGACTGATTCTAAAGAAGCCATAGAGAAGAACACCAGGGCAAAATGGAACAAGAGAGGGATGACAATAGATACAATCAAAGATCCTCTTGTTGAATTTGCAATTAGAGTCATATCCCACAAATTTTACCAATCAAGTTGACTCAACAGTGTTCCCTATATTGCAGTGGATGTTGGTTACAAACTTGTCAAAAAGGATCATACTTATGATCTAGTTGAACTGCAACTACAACATATTATGGAAAAATTTGGAAGCCATAAGAAGCTCCAAAGGCGCTCAATGTAAATTTGGAGCAATTTTGATATGTATATTCTTCTATGTTCAAAATAAATTCCCTTGTTTGGAAAGATAAGTTGGAAAACAAACATGTTAATAGTAGTACAAGTCAATGAATACATAGAGCAAATGGGGGCAAATTTTGAGACCATAATGACCAACTACTTTGAAGACTTCAAGAAGTCTATGAAATAGAGACTTGGGATACCTATTTCATTAGTTGAGCAACACATTAATGACATATTTTTTGTAGTGGACGTTGATTTCACATACATCCGAGTAGTAATACCAAGGGTAAGATGGATAAGGCCACTTGGATGTGAAATCAACATTGATGAGGCATCTACAACAATCACTACTTTTCTTGTAGAGGAAGTAGATAAAAGTGCCCAACCCTTTGGCACTTATGATGTTGTAAGACCCAAGGTGGACATGGAATTGAAAAATGCTTCAACCTTGAAGAAAAAGGATCAATTAGTCAAGAATCTTAAGGCTAAATTTGGTGAAGGCACTGCAGAAGGTGAGGAGGATGATGAAGAGAAAGGTGAAGATGGAGAAGAAGAAGTATAGAGCTAGGAGCCACTTGTATTGACCCAAGGCATAGGAGAAGATATAGAAGAGGTAGAAGGTGTTGAGGAGGAAGAAAAAGCCAAGAAAACACCTACCAAGCCTGAGCCTAAGAAGAGGAAAGCTCAAAAACAACCTACAACTCAACCCAAAGGTAAGAAAATAGCAAAGCCTAGCCCAACTAAACCTACTACAAGGGAAAACACAAGAGCCACATCAAAGAAGGCCAAGGAGTAGGAAAAGAAGAAGGCCACTAAATAGGAAGTACCAGCCTAGAAGAAGGAAAGAAGAAAATATGTGGCACCTCCTCAATCAGATGAAGAAAGAACAGAGTCTAATGACAATGAACAATTCAGAGTGGTAAGTCACACCACTAAATTTGATTTAGAAAATATTTTTGATAAAATTAGAGATAATGTAGATTTATTAGGATTAAAAGGCATTGAATTTAATAAGTTAAGTAAAGAAGAACAAAACATAGTAGAAGAATCAGTTTACACTATGATGGCCAAGTTCAAGAACACTCCACTAAAACTTGATGATACAATGCCTAAGGAGTTATATTTTGTTATAGAAAATAAATAGCATTATTGCCTCAATATGAAGAAAGAAATAAGGGAGTCAACATTCGCTCGAGTAATGCCTAAACTTACTAAAGGGAAAATAAGCAAAGAAAATAAGAAGCATGGGAGCAAATTTACACCCAAGTATAGAGCCTTTAGTATACTATAGAATAAAAATTGAAGATGTTGTGAAAAAGTCCACACAAATGTGGAAATCAATTTATGGGTAGACAACCATGAAAGAAGGAGAAGAAGACCCCTTTGAGGGTAGAAACAATGAAGAGGAAGAATAAAATGATAAGGAGGAAGAAGGAGAAAAAGAAAAGGGAGATGTTATAGTGGAGAAGGAAACACAAAAGGTTGATATGGCAACTACTGAGGAGCAACAATAAGAATAGAGTGTGCAAGGCACACAATTGCAACCACTAAGTCCTCCACATGTAACTCCCATGCCTAAAGATATAGTAATTGTATAGGATGTTCCTAACACTTTTGGTCTGAACATAAACCCATTGACTATAGAGGACTTCAAAAAGATCCTTCACAAAACTACTCTACAATCATAGTTATGTACTAACCCAGTCTTGGTGAGTGCAGAAGAACTACAAAAGTTACAAAGGAGAAGGTGAATCCACAAGAACCACCTTCACATATCCAAATAGCTATAAGTGGAAAAACTCAAGAGAAAGCTGCACAAGACACACTAGCTAGGGTTGATTCCATAGTACCAGACACAACAATTATCGAAGAGCAAGCAAAGGATCAAATAGGATAGAAGGATACCTCTGTTCTTGCTGCACAAGGAAAAGGTGCACTACCTTAGATTACAATAATTGATCAAGGTAGAAGAAAAGAGGAGGAGACCCCTAAGGAGAAAAAACAAGAGGCAATAGAAACACTAATAAATTTTCCTACAACAGGGACCCCTACAAGAACAACACAATAGTTGGGCACTGAAGTAGTACCACTTCAAGTTTCAGTACCACGTTTGAGCACTACCAAAGTTGCAAGGGTACTTCACTATGGAGACCCTACTCTTGATGAAGAGATAGTTATTCCTAGGTATGACTATAAAACCATGAATATAGATCAGATAAATGAAGTGCAAAAGACACTAGAGAAGAAGAAGAAACAAGAGATACTCAAAAATGACTACACGTAGAGGCAAACATTTATAGAGATAAAAGACATCATTTTAGATGCATTCAACTTGCAAGTATCTGATGAAACCAAGCCAATTATGGAACAAATATCCACTATAGTGGACCAAGTACAAAATGAAGACCTAGACACTAATGTAAAATTATTAGAATTGTCTAACTAGAAGTTCCAAATGAAGGTGAATGAACAAATATCAAGTGAAATAGCACTATATCAGGTGGAGCTATCCAAAAAGGTAGAAAAGGTAAAAGTAGTACTTGAGAACATATTCTCATTATACTTAAAGCTGTGTGATCCATCAATTTTCACACAAGAGACTAGAAAAAAGATAATGAGCTTGGAGAGGAACCTAAAAATATCAAGCATGTAGCTACCTAAGGATCCAGCTCAGAGTGAGAAGCATTTTGCTACTATGCTTTACACACAAAAGGAATTAGTTGTGTTAATAGCAGATGATGTGAACATAAAGGCCAAATTGATACTAATACAATCTGCCATCACCCCTCACATGGAATTTTTGTAGAAGGAACTGGCCTATGCTAAGAATTTTTTAAAGAAAGACCCCAATCTTTCTACACTAGAAGGCCTAGTTCACCTTGCAGCTAAGACATCCATCCAGCTTAAAGCACTGGAAATCGCACTAGACAATTGGGATGCTACTCTGAATATTGTTATGGAGGTAAATAAATCCTTTTTGGAAAAGTATTTAGTTAATGTTTAGCACCCTTTGACATAAGTATCAAAAAAGGGGGAGATTATAAACAAAGGGGGAGATAACATTTTGGGAGAGATAAATTTTCTTTTAAATTGAGTTTTGAGGAGATAAAACTAAGAGGGAGATAAGGAGATAATTTTTGAGAAAACTAAGAGGGACATAAGGAGATAAATTTAGAGAAATAATAAAGCCAAAAGGATACAATAACTACAAGGAAAGATGTGTGAAAGGGGGAGCAAAAATAGAGCAAATAGAGTAGGACAGATAAGGCAGAATGATTAGGAAAAGCATAATCAACATGAGGCACATCCAACATGAGAAGTTGTCGATACAAAAAAGGCACATCAACTCAGGGGGGGATACAAATTTTGAGGTATCTTCACAAAATTTTGAACAGTTTTGAAATTTTGTACATATGTGGAACAAGGTTCATATTATACTCATAGAGATTAGATTCATAATGTTTAGTTTAAGTGTTTTTGACACTCATGTCAAAGGGGGAGATTGTTGGTCTTAGATTGGTTTTGACAATTGAAAGCTAACACACTTAAGAAATTTCTAAGTTGATGTCAAGTTATTCAGATACCGATTAGATAGATAGTGCCAAGAAAGTTTCAAGTGTCAAGTGACAATTGATGCCAAGCTAGTATATGTGCCGAGTAAAGTATAGGTGTTGAGCAAGACTAAATTACTATAGGTGCTGAGCAAGATAGAATTCATATATATGTCAAGCAAGATAGAATTCCTATATGTGTCGAGCATTAGTAATTAGTAAGTGTTGAGCAACATAGAATCAACATAAGATTTTGTGCCCTCACAAACTAAGATGTAAACCACTTTTGAGCCAACATATGATGAATCTCGAAGGATTAAAAGATAAGATTGAATCTATTACATTCCCTATGCAATCAATGTGCAACCAATCAGAAAATGGAAAGAACATGCAACCAATTAGAAAAATAGAAATATTTGAGTGGGAAAAATAGATGAATCTTAATCATAGATTCATACCTAACCCTAAGTCATGAAACCTTTTTAAGAAGGTTGAAACCCCATAATTTAGTAGAGTGTGAGAGAGAATATGCATGAAGGGAATGCATGAAAGGAGTGAATACTAGCAAAGTTTGAAGGAAGTGAAAGGGATGTAAAGACTTAGAAGAAGAATAACATTGCAGAATCATGTTATCAGAATAGAGTATCAGTACTTCAAATAGAGTTATATCAGATCAAGAAGGATCAGATTAGATTGGACAGAACAAGGATCTAAAATTGGCAATTGAAGATTGTAAGTCATCAGGTCAACACATTCTATAATACTTTCTAGCCATTGTATTAGGAGAATGAAAATCATATGAAGATAGGTTGGTTTAACAACCTTATTGTAAATCCTTTAACAAGGTGATATTCCAAGTGACTGTTTGTAAATCCTTTAGATAGGTCACTTTTAATAGGGTGTTAGAGCCTTTAATAGCATAGGCCTTTCATAAGGTAGACCATTGTTGATGGTCAAACTTTGTAACTTTAACCAGTTACATATTGCTATAGTGATAAGTTGTGGGTGTCATCCCCACCCCAATTTTAGCTTCTCATTTTGGAGGGTTTCTGGGTGATCAAATCTTGTGTTGTCTATTTTCATGTATTCTTTTCCTTTCATGTTAATTAGATATGTTTCATGCATGAATTGATTTCAGTTAAAAAGTTTTAGAGGTTGAAGTTTATTACTTCTGATTCACCCTCCCCCCCCCCACCCCCCTAGATGTAAATCTTCCCACTTGTGAATTCCAACAGTTGGTGTCTTCAAGAATATTTTCTCCAAAATATTGAAGACATGTATCTAGAGTTGACTTCCTTTCAGACCAATTTATGCATGGTTGCAAAAAAGAATATTGAGACTTCATCAATATGTTAAAAACAAATTGTAGGTACAATAGAAGTTAATAAATACAAAATCTTAGTAGAACCCTAATTTGAGAGTGAAAAATTATTATAACTGATGATAGATTTTAGACTCATTATATGTTAAACCTTAGGAAAATCTTAACTTTCATTAAAAAAAGGTAGCTATTCTAAGAGGGTAGCCATCCTAGGTATTTACCTCAAGTAACCACATTTGGTAGCTACCAAAGGTAATTACATGAGGTAGTTAGATGGTTATGCTAAGGGGTTACTAGGTAATTATTCAAGGAGAGAATATAAATACAATATCATTTTCAATGTAAAGAGGGGAAATTTTACAAAGGGGATATTATGGAGAAATTTCAAAAAACAAAATTGGATTTTCCTCATGTACCCAATTATCTTTGAATTTGCATATCTTTAAAGAGATAAACAAGAGTGCATTTAGTTTTATGTCTCAAATGTATTCATGAGTTGTTATTACTTATTTTTCATAGGCCATATTGGTCATCTCCTTATGTATTGATGAAATCCAACTATATCACATTTATGTAAATGGTTTAGAAAAATGTATTCATTTCCTAATATCTTGACATGGATGTATTACAATAACTTACCTTTTCATATGTCAAGGAAAAGTTTTTTATATTTTTTCATTATTGCAATCATCTTCTAATGCAGGAGCATCCTTGCAATATTGAAAATATTGCATCCCAAAAAGATATTTCCTTTGTTTTCTTCTTTCTAGCTATTTATCTGACAATTTGATTTGGTGATCACTTGAATTCCCTTTTTAAATTTCACAAGCTTGGCTTCTTCTATTGTATACCTATCTTGGATCAATATCCTATGCTCACACAAATTAACATTATAATTGGTGGGGTTTTTGCTTCATCTTCTTGGGTGTTGATTTCCTATGTTGTTGTTCATACTATCCATGGAATTTGTTTCAGTGAAGTTATATATTTGTGAGTTATCTTATGTTTCCTTAGATGTAGTCAGTCAGATTATTTGTGAGCCTATATCAATCTCTGTTGAATTTATTATAATTTATTATGTATTTGGTCATTAATTTATTGAGGGTTAGTCCTATATTGTATAACACATTTCCTATTGTTGGAGATTGTGACTCAAAGCTGACTTGTGTCTAGTTGACTATATCTATAATATAATTAAGTGTTGTAGGGAAGCATCGATGTAAAGGATAAGGAACTAGTAGCTTAGGCTCAAAGTATTGGAGTTGGTATGCAATCTAAAATATATCGATCATAACTAAGAAGGCCTTACAACCACATGTATGTTGTTCAATTGATGTAAGTCAAGGTCTATTGTTTTTTACTAAAGGAGGTAGGAAAATGGTCTTGAACTTGGAGAAAAATAAAAGAGACATCATTTCTACTCTGAGACATTACAAAAAAGATATAGAAAAGACCTTCCCTAACACAAACTGTTATAGAATTACCACCAAAAAAATTTTTTATATAAAACACGAGTTATAACTACTAATGCTAGAATTTAACTTATCACTTGAAACATTGTAGATAATAAGAAAAAATTATTGAGTTGTAGAGTACTACACATTAACATAATTTAATTTAAATAGAACAGTCAACATCTTTTGTTAGTAAAAAAAAATTCTTCAATTATATCTTGTTACACTTTTTGAGTATTGAATTGTCTAGGGGTTTGGTCATCTCCTTTGGAGATACACTAGCCTTGTACTACATCATGTTCTAACCAATTTAAAATTATTATCACTTGTGAATCTGAAATTGTATTTTTATATATGTTGAAAACAATTGTTCAATTAAATATTTTCTTTAATGTTACACAAAATGTCAAGTCTTTACTAGTCAATGTCTACCAATCTCACTTGGGAAATGGAGAAAGTTTCTAGTGATTGTGGAGCATTCCAGGGTAAACCAAGTTTACAGATAGTATGTGTTGAGCTTCACTCAGGCACCAAAGAAAGTTTGCAGGAAGATACTATCTACAAAGTTTGAACTTAGACACCAAAGAGAAGTTGGCATGGAAACGGTGATAACCAAGCTCACTTAGTTACCAAAGTAATTTAGTTCAACTTGTAGTGTTAACCAATTTCACATGGCTAACAAAGAAAGTCTTTTTTGAGTTAGTGTTGACCAAGCTGGGTTGGCCAATGAAGAATTTTCTTGACTCAACATATTTAGTTTACTGAATTTATTTATAAAGTCTAGCTAACTTAAGGGATGGAAATTGAATATTTGTAAGTGTATTCAACTCAAGTTGACAAGGAAAATGATATAAGGTCAAGTTGTGGGACTGAAAAGAAAACCAAGGAAGCAAATTGGAAGGATAATAGAGTATCCTTAGTTGTCTAAGCTGCAAAGTTTTATCTGATCAAGGAGGATCAAGTGTTCAAGCCAGAATAGAAATCTTAAATCAGAAATATAGTTGCATTAGAAATTAGTTTGTATCATTGTTACTCTCTAATAATTGTAGCAGTGTATCAACTCTTTTAACAAATTTATCTTAACAACTATTTGCCAAATCCCCTAACAATGTGGCATTTCTAGATTGAAGTGTCTAAGGACCTCTAACAAAGCCACTCTTAACAAGGTGACTAAATCCTTTAATAGGGTCACACCTAATAGTTTGTTTTGTTACCTTTAATAGGATTGGCTCCTAATAGGGCTCACCTCATAAGAGTGAAAACCAGTAACTAGTTACAATTGGTGGTTTTTCCCAAAGTGGATTTCTATGCTAAATTTTGGTGTCATATGTGTTCATGCCATTTACTTTTTGTTTTATAACTAAGTTAATAGTAATTAATAAAACTAAACATCTTAAGAAGCATTTATTTTAGTGATTTACAAGTAACAATAATTCTTAATGTTCGCCTTGTGATTCAGTGCTAACCAAGTTATAGTAGTATTTTCAATTTCAGAAGGGTTTGGTTTTGATTTATATTGACATCTAAGGGATCTAGGATTTATTTTTGTGGTAAGTTATTCACCCATCCCCTCTCAGTTACTTCTCTTATATTTACAATAATTGGTATCAAATATTTTGGTGCATTCAAAGAAGGTTTTAGGGACCTAAGCTAAAGATTAGGATGTCTTACAGAAGGGAGATCCCTATGCTAGATAGAGTTAACTTCAAGGAATAGGAGGAACTCATGAGATTGCATTTGGAAAATATCGGAGACTTGGGCCTAAAGTACCTAGATGCCATGTATGTGACACCTATTGGAACTATGACTATTGATGAAAACACAAAAAAGAAGAATCATAACATTATGATGATTGATATTGCTTCAACTCTTAGCTATTTTGAATTTGATGAAGTCAAATACTATGATATTGCTCATGAGATGTGGATCAAGATGAAATCAATCTATGGAGGAGATGATAATGTTAGGAGAGCCAAGGCAAAAATTCTTAGAGGTCAATTTGATCAAATGAAGATGAGAGAAGATGAGAAAATTCCAAAATATAGTGAAAGAATAAAAGCTAGTGTGTGTATAATTAGAGCCTTAAGAGGAAAGATTTAAGATGAGACAGTAGTAAGCAAGGTTCTTAGAACACTTCTTCCTATATATGCAATTAGAGTGTCAACAATTGAAGAAATGAGGTTAAATCCAAAGAATGATATAACATTGGATGTAGTAGTAGGTAGATTGACAATATTTGAGTTAGATAACTATGAAAATTATGTTCCTAAAACTAGCAACCTTGAGTCTTCATTTCAAGCCAAGCTATCACTTAAGAAGAAAGATGCAAAATCTGGAAGGCAATCTAATGGTGAGGATGAAGATGGTTTTCATGAAGATCTTGAAGTTATTGAAGCATTACTTGCAAGAAGATTTCCTAAGGGCAAAGGTAAGTACAAAGGAAAAATTCATTTGATCTTCTTTTCTTATAAAGAAGTTGGTCACATTGTTGCAAGGTGTCCAAACAAAGAAGGCGAAGAAGAAAAGAAAAATGAAAAGTACAAGGGCAAGAAAAAATTTAGAAGCTATAAGGACTAAAAGGACAAAGATAAGAAATATTGTTACATTGCTAAAAAAATTGTAAGTACTAAAGAAGAAGATGAAATGGTCTACATTGCTATTAAGGATGAATCAGATGATGGGAATGATAAAAAGGAAATTATCTCACATATTAGTAAGAATGATACATGGATTATTTATAGTGTTTTTTCTCACTATATGACTAGTGGCAAATCTAAATTTAAGAACTTGGTACACTATGATGGTGGAAGTGTTAGATTTGGCAATGATGAACCGTGTTATGTGAAAGGTAAAGGTTGTATTGCACTAACCAATGATATCATATGTGATAATTCTAATTGGGTTGAAGGAATGAAGCATAATCTACTTATTCTATCTCAATTGAATAAAATTGGTTTCAAGGTAGAATTCATGAATGGAAAGGCCAATCTACTAGATGGAAAAGAAAATCTAGTTGGGACTGGAAAGCAAACAAAAGGTAATCTATTCTACCTAGATCTTAATAGAAGTTCATGTTTCATTGCTCAAGTAGAAGAAAGTTGGTTATGATATAAGAGGTTATGTCATGTGAATTTTGATAACCTGATAAACATAAGAAAGAACAAAAGCATTAGAGGAATTCCAAGTCTAAAGAAACTTGACATGGGCATGTGCAAGAATTGTCAAATTGGTAAGTTGGGTAAGACAAGTTTTACAAGAGAAAACTATCATTCTGAAGAAGTGTTGGAGATGGTCCATATAGATCTTTGTGGACCTATTGGCATAGAAAGCTACATAAGAGATATAAGTAAGTTATTTTATTTGTTGATGGCTATTATGTATTTGAAGGATAAATTAGAAGATTTTCAAAACTTCAATTGGTATTTGGCTCAAGTAGAGAAAGAAACAGGAAAGAAATTGAAATGTTTGAGACTAGAAAGAGGAGGATAATTCATTTCTAATGAATTCAATGAATTCTACAATCAGAGAGGAATCAAAAGACATGTTTCTACACCTGACACACCGAGCAGTAGAATGTCATTGCTAAAAGAAGGAATAGATCAATCATAGATTGTGCAAGGACCCCTATGATAGAAAAAAAATGTTGCTCTCAAATACTGGAAGAAAGCAATCAGCACTATAGTTCATACCTTGAACCAAGTTCATTTGATGAAGGATTCAAATAAAATACCTTTTGAATTTTGGTATGGCTATAAACCTAATGTGTGTTACTTCAAAGTATTTGGTAGTAAATATTATATTCTAAAGGAGTCTAGAAAAGGAAAATTTGATGTCAAAAGTGATGAAGGAATATTTATAGGATATACAAATAAGAGAAAAGCATATAAATGTTTGAATCTATCTACTCATAATGTTATAGAAAGTGCACATGTGAAGATTGATAAGTTTGCAAAAAAGAGTGAAGAACAAAGTAGTAAGGAACCTAAAGACTACAAAAACTTTCTTTTCTATGAGCCTAATACTAATCCTAATGTTCAAGCAAGTGGCAATCAACAATCTTCATCACCTGAGTCCCCAAAATCTCCAATGCAACCCAAGTTGTAGCAAGTGCAATCCAAGTCATCAGAAGGACCCAAGTTTTAGTAAGTGGAAATTGAGTCATAGTCTAATGGACCCAAGCCATAGATAGTGGGACTTGAGCATGAAACAAAAGATTATTATGAACCTAGTGATTTTAGAAGGAAGGAGCCCAGACTTGCTAGATATATCAGAAGGCATCATGCAATCGAGAAAATCATTGCAAATCAATCAATTAGTACAATGACAAGGAACAAGTTAAAAGGTGCATATTTTCTTACTAAATTTAAACCTAGATCTATAAAAGATGCATTAGAGAATGAAAGTTGAATTGAAGTTGTGAATGAAGAAATTGATTAGATTGAAAGGAACAAAACTTGGACTCTTGTTTCTAGACCCAAGGAGAAGAATGTAATTGGAAAAAAATGGGTATTCAAAAGTAAGTTGAATGAGAATGGAGAATTTTTAAGAAAAAAGGCAAGGCTAGTTTCCAAGGGTTGTGCTCAAGTCAAAGGTATTGACTATGGAGAAACATTTTCTCTTATTGCTAGACTTGAAGATGTTAGAACACTCCTTGCATATGTAGCACACAAAGGATTCAAGTGTAGTAGATCGATGTGAAATCAACATTCTTGAATGGAATACTAGAAGAGCAAGTCTACATTGAGCAACCTAAAGATTTCACTGATACTAGAAAAAGGGACATGGTTTTTAGACTACACAAAGCTTCATATGGTCTCAAACAAGCCTCCAGAGCATGGTATGAGAGATTGCACAAGTATCTCATAAAGATTGGTTTCCAAATAACTAATGATAACAATAGCCTATACATCAAAGAATTACAAGACGAGAAGATTGTGTTGGGAAAAATCTATGTGGATGATACATTATTTACTAGAAATGATGATTTATGAAAATATTTTTATGAGGAAATGAGTAAGGAATTTGAGATGTCAATGTTTGGAGAGATCAAATTCTTTGTTGGCTTGAAAATTCAATAGAAGAAGGATGGTATCTATATTGCTCAATCGAAATACATCAAGAGATACTGAAGAAGTTTGGAAGGGAGGACTCTAGACCAATTGTAAAGATCAAACCACATACAGATCAATGATTGGAAAACTTTAGTATGTAGTGCATATAGGACCTAATATAGCATTAGTAGTTAGAATGGTGGCAAGATTCTTTGCTAATCCAAAAGAAAATCTTGTGATTGCAATCAAAAGAATCATGAGGTGTCTATTTATGGTACTAAAGATTATGATTTTTGGTATAAGAAAGTATGAAATTTTGAATTGAAAGCATTCACTGATACTGATTGGGCAGCAAGCATTGATGATAGGAAGAGCACTAGTGGTGGAGCATTCTTTCTTGGAAAGAGGCTAGTATCTTGGACAAGCAAGAAGACAAATTGTATCTCTTAGTCAATAGAAGAAGCAAAATATGTTGTTGCAGCAATCAATCATTCAAATATTGTTTGGTTCAAACAACTATTGATAGGTATGAAGGAAGAGATCAAGGATCTAGTTATTTTTTTTGTGATAACACTAGTGCAATTAACATTTCTAGAATCCTATGATGCATCCCAAAACCAAGCACATTGTAATTAAGTATCATTTCTTAAGACAATTGGTGCAAGACAAGGAAGTAAGATTGGAATATGTAAATACAAAAGAATAGATTGAAGACATATTCACCAAGCCACTACCTGAAGATGTATTTTTGTATATAAGAGGCAAGCTAGGGGTCATTCCTCTATCTGATACTCACTAATCATATTTTAATGATACATCAACCAAGCATGTTGAAGATCAGTCAAGTTGATGCAATATTGTAAAGGGAAGATTGCAAAATGAATCAGTACATTAGGTACATGGAAGCTCATTGAATGCTATCTCTGGCATAAAATATCAAAGAGGGAGAGTTTTTTCATACATTAGAGAAATTTTATGTCTAATAGAGGAAGAATTTTCTATCATATTAAGAGATTTTTTTAATATGTCAAAGATGTCAAAGAGGGAGCGTTTGATATTGCATTCACAACAATCAGAGATTGATGTTAGAAGGAGTTCAAACTAATAGATTGAGTTCTCATGAATGAGAATTAGAATGAAACTAATGATATTATCCTTACTTTTATTTTTCTCTAAAAATATAAAAACAAAAAATTCATTGTATTATGACATGTTGTGTTTCCATCAATACCAAAGAGGGAGATTGTTTGAAAATAATTGTTCAATTATATATTGTCTTTGATGTTACATAAAATGTCAAGTCTTTACCAGTCAATGTCTATCAAGATCACTCGGACTATGGAGATTGTTTCTAGTGTCTATGCAGCATTCTAGAGTAAACCAATTTTAGAGACAATATGTATCAAGCTTCACTCGGGAACCAAAGAAAGTTTGCAGGAATATAGTATCTATCAAGTTCACTTAGGCACTAAGGAAAATTCAGAGTAGAACTAGTGTTAATTAAGCTCACTTGGTTACTAAAGGAATTTAGTTTAGGATGCAATATTAACTAAGTTCATGCATTTAACAAAGAAAGTCTTTTCTCAGTTAGTGTTCACCAACCTGGGTTAGCTAATGAAGGATTTTCTTGAATCGACATATTTAGTTGATGAATTTATTTGATAAGTCTAGCCAACTTAAAAGGATGAATATTGAATATTTGTAACTATATTCAAGCCAACTTGACAAGGAAAAAGATGTAAGTATAAGGTCAAGTTATGAGATTAAATATGAGAAGCATTGGATTTAAAAGATAAACCAAGGAAGCAAATTGGAAGGATGATAAATTATCCTTAGTTGACCGAGCTAAAAAGTGTAATCTAATCAAGGAGGATCAAGTATTCAAGCCAAAATAGAGATCTGAAATCAGCAATACAGTTGCATCAACAATCAAGTTGTATCATTATTACTCTCTAATAATTGTAGCAATGTATCAAACCTCTTAACAGAGTTATCTTAATAGCTATTTGCCAAATCTTCTAACAAGGTGGCATTTCTAGATTAAAGTATCTAAAGACCTCTAACAAGGCCACTCCTAATAGGGTGATTAAATCCTTTAATAGGGTCACACCTAATAGTATGTTTTGTAACCTTTAACAAGGTTGGCTCTTAATAGGGCTCAGTTCAAAAGAGTGAAAAATAGTAACTAGTTGCAATTGGTGGTTTTACCAAATTGGGTTTCCACATTAAATCCTAGTGTCATATGTGTTCTTTTTATTTAATTTTTGGTCTACAACTAATTTAATTGTGGTTAATAACATCAAAAATCTTAAGAAGCATTAATTTTAGTGATTGTCGAGTAGTGGTAATTCATAGTGTTTGCAGAGTGATTCAATGCTAACCAAGTTATAGTAGTATTTTCAATTTCAATAGAGTTTGGTTTTGATTTGTACTAACATCTAAGGCATTTGGGATTTATTTTTATGGTAATTGATTCACCCCTCCCCTCTCAGTTACTCCTTTTATATTTCCAACAATATCAACTATTGAGGTTTATGTTATATGTTATTTTATTTACTCCTTTATTTCTCTCTTTTGTACTTTCAAGTGAAAAGAGCATAGAAAATACAAATACCCTTAATAAATGAGGGTGTTTCCCCTCTCAAGTGTAAAGGAAGGTTTCCATTTGATTGTGATAAAGCTCTAATATATCCAAAGTTTTGGTTTTGTTGTCACTACGCCTTGGGTGAATAAGGTTATTTTTTAAGATAATATTGCAATAACAAATTTTTTTACTAATATTTTTTTGGTGACTTTTTTGGAGAAGAAAAATGATGGTGGATATTATTCCTCATAATTTGAAAAGTATATTTGTTTGAATGAAGGTTGGTAACTCTCTAAAAATCTAGATTCATAATAATGATTAGGTATAAAGAGAAAACAAAATCTTGGGTGATCCCACAATTACGAGTTTCACTTTTTGACCAATTTTGACACTAAAATCAATATTTTTGAAACAAACCTCACATTTGAGTGACTGTATCTCTAAAACAATGAATAATTTTGAGATGACGTAAACTAGTGATTTCTAGTACTCTGTTCCTACTTTGTAACCATATTTTTAAATTTTTTTTTAAAAAATATTTAAGTCAAATTTTCTTATCCTCCAAAAAGTGGTACATATGAAAAATCAATACTTTTAAAGAGTGACAGTCTGCATGACACACAACTTTTTTTCTAAAAATGAGAATGGCATAATTCTTTCAATGTTGAATTTGTAACATCAATATCCAGAAGATGCATTTTGTTTGATTCAATTTTGTTGAATATTGTATTGTTTATGAAGTTTTGAAGTGACATTAATCATAATTCAGACATATGTTCATCTTGACATAGATAACTTGAACTCAATTTATAATAAATATAATTTTTTATAATAGAAATCTATCTTAGCAACCTATTTCCTAGATATTTTTCAAAAAAATTTGACCTAATTCACAAATTTTCCCAAAGTTCAAAGTCAGTTGATGTTCAACTGTTAATGAACCTATAATGAGTTAAACTCATATTTGAATGTCTGAATGAATATAATATGTATTACAAGTATAGTCATTGGAATGCTTGCTCCAAGCAGCACAAATTCACAATTTTTATTTTAAAGTATGAGATCATTTAATCTCAATTTTGGGGGTCAAAAGAGCCAATTTCATTTTTTTAGAAAATAGCGCCAAAAATTTGTAAATAGACATGTTTGCATGAACACTATGTTCACACAAACATATTAGACATGTTTGCATGAATGTACAAACAAAAATGATACAACTTCTAGAAATTTAATTTAATGTGTTCACATAAACATGTAAAATAATTGGTATTCGCTCGAACATGCCAAAAAAGAAAAAAACATGATGTCGCCTACAATGAGGACAAAAATTTGATAGTGAAGCTGAATGTTTTAAAGTTACTATAAAAATTTTATAAAGTTAATGTGAATTTATTAAGGCAAATAATTTTTTTGATTTTTATGATTTTTTGATAGGAAACAAGAAAGGAAGGCAAAACAAATATGTAAGAAAGAGATCTAATGAAGCAAAACAAAGAAATCTTCAAAAGGCTATGGCATGTTATCATCAAATTAAACATGGTTTGTAATTATAAATATATATATTAAATTTATTCATTTTTATGGTCTTGAATTTAATTATGTATCAATATTAGCTTTTATCTAATTTGATTTATTTATAAATTTGTTGCAGACAATCAATAAGATGAAGGAAATATTGAAGGAGGCTCAACAGAAGTAGAAGAAGTGCATATGGGAGAAGGGTCAAGAGCTTTACCGATGGAATCACAAACAATGAATGTTGAAGAAGATTCAAGATCACTCTCTATAGAATTTCAAATAATAGAAGTCAAAGAATAGTCAAAATCTTTCCCTACAAAATCTCAAACATTGAATGTTGGATAAGGCTCAAGACCGTTCCCTGTAGAAATTCTAGTAACATAAGTTAGAAAAGGGTCAAGATCAGGTGCAAGAACTAGTATGGATGAACTCATAAATATTGCCCAATCTATAAAGAATGGAATTTCTCATAAAAATTTAGATCATTTACTTAAAATGGATTTGGATAAATTGAGAACACTTGCAGCTACTAGATTCAACCCTTAAGTTTGTCTAAAAAAAGGCCAATGAATAAGAAAATCAGAAAATTAATGACTAAATTTGATAACATTGAAACACTTGAACAAGATCAATTGCTTTCACTTTTTCTTACACAAAAGAAGTTGCAAGAGGCATTGAAATTGTTAGGTGTAGACACAACATCAAAGAAGAGAAGATTTTCTTACATGCAAACTGATGTATTTGAAAATGCTAAACAAGGTTTGAGAAACATAAGAAAATAGTCTCAAACTAAAGATAAAGTTCATGGTAAGAAAAGTGATGTTGATGTCTGTTGTAAATAAGAATATGACCCCAAATAGACAAATATCTTCAATTTTGTCTAAAATGGGTTTTAGTACAAAAACAATGAGAGAATATGTTAAGAGAAGATTAATTTTGGATAATAATACTATGGAAGGAAATTGGGCAATCATGTGTAGAGCACCTCATTTTGATAGGATTGATGAGGGATTAAAAAATCTAGTCATATCATTTTGGATTGATAAAAAGTGTCCTTCATCAAATAGTAGAGATATTATCAGGCATAGGATTGCATCTGGTCAATATCAACATCATAAAAAAACATTCATTGGACACTAAATAGCATTAATTATGTGTATCATTTTGTAGTGAAAATCCTAATGTAAAAATTGGGCAATCATTTTCAAAAAATGCAAGCCATACTTTGTGAGGTCAAAAAAAGTGTTTGAAACATGTTGTTTCCATCATCATAGTTTGTTTGATCTCCACTATCAGGTATTTTGAAAGTTTGTAAAAGACATATATGGTTTTCATGTTTCTTCTCCTAGTAGGAGAAGTGAGTTTATATCATCCATTCTATGTGACAAAATCAATGATCTAGCTGGTCAAATAAATTGCATCAAAGTATTATGTGAAAAATGTGGTGAATTGGCTCTATTTCCTTTGGAAATTGAAAATATTGATGTAACAAAAAAATTAAATTGCAAAAGTTACAAGTATTTGAAGAATGAAGAAAAGTTGGGGAAAGAGACAAAAAGGTTGGAATATGTTAAAGAGGAGTTACATGTTGTAACATTTATGGACAGATTTAAGAATTTGATTCAACCTTATATTCATCACTCATTTTTTGCAAAGTGGGAAGCACAATATTTTCAAACTTTGAGAGATAATTTCCCACTTGGAACAATTGTATCGGTCATTGATTTCATAAAGAACTATTCCTTTGTTCATCAAAAATCAATTCAATCATATTATTTATTTTCTAAGGTCACTATTATGGTACAATGTCTGTTATAGACATGCATAGGTAGATTTGGATGGTGTTTAGAGTACAATTGAAGCACATGTCTCTACACCATGTCACTTGATAGCCACTCACCTTGCCTTGTGTACCCTCGTATGATGGAAATAGATCTCATTTGATGATGTCATTGGGGCCCACCCTCTTGACATCATCAAAAGATGCATCTCCTAAAATCTCAACTCTAAGCTCCCTAGATATAGTAGCTAATACATCAAGGGTAAATGAATGATGAGCTATAAATCTAGTAGTGGGATCTTGTAAACTCCTACATATGGTCACACATATGGATCTATATAAACCATCATTGGAGGAAAATATACACTACTCTAATCTAATAACCTCCTGCTCTGCAAATGCAAATAATGCATTGATACCAATGCATGGAGGTGGCACAACAAGAGCCACACCAGGAGCTGCACTAGGAGCCACACTAGGAGCTACAGTAGGAGTCGCACCAATAGCTGCAACACAAGTGACCCCAACATGAGCCCTACGATGAGCCACAACACAAGCCCCACCACAAGTCATAGCATAAGCCCCACCACAAGTGCCACCACAAACTACACTAGGAGCTGCAGTAGGAGCCATAGTAGGAACCACAACAGTAGTCATACTAGGAGCTATAGTAGGAGCTACAATAGAAGGAGTCACAATACGAGCCTCATCACCCTTAAGATGATGAGCAGGTTGATCATGTGAAGTTATATCTACAATGATGGAGCTAATATATATTGCAAATACACATATACATATACATGTAGTCTAGCACACAAATTTTTAAAAAGATATGTAATTTCATACATCATCAAAATTTGTAACACATCGATATATATTATACATGAGAGTTAGAGTTAGAGTTAGAGTTAGCGTTTGATTTTTTAATTAGAATTAGATTAGGGTTTGACTTATAGTTTGAGTTAGATTAAAGGGTTTGGTTAGGGTTATAGTTACATTAAGGTTTGAGTTAGATTAGGGTTTGATTAGGGTTTCATTTAGATTAGGGTTTGAGTTAGATCAAGGTTTGGTTAAGGTTTGATTTCTAGGGTTATAATTAGATTAGGGTTCATGATTATGGTTTGATTTAGATTAGGGTTTGAGTTAGATTAGGGTTTTAGTTTTTAGTTACAATTAGATTAGTGTTTGAGTTAGGTTTTGGTTAAGGTTTGATTAGGGTTTGATTTCTAGGGTTATAATCAGATTAGGGTTTGATTAGGGTTTAATTTAAATTAGGGTTTGGTTAGGGTTTGATTTCTAGGGTTATAATTAGATTAGGGTTTGATTTAGATTAGGGTTTGAGTTAGATTAGGGTTTGATTTAGATTAGGGTTTGAGTTAAAGATTAGGGTATGGTTAGGATTTGATTTAGATTAGGTTTGGTTAGGGTTTTATTTATAGGGTTACAGTTAGATTAAGGTTTGTGTTAGATTAGGGTTTGATTAAGATTTCATTTAGATTAGGGTTTGAATTAAATTAGAGTTTGAGTTTTCAGTAAGGATTAGATTAAGGTTTCAATTTTCAGTTATGATTAGATTAGGGTTTGAGTTAGGGTTTGGTTATGGTTTGGTTAGTGTTTTATTTTAGGGTTATAGTTAGATTAGGGTTTAAGTTAGATTCTAGGGTTTGATTAGGGTTTCATTTAGATCAGGGTTCAAATGATTTAGTTTAGGGTTTGAGCTAGATTAGGGTATTAGTGTTTAGTTAGAATTAGATTAGGGTTTGAGTTATGGTTTGAGTTAGATTACAATTTGATTTAGATTAGGGTTTGAGTTAGATTAGATTTAGTTAAGGTTTGAATTATAGAGTTATGGTTATATTAGGGTTTTAGTTAGGGTTAGATTAGGGTTTCAGTTAGATTCTACTTGGAGCTAGAGTTTTCAAGTTAGGGTTAGATTAGGGTAACTTTAGTTAGGGTTAGTGTTAAATTAGGGTTTGAATTTGAGTTAGGGTTAGATTATGGTTTGAGTTCTAGGGTTAGATCAGGGTTTCAGTTACGGTTGGGGTTAGGTTGGGGTTATCTAGTTAGATTAGGGTTACGACTCTAAGGTTAGATTAGGGTTTGAGTAACAGAATAGGGTTAGATTAGGGTTAAAGAGTTTTCAAGTTAGGGTTAGATTAGGATTAGAGTTTGAATTAGGGTTAGAAATTAGGGTTAGAGTTTGAGTTTGAGTTAGGATTAGGGTTAGGGTTAAAGGGTTGGAGATAGAGTTCTAATATTTTCTAATTTTCTTCACTAATATTTTTTTATTTTTTTCTAATGCTTTTCTAATATTTTGTAATATTTTTTTCAAATATTTTATAATGTTTTTCTAGTATTTTGTAATGTTTTTTCTAATATTTTGTAATGTTATATACTAATTTATCTTCTTTAGTGTTAAATACTAATATTTCCTAATGTTATACTAATTTATTTTCCTAATATTCTAATGTTTTAATATTTTATAATGTTTTTCTAATATTCTAGACTATTATTTTTCTAATATTTTCTAATATTTATCTAATTTAATACTAATTTTTTTTCTAATAAAACTATATTTTTCTAGATTTATTTTCTAATATTTTACACTATTATTTTTTTAATATTTTGTAATATTACTAAACTAGGATACTTGGCTCTCCAACACAACTAGTATAATCAAGCCTCATATTGTGCTTTTGAATTCTATTGGAATAGCTTAGGTTTTCCTAAAGTGAGATGCTTTGCATGGCTTGCTCTAAGGAACCAAATTTTAACTTGTAATCGTCTTCACATATTAAACATTTCTAAACCCTTTAATTGTGTGCTCTATCTGCAAGTTATAGAAACAACATATCACCTACTCTTAAACTACCCTTTTGCCCAAGATTGTTGGCATTTTGTCCATGATAAGCTTAATTTCCATATGCCATTACCTAATTCTCTATGGGATTTATTCCAAGAATGGCCAATCTTATACTCTAAATCAATGTTTTCATGTCTCTAAAAGTGCATCCCTGCATCTATAGTATGGGCAATTTGGTGGGAAAGAAATAAGAGAATTTTTAGATAGACATCATCTCCAATACCTCAATTTTTGGAAGGATTAGAGAGATCAATTATTGAGCTTGTTAATGCTTTATTAAGTAAATATAAGGGTAAACATGTTTTTTCTCCTTGCGATGGCTATGTTATTCAGCGATGGGAGGGTTTTCTTTTTCCTCATCTTCCTGCTCCATTGTGTCCATCCAAGATTCCTCTTATCCAAGCACATTCCAAGTTAATTCCTCCAAGTGAGGGTTATTTCAAACTCAATTTTGATGGGGCCTCTACAAGAAATCTAGGAAACTCTAGCTATGGCATAGTCATTAAAGACTTTAAAAGTCATTGGATTGCAACAAAACCATCTTCTCTCCCTTAGTGTACTAATAAAAAAGTTGAGGCCTTGGCATTGCTATTTGGTTTGGAACTTGCAAAATCACTTTCTATATCTAAGTTACATGTTGAAGTGGATTTATCCATTATTTTTAATGCGTGTATTAAATGTCATGTATATAATTGGTCCATACAATATATATTACATCAAGTATGGTCTCTTCTTGATTCAATCTCTGAATGTTACATCATGCGTACTTATAGAGAAGGCAATCTTTTAGCTGACTATCTAGCTAATTTGGGTACTAATAGGGTTTTTATTAACTCTTTGCTTTCCCCACTGAACCTCCTTGATCTCCCCAACTTGGTAAATATTATGACAAAAGAATATGTTTAGAATAAGGCTAAGTCCTCCTCATATTTTATTTAGTAAATCATGACTTCTCTATGATTTTATATGTTTTTTCTTTTTTGGATCTCACTTGTTCTTTTGAGATATTGTATGCAGGTCAGGGTCTTGGATTACATTTGCATCAGATGGCTTTCTAATATCATGGTTTTAATTGAAGTTTTCGATGTTGATTAGTGATCGTAATCTCTGTGATAGTTTTTGGCTGGGCTCTAGGTTTTCTCTTTGGCATCAATCAATGAATTGTATTCATATGAGTTTTGGGCTCTTTGTAATTACTATATTCTCAATCTAGGAATATATAGGGCAAGAATCATTAGTGTTGATAGATACTCTCTCCTGATGTAGTGTTTCTTCTTCTGCATCCCTTTTTTGTATCAGACAATGAACGAAGTTTTTCTTTTTTGGTTCTTTTCTCTAGGAGCTTTTTTGAACTAGTTATTATTAATATAAATATAATGTTTCACCAAAAAAAAAAAAAATTGTAATGTTTTTCTAGATATTGTAATATTTTTCTAATATTTTTTAGACTAATGTTTTTAAAAATGTTTTCTAATGTTTTTCTAATATAAATGTAATTTTTTTCTAATAAAACTAATATTTTTCTAATATTCTAGATTAATATTTTTTAATATTTTCTAATGTTTTTCTAATATTCTAGAATATTGTTTTTCTAATATTTTCTAATATTTATCTAATTTAACACTAATTTTTTTCTAAATTTATTTTCTAATGCTAAATTAATATTTTCCTAATATTCTACACTAATATTTTTTAATAATTCCTAATGTATTTTCTGATAAAACTCATATATAACTAACAAATTAAAAAAATTATAAATGATAAATTAATAGAATTAACTAACATAAATAAACAATAAAAATATTAAATTAACATGAAAATATGCTTTGAAAACATTAAAAACATTCAAATAATAACATATAAACATACCTAAAATACCATAACACCAAAACCTAGAGGAGAATGATGCAAAGTGACCCAACTCACTTACCAATCTGATATGTTCACTCCAATGTCCAGATCAAATCTACATCATCATAAAAATGAACAGCAAAAATGGAAAAATGGGGTTTTAATCCCAAAATTGCCATTAAAATATGTTTGCATGAACATATTAATAAGGTATGTTCACACGAACATACCTTATTTAAACTCAATATGTTCATGTAAACATATAAGTTTTTTATGTTTGCATGAACATATGTAAAATTCAATATGGGAGTTTTGCATCATTTCACGATTTCCTTCATCCCCCAAAAGTGGTACCTAGTATTGTGGGTTCACCCTCTTAAATTTCAATACTAACAATAATGATTTCCTAAAACTTTGCATCGAAAGAGGGAAGTTCCTAGTGAGCTCATACATGTTAGATTTTTGAATATTTTCTATGGTAGAAAGAGATTTTCTCCTTATAATATATAACCTTCATTATTTCATGTTTTACAAAAGATTGAGAAAAGAGATAAGCGAACAAATAATTTCTTTGCTCACAATTAAGAATTTTTAATAGGGATAAGTTACATACATCATTATGAAGAATAATTACAATGAAAAATATAAAAATGATATTGATGCTTCTCTTCTATGTGTTGCTCAACAAACTTAGATTCTTAATTGTCTTGAACAAGTCAACTTCTTAATGAATTTATATGTTGGTAGGAGGCTAGTTACTAAAAAGATTCATCCTTGCTTCATAAATTCTAATAGATTGAAGAATATGATTGGAAAAATTATGAGTTTCTTCCTCATCATCAATTATCTCGATCAAAAAAAGGTGAACAACATAAAGGGGTAAAGTTGACCTTGTTGAAAAGTGCCTTTCAATTAAATTAGTGATGTATAATGATAATGAAGAATGGACTAAACTTCTTATACTGATTTCTCAACAAATCATACTCTTGATGATCCCAAAAATGTTGAGTTCTTCAAAATATTTTTTCAAAATAGGAAGCTTGATGCTAACAAAGTTTGTCCTTCATTTCTTTAAAATTTGTAAGAGATTGAACATAAAGACAAGGGAAAGAATCATTTTCTTGATAATAAGAATAATTTTGATGATAATTCTTGTAATCCAAATCTTAATTCTGACTCATCACAACACACATGTGTTAAAGTAGATGAACTAGAGTCTTAACATAAGAATCTATGTTATGGAAAGATCAAGAAAAAGTGAACAAAATGGAAAGGGAATATTACATTTAAGAATATTGTGAGTGTATTGATCATTATGTTAATAAAAATGGATTATTATGTCAACTTGATATTGACAAATTTGAAGAATAGGCATGAAAGTGAAGAAGATAGGTTGTCATCCTATCTTCAACAATTTCATCTCAACATTCACCATAACCAATAAGGTAGAAAAAAAAAATAGCAGGACACGAATTGTTGGTATATGTACAATGTTAGAATCATGTGGGCACAAAACAAAAATTTGGACTCACTTACATAAACATGATTATGAATTTTTCTATGTATATAATCATCTTATAGAAGGTAAACATGTGAATAATTTCTATCCACAAGATGCAATGTTTTTCCATACTGGCAAAATCTATGTACCTAAAGTAGAACACAAAATATTAATATGGCAAGCTCACTATAACAAGATTGTGGGACATTCTGGAATAGGTAAACCTACCTATATACTTCAAAGATATTTTATTGTTAAAATATGAAAAATAATGTGATTTCACACATTCAAGCCTATACAACATGTGACTTTACAAAACCTGCAAATTATGAGTATGGTTTATATCTACCACTAAAAATTCCAAAAAAAACTTAGCATTTAGTTTCTATGGATTTTATGTGTGATATTTATGTTGGAAATACAAATGGGAAATGTATACTTCTAAAGGGGTGGAGGGGGGTGGGGTGTGTGTGGGTGGGTGAATCAGAAGTACTAATATTTAACCAATAAAACTTTTAACTTTAAAACAATGCATACATAAACATATTGAAATAACATGTAATTTAAATGCATCCACACAAACACTTGACACTAGATATGATTACCTAGAAACCCTCCAATGAGAAGGTAAAACTAGGGTGGGGATAACACCCACAATTCTTTACTACTGCAGCAATAAAGTTCACCTGTTAATGTTACATGATTTGACAATTCTCATGATCTACCCTGTGAAAGGCCTACCCTATTAAAGGCTTACAAAGGATTTCTAGATCCTACCCTATTAAAGGATTTTAACACCATATTAAAAGTGTTCCTAGCTAAAGGACTTTAGAACACTCACTTGAAATATCACCTTGTTAAAGGATTTATCAATGACTGTTAAGTCAACCTTAATATAAAGGATTTTATCCTATGGATATAGTTGCTAGAAAGTAAAGTAGAATGTTTGATCTAATACACTTACAATCTAATATTGCTGATTTCTGATCTCAATTTAGTCCTTCTTAATCTTTTCTAATCTAATATGTAATTTCTATATCCTTGATTCTCTATTCTAATAATTGTTTTTGCAATTTTTTCCTTCTTCTAAGTCACCTTAAATGTATGTTGATCAATTCACCCCTTTCATTTCTATCATCACCTTCTTGCATGCATTCTCTAAAGCTCTCTCACATGGAATTATGGGGCTTTGTCACCCTTTAAAAAGATTTTGGTGGCTTAGGGTTAGGTATGAATCTTTGATTGAGATTCATACATTTTTCTTGCTCAATTCCTTCCATTTTTCTCATTGGTTGCATGTTGATTGCATAAGAAATCCAAATAGATTTGATCTTATCTTCAAAGCTTGAAGATCTATCCATATATATGTCAGCTCAAAAATGGTTTGCTCCCCTTTCTTCTCTCTATTTATTTTTTAACTCCCCCTTTCACATGTCTCCCCCTTGCATATATCTTCTCCTTTAATATTTATCCCCCTTCTTCACACTGATATCAAAGGGTCTATACACTAAGTGTATATTTATCTAGAAAGTTCTTATTAACTTCCATTGCAATCTTGAGAGTAGTATCCCAGTTGTCTATTGCAACATCTAGTGATTTGATTTGGATGGTTGTCTCTACTGCAAGGTGAACTAATCCATCCAATGTTAAAAGATTAGGATCTTTCTTGAGTACCGTTTCAACATAGGCTAGTTCTTTCTATAGGATTTTGATGTGAGGGGTTAGGAAGGCTCGAATTTGAACTAACTTGGCTCTTGTATTAGCCTCTTATATTGTTAATATAACTAGTTCCTTCTGTGTGTGAAGCATGGAATGAAAGTGCTTCTCACTTTGAGCTAGGTTTTTTGGTAACTACATACCAGATATTTTCAAGTTTCTTTCTTGACTTAAAATTCTTTGGCTCATTTCTTGTGTGAAGAGTGTGGGGTCACACAATTTGGTGTATAGTGAGAATATATTCTCAAGTACCTTCTTCACTTTTTCTATCTTTGTAGCTAGCTCCACCTATGATAGTGTTATTTCATTAGATATCTTCTCATTTACCTTTCCTTGAAACTTCTTTTTAGACCATTCCATGAGTTTTGCATTAGTTTCCTAGTCTTCATTTGTCCGCTGTTCAACAATTTCTAACAATTGTTCCAATATTGGCTTGGTTTCATAAGTTGTTTGCAAGCTAAATGCATCTAAAAATATGTCTTTGATTTCATGTAATGCTTTCCTTTTCTTATACTCCTTTCTAATTATTTCTTGGCTTTTCTTCCTTTCCAATGTCTCCTGCATCTCATTGATTTGTTCAAGGTTCATGGTTGCATAGTCATACTTTGTTATAAAAAATTTCTCATCTAAGATTGGGTCTCCATAGGGAAGTACCCTTGAAACCTTTGATGAGCTCAAGATTGGTACAAAAATTTCGAGTGGCATTGCATTAGTGCTCAGCTTTTGAAGAACTTTTGTAGGAGTGCCAGCAGTTGGTAAATTAGCCAATGCTTGAATTGCTTCCTACACCTTTTCCTTTGGAATTTCCTTCTCCTCTTCTACTCTTCCTTGATCAATTACAATTATTTGTGGTGCACTTTGTTTTTGTGTAGTAGGAATAGATACATTTGTCTGTCTTGTTTGCTCCTTTGTGAGCTCCTTGGCATTTTGAGTCTGTTGTTCAATCATGACAACTTTGACTATAGTATTAACCTTAGCAGATGTATCTTTTGATTCTTTCTCTTGAGTTTTACCACTGGTAGCTGTAGGGATGGAAGAAGGTGGTTCTTGTGTTTTCACCTTATCCCTAGTTATATCAGCTACTACTTTTTGCAATTCATCCACACTAACCAACACTAGATTGTCACACAACTTTTCCTATAATTTTGATTGGTCAAGGACCTTCTTTAGATCCTCTACAATAAATGGATTGATGTCTTGAGCTAAGCTATCAAGAACATCTTTTACTTTTACTATTTTTGTAGGTGTGTTTGTGTCATATGGAGGGCTTAATGGTGGCAATTGTGTGTCTTGCACACTTCTATCTATTTACTACTCCTCAACTATTGGCATTTCATCTCCCTTTTGTTGTGCCTCCTCCATTGTGTTATCTACCTTTTGTTTCTCAATTTCACCTTCTTTTTCATTGTCTTCCTCTTCTCCATTATTCCTTCTATTAAAGGGATCTTCCTCTCCTTCTTTAATAGTAGTTAGCCCATATATCAGCTTCATACATTTGAGTAGACTTCTTGACAACATCTTCGATCTTGTTTTGAAGAATGTTGAAGGCTCTATACTTAGGTGTAAATTTTCTACCATGTTTCTTATTTGCCTTTGTTATTTTCCCTTTTGATAATTCTAACATCACTTGTACCAATGTGGACTCTCTTATTTCCTTCTCCATATTTAAGAAATAATGCCATTTATTCTCAACCATTTAGTATAAGTCCTTGGGCATTGTAGTGTCAAATTCAAGTGGATTATTCTTGAATTTTTCCATCATGGCATACACTGATTCCTCAACCTTATTTTGATCTTCTCTATTTATTTATTGAATTCAATACTTTTCAAACTAGTTAAGTCTACATTATCCCTAATATTATAACAAATGTTTTCAATATTAGACTTGGGGGCATGACTTACCACTTTGAACTAGCTTGTGTGATCTGACTTAGTCCTTTCTTCATCACATTCATGTTTTGCAATGCATTTTCTCCTTAATTTTTTCTACACTAGACCTAGTTGCTTAGTAGCCTTCTTATTCTCTTTTATTTTCTCCTTAGCCTTTTGAGTGGTGGCCCTTGTGGTTGGTCTTGTGGCTGGAGAAATAGGCTTTGCAGGGATAGGTTTAGCAATCTTCTTACCCTTGGGCTGAGTTGTAGGTTGTGTCTTAGCCTTTCTCTTCTTTGGCTCTTATTCTGTTGGATCTTCCTCAACTTGTTCCTCCCTGGCACCTCCTTCTTCATCTTCACCCATGCCTTGGGTTATGGCAAGAGGTTTTTCACCCTGCTCTTTTTCTTGTTTTTGTTCTTGTTCTTCTTCTTCTTCTTTGTCATCTTCATTATCACCTTCAACTCCTTCGCCAAATTTTTGTTTTAGCTTCTTAACCATTTTATCTTTCTTTTTTAGAGTTGAGGTAGTTTTCAACTCCATTTCAACCTTAGATTTGACAACATCATAATTTCCAAAGATTTTTTTTATCTTGTCAACTTCCTCTATAAGTAGTGCAATGATGGTTGCTAATGCTTCATCTATATTGATTTCATACCCCAAAAGCCTTAGCCATCTCACTTTGGGTATTGTAGCCTAGATAAAAGTGTAGTCAATATCTACCAAGAAAAAAATTTCATTAACATATTTTTTCACTAGGGAAACTAGGATTCTCAATCTTTGTTTCATGGATTGCTTGAAATCCTCAAAGTATCTAATCATTATAGACTCAAAATTGTCTCCCATTTGTTCTATGTACTTATTTATTTGCATAGCTATAGAGACCTATTGGTCTTCCATCCTACCTCACCAAAAGAGGGAAACTCATTTTGAACATAGAAAAATATACATATCAAAATTGAACCAAATTTGCATTAAGCATTTTTGGATCTCCTTATTGCTCCTAAATTCTCTATGATTTGCTGCAACTATAGTTTTGCAAAATCATAAGTATGATCTTTCTTCACAATCTTGTATCCTACATCAACTACTATACATTGAATAGTATTCAGTCATCTTGACTTATAGAATTCATGAGATATGACCCTCACTAAAAATTGAAGAAGTGGATCCATGATGGCGTTAATGGTCATTCCCCTCTTATTCCACTTTGCCCCTATATTTTTCTCAATTACTTCTTTAGAGTCGCTCCTTAGGGTTTTGGGCCATTCTAGGGTTGGATACCATATAACCCTATGTATAATCCTCTTTGATATTTTGATAGGCCCTCCTTCCAATGATAGGCATCCATCATGGATTCTGCTCAATACAATTTGTATCCATTTAGTCTTAAAGATAGTAGGGAAATCTAGGGCACGAGTTAAGCACCTCCTTTCAACGATTTGGAATTCTTCTTTCAACACTCCATTCTCACATAGTTTATCATATGCTTGAAAAATTTCCATGTTTCCTATCCCTCCAACCTTGTAGTTATAACACTTCCTTACATCCTAAACCATCACTTCCTTATCCTTAGGATTTCTAGAGCTAGAGGCCATTTTGCAAACTAGGGTTTCAATAAATATAAAACTACTTAACTGCACAACTCGACATGTGAAGAATACCCTTAGATCAATGAATGATTCTTGATCTTTGTTGGAATTCATGCAAATGATACAATCTCTTCTTCTCAATGGCTTCTTCACTATGGTCGCTCTTGCTCTATGTTCATAATGACCAAAAATGGGTGAAAATCTACCTTATACCCTTCCAAAATGTAGCATTTAATGCATAGTGCATGTACAGTTGTAAACTTAGCTTCTATGCAATTTCTACTTTATTTGATAGATGCTACTAACTCAGTTTCAATTGACTTTGGTTGACAACTTGGCACACACTGGAATTTACTTGATAATTGAAGATAACTTTTCACACTCAATAGTAAGATGAAAACTTTAAAGTTTGACCTTGGTTTTTCTTTTTTGACTTGCATCTTTATTCATGCTAATTATTCCTTTTAGCCCTAACTTTATCTTGGAACTGATGTATGATGAGGCATTTAAATACCAGTCTCACATACCTCCTTTTCCTTAGTTTGATGAGTTGTTATCACTTGACCTTTCAACTAAAGTGATCCCTTCATTTGATGTGTTGCATCCATCTTTCTTCAACCATGTTTTGTTCATCTCTCTTCTGATGTGCTTAACATCAACCTTGCCTTTTCCCTTATTGAACTCTAAATTGGGTGCCTTTTTCCTTCATGGGCAGTGCTTGTTGATATGTCTAGTCTTCAAAAAACTAAAGCATGTAGTTTGACCCAACCATCTATTGTAGCAGCCACTAAAATGTGTTCATATGTAATTCTCATGGATGTGTCTATACTCTGACAATAATGATAGGTATGTCTTGTATTATAATCCCAATTATAGGAATTTTCATGGCTTCTACCCTCTTTTGATGACCATGTGGACTTAGATCTACATTCAAATGCTTTGTGTCCAAACTTCTGACAATTGTAGTAGTGTCCTTCAAATTTTGGTGCATGCATGGTCCTTGTTCTACATTCATGTGCCTAATGACCTTCTTTGTTGCACTTGTAACAATGAATCATGTTCTTTAGCTTGGCTTTTTGACTAGCATTCTTTCTCTTGCAAACATTAGTTATATGTCCTTTCTTTCCACAATGATAACAAGTAGGTTTAGAGTTCTTACCTTTATTGTTTCTTTCCTCAACAGCTTTGGATGATTCTCCTTCTTCAATGCTTGTGTAGCCCAATCTTGATGTGTCTTTACTGGATTTAGGGGATTTTAATAGTTGCTCAAAGTACTTGATGGCTTCATTTGGCTTGTTGAAACTTTTAGAAAACTCCTCTCTTTTCAGATCATTCTATAGTTGTTTGTTCTACAACTTCAATGTATTTATCTCAATGTCCTTAACATTCAACTCATGATGGGCATTCATCATTTGGCTTAGGGTGTCCAATTGCATGTTTGAGATCATAGATAGCTCTACTAATTTTTCTTCCAATTTGTTTGTCAAAATTCTCTTGTCTTCTTCAATCATAGCCTTGTCTTCTATAGCTTTCTTCTTTTGTTCAGCCACCTCACATAACAATATTGCTTGTAATTCTTGCTCCAACTTGAGATTTCTAATTTCCTCAACTTGTGCTCTATTCTTGTCCATGAGATCTAAAATTGTTGCATCAAATTCGTAGGAGTTACCATTTGCAAATAACTTTTTGGTGTCCATAGCTTTGTATTGAGTGTCATTTTTTGTTATAGTAATCTCTTTCCTTCTCTTTAACCAACTTTTCAATGCATCTCTTTCTTCATTTAGTTGTTGCAGTAAGAGATGTATCCAAATATCATAATTTTCAATGGCCTTTCCCAACTTGTAAACCTCCATCTCAAGATCTTTTCTCTAAGTTGTAAGGCTTCTCCTAATGAGAACTTAGCTCTAATACCAATTGTTAGAAATACAAATGGGAAATGTATACTTCTGAAGGGGGGGTGAATCAAAAGTACTAATCTTTAACCAATAAAACTTTTAACTTTAAAACAATACATGCATAAACATATTGAAATAACATGTCATCCACATAAACACTTGACACTAGATATGATTACACAAAAACCTTCCAATGAGAAGGTAAAATTGGGGTGGGGATGACACCCACAATTCTTCACCACTACAACAATAAAGTTCACCTATTAAGGTTACATGATTTGACCATTCTCATGATCTATCCTATGAAGGGCCTACCCTGTTAAAGGCTTACAAAGGATTGTTAGATCCTACCCTGTTAAAAGATTTTAACACCCTATTAAAAATGTTCCTAGCTAAAGGACTTTAGAAAATTCACTTGTAATGTCACCTTGTTAAAGGATTTATCAATGACTATTAAGTCAACCTTAATATAAAGGATTTCATCATGTCAGTAGAGTTGTTAGAATATATAGTAGAATGTTTGACCAGATACACTTACAATCTGATATTGTTGATTTCAGATCTCAATTTAGTCCTTCTTAATCCTTTCTAATCTGATATGGAATTTTTGTATCACCAATCCTCTGTTCTAATAATTGATTCTGCAATTTTTTCCTTCTTCTAAGTCACCTTGAATGTATGTTTATCAATTCACCCCTTTCACTACTATCATCACCTTCTTGCATGCATTCTCTAAGGCTCTCTCACACTGAATTATGGGGCTTCATCTCCCTTTAAAAAGACTTTGGTGGCTTAGGGTTAGGTATGAATCTATGATTGCAATTCATCTATTTTTCCTACACATTTCCTTCAATTTTTCTCATTTAGTGCATGTTCATTGCATAGAGAATCCAAATGCATTCGATCTTATCTTCAACACTTCAAGATCTATCCATATGTCGAATCAAAAATGGTTTACATAGTTGTTTGTTTCATCACAAACAACTAGATCAATTCTATGTTACTTGGCACTTGTTGATATTGATGCTCGACATATACTACAATTCTGTTTGGCTTAACACTTGAAGTTGCTTGGCATGTACTACTCACTCGGCACTTGAAACTTGCTCGGCTCTACCTATTTTCTTGGCACTTACTATTTACTCAACACATGAGTGACCCAACACTCATTGTAACTCGACATCTATACACATTATACTCAGCATATGTTACTAGCTTAGCATGAACTTGATAAATTTCTTAATTGTGTTGACACTCAATTGTCAAAACTAATATGAGATCAACACTTTATACCACTACATAGCATCATGACTATGTATATGTTGTAGCAGATATATTTTCCAAAATGAAAATCTTGGTAACCTGTACAAAGATCATTTCTATAGAAGTCTCTACAAAACTCTTCTTTGAGCATATTTGGGTTTAGTTTGGTCTACCCAAAAAAAAAATTTAGATGAGGATAGTCAGTTTCTGAGAAAATTTTATTCTTCATTATGACAAATGATGGACACAAGACTAATAAAGTCCATTACATTCCATCCTCAAACAAATGGTCAAATTTGAGGTTGTAAATTGCATGATAATTCAAATATTGTGTATGTATTACTCTAAACATCATTATACATGGGATGAAAAACTTCCCTATTTAAAACATAGCTACAATAGGGAAATTCATAGTTTAACTAGCCATTATCACTTTGAAGTTTGTCTTGGATATCATCCATTGAGACTAAGAAATATTTATAGTCTAGCTATGTAGCCTAATATAACACCATGTTTAGATAACAAAAAGGAAAAATAAATGAAGGTCATTGAAAAAATCATCATTTGCAACAACATTTTTATAAGATTTTGGAGAATCCCACTTAGAATTATAAACAAATGAATGATGAGCATCAAACACCTAATAATTTTTAGGTTGGCAATAAGGTATGGTTGTATTTTTAGGAGTGATTGCAAGGCCCTCACATAGATCTTTGTCCCTTTTTATGGTCCATACAATATTGTCAATTTTTTTGATGAAAATGCATTTGAACTTAATTTTCCACCATTCTTGGGTATTCACTTAGTCTTCAATGTCAAACTATTGATGCCTCATTATATCCATTACTAGAGATTGTAGATTTTGCTAAGAAAATAAGTCATAAAACATTAAATCCAAAATTAACTAATCCACTCCAAATTAATCAAGTTATGGAGAAGTATGTGAAGAAATTAAAAAATGAAACTATTTACCTATATCAATGGTGCAAGTTGGTCAATTTTCTCATCAAAGAAGTATCTTACACAAGAACAAATTCATAGTCACTTTCTGCACCTATTATAGACTATGGATCTAATGGGGCCCATTGCCTCTCAAGGGGTTTGGAATGATCAAAACATGTCTATGATGATCTAGAGGAGGCTAGCAAAAGTAGAAATGAGAAAATATCAAAATATGATTTATTGCTATTTTTATATTCCAGTAATTAGCATTTTTGGAGGTCTTCAATTCATTTCTTGGCCTTGAAAGCTTTTAGGAGCCACAAATTCTAAAATTTCAAGATAGATAATTCGATTATCTTTCCAACAGTGTAAACAAATTTCTTTTTCGAGGTATGTATAGAAAATTATGACTTCTAAAAGTAGACATAAAATTTTAAATAGTTTTTTATTAGATTTTATATTTTATTTATTTTATTTCTTAATAAACATTATGTGGACTGTTAATTTATTTTTGAAGAGATCTTGGTGACCCTTTAGATCCACCATATCTTGTATAAACTTGAATTATGAATGAGATGGATTAATTATTTTATGTTGTAATCAGTTATCCAAAATTTGTTCTATTTGCATTAGAATTTAAAATACCATAGGTATCATACCAAGTGTTGTAATCTAGAATCATAAGTGAAGCCCAAGTAGTAAGATGATGGAAATATGAATCAAGATGAACCCCATGTGGAACTTTTTATTCCAAGGTGGTATCTTGATTCTAATGATACTGATTTTCTTTGTGGTTAAGATCTTGCAATTTATCCCCAATTAATCACTAAATAAGAAGGTTTTGATGATTATACTAAAGCTTCAATGACTATTAGAAAAGGCTCAAATACTATGAACCATGGTGATGGATATGTAACCACATTGGAAACCTTACAAATAAATATAATCACTCCTTTGAAGGTTTAAATGTATATTTTTGAAAATACCAGTGAAACTCTAATGAATAATGTCATTGACGAAAAGTTTCAAGTATTAGTGCCAAGTGGAAGAAGGAAAACTATATGATAATATTTTTCATTGTTTCATAAAGTTGGAACGTATAGCTTTTAAATAAGGAAAACTCAACCAACCAATTGCAGAAAGTTGTGTGAATGCTAGTGAGCATGTTGAAAATAAAAGTTGTTAAGTCATTTCTAAAGTTGTCTCTATTTTTGCAAAAAAAGAAATATTTATTTTATGACACACTGGAATTTCTAGGATGCCCCTTTTTTTATTATTTTAAATGAATAGATGCATATATAGTAGAGGATGTTTGTATGAACTATAGATAAAATGAAGCCAAAAATGAAGAAATGTGCAATTTGTTGAAATCATGCAATACAATTACAAATGATTCATGTTCTTGTGATGCTCGTATCTGTTATCATTGTGCTTTATTTGGAGACAAGTGTATTCTTATAGATGATTCTTGAGTCAATATTCAAAAACTAGATTCAATGCTTCAATCTACATGAAGGTTTTCTAATATGTGGTTTGATTTCTCCCAAACCAAAGAATCATAAAAATGCTTAGATACAAGAAAATGGTATGTGTGACAAGTGTTAGCATGAAGGGTGATGTTATTCCTATGGGGGACTATCCTAAGCATTCAAGAGTTTATTAGCATGATTTGCATGTTCTATTCATGACTATGTTTGTCATTGATGTCCACATAGTATTGTTTCTACAAAAAGTGGAGGAGGAGTAGATAGAGAATAAGGTCATACAAACTATGTAATGAGGATGAGGCTCAACACAGTTGAGGATGCATTCTATATTTTGTCTTGATGAAGTGGGAAACTGTGTGTGAAAAGAGGCAAAGACATGCGAGAGTTATTCATCAATTAAAGAGGATAGTGTATAGATAGAGTACTTGAGAAGTAGTTTATGATGATTGCATTGTATCTCTTAATAGGGATAGAATCATAATGAGGGAAGTTAAAAAATGATAGTAGATAGCGTGATAATGACACCAGTGAGTGTATGAGGTTAGAGGTAGCACATGTGAGAAGTTGTATAAATAATGTGAGCCAATAGTATTTTATAATTGTGAAAACTTGTAATGAATTGTAATATCTTAATGAGCTCCTATTACAATTAATTGAGAAAGCTTCAAGGGTGACTTAGTGAATTATTTTGAGGATATGGTATAAAGAAAAGTTACTTACCTTATGGTGGAGAGTGTAAGATATATGAGTGATTATGCAAGTGTGGACTAAGTAAGTGATCAAACAGATCAGTATGATGTGAGTTCAAAGATCTAGTATTTAGATCTGAAGATTTTTGGTCTAGTCAAGAGGACAGAGAAGGAGTTTGTGTTATTACATTTCTATTATTCTACAAGGAATAATATAGAAATCATTTGGATAGTGTGTTCAATGGTCTTTCCCTACAGTTGTTTGGATAGTGGGTCCACTTGCCTTCTACAACTCCTAATAGGGTTGGACTCTCCAAATAGGGATTCAAAGTCTCATAACAAGGATTGATACGTACTAAATGTAATTCATTGGCTCCTAATAGAGTACATCCTGTTACAAGGAAATTTTATATTAGTGCATCATTTTATGGGTATCATCCCCACTAGGGTTTTCCCTCTCATCAAGGGTTTCCCTAGTTAACATATTTGGTATTATTGTGCCCATGTGTCCTCTCATGGTTTCTTATTATATTGTTGACATTTTTAAGGTTTAATAAGGTTCATAAAATTTATATTGATGTAATAAATGAGTCACCCCCCCTTAGTTATCTTAGTGGACTTTACTTTCTAACACTTGGTATCAAAGCATCAAGTCCTTGAAAGAAAAGCTTAACAACTTAAAGAGATTTATGGCAGGTCATTTCAGAAAATAAATTCTTAAGTTTTATGAGGTTAACTATAGCAACTAGAAAGAGAATATGATGAATCATTTTCTAATAATGGGTCTAGGATATTTTCTCATGACAAAGAAGGAAAAGAATATTGTGGAAGAAAGAAAACTTGAAGAATGTGGTGAAGTTGAAAGAGACCTATTTAAGTGAAATATTCTTGCCAAAGAAGCATTATTGTTAGATTTTTATGAGAATGAATACACTTAGATAAATCCTTAGAAACATCTCATAAAATTTGGATAGCCTTGGAATCTAATTTTGAAGGTGATAAGCATGCTAACAAACTAAGATTACAAAATTGGATATGTTTGTTTCAAGATGATAAGATGATTGAAGATGAATCTTTAAGAAGCTATATTGGTAGAATATCAAAAAATTGTTTTAAGAATTAATTCTTTAAATGGATATAAAGATGAAGATTAGATTATATGGAGGGTCTTGAAAACCTAGACACCACTATTTAGGAAGACAATGTAGATGATTGAGCAAGTGATACCTTGCACTAAAATTTTTACTAGAGAATCTCTTTTTAGAAGATTGGAAGCAAAAGAAGTGAGGTTGAAGTAGACTAGAGATTTTCCTAGAATGGAAACTTCTTACAGTGCATTAATTTTCTACCCTTCTTTATCAAGAAGTGCAAGAACCAGTGGAGACTATGCTAGTAACTGCAAATCTAGATCTAAGGGGAATAGAAGAATTTAAGAAGGAATTGCCTTGTTTGTAAGGAGAGAACTAGGTGATCAGAGAATATATAAATGTTGAACTTGCAATGAATTTGTTCATTATGCTTCTAAGTGTCTGATGGGGACACAACCCATGAACAGAATGGACACAACAGAAAAGGGAAATTGTATTAACTGAGAAAATAAGCTAGTACAAACAGTACAAAGAAAATAAACTTCAAAACATGCCCTAAGGGATTACAATAGCATAAATCTTGAGATAATTTCTGCTTTCAGTACCTCCTCTCAAACTCAACTCCGAACTGCCTTTTACAATGCCAAAAATCTCCTTAAATAGACCTCGAAGGGTTAAGGACTAGGAGTACATTCTAGAAAGTACTAGTAGGCATCCACCGATCAAATAGAAGGTTCCAGAAGCTGCATTAGAAGTCAGTGCAAATCTAGAAGAATCCAGAAACGGTACCCGAACTTTCGGGAGGCATAACTTTTGAACCGTAGCTCCGATTGACAAACCGTTTACATTTTTGAAAAGTTCTCTATAGCCCTATGGACCAGCTTTGCTCGTCCCCCACTTTTTGGCCCTTTTTGAGGTCATTTAATGCCCCTAACTTGACTTTGAAGCATTCTTAGGAGGTCTCCAAAACTCGATAAACTGCAATAACTTTCAAACCGTGGGGCCTTTTGACCTGATTCTTTTTTTGGAATGCTCTAAATCACATTTACATTCATCTAGCCAATTCATGCCTTCTAGGTCACCAAAATGATGGCCAAATTGCATGCTCCTATTTTTTTGGGATTTTCTAGCACACTGATAGTTGAACTGTGAGAGTTGGAACCTTTATTTGAACCAAATGGGTATCCAAAAAAGTAAAGACATGAAACAAAAACTAAGTCTAAGTACATTTTTTTGGGTGACACAGGATTTCCCTTATACCTCTGGATGCTCCTGCATCAGTGTCCAACAAGAGAGAAAATGTATAAGAAGAATTTCAACTCTAGAGGGCCTAGATATTGTTTGTATCCAAATGAAGATAATGAATTTGATGAAAGAGTTCAGAGTAGTAGTGATGATGAATTATAATTTGTAGTTGTTAAAGAAGAAGTCAGAGAAGAGAAATCCCTAGTTTTGTAGGTTGAAAAGAAAGCTGATTGGATCATAGATAGTGGTTATTTACATCATATGATTGGTGACTTGAATAAATTTGTTAAGTTCAATAGTCATGATGGAGGAATTGTTATAGTTTGTAACAATGCATCTTGTCACATCAAGGGAATAGGATCTATTACTCTTGATCGAAATACTAGCATAGATGATGTCTATTTTGTTTATGGATTAAAGCATAACTTATTTAGTGTTGGACAGTTGGTTGATAAGGGGTCACAATTCATAGAGAAGACATGCATTATCAAGGACAAGGATGGTAAGTTGATTGGGATTGGTACAAGATCTAGAGGTAATGTCTTTCAGCTACACCCTATAGAGATGACATGTTTGGTTGCAAAAGTGTATAACACTTGGTTGCGGCATAGAAGATTTTGTAATATAAAATTTGATAGTATTGTGAAGACCAGTAGTACATTTTATGTTAGAGATTTACCTAAAATTTTGAAGCCTAATAATGTTGTGTGCAAAGAATGTATTATGGCTAAGTAGAAGAGAGCTCATTCCTAGCAAGAAGTTTTCTACTGCAACAAATTTGGAGATTGTTCATACAGATCTAAGTGGTCCTATTAGGACAAGAGGATTCTATGGTTGAAGGCACTTCATGATTTTTGTTGATGACTTAACTAGGATGATGTGGGTAGCGTTCCTTAAAGAAAAGTATAAAGCATTTGAGAAGTTTAAGTTATTTAAAAATAGAGTTGAGAATGAATCTAGAGTGAAGAATAAATGTTTGAGATTAGATACAGGTGGAGAATTTACCTCGAATGAGTTTGACACTTTTTGTGAAGTGAATGACATTAAGAGATGCCTATCAACACCTAAGACCCTTGAGTAGAATGGAATTGGTGAATGAAGAAATAGGTTTGTAAGAAAAGTAGTGAGAGACACGATGTTTGATAATGTTACATCAAATACATTTTGGAGAGAAGAACTCAATCTAGCAATATACACAATGAATATAGTGCAAATCAGAAAAGGTACGAACAGGACTCCCTATGAATTATGGTTTGGACATGCACCTTCAGTGAAATATTCAAGATTTTTTTGAAGTAAGTATTATGTAAAGAGAGATGATGATATTGGTAAGTTTGATGCAATAAGCGATAAAATTATGTTCCTTTGCTATTAGTTGAAAATAAAAGCTTATGGATGTTATAATCAAAGAACTAAGACTATATTGTTGAGTGCCCAAATGTAAAAGTGGATGAAACGTTTGAAGTCAAAGAAATAATGTTGGATGATAATTTTGACCAAGAAGATGCTAATCCTAAACCTATCATAGAAAATTTTGAAACTTTCTTTGAGACTAAAAATGATTTGAAGAATGATGTTCAAGTTTTTCAAAAAAGAAAGAACTAAGTTGTCAAACTAGACAAGTAGTAAGAGTTGACTCAATAACCCCTACATCTAACATTAATTTGACAAATCATTACCCCACCAATTAGATTATTTGAAGCAAGGAAAAAGGAGTGATGATAAGAAAAAAAGTACATGAAGAATTATGATTTATTTCTCAAATTGAACCAAAGAGTGCAGATGAGGCATGCAAGAATGATAATTAGACTCAAGCAATCAAGGATGAACTGGATCAACTTGTGAAGAATGAGACATGAGAATTGGTTCCTAGACCTAAAGATAATAATTTAATAGGAAGTTTTTAGAAACAAGATGAATGAACAAGGTGAGGTTGTGAGAAACAAATAAGCTTGTATGTAAAGGATATTCACAACAAGAAGGTATAGACTATGAAGAAACATTTTCTCTTGTTTCCATAATTGAAGCAATAAGAATGTTCTTGACTTATGTAGCAAGTAAGAAGTTCAACATGTATCAAATGGATGTGAAGTCAGAATTTCTCAATGGAGAACATGAAGAAGAAGTCTGCATTGAGAAGCCAAAAGGATTTCCATTGACATTATAAGGAGACATGGTATGCAGATTAAGAAAGCATTGCATTGACTAAATCAAGCACCTAGAACTTGGTATGCGATGTTGGACAAGTATTTGGCAAAGTTGAGATTTACTAAAGTTACAATAGATATTAATCTAAAGTTGAGTGAAATTGCCAATGGATTATTAGTTATTATGGTATTGTGGATAACATAATATTTGGAGGTAATGATGAAGCAAGTGAAAATTTTGATTATGAAATGAATAATGAATTTAAATTGAGTATGATTGGTAAGATAAAATATTTCTTGGGTCTACAAATTGTGCAGAAAAAGGATGGTATTTTCCTATCACAAACTAATTATTTGAAAGAATTGTTGAAAGTATTTGACTTGGAAAATTACAAGCCTATTGGAACACCTATGATAAATAGTCATAAGTTATCTAGAAAAGATGAGATTATGGTTGAGCATAAGAAGTACAAACCCATGGTTGGAGGTTTGCAATATCTAACTCATACCAGACTAGATATAGCAAATGCAATTGGTATAGTTGTAAGATTTCAACTAGATCCTAGAGAAGCACATTATGCAACAATAAAAATAATATTCAGACATTTGAAGGGTACACCTAATTTTGGACTATGGTATGACAAATTGAGTGACTTTACTTTGTGTGCATATATTGACTCGGATTAGGAAAGCAATATGGATGACAAAAAAAGTACAAATAGTCTAGCATTTTTATTTAGAGGAAGATTGGTTTATTGGCTAAGAAAGAAACAAGATTGTATTTGATAGAGCACAATAGAAGTTGAGTATGTAGCTATAGCAAACAATTTTAATTAGATCATATGGATGAAACAAATGTTGAAGGACGTTGGGATAGAGTTTTGAGAACCTCTTATCATACATTGTGGTAACACAAGTATAGTAAGTATATCTAAGAATCATATAATACATTCTATGACTAGGCATATATCTATTAAGTATTTAATATTTTGAGAGATAAAGTTGTAGAGAAAAAAAATCAAATTAGAGTATGTGAATACAAAAGAGAAGATTGTAGACATTTTTATGAAGCCTTTGCTTAAGGATACATTTGAGTATTTGTGAGGTAGGCTTGGGGTTATGCCCCTGACTACTTATGAGTAGATGATGTTGATAGTACATCAATCTTGTGGTACAAAACTGTATTATTTACCTAGAGTGAATGTTGATGCTTCCTATATGGGGGGCTCATCTATGATGAGCTAAGTCATCAAGGACTCTTGGTAGCTAGCATGGAATAGTGTCTTTGGACACTTGATCTCATCAAAGACTTTGAGAATATGATTGACATATGTTGTGGTGTCCACAACACATGCCCCATTCCTCACTAGGAATGGGGACCCCCTACATTTTTTTTCAAAAAACTCCCAAACTCACAGTTCGAGAGTCAGAAGAAATTATTAGAGAGAAAGTATTAGAGTCATGAAAATTAGAAAAACACAAAAAATAAGAAAATTTAAAAAACAAAAAAAATTAAAATATTAGAAAAAACACAAAAAAATTTGAAAGAAAATAAATAAATAAATAAATTTGAAACTCCGCGCGCAGGATGCACGCCACGCACCCTGCCCAGCAGATGGGTTTTGTTTGAGTTTGCATCATGTGCTAGAGGTAATGTTTCCACACCTGCATGTGTTATGGCACTCCATGCATCATATGGCATTGTGTGCCCTTATTTGCCTCACCTTAGGCAATGTCACTCTGTGGGCTCTACCCCATTTCAGCATTGTGCACCTCAAACATGGCATAGGCTACACCCATTTTTTGGTATTGTGTGCTCTCATTTCGTATATGGCATAGGTTGTGCCCATTTTTGGTACTAAATGCTCCAACCCTCATGCATTGCTTGTCCAGCCATGCTTCATACATATGTGTTGTAGCCCTCATGCACCACTTGTTCGATCGCACTTCATACATAGGCATTACAACCCTTGCATGTCGCTTGTTCGGTCGTGCTTCATCCATGGTGCAACAACCCTCACATGCTGCTTGTTTGGCCGCTCCCATGCATCACTCATTCAGCCACGCCTATTTGTTGCTTGCTCGGCCCCCATTTATGCACCCTTAACACACACTTCACCCGCACAATGTTTAGTTTTCCCTCCTATGTTGTTGGCTCGCACACCTACTCCACCTGTGTGGATCTGCAATACCTTCTTGCATCCATTTTTTTAATGTACATTTTATTTCATTTTGAATACATAAACCCAAAAAATATATAGAAAAAAAATTTAAAATATATATATATATATAATTTAAATATATATATATAATTAAAATATATATATATAAATTTAAAAAATTAAAAATATATATATATATATATATATATAATTTTGAAAATAAAATAAAATAAAAAGGGATAAAGTGGAAAAAAATGAAAATAAATAAAATGCCCAAATGGGACATTTTTTTTTTTCCCTTAAGCTTATTTCAATTCATAGTTTTTACATTTTTATCTTTGACTAATAAATTTTTTTCTCACAATGTGTAGGTGATTAAATGGTTTCCACATGCAAAATGGCACACAAACCTGTAGTCTTCAAATTCCAAGGTGTACCTTCAAAGTCAAGATTCCACAATGATTGCATAGAAATTAGAGATACTGACCTCTAACACATGGATCTAGGAGAACTCCTAAGAATTTGCAACAAACCAACAGAGAGGTCAGCCTTGGTATCTGCACTAATCCATTCTGGGTTGGTGAATGGAACGTCACATCCTGTGTCAATACAATCAGTAGAACTAATCATGGCTCTGTCACAACATTTTGTTCCTAATCAAAGGATAGTCAAGAGTGTCACTGGAGAAGTGGTGTTGGATCGAGGGTCTTCCATCTTCCTAGAGCCAGTCAGTTTATTAGAATCTCCTATACAATAGCTAAGAGATGGTACAGGGAGCATCAACAGGAAGCAATTGACATCATATAGTCATCATACCTCATCAAGAAGCCACCTCAAGGAAGGATAATGAGTAATGTGGATATGACTCGGGGATATATGAAGGAAGGCATTGGGTACTCTACATTCTCCTGAGTAGATTCATGGGCTTACCTACAATAGGCCACCTCAGTACCTTTATGGTCAACTTCATTGAGACCATCAGATAGGCGAAGATGCCACTAGACTGGACCACCATGCTAAGTGAGAACTTGTGTGAGCAACTAAGGATGGTGAAGGAAAAGAAGAAGTTTTACATGATATACCTACTTGTAGCAAGGGTGAAAAACTATGTCATTTTGTATAGAAGAGGCAGTTTGCAGGATCCTTGTGCCTAGCCATATATAGTTTACCCTCAACTGGTGAAGAAGAAGCTCTTAGCACAAAGTAAGGAATATAGAATCGTGAATGGTGTTTTCATCTTTGTGATCATTTGATTCATTGAGGGAGACTGTGGGAAGAGATTATCCGATGAAGCCAAAGCACAAGTCATAGCTCTCAAAGCCTACTTCATCCAGTTCAAGACATTCACATATCTTTGGGTAGTTGATGCATCCATTAATCCTAAGAAGCTTCTGAGATACCCAAGTGACAAGTTGGTGTTGTTCGAGATTTCTTGGAAAACTAAGTCAGCCTATGTGAAAATAAAGAGATAACAGAGACCTTGCTAGGTATGGCCATTGGTCATTGGACCATATCAGGTGAAGAGGAAGCAAGATATTCTATCCTTTGAGTGGGAGTGGGAGAACTATCCTCTTGAAGAATACAATTCTCCCCAGCCATATTTTGACAATGTTGGGAAAGTGGAGATTCTAGCTGTAAGAGACTTCCATCATGAGGATGTTGTTTAAAATCACTGGATGAATGCCACAAATGACTATGATGTTTGCATTAGGGACTATTGAAGGATGACTTTGTATCTAGCAGAAAAGGCTCTCCAGTTGAACATCCTAAAGGAGATAAAACAATAGGATTCTAAGGAATTGTTGGACTCCCTATTTAATTTAGAAAAAATTTGTGAAAGACCCATTATGAATGTTGAGGTTGACAAGGAGGAGGCCGATGATATTAATCATTGAATGAGGCATGTAATCAAAATGACAAAGGACTGGATCAAGAAGCTTTTTCCACTTGATCCAATTCCTAACACTATAATCTTCCATGCACATGCTCACCCAGAAAGAGGTAGAGGAAGGAAAGTAATGATTCCTACCTTTGCAGCTCAGTCTCCTATCAAGCCAAAGATAACATACCAGCTTGATCACCTAGTTGCATATTATCACCCTGCTAAAAGGAATAGAAAGAACAAAAGAAAGAGGACATCTCCTTAGAGGATTCAGATAGAATAGGTGCCTCCCTAGTAGAAGGAACAAAATCCACAAGGGTCCAAAGATACTGGAGCTACCCTAGTCTAGGATGAACTATAGTTGACTCCCATTGTGTCTAGCCAACCAGAAGAGGGAGAGATTTCGTAGGTCTCCATTCCTCCTATGCAAGATGAGCTAGCTTCTCCTTCTAACTCCAAGAAACATAAGAAAATAATTAAGATTCAGATGAATAAAAGGAAAAGGATCAGTAGAAGATTAGTGCCTAATCCATCTATTCCTAAAATTATTTTGGAAGGAGATGAAGAGGAACAAGTGCCCCTATAAGGAAGAACTCAGCTAAGCCATAGAGTTGCAACAGAGAAAGAGTGTCATGAGTACCCTGCCATCCACTCAAGTAGAACCATTAGAGCTCTCTTCTTCAAAAAATGAAGTATAGTCGTGGATGGATGAGTAGAGTGAAGAAAGTAGTGATGTTTTCTCAATGTCAAATTTTGATTTCATGCCTATAGGTACAGAGTTGATCAGGGATAAGATCAGGTACACCCCTATAGGTGAACCTAAACAATAAGATTGGACAAAAATTCTACCAAATACATAGGGTCCTAATCTTACTCCTCTATCTCCACCACGAGTTATAGTGGTAGAACAGGGCTCGGTGACTTCTCCATCTTAGAGTTCAGAGGAAGAGCATGTTTAGAAGGAACCATTATCAAAGGAGAGACTAGAACAAATGGTGACTAGTGAAGTGTCAGAAGGAAAAATGGTGGAATATTCTCAACCACTTTCGCAAGACACTAAGGTTTAGGCTACAGGGTCTACTGAGACTAAGACTACAAAAGAAGAGCCCTCCCAATAGGATATGACTCCAAGTAGGAGCGATAAGGGGAAGGAGATAGCAAAACATACTCCATCATCAAGAGCCAAGTCCTTAGTATGCATCCCTAGATGGATTTGAAAGGAAATAATGAGGATTACTAAGCCTCAATTTTTTTCTTCAGAGGAAGACATTTGTGACATTGTAGAGATCTTGAACAAACTTGAGTCTCCATCACATGAGGCAACACCATTGGCATTTGTCACTAGCATAAGGAACCAAGATTTATTTGCACAAGTGGCTCTCTCTCTTGAAGGTACAGATGCAGAAGGCCTTAGCCTCAAGGATTATGAGTTAAAGGATGTTATGTTGGGAAGTCCTACATAGGATTCAACCCAACAAATAATGACTATGGGTGTCAAAGAGATCCTCAAGTACATGGAACAAGAGGAGATTGAACTCCAAGCACTTCAAAGGCAAGTTGAGATCCTAAAAGGATTTTAGCAGAAGTCGTTGGTCCTCTAGATCCTGAACACCCTAAGAAAACTTTGAACATTGTACTTAGAGAAGGGGGAGGTGTGCAACTTGACCCATTTTTGAAGGTTTTTTAGAAATGGTGAGAAATTTTTGAGGAGAAAGGTGATACAATTATCATAGGGAATTTGAAGTTATTGCATGCTACATAGGAGAACATGAATAGGATCATGGAAATTTTTAAGTAGGACTTCAGTATCATGGATGAGGTACGGGCCTAGAGTAAGGATTTGCAGACTCTACAAGCCATAAAGGGCCAAAGATATTAGGTTTTGATTGATGTATATACTGGAGAAGAATTAGATATTATTGATGATTGGATAGAGAAAATAGCAGATAGCAATAAAGTAATGAAGACATTACATGAGGAGATTCATCAGCTCAAGGACCAAGCTCAAGAACAAATTTTGGAAGAAAAAAGACACTACAGTGATGTATGCTTGGATATTTTTGAAGATGAGGAATGAAAAAATTTGTTACCTATAGAGACAGTAGTGGAAAATTTTAGGAAGATTTTTGTGGATGTTGATGATGATGAAGACATCTGACAAGCCTTCGGGACAAAAGAAGCCTTGTTAGAGTTTGATACCAAACTCAGAGATTTAGTAGAGACTCAAATTGAGGTGGACAACTAAAAATAGAAGGTCGAAGAAAAGTATGAGGCTTTAGATCTTCTAGATGCGGCTAAGATAATGGAGATGATAGAGAAATTCAAGGGCAAACATTCAAACATAGCTTTGGGATGAAGAAGAACAAAACCCAAATGCCAGAATTTTAATTTTGACACTTAGTAAAATTTTGAGATTTTTGACCCTGTCAAGGTCTATAGGTGCCTAGGTCCACAGCTCCACAATTCATAGCTGCACTGGTAGTTAACTGCTTGTTCCAAAAATAGTATTTTTCATGCATCAAGAATGCATTCTGATGACAGTTTAATCTTGACACGCACCTAGTAAAGGACCAACTTCTATTTTTGGCACCTCCAAACACTCCTACTTCTACTGAAGGATTCGTCATAATTTCTCTCTCATGCTTTCTCTGTTTTTGACATGTAAAGGGCTCATGCATCCAATTAATGAATAAAATATGTATGGAGTCCCTCTAAGCACTAGATTAATTGTTAGTCTATATATATTTAGTTTGTTTTAATGTTTTAAAAATATTTTATTGCATGAAGACATCTCTCACTCTCAACACAAATTGAGGAGACAATTTCTTATAAATACCCTATTGTAAAATGTAAAAAGAGCTGCCATTATTATGCAATAAAATTATTCTTTTGGTGCTTGCATTTGGAGTGTAGTGAAACTTGCCTGAATGTGTCATTTTTTTGTGAATTTTGTTCATGAGATTGTGATTGAGCCAAAGGTTTATTGCAGTGTTTCTAGTTGTGTGATCTTTTAGTTCTAGTGGTTGCTACAGATTTATGAATTTTTTTGATGTAACGAGCTTGAGAAGAGATCATCAAATTGTGCCTACATAGCCTTTTGTCTCACATGAGCGCACTTTTTGTGGCCTTGTGATTTGATAAAAGGTGAAATATCATACGACTGTTAAACTTTCTCACTGACGATTGCATCACTAGATTCTAGGAAGCACTTCTCCTATTTTCATTGGTTTCCTACCAATTTCTTCGAGAGTTTAACTTGCAACGTGTTGTTTTATATAGCTTATTTCCATTTAGGATTTCAATTTCATGTTGTTTTCTTTCAATTTCATTATTTTCTTTGCTAACCCTTTGTTAGAATAGGAACTCATTTTAGTTACACTATTAGAATTGCATTCATTAAAAAACTAGAAAATACAAAAATATTGTTCTTTTGTGTATGATTTTGAGACAAAAAATAGATTTACTTCATTCCAAGATTATAATCAGAACCAACAAAAGCTTCCTCATGAACAATCACATTTATCTTCAACTAAGTGGATTTTGGTACATCACAAGACAAATACTCAACCTTGGAGTTGATCCCCAAAAGATTAGCTTTTTAAGAGAGGAATTGCACAATGGATTCTTGTCATTGACCTCATGCATAACGACCACCCAACACCATAATGAAGCCTTTTTAATTGATGTCAATGGGGGAGATGATAACATGAAAACCATCTTCTGATACTATGGGGGAGATGTGTATTAATGGGGGAGAGATATACTAAAGGAAGATTAGAACCACATTGAGTTATATCAATGGTGGAGAATTGTCAACAACTAATTCCCATCCATGTAAGAATGAGATAGCATAGATCAAGAGTTATTCCTACCAATTTCAAATTTTATTGATGAAGAAGATTTGAAAAGAAGAGAGAAACAACAACAAAGCTAGATTTGGTAATCATGGAACTTAGATGTTTTTCATCTATCTTGCCATCAATGCCAAAGAGGGGATATTTTTAGCATGAATGGTGATGGTATTCTTTTGGGGAAGTATCTTAAGAATTGGAGAGTTCATTAGCATGATTTACATATTGCATTCATGACTATGTTTTCCATTATGTCAACATAGTATTATTTCTATAAAGACTAGTTGAGCAGATAATAGAGAATGAGGTCCTATAATTTGTTTATTAAGGATGGGGTTCAGTACAATTGAGGATATGTTCTACATTGTGCTATGATAAAGTGGAAAAGTATGCATGCAAAGAGACAAAGACATGTGAGAGTTATTCAAGAAATACAAACGAGAGGGTGTAGACAAAGTACATGAGCAATAGTTTTTGATTACTGGATTGTATCTCTTAATAGGGATAGAATCATAATGAGCGAAGTTAGACAGTGATAATAACCTAATGATGATATTTGTGAGTGCACAAGATCAAAGGGTGCACATGTGAGAAGTCATATTTACTATAAGCCGACAATGTTTTGTAATTGTGAAAAACTTTTAATAAATTCTAGTATATTAATGAGGTCCTATTATAACTAATTAGGAAAGCCTCAAGGCTGACTCAATGAATTAATTTGAGGATATGATATAAAGGAATATTTTTTTCCTTGTGGTGAAGAGTGTAATCTATGTGAGTGATTATGCAAATACAAATTAAGCAGCTAATATGAAAAGTTGGTAAATGTGAGTAAGCTATCAAAGCAATTAGTGTGAAGAAATTTTGAGGATCTGGTATTAAGATTTGAAGAGGTTTGGTTTGGTCAAGATGATAGAGAAGGAGTTCAGTTGTCTTTCCTTGAAGCTATTTGGACAGTGGGTCCATGTTCCTTCTACAAATCCTAATAGGGTTGACACAACTCCTAAGAGAGTTGGAATCTGCTTACAAGGATTAAAAGTCTCCTAATAAGGACTGATATGTACTAAATGTAATTCATTGGCTCCTAAAAAAGTCCATCCTCTTTCAAAGAACTTTTATATTAGTACATCATTTTGTGGGTATTGTCCCCATAGAGGTTTTCCATTCGATCAATGCTTTCCCTAGTAAAAATATTTAGTGTTATTGTTTATGTGTATCTTCTTATGGTTGTTGACTATATTGTTCACATATTTAGGGTTTAATACCTCTCAATTATCTTGTTGGACTTTACTTTTTAATAACAAGATGTGAAAGGTTATTACCTATGATATACAAGATGGTATCTAGGTGTCTCCAAAGTAATTAGAGATTTTTTAATGAAGAATGGTTGCTCAATTCACTGCTCAAATGTTTTCCTCCTCTTAAAGTAACATTTAGGCTATCCTATTAATCTTGCAAGTTTTTCATGAATATAAAACTCTCTTATGAAAAGATTCCTATTTCTACAAACCTATAAATGGCTTTGTCTAATCATTCCTTACATTGCTTGATGTAGGGGAACCTACCTTGTTTATATTGTGGGAAAAATATATTTTTGTGTATCCCATCTTTTAGGTTGTATTCATTTTTCTCTAGTTTGTCCTTATGATTGTCTCCTCTATGTGACTTTACTATGTTCTATGGATAAAGAACTAATTCCCTATTGAAATTCAACATTCATTCAGTGTCTGTCATGATCCTTGTTCCCAAATATAGCTAGCTATTGGACCAAATTTTAATATAGCCCAAATTTGAACTTTTATATTGAACCATCTTGTCCCAAAATCTATTGAGACTAGATTTTTGTAAGTCTTAAATAATTTTTTATATTAAAAAGAGGTCAAATTAGGTGACTTGCCTAGAGAAACAAACCTCAAATGTTTCCATTATTCTGAATTCTTATTATTGTCACATTTTGTTTGTCTTATTTAAATTTCATAGATAAGTCTTTAATGATTCAGAATTATTGATATCTTAAAAGTTTGAACTCTTAGAATGATAACAAAAGAAGAAATCAAACAAACAATTCCATTAAGCATGTGTCAAGGACAATTGTACACTGGAAAGATGTTATGGTAATATGAGACCATTGATATTGAAACTTCAAAAAAAAATATATTGAGCATGGAATAATATAGAATATGTGTGAAGTGAATTGTTATTGATCTCTTGAGATTCTAATGCAAGTCACTAAATCATTTAATATTTTTTTCTATAAGTTGTACAAAATGTAAAACTACCAACATATTTCATTGGGAATGAAGAAAAGTCTACAAGAAAGTCACTTTGAATTTTTTGGTGTTTAGGGGAGCTAAACAAGCTTGAAAAATTTCCAATCAATGATTTTCACATCTAGGTACATTTCAGTCATAACTAGCTTATATATATATATATATATATATATATATATATATATATATATATATAAGTCGAGAGTTATCCTTCTCGAGTCGCCTATTGCACTTAGTTAGATTATGAAAATAGGCGCCTCGAGAAGGATAACTCTCGGCTTTTTTATATATATAAAAATATATATAAGCTAGTAGCAGACGCGACGCACAATTAATAATGTTATTTGTTTAAATATATTATATTTATTTTTCTATTTTTAAAAATATTATTTTAATTTATTAAGGTTATTTAATTATTAGAATTAATAATTTTAATTATTAATAAATATTAAAATAAAATTTGGCATAATGCATTTGAATAATTAATTTTGAATGACTTGATAAAATGTTAATTTTTTAAAGGGTTAGTATCAATTTTATATTTTTATACTTAAATATAGACGAAATAAAGTCAATAGAAATAAAGTTTAGTTCAGTACACATCGATTTGTGTACCTGCCAAACATCTTTTTAAAGATAATATCATTCGTGTTTTTGTTCACCTAGCACGCTTCTTGTGTCTTGGTTCTTCCATAACTACTGCTTCATTTTACGTATATTATCTCAATTTAAATCAAAAATTCTAGACTTACTTTTCGGTTCACTCCCAGTGAAATATATTGAGATAGAAAAGAAAATACCCCTTCCCCCCACACACAACTGATAAAGATATCCCTCAAATACCAAATAAAACAACTATAGAAAGCATAAAAATTGAGAAAAGAACCTAGATTTTAGATGCAGAGAGAGGAAACTGAAGCCTCTACTTCAACACCAAAAATAGGAGCTCAATATTACTCCAAATTAATTCTAGATCTAGAAAGTATACAATAAATCATGAACTTTTTTTTAAAAATAGCATTGAAATATGTGTCCATATGAGCCTAAATGAAGCCTTTGAAGGTGCAAAAAGTTGGATTTTTGAGTTGCAGAAAAATTAAGGAATAGAGATGTCAAGCTTCCTGCACCAATGTGTAGATCACAAAATTCTACCCCAAAACAAAAAAAAAATGCTCGAAAAAATGAGTATGTATGAGGGAGATATCGCTATTTCAAAATCACCTCTGTAGTTATTTTTCTGAAGCACCACCATCACACCTCCAAAAAATAAAGAAAAAAGCCCAAAAAATGTCAAATATATTATGTCAAACCCTCTTTCTCTTTTTTCTTCAAACACTAAAAAAATGCTCTTCCTCCTAATTGAAGAAAAAATCATAGACAAACTAGGGTTTGTGTCTCTGAATCACAGCTTCAAAAATCCTTCAACCAAGAAGTAGTAGGGAGGCTTTAATACAATGTAGAAGTTGATGAAAGCCAACTTCACAATGCACCAGGATCACTTGCATGCAAATAGCTTGCTGAAGAGAAACCAAAGAAGAAGGAACAAGAGCTTGAAGCAATTCAACAAAGTGAGAAAAGATATTTCACAATAAGAAAATGATATGAATTTACAATGAGTGAGACCAAATATAAAGGCCTTAAAGAAGCTTGTAGAACAAGTTGGAAAGTGCTAGAAGATAAGGTTGACAACTAAGCATATGTCCACAAAAGGTGGAATATCCTCGATCAAGGTGAGGAGATAAGTATGACTTAGATAGGAACAAACTCCCGTGTTGTCAGCAACTCATCAACTACAACTAATAAATAAATGCATTAGCCTAAGTAAACTTAAGTAAAAGAATAAATAAATAATAAATAATTATTTATTCTAACAAATACAACCAATAGTCTTATAGAACCATAGGAGGTGATTAAGACATGTAGCGAACCTTGTGAGGGATAATGGCCAACTGCTAATAGACATCACCTCAAAAGGCTAAAGAAATTGAAGAAGGAAATCTAGAGAGACCAAAAATTGAAGAAAAATGAAAAAACAAGACAAATCAATATTTTTTTTTTAATACATAGCTTAAAGATATTAAATATTCAAAGACTAAATATCATCAACTTGAGAAGTAAATTGATATTCTCAAAGGTGAGTGTGTAGAAAAAACTTACATCTTGATAATATTTATGAACAAAGTCATAAACTAGATGTGAAACTAAAACTATATAATTCTTAAGGTGACATGTCAAGAACCAAATATTTATGATGGTGAATATTCTAGAACACCAAATGTGAAATAAATACAAAATCTTATTCAGAACACTATTTAGAATGAAGGATATAAAGAGTAGACAAAGAAGATCAAAGAGAGATGATTTCCATGCAATATGTATGGACATAATAAGAGACATGGAAGGGGTGGATCTTATAGTAGCCCTTTATTTTTTATTATTTCAACTTTTTGATTTATGGACATAAGTCACGAGATTAAAATGGTAGATATAATTTGATAAATAGAAGAGAAAATAAATGATATAATGTAAAGGTAAGGATACCTATTGTAAACAACAATTTTATATCTATTGCAGTCACATTTTAAAAATGAAACAACTCTGGACATATTCCTAGATATTTTAGGTTTAAAATGAATTGGAATTTACCAAGGCATGGAAGCTTAATTATCACATAATACTGGCTTATATATATTTTTATATATATATAAAAGCTAAGATTTATTCTTCTTGAGGCACCTATTGCACTTAGTTAGATTATGAAAATAGGCGCCTCAAGAAGGATAACTCTCAACTTTTTTATATATATAAAAATATATATAAGCTAGTAGCAGACGCGGTGCACAATTAATAATGTTATTTGTTTAAATATATTATATTTATTTTTCTATTATTATTTTTAATTTTTAAAAATATTATTTTAATTTATTAAGGTTATTTAATTATTAGAATTAATAATTTTAATTATTAATAAATATTAAAATAAAATTTGGCATACTGCATTTGAATAATTAATTTTGAACGACTTGATAAAATGTTAATTTTTTAAAGGGTTAGTATCAATTTTATATTTTTATACTTAAATATAGACCAAATAAAGCCAATAGAAATAAAGTTTAGTTCAGTAAACATTGATTTGTGTACCTACCAAACATCTTTTTAAAGACAATATCATTCATGTTTTTGTTCACCTAGCGCGCTTCTTGTGTCTTGGTTCTTCCATAACTACTGCTTCATTTTACGTATATTATCTCAATTTAAATCAAAAATTCTAGACTTACTTTTCGGTTCCCTCCCAATGAAATATATTGAGATAGATTAGTTCACTAATTTTAAAAGTATGAAACAAAATCAAATTAATATTGGATGATAATTAGAATAAGTAAATTATATTCATTGATTTTTTTCTTTCAAATTATATAATGAATCTTTTATTTAATAGTTTAAATAAAGAAAAGTTATCCATAATATTGTCATCAAATATTAAGAGACATTGAAGCAAAAGTAAATATAATTTGTAAATAGAAAGTGATATTACTGAATGAATCATTACAATTAATTAAGATCTATAAAAATAAAATATCATGAAAAAAAGATAGGGTTTCTCAAAATAGAATAAATTAAAATGAAGAAAGTTTTCTTTATCATTTATCATTGTATGATGAAGACATTTTTAAAACATGGAATATAGTAGGAAGTGTTACAAACAAAATACTAATGTGTCCAAAAAGACTTCTACAGACATAACATTTAAGAATAACATATCACATTAACTATTTTCAAGGTGCTTAAGTTTATTTTCTTCATCCTTGTGCTTGGAAATTTGTCTACCCTTTTTCATTTTCTAATAACGATCATATGTGAAAGGAGGCATTATTCTCAAACACTGGAGAGATTTTATATGTGAAACTGCCACAAATGTCAATCCTACTCTTTCTCTTGGTCCTATGTCAATTGTTGGTTTGGGAAGAGTCAATCCCTGAGATTTGTGAATAGTCAATGCCCATGCCAACCTCAATGGCAGTTGAAGTGTTCTACCCTTCTGTATAGGTGGTATTGGAATTATCTTTGGATTATGATCTTCGAATGGTAGTCCTGAATAACCATCAAACTCAACCATCACATATGTTGGAGGCTCAGGCGGAACACTGCCTTGCTTGTAGACAATTTTTTGAATGTATCTAAGAGCCCCATTTACAAGACCAACCTCTATCCATAGATTTGAAGTTAGCATGACCCTTGAATCCTTATAGATTAACAACTCCAGATCAAACTCATCATTTGAACAGTCATCTATTGTATTCATAGTACCTGCTTTTGATGCAACACAACGTGCAACAGGATGCTTTAATGAATGTAGCATTTTTTTATTATGAGCATGAACATTTTCATTTGTTGAGAAAAAATGAACATCATTATCAAATTCAAAATTTGTTGCAACATCTATGTTGATAGAGGTCCTTGACATTAGCAACCTCCAATCATCAATTTGTGGGTTTGCATCTCTTAAATTCGTCAAAAGTTGTCGAAATCTTTGTTTCTCAATATCTTCCCCATCTTGTCTGAATATCTTATCTAATGTGACAACAGTGTTCAATTCTTGCCATAGCAACTTTGCGCACTTATTACTATCATATGCTGCTCTATCATTGACAGGGGGCAACTGGCCCAAATCTCCCACCAATATTATAGATACACTTGAAATACAATTGAGGAAAATAATTATTTTAAAAACTATGTATTGATTCATGTATTTGATTGAAATACAATATATTTGATACATGTGTTAGTTGTTCATGATATAAAAATAGAATCGTTACCTCCAAAACTTATATGTGCAAATTGTGGGAATGCTTGGCATACTCGTGAATCTATATTTTCCAACATGTTTTGACCAATGAAGCTCATTTAAGCAATCAAAATATATTTTATATGTGACATTTCTTATTGAAAACTTGCGAGTCTTGCTCCTTCCAACTAAGAAAAATCTCTTATTGGTATCATCAATTTTGAATGAATTGTAGAAGCTCCTATATTGAATGTTGCAACTCCTGTTGGTGCAAGTAATAGAAGTGGAGAAGGGGAGGGCATTGTTGCATTTTGAAGAGATTGACTAATGGCACCAATTAGATATGGTTTTCCTGTTCCTTCTGTTCCTTGAATTATCATAAACAATGGTTCTGCATTTTGATTTCTATGGTAGTGTGTCATGATTATGTTGACTGCCTTTTTTTGTTTCTCACCAAGGGTCGTGTAGTTTATACATTGACGAATTTCATCATAGATAAGGCATCCATGATTCTTCATGTTACTTATGAAATTGATTGCTCTGGCGGTGTACTCTTCTCCTTGATAATCAATAGACCAATTTGTTTGTCTATCAACATCTCTTCTCCCCAACATGTCTATTTTCGAGAAATGTATATTTTGACCCTGGTGCAACCTAGATATAATCTCCCATTCATGTTCTGTAGTATTTCTATGAACATCTTGATTTTCTTCAGTTTCAAAATCACTTGGGTTTTCAACATTTTCTGCAGACATTGTACGTTGAACATGCCAAGGGTTGTAATTTAATGTCTCCCAATTTTGTATGATAGAGACATCATCATGACCAATATCTCGTTCAATAGCACAGAACGGCTTGTAGAGAAGTAACTTTGATAAACAAAACTCAATCCATTTACCTGATTAACATGAAGGGATAGATACAAACCTTGGAAATACTTTGACAATTGCAGCTTTTTCCCTAGGCTCCCATTTGTTGTCTCTTTTTCTCTTAGGATTATATATCCAGGATCTAGCTACATCAATTAATATAACACCTTCCATACATAATGGCCTTTTTTTATAACCATCAATGAAATATTTTGTTTGTTCTTCATTGTTCTCTTCATCATTTTCATTTTCATTATTTAGAGTTACAAGTTTGAACATCTCAAGTGAGACATTTAGATGGAAAAATCTTCTACTACACTCCACCAATGGAAGCTCTAATAACATATGGCAAGTTTCTTGAGCACCAATGTCTCTCTCTACTATTGTCTCAGTTAGAAGCCTCTTATATACTCATGCTGCTAAATCATCTGGATTTTCCATATTGGATAGACACATCAACATTTGTTGGTATGTTTCTGAGCTTTTCTCTGCTTTTGTTGCATACTTGGCGATATATTTTATGACAGCATGTTTGGAAAGAACAGGTTGCCAATCTATATTTGCTCTCCACAATTGTAGTATGTAGCGATTATGTGAATTGACTCTATCATCATTTCTCATCGGTTCAAATTTCTTTTCCCCTATTTCCATGTCTTCATATAATTTTGATCCTCCTAGGTTTAATGGCCAGGGAGCATTATACCTACACTCCATGTAAGAAATATTATATTAAGCCCTGTCATTTTGTAGTAATTATTTATATATATTTAATTATTCATTGGGATGAAATAATTACCTGCAAACCATCTTTCCCTTTTTTTTTCATAGGCATGCACCCTCCTTACAAATTGTGTGTCGCTCCACACAGTTTAATATTTCTTCATAGTCACGGTCCAAATCCACCTCTAAAAGTTGTCTTGTGTTTTTGAGACATGGATGTTGTTGAAAATTGACCAATGCCTACAAATCATGGTAAGAATAAATAAGTACACTAATTAATATCACATTACAACAATATATATAAATATTTATTAACATGCATGTATATTTCATTGATGAGGATCATTTCTAGGGTTCCATGCATGAACAATGGAGTGAAAATATCTTTCAGCACTTCTTCTTTCCTCCTCATTTGACCAGTCAATTTTATCCACATCAAGTGCTCCTTCAATCCATATGAATCCATGTATGTGTGGGGACCCCCTATGTTGCCATTCATATCTACAGCAAAAGTCCTTGACATTCATTCCCTTTTCTAGAATTTCTTTTCAAAACATTGAGTTTCTTAAGTGCATATAGTGTGTGATTATGTGAGGATAGTCAATAATATTTTGTCTTCTCCAATTTTGAGCTTCTCGTGGATCAGTTGGCATTGTTCCTAGCATAAGTGCATGCAAATCAAGCCAATACATATCCGCTGCACTCAATGTGAAAAATATTGTAGGAGTACCAATTTGATAAAGCAAATCTATCAATTCTGCATAAGATTTAGTCCAATATGATTGTGTTCCCCTTAAAGATGTCCCAAACCGCATCAATTTATTTTCCAGATTAGAGTGGGGTGTGTTTTCCATATGTTGTCACAACTCAAGGATGGTAATGGACATATCTTTAAAGCTTCTTTTCACAAACACTGACGATGAGTTTTGTGCACGATGTCTCATTATCATGTTCAACACAAAATATCTAAACTTGGGATGTTTGCCAAAATGATGATCTCTATAACACATCAGAAGTTTCACAAATTCATGAAGATAGACTTGCCATAATCGTGGCTCTAACAAATCATAGCTTCCATCAAGAAATAGTGTTGGAAATTCCATATCAAGTAATCCTAATGTGACATATTCATTAATGGGAGATACACCTATACTTGGCCAATCTATCAATGATGTTGGATGCACATCAGGGTTATTGACCCATGCACAAATAAGTTCCATTTCTTTTCAGGCATTAGGTGGTCTTGAAGCCATTGATGTTGTATGATCTATTATATTTCCTTCATCTAACTCCATGACTGGACCAACAAAAATAATCTCATTTGCATCTAAATCAAATTCCATATTGACTGTCTTTAATCTGGCAAAGATATTTTCATCTACATTTCTAGGTAGATCATTGAGAGCATTTTCATTAATTTGGACATCTGAATAAAATTTATCATGGTCTACTTTTTATTTGAGTGCTTTGTAGACATGATCCCTATTCATAGTAAAATTATAGTTTGTTCCATGTTGATCTCTTCGTCTAACAATAATAATTGGAAAATTGTCTATTGTGTGTGGAAATATATTGGAAACGTGTTCTATATTTTGTGGGAAACTTATTGTATGCCCTTTATATTTATATTGACCACCTCTCGCATGTGTAACTTGAAGTATGGGACTGACACATGCAATTAACATTTCCTCAACTTGGGTCAAGTTTACAAGCTCCTTAGGTTGTGGCCCTGGATCCATATTATTTAAAGAAGGAAATCTATTGTTTCCTTTTTCTTGTCTACATCTATTGCATGCTGGACCTTTTGACGTACAGAACACTTTCATTTGTAGATAGCTTTCCTGACAAATATAACACATATGTGGCATTCTCAAGCTATCTAGTTGTTGTCAAAACTGCATTTGGAATGTATAGAAATTATCCTGAAGAAATTCAGTTGGGTTTTGTATGTTTTCTCTATTGCCTTGTCCACCTAAATTTATCCTGTTTTGGCTTGTAGGATGAGACACTTTAGGAACACACTCTATTGTTCTGGAATTTTCATTGTGGTGACTCATTTCCACAAATGCAGTTAATGCTTGATTGTACCTCTCACTTGATTCAAAATCAACTTCATGTCTCCCTTGTGTTTCAAAATTAGATACTTCATCGGATGTTCGTTGACGAATAATTCTATCTCTATTATGTAATTCCAATTCTTGTAATGGCAATTCTGCCCTTCTTCTAGCATAATTTAGTCGTCGAACTTCATTGTTTCTTCTTCTTTCTTCTTCTCTTTCAGCTTGTGTCATTTGTTCTCATCGTTGTCTGCGATACTCTCTTTGGTATTCTCTCTGGTATGCTCTTCATTGCTCCATTTGATATTGTCTTCTTTCTTGATCCGATTGGAAATTCATACTTGATATATTCAGTTATATGAAATAAATTTGTAACCAAACATTAAAAAAATAGTAGATCTAGTAAACTATTTTTTATAAAATTGGTTTAAAATATCACTTAAATTTAGTGGCATTGTGTTTCAGATAAGATAGATATTTATTCATTTCTAATTAATATTTGAACAATTCACACATACATATAGAAAGAACTTTTTGTGTGGGTAAGAGAAGAAGATCTACAAATATACTAAATACCAAATAGTCTTGTATGTATAATACTAAATTTATTTAAGAGAAAGGAAAAATAACATACATTCATCAAAACTAATAAGTTTTTGATTTGGAAGATAGGTTTTACAGGGATCCTGAAACCCAAAGTTTTACAGAAATAAACAACTTAAAAGCATAAAAGTCAGAAAAAACAAGAACAGCCACAAAAGGCCAGAAACAAAAAGGCCCGAAACCAAGGAAGCAAAGGCTAGGAACAGAGCCTGGTAGGCAAACTAGTGCCCCTTCTTCTCCATTTCCTGTAGGATTTCTCCAGTGTCGCTTTCCTTCTGGATGGCTTCCTCCTCCTGGGTCGTGGGGGGGAAATGCTTCTGGTCCCCCTGGCTTTCCTGGATTCCAGTCTCTTTCTGAGGATCCTCCCAGTTGGTTCCATTCTCTGTACTCTGCTCCATGTTCCCCACAAGACTGGCATTGGTCAGATAGTCCCCCAGATTGACAATGTTTTCATTCAAGGTATGGAGGGTATCCACAATCTGTTTAGTCACAACCTGGTGAACAGAATCCAGCCTTTGGACCTTCTGCTTGAGCTGGGTGATTCTATCCTCCTGATTGTCATTGGGGTCCTTGCTTCTGTCTTTTTCCTGGCTGCCCACCTGGTCTTTACTGCCTTTGGCCTCATGATCCTTGACTTCCCCCCTGTTGTTGGTCTGGTTGGACCTATCCTTCAGAGTCTCAATTTCTTGAAAAAGCCACTTAATGGAGTAAAAATTGTCAATCATGTTGTTCTTTGTGTTGTTGAGGAAGTTGAAGCCCATTTCACGGGCATTGCCAGAGAGAACCAGAAGGGTCAGGTCAAGGAGCTCGTCATAGTGGGTGCTACAATCGAGATCCCCCAACACCTGGATTTTAGCAGGTTCTCTAACAATGCCCAAACTAACACTATCCATATTGAAATTTTGCCAGGCTCTTCTCTTATTTTTCCTGATGGCCTCCCCTCCCTTTTCAACCATAATTTCTATCATCTCTTCTGGGGGCGAAATGGGGATCTCTAGGGGGGAGGTGGGTGTAGTGGGGTTGGGGGGAAAATCAGCGTTATCACTGAGATGATCATGGGTAGGGGTTTGGTCCAATTTTCTTTTCTTGGGGTTATCCTGGGTTACCAAGGGGGTCGCCTCCATCTTGTCATTATCTTTTTCCTTGTCATCTTCCAACTCACTTTCCTTCTCTACCACCGAATCCGCTTCCTCTAACTCCTCACTAGAATCCTTAGGATGAGGGGTAGGGGGGTTAGGGGGAGGGCATTTGGGGCTCTTCCTGCTAGGGAAGCGGGGAGAGGGTTTGGCTTTTGGGGTTTCAAACTTGACAGATTTCACAACGCGCACTTCGCCAGATTCAGAACTAGATCAAAACTGATAAGTTAAACATACAAATTTATATAAAAAAATGATAATGTCAAATAATATGACTCCTAGATTTCATTATAGTGATGCAAAAACATGTGGAATTCATCAGTGAGGAAAAGCTTGTTTTCGCCATCCATGTGCTCTTCATCATAGAGAATGTCTTTCATAAATTCAAAGAACCCAAATGATTTCTTCCATGCGTCATGAATTTCCTTTGTATATTGTCCCATCTGTAAGATTTGAGAATCTTGGACACCTCGAACATGAAAGCTTGCAGTATGAATTTCATCTATAATTTTTTTACAAGACTCAGAAATGATTGTTCCCAATCTATCCAAATAATTTTGAACAATTTGATTTGATTGCACTGAGTTGTCTGCAAGAAGTGGACTTGTGATAGTGTTTTCAGAATTATTTTGTTGAGCATCCATAGTTAATTTTTTTTTGTTATCTATAGTGTAAGGATTAAAAATGGTCAGTATCAAAATGACAAGAATTAAGCTATGCATATATAACAATAAATTCGTATTTGAAAGAGAAGAATATTTATTTGATTATTTCATATTGACATGTAATTTTATGCATTTAATTGCTTAAACAAAAAACTTATATTTTCTTGATATTATTTATATAATGTTGTAATCTTTGATTTAAAAAAATTAATAGTAAAACCTAAATTTAAAATTTTCTTTGATGATTGAAGATAAATGATGTTTTAATAAATGTACTATTTTTTATTAATTTAAATACACTTAATAATGCAATATCTAGTAAAATTACAAATTTTCATTTTTGAATTTTAATAATGAAATTTTATTTTAATAAGCCTAAAATGAAATTTAATTTTTGAATTATAATAATGAAATTACAATTTTTCATTTTTTGAATTTAAAAATAAAATAAAAAATAAGCTTTTAAATTACAGATTTTCCTATCAAATGTCATAGTATAATTTTTTCCATAGTTCTTCTAAAATAGAAATTCATTTTATTTTTTCAATGCAAATTATTAATAATAAGCATACAAATGCTCAACTATGAAATCAACCACATCTAATGCAACAATCCTATATTTTTTAAATCATTTTACATGAATGAAATTAAAAGAATAAAAAAGAATTATAATAGGATGGAAAGAAATCTAATATGACTTATAATAGTATTTTTATTAAATACAAACTAAACTATATTATAGAAAAAAAATTAAAAATAAATAAAATTTGAGATTGTAATAAGAAAAAATAAATTACTTTTGTTTAAAATATAATATATATAAATTTTAGTAAGTTTCTAAATTAAATTTGATTTCTTATAAGGTTTCTTGTTTCAATTTAGAACTTACTAAACTTTATCTTGTTTTAAATATTAAAATATATAAATTTTAGTAAGTTTTAAATTAAATTTGATTTGTTATAAGATTTCTTGTTTCAATTTAGAACTTACTAAAATTTATCAATTATTATTTTTAAAGTTATTCTAGCCAATCTAGGCCTAGATGTGGAGAAATTAATGAATTCAACCACATCTAATGCAGCAATTCTATATTTTTTAAATCATTTTACATGAATGAAATTACAAGAATAAAAAAGAATTATAATAGGATGGAAAGAAATCTAATATGACTTATAATATTATTTTTATTAAATAGAAACTAAACTATATTATAGAAAAAATTCAAAAAATAAAGAAAATTTGAGATTGTAATAAGAAAAAATAAATTACTTTTGTTTAAAATATAAAATATATAATTTTAGTAAGTTTCTAAATTAAATTTGATTTGTTATAAGGTTTCTTGTTTCAATTTAGAAATCACTAAACTTTATCTTGTTTTAAATATAAAATATATAAATTTTAGTAAGTTTCTAAATTAAATTTGATTTGTTATAAGATTTCTTGTTTCATTTTAGAATTTACTAAACTTTATCAATTATTATTTTTAAAATTATTCTAGCCAGGGCCTAGATGTGGAGAAATTCTATCACTTTCATTTGAAAAAATGCATAGGTTACATGTGAATAAACCACTACTTTTCTATTGCCAAATATATGGAGGAGGAGATGTTATTTGCTCATACAGACATCAGTTGCTTCATTATTCTTTACTAGGATGATAATGGCGGTCTTTAGATTCAATCCAAGGAAGGGGAGTGGCAGAATGTGAAGTCGATCTCGAATTTGGGGGATTCCTTCAAGGTGAGAAATAAATCGAGTTAAATTTGATATTTGCAAATCAAAATTGAAAATCAACATGAATAGTGAAAAATATGTGATTGTGTTTAGGCATGGACCAATGGTAGATACCACAGCGTAGAGCATCGGGTGGGGTATAAAGGTTGGGTGGATCGATTTTTAGGGCCCTATTTTGTTTGATTTACAGGGGATAAAGAAATTTGGACACCAGATAAGCTTGTGGACGTTTGAAACCCTCGACGCTACAGATGTTTAATCTTTTCAGATTTTGAGAAGGATTACATGAATTGCATGAAGTTGAAAAAGGAAAATCTTCTAGCATTCTTTGAGCAATATGCACTCAACAACCCATATTTTCTTCTTTGTTAGAGATGAATTGATTAGTCAACTATAATATAGAAAAGATTAGTTAAAAAGATAGAAAGAAATCTGCAATGTTTCTAATTGAGAAGAATCTCTATTCTAACAAATTTTAAGGAAATTAGATAGATCTCAAAATAAGAAAAAACCACATAATAAAAGTTTTCAAAATGGAAGAAATCAAAATACATAAGCATACATACCTTTTTAGAATATTGATCAATGTTGTTGGTCAATTCAATGTTCAATAGAAAACAAAATGAGCTCGTCATATATATAATGTCCATGGCTGATGGTTCAGCTTCAAAAACTTGAAAATGAAAAGCCAAATAATAGTAAGAAAAAGAAAAAGATCTGACATTTCAATCGTCTTCCCTTAACATAACCAATAATAAATAATAATAGTATATTAAGTTCTTTAGTCGTTTCAATTTAATTGGAATTTCAGCTAGAATTAAAAAAAAGCTACTCCACGTTCCAATGCAAGAGCACATCAACAGAGGCCTATTGCCATGTGTATCGTATGCATGCCCCAGCTCTACCATTTCAACTCAAACTTAGCATAAATAAAAGGAAATTTGAAACGTCTGCATGATTGATTGTGAAGGAGGTATAACTATTCAATTACCCGTCAATTTTTTTTAAAATGCGAAATTGTTTACAACGAAATCTGCTCCCATTGTAGAAGCCTCTCGGCTTAATTACAATTAATTAAGATCTATAAAAATAAAATATCATGAAAAAAAGATAGGGTTTCTCAAAATAGAATAAATTAAAATGAAGAAAGTTTTCTTTATCATTTATCATTGTATGATGGAGATATTTTTAAAACATGGAATATAGTAGGAAGTGTTACAAACAAAATAATAATGTGTCCAAAAAGACTTCTACAGACATGACATTTAAGAATAAAATATCTCATTAACTATCTTCAAGGTGCTTAAGTCTATTTTCTTCATCCTTGCGCTTGGAAATTTGTCTACCCTTTTTCATTTTCTCATAACGATCATATGTGAAAGGAGGCATTATTCTCAAACACTGGAGAGATTTTACACGTGAAACTGCCACAAATGTCAATCCTACTCTTTCTCTTGGTCCTATGTCAATTTAATTGGAATTTCAGCTAGAATTAAAAAAACGCTACTCCACGTTCCAATGCAAGAGCACATCAATAGAGGCCTATTGCCATGTGTATCGTATGCATGCCCCAGCTCTACCGTTTCAGCTCAGACTTAGCATAAATAAAAGGAAATTTGAAACCTCTGCATGACTGATTGTGAAGGAGGTATAACTGTTCAGTTACCCGTCAATTTTTTTTAAAATGCAAAATTGTTTACAACGAAATCTGCTCCCATTGTAGAAGCCTCTCGACTTAATAATGAAGTAGAAAATAGATTTAATCGATACTTTGGCTCAAGTTCGCAACTTTATAAATTCGGCCTTCAATGTCAACTTGGCGATAACAAGTGAAAAAAACTAATGTTGATCAATCATTTGATTGGTATGTCTAAAATTTCAAAAATTGTACGTGAAGTTCAAAAGTTTATAAAATCCCCAATGGAATGACGAAAATCTATATAGAAGAGTACCAGTGCATTGCGTAAAAGCCTGAGTTTGTGGATATCTATTGGTGAACTTCCTCTCTGGTTCTTGGATATCAAGTGTTCAGATAACAGTAAATATGGCTAAGTTTCCGAATAATATTGTTGTCAAGAAAATCATAAAGGAATGTCAAACCATTACAAACTTAGTAATTTTTTTATTAACTTGTGGAAGCTACCAAGTACTGGAAAATATTGAATTAGTCTCAGAGTTCTCTTCTCTATTGCTGAATAAATGTTTTGAAAGCAATCTAAATGTCTGGTGACACTTAGAACTTTGAATAGTATTTTTGTATGTTTCAAAATGCCAAAAGGAGGAACACTATGTCGAGCTTTATACCATCGTCGGCAAAATTTAACTACAATGAATAAATTTTCAACTCCAAGATGGCAAAGCCAAATCAATCAATCGATTTGTTGCTACATTTTATTAAAACTTTGATTTCCATGTCAATTGGTGAAGTTTATGCTATTGGGATTTTCACACTACTATCTAAGTTCATTTAATATAGAAACTCTTTGAAAGGGTCAATAGATAAAATTAAGGCTTCGTAAAAGAGACCACTCTTAAACATCACATATTAAGTCAGAAATTAAGTTTGGACATGACCAACACTTCATTTCAGAGATTTATGGAACTTTGAAAAGTTTTGACAACTTATTTTTGCCTCAACGACTTAAAAATCACATAGTAAGGCTTGATTCCTAGACTACAAATGTTAAATAGTCAAAGTTGACTTATTTTTCTCAACCTAATTTTTGACTTAGTATGTGATGTTTAAGAGTGGCCTAACTACATAGACACACTAATACTTGTTTTTAAGGCTAAAAATGTAAAATAGTCAAAATTGACTTACTTTTTTCAAACTTAAATTTTTTTCTTAGTATATGATGTTTAAGCTTGGCCCTTCCCCATTATCTCTCCAGTATGTACCAAATAGAAGACATTCGATGCAAAATACATCAACCACTAGCGAAAACAATTCAAAACAATGTGTTCACCTCAATGAATTCAACGGTCCTAGAATTTGCAAAAATAGACTTATTGAAAATTCAAAGCATGTTAATCAAACTATTTTTATAGTCTTTGCAATAATTGCATTACTGTCGGACCCGGAAATCAGAAACAATTGAACTTGGTTATTTGACATAAATCCATAAACAGACTTCATTTCATGTAATTCAGTGTTTGTTGAATGACTCAAAATTTGATTCATTAAATAGGTTCACAACTTTGAGAAAAATACAATTGGTGGGTACAAAGTCTTAGAGTTCCTTTTTATCATTCTCTAAGAAATCATTTGGTTGCGGGTATAGATATTGAAAAATTGAAAATGGGAATAAGAATGAGAATGAGGAATAGGAATAGGAGATGGCCATTCCAATGCCGTTTGATTCACCTGAAATTTGATTGGAAATATTTTAATTTCTTATTTGACTATACAAATCAGAAATTAGAATATAATTACCCATTTGCACAGTAGAGGAGTCAATGACAGAGAGTATTATTTTGCCAGGCCATTTTTCCAGATAATTTGTAAATAACTATTCGACCTAAATCTCTCAGTAGGAAAACAATATAAGGTAGAATTCTAAATATTTATTTATTATGCATAGCTACAAAATCTCTTAAATTCAAAGACTTACTAAAAATCATTTGAAAAACATTATCGACTATATAAACAGATTTGTTATGCAACCCAATATTACCCACACAAACAAGATTCAAACACCTCACAAATATCAGAATCTCACAAAGAAGAACCCATTTAGACAACACCATCTACCATACAGAAAGAAAAATAAGCTCAGAGTTCCCTGAGCATTATTATTTTAATTACTGAAGGAATATGAACCGTTCCAATTGAATTAGTTCACGAACTGAATCAATGAAAGACAAGAGCAAACTCAATCTCCTACCACAGTGACAATTCAGAAAGATTCCTTAACCAGGTGTATTAAATGCAACCGTTAATAACTAATTTCACCATTTCTGTGAGATACTGCGTCCCCAATCTTTCTATGTACTCTAGAGTTTTTATGCCTGGCACCTCCCACTACGTTTTTCCTTTCAACACCTCTAATTCTCTGCAATGTTCTATACCTTCAGTCTTCTTGACTTTGAAGAAATCTTCTAGTTCTAAAATCAATCAATTGGTTAATCTTGAAACCCTGAAGATAACATATCGTCCAGTTAGCGGGTTCACTTTTTGAGGTTGGTCTTCTTGTTCTTCGTTGTTCAAGCTTAAGACAGTAGATCTATCACATAACAAAGCATTATTCAAGATCGTTGTTCAAGCTTAAGACAGTAGATCTACCACACAATCAAATATGTCAAGAAGTATTGACCCAAAGTTCTATAGCAATAGATAATCAAACCAATTCCTAAAAATACATGTCAACCAAAGGGTCTAAGTCGAGTAAATAATAGCTAAGTCTATGTCAAACAACATATCGACTAGAAGTCCAAATAAATGACTTAAGATGACTAAATCGTTGATCGTCATTCATCAACCAAGTTGACTAAATAAAATGAGTCAACAACTTTCTATAAAGTATAAGTCACATCCATTATGGATTATCACATATATACAACACCAATGTAATATATTTCCAAAAGTAACTAAAAGAAGGATCTATATTTACCCTTTTGCATTCTCATAGGAAGACCACATTTTCATACACTTGCCACATAAACCAAAAATCAAGTTAGGTAAGTCAAAATTTCAATACACATAGTTGAATCAACAAGTAGATAAAATATCTTCTAATTAATTATGCAACTTCATTCTATTTTCCAACTTGCATGTCAAAATGATAGGTACAATAATAATTACATTCCATAAGCCAATCATCAACCAAATTGTCAAACACAACATATCATCATATGAATATTCCTCAAATGAATATACTGAATAAGTTAACCTACATGTCAAACTTTATTTCATTGTATCTAAGAGCCATGTCCTACTAGACAATTGTCACATCGTCAATTGCAAGAAAAGGGGCAATAATCAAGCAAAACCCTAGTTTGAATAGTCAAAAATTATTCATTAAGCATAATAAATGATTAAAAAATAATTATGCATTTAAGAATATAACACGTGACATTATCCAAGGATGTTAACCTACATGTAATCCATCCATCAAAATGTATGATTTAATCAATACATCAAGTATAATCTAAAGTGTCATACCTCTGTGGGCATCATAGAAAATGTTGATCTACACGTCAAACATAGAATAATAAACACATCATATAAGTGCAATACCATCGACCATATGATATGCACCATTGACTAAATCATCTAGGCATGCTCACCAATCACCTACAAGGATTAGTAAACCCAAATTTTTGTCATTTTTGTGACCTAGGCCATCAAACCTATCTTGTCACCATAGTGTGCTTACAAATATATAAGCACAAGTTGTGATGTATGACCTTCATGCCATTGAATCATCACATAAAATATAGTTGAGGTTATTTCCTACCCAACCATAAAGCCTTACACTTCCTTGGCATCCTACATAATGCATAGAATACCCAATCCTACAATACCTAAATAATGCAAAATGCAGTTCCATGGGATCCTACCTAACATGTAGATTTCCCAATTTGGAAATGCCCACAAAATACAATAGGTACTTTCTTTTGGATCATACCTAACATGTATAATTCCCAACCCAATAACGCCCAAAAATACAAAAAGTAGGAGGTATTTGGTGCAACCATGAAACATACTACTTCCCACGTATGCCCAAGTATCCCTAATCATGGATGTGGTAGGGAGATGAAACATGGGAAAGCATATCAGATAAATGTATGCACATAGCTTTGGCCAAAGCAATTTTTTTATACCAGTGTTACACTAGCAGATAGAGTGAAAAAGGAAAGCATCACTTCTACACCTCCACTTTTTTCCATAGTCGAAACCCACACCAAAAGGTAATCTTTCCAAATATAAAATAAAATAAAATTAATAAATATATAATGAAGAATGCAGGCACATTCTTCACAATCTACTTCCTTATACATCCTATCATTGCTTCATATTGAACATGATCAATGACATCACTTCAAAACATAAGACTAGCGGCATAAAAGTACACACCCTAGCCACCTCAATATCAAATAAATCTTGAAATCAAGATTCATAATTCTCAAATAAAAATCCAAGAAGGAGGTACAAAACCAATAAAATAAAGATAAAAAAGATTCAAACTAGATAGGTCACATGAGTAATCAATGAGTAGGTGGTCAAAAGGGAATTTTCAAGTTATCCCCTCATCACATAAAAGTTCATGAAATTAAACATAATCAAATGAAAACCAATTCACATAAGGCACAATGACTCTCACTAATCACCAAGAGGCAATAGATGTTTAATAACACCTTGCGTCCAAGGTTTGCTAGGAACATAAACAAACTTCACATTCTATTTATCTTGGTAATCACACATTTATAATTGCATAATAGAATATACAATACTTTTTCAAATGAGATCCATATTTTCCCTACTACTAATACTATGTTACTCAATGAACCACATGAATCTGGCATAAAAAAAAAATTAAAAATAATCTTGCACCACTTGTGCATCACATGTTATTTATAGAATGAAATGCATTTTTTCTTTTCTATCACAAGCTAAGTCTTGATTTGGTAGGCACTCATAGCCTAGTACAAAAACTAACCATCATTTAGCTATCTCAACAAAAAATAGGAATTAGCATTCATCTTGCCACATGCAAGAAATAAGTACTTCAAGTATAACTAAATAGTTTAAATATTATATAATCATATAATTTTAGTCAAAATGTAATCATAACCTTCTAAGGTACACAAATTACCAATCATTCTATAAGATTTCAACTTTAATATTCTTTAAAGGAATACAATGTCAACTCAAAATTATGACATGCATAAGGAGCATCATGTCCTTCTATGCCAAAAGTAATCATATCTAAGAGACACAATATGCAACCCATGTCATCAACTCATACCACATTAATTCAAATAGTTGACTTACAATTGTGTGTCTAGCATAGTGAACTTAAGGCCCTAGTGTGGGACCAATAGCTCTGATATTGAATATGTAAAGACCACTCCTACAAAACAAATACCACATCAGAAATCTCCATAAAATGTGGAAATAAAAGAGAGTCAAAGTCAATTAAATATTTACCATTAAACATTAGTTGATTAATTATCATTAAATTTAACAAAAATGATACATACACATATATGATCAAGTCTAAAAGAATCCATAATTCAATTACCAGAATACCAAGATGTGTTGATTATATTGACCATTTTGATAGAGGCTCCAAAACATGTCTAAGAACACAACAGAAAGAATATTGTGGGAATGCTTTACCACCCTACACGAAGCTATTAAGCTTTCTCAAAATATTTGTTGGCATGAAAGATACCCAGCTCAACATTGAGGAAGACTAAACATGTTAAACTGAGAGGGGAGTAACAGAATTGTGTACACATTTTCTATAATATAATCTTGAATTTTCATTCATAGTTTAGCAAGGCAAGTAACACAATATTTTAAAGCCAATGCAACATAACAAAGTTCAATTAATTACATAAAAAATCATTAATTATTCAATAGTTTTCTTCTCATATGTCCATTAGGAATCATATGACATGATAAGAAAAACTTGTTCCGATATTAGAACTTCAACATGTAGTTCATTCACTCTCACAATGATTCATAGTTTAAATCAATATAATCATATCATAATAGACCTAAATGGTGACCACATTTTCAATAAGCATTACAAGGATAACTTTATCTTATCCAAAGAAGACAAACACCACTATGGGTGCAAAAAATAGAATATATGAATCAGAACTATGCAAATCACATTCTTATAAATTCAACCTTTACTTTACAAGAGAACAAGTTAAACAAAAATATACATCTACTATTTAAATTATATATTCTACACAAAAAATTTCACAGAAGGAAATTTAATGAGTAATGAAGACATGTCTCATAATCCTTAATTTGCAAGAAAATGTACTTCTTCATCTCTAAAATTAGAAAATGACATTTTCCAAGACACTTATAATATTTAAACATTCATCACCCATAGAATATCACAATTTTATTTAAGAACTGAAAATTTATACAAGGATGTCTTGTGAATGCATATAAAAGATAGTTTAGGAATAATTCAACTCATCAAAAGTTGTCAAATGAACTAATTGAAAGAAAATCTCCTACTCATGCACCAGCCATAAAGATCATAGTCCAACCATTAATTTTTAAGGCAAGTGAGAATAATAACACCCAATGATAAGATTTCAAAAATAATTCCATGAGTACTAGTGTATTCATCTAAGGAATATCACACAAGGATATTAAATTTAAAAGACATTCTCCCCACATTTAACATGATCATTTAGAATCATTAGCTTTCATGTGGACAATTCTAGCCACTAACATTCCTACTAAGAAGAGTTAATGAACTTTTAGATAATTATTTTGATTATGGTTTTCACCATCATTTGAAACTAAATTATAACTTTATGCACAATTGAGTTTTATTTCTATCTTACACATGACCCATAGCATTTATATTGTTTGTATCTAAGTTATTACTTTCCAAACTAGGTGCTGAAATGCTATTATTAACAACGATCTCTATATATAAATGGTCGTTATGAAGATGTTTGATGCAATTCAATCTACTTTTTTTTAACCTACAAGTCAAGGTATATTTTAGTGGCTAATATTCTCAATTTGGCTAATTTTAGAATATTTTGGCTAGTAATTTGGCTAATAACTTAAGATTTCATACAACCTAAATCACCATAGTTTTATAAAGTCTAGCTCTAGAATATTTAAAATCTCTCAATAATTTATTTTATTGAAATTTTTTAATTCAAATATTTGCCACAATATTCATTACATGATTAGATTTGAGTCACCTAAATATAATATATTATTGGAGAAATTAAATTGAACCAATAATTATCATAATTATTAGTTGCATTAGGGATATATCACTAATATTTAGTTTTCACTATTGATTTAAAGTATATGTAACGATCCTCATATTATTCCATGAGTTAAAAAAAAATTCAATTTTGATTGTAATATTCCACAGTGATTAATGAACTTCCTATTATTATTGAGATTCATCAATATTTTAAACAAAAAAAATATGATTCAAAAACAATTGCCAATATTAATCATATTTAGAATTAAAAATTGAGAAATTTGCTAATAGAAATAATTTTGTTTTTTCAAAATAATGAAAGATTCACCAATATTTTATATCCTTTTTTGGAGTCAACTTTCTTAAAGCTTACCCTGCTACAAGTTGTCATTTTGAACCCCCTATTTTCTAGAAATTACAAAGATAAAAGTAATAATTACTACACAATATTATTATAGAGTGGTTTATTCAAGAATCAAGAAAAAACTCATTAACTATATTATTCTAATTCAATTGACAACCAATAAAGCATCATTCACTACTCGAGAATCCAAACATCCCATTTCAATGTAACAAAACCCAATGACAAGAAAGGATATTGGTTTCCAACAACAAACTCTCTCCTATGATTCCTAAATTTCAAGAATATCCTCTTTCATATTTTGGATACAATTCATTCTCACCATAAAAAGTTCCAATTTCTAACACTTATAATTATATCTAATAGAAAATTAGACAAGGAATTAAGAAATCAAAGGAAAGTCTTCCATACCAACCAGAGAAAGGCTCACGATTATGATTGTACCTAGGATCTTAAGACCCAATGTGACCCTACTAGTAGAATTTGCAGCTAGAAATAATGTCAGGTCACAATCATTGAATCCACCAATTATTGGTGTTAAATTTTGATTGGGCATGTAGCCTAACTAAGTGGTTGTGGTTCCACAATGATTTTACATAGCAGAGGGTATATTGCCCTATGAATTAAGAAAGTAGATCAACCATAGTTTTTCACTATAGAAAGGTAAATAAAATGGCTTGGTTCAAAGATAAGAAGGTAAAATCTCCCCATGCACCTAAAAAAAATTCTAGAAGAGGGTAAAGTGGCATAGCTTGAAGCAATTAAATGTTGGAAATATAGAAGGAATAACTGAGAGGGGGGTTGAATTAGTTACCACTAAAATAAATCCTAGATCCCTTAGATGTCAATAATAAAATTTAGACTAAGAAAATTGATTACTATTGTTACTCAGTAAACATACAGAAAATGTTGTCACTTGGTAAATGCAAAGTGTGAATTACTTTTAGCAGATCTTAAAATATTAAGAATAATTAACTAGCAAGCATAAGAGAAATAACATGAACACATGAGACACCAAGATTTAACGTGGAAACCCAATTTGGGAAAAGCCACCAATGTAACTAGTTACTATTTTTCACTCTTATGAAGTGAGCCTTGTTAGGAGCCAACCCTGTTAAAGGTTACAAAACACACTATTAGATGTCACCCTATTAGAGGATTTAATCACCCTACTAGGAGTGGTTTTGCAAGAGGTCTTAAAACAATTCAATGGAATTTCCATGTTGTTAGAGGATTTACAACTAGCTATTAAACTAACTCTATTAGGAGATTTTTAAATCACTACTACAATGGTTAAAGAGTAAGAATGAAATGACCTGATTGTGATGCAACTGAATTACTAAATCCAGATCTATTTTCTACTTAAACTTGATCCTTTCTAATCAAATATTACTTTTATACTCCACAAGGATACTTTCTTATCCTTCAAGTTCACTACCTCTCTCTTTTATTTTCAATTAAATCAACACACTTGCACACACACTAGAAATCTCATCTTGCACTTTTATTTATACCTTCTAGATTGTCAAGTCGGCCCAAATTCAAATTACAATAACCAATATTTATCATCATAGTTGGCTAGAATCAATACATAAAGTAATTAGGCTTCATATGCCAAAATAAGAAAAATCCTTCATAAGATGACCCTGCTTGGTAGAAACTAACTTTGGAATGATTTCCTATGTTAACCAATAGAGGCTTGGTTAACACTGCGAACTTGTAGAAATCTTTTGGCAATCGAGTGAACTTGATGAATACTAGCTCTAACCAACTTCCCCTCTGTTAACAGAGTGAGCTCAATTAACACTCTTTCTTGCCTAAATTCCTTCAATGCCCAAGTGAGCTAGTGAGCTCAATAGACACTATCTTCTATTCAAAATAAACCTATGAATGCTTAGTTGACAAGGAAATCTATCTTCACTAACCAAGTGAGCTTGGCAAGTACTATCTATCAATTGATATGATATTTTTGTAACATCAAAGACAACACACAATTAATCAATTGTATCCAACAATCTCCCTCTTTGGAATTGATGGCAACACAACATGTCATAGCACAATAAAATTTTGAGAATAAGGTTCCTTTTGACAAAAAAATTCTCCCTCTTTTATTTTACACAAGAACTTCTTCTTTATGCTGAATTTTTCCCGTGCATAACTTCTCTTCAAACTTCTCCCTCTACAAAATTTTAGAAAGATATAGATATGATAGTAAACTTCTCCCTCTTTGACAACACATGCCAAATTTGTATCATTGTACCTTGAGTACTAATTCATATACAATATTCTCTTAATTATGTTGCATCAACTGATTGATCTTTAGCTTGGTTCTTGTTGATGTATCACTAAAATTTATTTAGTGAGCTTCAGATAGTGGAATGACCCCTAGCTTATCTCTTAGATACAAGAATGCATCCTTAGGTAATTGCTTGGTGAATATGTTTGCAATTTGTTCTTTTGTATAAACATATTTCAATCTAATTTCTTTGTCCTACACCAGTTCTCTAACAAAGTGATATTTTATAGCAATGTACTTTGTTTTGGAATGCATCATTGGGTTCTTTGATATGTTAATTGTGCTAGTTTTATCACAATACATGACTACTGGCTCTTTGATTTCAACCTTCATTCCTTCCAACAATTATTTAAACCAAACAATGAACATAGAAAAATTCACTACTACTGCTACATACGCTACTTCTATTGTGGATTGGGATGTGCAGTTTTGCTTCTTGCTTGTCCAAGCTACCAGTCTTTTACTAAGAAAATGCTCCACCACCTGTGCTCTTTCTATCATCAAGGTTTCTTTATCAATCAACATCAATAAATACCTTTAAGTCTAGGTTTCCTTAAAGTTTTTACCATAAACCATACTCTTCAATACCTTTCAGGTATCTCAAGATTCTTTTGATTACCATCATGTGATTCTCTCTAGGTTTAGTTGAGAATCTTGCCACTACTCCAACTACTAAGGCAATATCAGGCCTTGTGTGAACTACATACTATAATTTTCCAATCATTGATCTATATAAGGTCTGATCTACTTCTTTGGAGTCATCATATTTGGTAAGCTTTAGTCCAGTACACATAGGGGTACCAACTAGTTTTGAATTTTCTATACCAAACTTCTTGAGTATCTCTTTTATATACTTGGATTAGGTGATATAGATACCATTTTTGTTCTATTGTATCTATAATCCAACAAAGAATTTTATTTCACCAAACATGGAGATCTCAAACTCTTTGTTTAGTTGTTTTGAAAATGCTTGGAAAATGTCATCATTTCTTGTAGATAGAGTATCATTCAAAAATATCTCTTCCAACACAATTTTGTTATTTGGTCCTTCCTTGATGTACAGACTATTGTTATCATTTTTTCTCTGAAAACCAATCTGTATCAAGTAGTTATGTAGTCTTTCATACCAAGCTCTAGGAGCTTGTTTGAGATCATATAATGCTTTGTGTAATTTACAAACCATGTCCCTTCTATCGAAATCAACAATACCTTCCGGTTGTTCAATGTAAACTTCTTCATCAAGAATTCTATTCAAGAATATAGATTTAACATCAATTTGATATACAATGAATCCTCTATGAATAGCATATGCAAGTAGGATCCTAACACCTTCTCATCTTGCAACAGGAGAAAAAGTCTCACCATAATCAATTTTTGCTTCTTGAGAATACCCTTTACACACTAGGTTAGCTTTGTTTCTTGTTACTTGTCTATCTTTATTTAGCTTATTTCTAAATACCCATTTTGTTCCAATCACATTTTTATCTTTAGGCCTAGGAACAAGAGTCCAAGTTTTGTTCTTTTCTATATATTCTATTTCTTCATTCATTGCCTCAATCCAACCTTCATTTTCTAGAGCATCCTTAATACTTCTAGGTTCAAAATAAGCAAGTAAACATATACCTTTTAATTTTATTCTTGTTATAGTACCTATTGATTTATCTCCAATAATCTGATCAAGTGCATGATGCCTTCTGACATACTTGGCTAGTATAGGTTCTTTTCCTTTTGAATGAATTGCACTATCTTCATTTTGAATTTCAACTTTAGGCTTAGGTCGTTCAAACTTGGTAGGCATTGACTTGGTAGCTTCAAAATGTGACTTGGATCCCTATGACTTAGTTTGTACTTCCTGCAACTCTGTATCTATGGAAGACTTGAGAGGTGAAGTCTCCTTATTGTTAGATATGCCTGGCAATGTATCAAGTTCAAAGTAAACAAATCTTTTTGTAATCTTCTAATTCCTTTTTGCTTTCTTCTTCAGTCTTCTCTGCAAAATCATCAATTCTCACATGTGCACTTTCTATGATTTTATGAATGGACAAAATTAGAGAAGAAATTAAGAAATCAAAGGAAAGTCTTCCATACCAACTAGAGAAAGGCTCGCAGTTATGCTTGTACATAGGATCTTGAGACCCAATGTGACCCTGCTAGTAGAATTTGCAGCTAGAAATAATGTCAGGTCACAATCATTGAATCCACCAATTATTGGTGTTAAATTTTGATTGAGAATGTAGCCTAACTAAGTGGTTGTGGTTCCACAATGATTTTACATAGCAAAGGGTCATGCCTTATGAATTAAGAAAGCAGATCAACCATAGTTTTTCACTATTGAAAGGTAAATAAAATGGCTTGGTTCAAAGAAAAGAAGTCAAAATCTCCCCATGCACCTAAAAAAAATTTGGAAGAGGGTAAAGTGGCATAACTTGAAGCAATTAAATGTTGGAAATATAGAAGGAGTAACTGAGAGGGGGGGTGAATCAGTTTCCACTAAAATAAATCCCAGATCCCTTAGATGTCAATAATAGATTTTAGACTGAGAAAACTGATTATTGTTGTTACTCGGTAAAAACATAGAAAATGTGGTCACTCGATAAATGCAGAGTGTGAATTAATTTTAGTAGATCTTAAAACATTAAAAGTAATTAACTTGCAGGCATAAGAGAAATAACATGAACACATGAGACATGAGGATTTAACATGGAAACTTGATTTGAGGAAAACCACCAAACTAGTTACTATTTTTCACTCTTCTGAATTGAGCCATGTTAGGAGCCAACCCTTTTAAAGGTTACAAAACACACTATTAGGTGTGACCCTATTAGAGGATTTAATCACCTTTCTAGGAGTGGCCTTGCAAGAGGTCTTAAAACAATTCAATGGAATTTCCACCTTGTTAGAGGATTTACAACTAGCTGTTAAACCAACTATGTTAAGATATTTTTAGATCACTGCTACAATGGTTAGAGAGTAACAATGAAATGACCTAATTGTGATGCAACTGAATTGCTAAATCTAGATCTCTTTTCTACTTAAACTTGATCCTTTCTGATCAAATATTACTTTTCTGCTCCACAAGAATATCTGCTTATCCTTCAAGTTCATTCCCTCTCTCTTTTCTTTTCAATTCAATCAACACACTTGCACACACACTAGAAATCTCATGTTGACCTTTTATTTATACCTTCTAGATTGTCAAGTTGGCCTGAATTCAAATTATGATAACCAATATTCATCATCATAGTTAGCTAGAATCAATACATAAAGTAATTAGGCTTCATATGCCAAAATAAGAAAAATCCTTCGTAAGTTGACCCTGCTCAGTAGAAACTAACTTTGGAACAATTTCCTATGTTAACCAACAGAGGCTCGGTTAACACTATGAACTTGCAGAAATCCTTTAGCAACTAAGTGAACTTGGTGAATACTAGCTTTGACCAACTTTCCCTTTGTTAACTGATTGAGCTTAGTTAACACTCTTTCCTTCCTAAATTCCTTTGACACTCGAGTGAGCTTGGTAGACACTGTCATTTGTTTAGAGTAAACTTGAGAATGCTCGGTAGACAAGGAAAACTATCTTCACTAACCAAGTGAGCTTGGTAAGCATTATTTGTCAATTGATATGACATTTGTGTAACATCAAAGACATCACACAATTAATCAATTGTAATTAACATTAAATAGTTGTGACTCTCTACCAAAAACTACATAAGGTAGCTTGATACATCATCAATTATAGAGATCTAATTTGGAAAATATAAATTTAACTATAAATGGATAGGTAGCCTACAGTTGGATTTATCAATACAAATGTTTCTTGAGCTCTATTGGCACATTCCCATGCCATTACTTAATCAATATAGGAATGAAAAAATGAATAAGATCCAATGCACAAATAAATTAAAAGTTATGTAAACATGTTTTTATATATTTTTTAATAGAGGTGATAGTTCTTTTATTTTCAATAATTTGTGAAGTAAAAGAGTTTAAATCCATACTTCCAAACCATTGAATCCTAATTATTGCTTCTCATGCACACACTCTTCCCACAACACTAAGAATAACTCATTCTTCCTTCTCTCTATTTATTTTTTGAAGTGAAAGGAAAAAAAAAATTGCAGTTATTTTTTTGTTTGTTTTGTTTATAACATCCCATTATTGTGTAAGAAGAACAATAGTGCAAGTTGAGGAATTATAAATATATGTCGATTAAAGTTTATATGTTGCCAAGCATCAGTAAAATTTAGTGTTTGTTCAGTAAACTAGTGTTGGTCGTGTGAAAGAATAGTATAGAAGCTGTGTCACAACGTGTTGATTTGGAGTGCTAGTAAATATGTTTAATCAAAGATTTGATGAATCTAAACCAACTAATTTTTTTTCTCGAATTATGTGAAGCATATGGAAGATAACTATGATGAGCTGGTGGTATAGAATTCAAAGTAAACCGTTTTGAGGCAAATTCAAGGAAGATTATAGAAGAAGTTTCTAGAGGAACCAAATAGAAAAATAGGTAGATTCAATGCATCCTACCTGACCCTAAAATGGACAATTGTGGCTAAGTGGAAAAAGATCTTAATTCCCTATTTATAGAGAGAGTTGGTTAGAAGAAAAGGTTGTTATATGTGAAAACCTAAGGAAGAAAAGGAGTCTAGGGTATTGCTTCATTTAGTGGCTGAATAGATGTGATTGCAATTGACATGCAAAGAAATAAGCTTTAAGTGTATGGATTCTTGAAGGGTGAACAAGCTATCAAAGCTGAGTGTATGAAAGCCAAGTAGAATGGAGGAATGAAATAGAGATCTGTAATCTACAAGTGAGTTGTAATTTGTTATTAGATCAAGCCTTACTATTACTTTCTAATCATTGTATCAGTCTATATGGTAAATCCCTTGGATTAAGGTTGACCTAATAGTTATTTATAAATCTTTTAACCTAGTGACATTCTAATGGAGTGGTCTAAAGTCCTCTAACAAGGCTCACTCCTAACAGGGTGATTGAAATCCTCTAACCAGGTCATATTCAACAATGCGTATTTTAGCCTTTAATAGGGTTAGCCTTTCATAGGGCATCACTTGAGAAGAATGAGAATTAGTAGCATGTTACTAGTAGTTTTTCCCAGATTGGGTTTCCACATAAAATCCTTGTGTCAAATGTGTTACTGAATATGTTATGTTTCATGTTTATATTTTTGCAAAGTTGTTTTGACCTAGAACAATAACCTACAAAGTTTAAGTATTGTATAATCTAATGGACGCATGCATAACAAGGTTTTATGGATAAGGGTCTACTAAACATTGAAAAGTTTTACTTGTACATCTAGACCTTAGATAACTGATTCAACCCCCACCCCTCTTAGTTATTCTAAATAATTCCAACAATTGGTATCAAAGTGTCATAGTGCTTAAGAGGACTAGTTTGAAGGTATTAGAAGAAAAAGATTGAGATGTCAAAAAGAGAGGTACTCGAACTTAACAAGGAGAATCTCCCTACATGGAAAATTGTGATGAAGCTACACCTAGGAGGTCTTAGAGACCATGCACAATTTAGCATCATCATTGAAAATGTTAACCCTATTGGAGCCCTAACTATTGATGACCTAAAAAAGAAGAAAGAACATAATCAGACAATGTTGGAGATTGCCTTTGCCCTAAGTTATTATAAGTTTGATGACATTAAAGGTTGTGATATTGCAAAGAAGATATGGGATTCTCTTCATACTATTTATGGAGGAGACATAAATGTTTTGAGAGCCAAATTTGAAAGTCTTAGAGGTAATTTTGATGACATGAGGATGAAAGAAGGTGAGAATATTTCTCAATATTACTCTAGAATAAAAGATTTTGTTAGTGGTATAAGAGGAGCTAATGGTAAGATAGATGATGAGAATGTATTAAGAAAAGTATTGATAACTTTGTTGCCCATCTATACTATTATATTTTTTTTCTATACAAGAACTAAGATGTATACCAAGTTATAATCTATCTCTTGAAGGTAGATAGACTCACTTCATTTGAACTCTCTAATTATGATAACTTCAAATTTGAGAATGTTGAATCTACTTTGAAAGCTAAACTATCATTAAATGAACCTAAAGAGAATAAGAAACACATAAAATGTGTTACTAGTGATAGTGATACAGATGAGGAGGATGTAGAAAAGCTTGAAGCATTGATAGCAAGGAGATTTCATAGAGGTAAAGCCAAATTCAAAGGTAAGCTTCCTATCATATGTTTTAATTATAATGAGATTGGTCATATTTCTACTAGATATCCAAAAAAGAAGAAAAAATAGAAGTGGAGAGAAACACAGAAGTAAAAGAGACAAGGACAATAAAGATTACAAAGACAAAGGCAAGAAGTCTTGCTACATTGTAGAAGAGGAAACAAAAGATGGATCTGAAAACCATAATGATGAAGTGGTGTATGTTGCAATGAAGGATGATTCTAATGAGGATGAGGCAATTGCACTAGTTGTTAGAATTACAAAATGAAAGTTAAACTCTGAGAGGGTTTGGGGGGGGGGGGGGGGTGGTGTCAAATCAGTTCTTTAAAATTTCACCCACAAAAACATTCACCACACATCCATCTTACAATTCAATAAGTAAAGTGAAATACTATGTAAAGCATATACATCTAAAGTATGTAAATAAGTAACAATTCACACATATATGACACAAGATATGATTACCTAGAAACCCTCCAATGAGAAGGTAAAACTGGGGTGGGGATGTCACCCACAAATTTTCACTACTATAGTAATAAAGTGTATCCAATGAAGGTTGCAATGTTTGATTATGAAACATGATCTACCCTATGAAAGGTCTGCCCTGTTAATAGCTTAGAAAGATTGTTAGGTCTTTCCTTGTTAAAGGATTTCAACACCCTATTAGAAGTGTGCCTAATTAAAGGAATTTAACTCATAATTAAGTAATCACCTTGTTAGACACTAGTACATTTGACCTCATTTTTTGACCAATATTGGTCAAAATTTCAACCTAGGTTGGTCTAAATTTTGACCAACCAATTGGTCAAAGTTTTTCTTGTCAAAATTTTGACCAACTTACTAGTTGGTCAAAATTTCAACCAATCTATTGGTCAAAAACTTTCTAGAGCCCTGGTGCAATTTCTACCAACCATTGGTCAAAATTTTGACCAATCTACTGGTCAGAAACTTTCTAGAGCCCTGGTGCAATTTCTACCAACCATTGGTCAAAATTTTGACCAATACTTGGTCGAAAACTACCAAGCATTGGTCAAAATTTTGACCAATGCTTGGTAGAAAACATCCAGGCATTGGTTGAAATTTCAACCAATGCTTGGTAGAAAACTTCTAGGAATTGGTCAAAATTTTGACCAATGCTTGGTTGAAAACTTTCAAGCATTGGTCAAAAACTTCGAAGCATTGGTCAAAATTTTAACCAATGCTTTGTCGAATTTTTTTTTGAGGCATTCTATAAAATAGTTCAATGCATTGCCTATGATTTGACATTTTACATGCATCCTGCACTCTCTCATCCTAATGATGGATTACAAAGAGTGATATGAAATGATGATGCTAAAAAGCACACACAATCAAATACAAAATGAACTTGCATTACAAATGGATTGTGAAAATTTGATATTGTTAATTTTACATGCATGTCTATGAGGACAATCACAACTTAAACATATATATAATCTCATCAAATCTATTATATATATGTTTAAGTTGTGATTGTCTTGGTAGACATGCATGCAAAATTAACAATATCAAATTTCTACAAACCATTTGTAATGCAAGTTTGTTTTGGAGTTGATTGTGTATTTTTTAGCATCATCATTTCAAATCACTCTCTGTAATCCATCGTTAGGATGAGAGAGTCTAGGATGCATGCAAAATGTCAAATCATAGGTAGGGCATGTGAACTATTTTATAAAATACCTCAAAGAAATGTGGTCTCTTTGCAAGCCATGATTGCATGATACACAAAAAATGGATTAAGAACTCCTCCTCCTCACTGATTAACTTGCACCACACATTGAAATATTTGGGCAAATTGGAGTCCCTCATCTAGCATGGCTTTGGCTGAGGCTGAGTTGGAGTATCCAGAAGGACACATATCAAGATGTGTTTATGTTATTTTCAAACTGGTTAACATAGCAGACACAACTCCTGATTTTCTTAAAGGACTTCTATCTAGTTTGGTTTGGCTATCTAGACTACAACACCATGGACAATTCCTACAAATGTTGTTTTTGTAGTCAATGGTTAGCTTATTTATGCAATGGTCTAGGTAAGAACAAAATCATTTGTAGATACTGCTAAAAAAGGTGTTAAAAAGCCTATTTTTGAAAGCAGCCAACATATTGTTATTGTAGTAGATTTAGTTAGTACTCTACAATTGAAGTGGGGGGTAATTAAGCTTGATGTGTTGGGACCATTTTGTGGTTCAAATCTTGAAAATTGTAGTTATATCCATCCCTTAAAAAATAGGGAATTCCCTATTGTTGTGGGTGGAGATTACATAATGATGAAATCTAGAATAGGGCTAGTTCATACTGCCTCAGGCCATGGCCAAGAAGATTTTTTGATTGGCATGAAATATAAGCTTCCAGTATCATCTCCTATAGATGATAATGGCAATTTTACTAAAGAAAGTGGGGAGTTTTCTAGTTTGGATGTCGTGGGTGATGAAAATGTGGCAATTGTCAAGAGCTTAGATGAACACTCATGTCTTATCATGGAAGAAGCGTACAAACATAAATATCCTTATGATTGGAGGACAAAAAAGATTGGAAAATCAAATTAGGAATTATTGAGATTAAAAACAATAGGAAAGGGTTAGAGAACCTATTAATGACAAAGAAACCCTAATTATGCTCAGGAATAGGAATCTTCTTTGTTATGTATTCACATACAACATCAATGTTGTACTTTAGTTGTGCAAATATTGGTACAAATGGAGCTCCATCAGCACCTTAGAGTCACAAGAAAAAACAAATGTTGATATCAAAATTGGTAACAATCATCAATGCATTTAGCATTGAGATTAAATATATTTAAAATGCACATAATGAATTTTAACTTACCTGAATAAATTTCTGAATTGCCTCGTGCCAGTTGTTTGCTACACTCTCCTGGATCGGGTCAATTTTGTTCTATAGAATAATAATATGCTAAAGATATACATAAAAAAATTACAAATCACTAAACTAATTTATTATTATACACACTGGGCAATCAACAAACGGAACATATTGTAAAAGCTTCATGCGTGCATTTTCAAATCCAAGGACATCACACAAAGGACTATACCATATGCCCTGCAATGTGAATTGAAATATACATATATAGAAGAGAGCATATGAATGATTTAGATCTACATATGTATACATATATAGGTAATATACTTATGGGAGATAGTATGTATATATATATATATATATATATATATATATATATATATATATATATATATATATATATATATGTATATGTATGTATGTATGTATGTATGTATGTATATGTATATATATATATATGTATATATATGTATGTATATATATGTATGTATATATATATATGTGTATGTATGTATGTGTATATATATATATATGTATGTATGTATATATATATATATATATATGTGTGTGTGTGTGTGTATGTATGTATGTATGTATGTATGTATTAGAGATTTCAAAAAAAGCTTAGACATTTTAAATAAATCTCATGATTAGGTCACCATAAGAAGAAATGAAGATAAAGGAGCCCTTTGATATATAAAAAGAGGAAGATTCCATTACTTGCAACATAATCCATAACAAATAGAACCAAAGGCTCAAGACTCAGCATTAATCCAATCAAGAAATCAAACACTATCATCAAATTAAACGTTGTTGTCAGGCTCCAATTAAATGTACTCTTCATTATGTGTGGACAACATAGACACACATACATATGTAGATATTTACATATATGTATATATGTTTAAACACATATATAACATGTGTGTTTATATTCAAGAAAATGCAATTGGCAGGTATAAAGCTAAATCACACAACCTTTGCTAGCATTATTGATGCATGTCCCAAAAAAAGAGCTTTGGAATAAACTATGGACATGCATTAACGCATAAAGAATTTTTGTTAGATGTTTTAGTCACAATTTCCATGGTAGAAATGTTTGAAAAATGGAAGCATAAACAAGGCATGTGATTTTTTTGACAGAATTCACGAACAAAGTGTGGTCATAGCATGCCATGATTGCCAAAAATGCATCAAAATAGATTTGATGAGATTATATATATGTTTAAGTTGTGATTAGATCAATATCTTGAGCCTTATCTGACACTCATAAAAAAAATGATGGCTCTACTTACCTCAGATGCTACTCTAGACCCAAAAAGCCATCCAGCACCATGAGGACTAACTTCCCAAGTCTTGATATCTTCTAGGTCACTCCACATTAAATCACAAAAGAGCCCTTCATGTGGTATTTAAAATGCCTATCAATGAGTCTAATCTAGATATAAGAATACAGATATATCAGATCATAAAACTGGCCTTAAGTTCAAATCTTTCAAATTTTAAATCATAGATGTTTGTCTAAAAAATCTTGCAGAGTTCTAACTTGATCAATTGCTCGTATGTCAAGTGAAAGTCCTCTATGGATACAAAAGATCTAATTTTAATAGCCAATGAAATGAGATTAAGTTCAAGAAACACAACTATTCTACTTCACATTAAACTTATGTTGCATGATTAGTAATCTTATGCATACCTTTGTATCTCTTAAGCCATATACTAGATCAAGTACCATTGGCATAACATTGGGATCTCCATTACAATGAGCTTCTTTAACCAATGATGCAACACCATCCCATGTTAATGAGCGACCATTTTCTTGAGACTGTTCAATCCATACCATCATCCAATCAAGATTGTTTTCAATATAAATATTTAATGCATCCCACTCATGACCAGCTATAAAGAAGATAATTACACTAGTTAGAAACAACTTATATACATTGATGATGCATAAGAATTATTAAACTAGAAAAAAAATAACTTATAGTTACCTCTCACTCTCCTCAATCTACCTTTCCTTATCAGGTACTCCCCTTCAAATTTTTCATTAGAGTTGGGATCCCAAATGCGATCTACATGGATTTCTACTGCAAACTTTGGAAGATATTCACTAATGTACACCATGGTTTGGTATACCATATATCCCTCTACCATATAACCCTTAGGATGTGATCTTTGTTGAAGAAAGCTCTTCATAAATTTCAAGTGTCTCTCAACCATCCACATTGACCTATTTTGTACAAGTCCACACAATTCAATCTCCTTAACTTGATGTATGAAGTAGTGTTCTTGAGCATTGAAAAATGTTGGAGGTAAACACTTTTGCATTTCACACATAAGCTGTGGAATTTTTCTCTTCCAAAATTTTATATCTTTTTTATCAATTTCTTTAGATGATAACCATCTAAAATAGATTCAACATGCAAAAGCACATAAATGAGATTTCAAATAAAATTATACAATAGATTTCAGATAAAAAGCTATAAATCTAAGAAAAAACACTTCTAACCTCATGTATTTTCCAAGATCATATGTAACTTGTTTAATACTGTTGTCAAACTATTGTGGAAGGTATAGAGGTAAGATGTATTAAAATCATTAAAAAATGATCATTTCAATATATTATTAAATAATGCTATAGGAAGTACATTCAATTTTACAAATATACTATAAATAGAGAACATGACTTACCTTGACAAAGGTATGCCAATCATGTGTTTTCAACCCTACCCCAAAATCACCTTTCTTTGATAGAAGATTGCTTATATTTGCAACAAATCCTGTTGAAAATTTTTCTTTTTTAATGACTTCTTTTAATGCATCACTTTTTTCTTCTATTAATAACCAAGGAAGGGCACTTGTATTTATGTGGTCTCCATTACTATTTGATTCAATGAAATCTTTTAGTGTATGATTGGATACATGAATGTCAGTAAAAATTTTGGCAATTTTTTCTCTATCACGCCTTCCATCCAACATTTTCCATAGTGTCTCTATTACATTCTTTCCAATATGCATAACATCAAACAAATGCATGATTAGAAGATCCTTGTAGTATGGTAACCTACTAAATTTAGTAGGATAACTTTTCATTCCTCTAGGAATTTGGTCATTGATGCCTTGATGACCTTCACAAGCATCAATTACAGCATTAGTAAATATAAGACAATATCAAAATACAAATTTTAAACTCCAAATGACAAATTGGACATTACCTCAACAATTTAGTCGATTGTATTCCAACTTCCATAGATGAGGTGTCATTCTTTATGGCTTTGATGATGTCTCTTCTTTCCCATTGAAAAGATGTTTTTTGACAATTTTATACTTATGATTATTGTGGAGAAAGTTCCTAAACTCATCGAACACCTACTTTCCTAAACTTCTTGAATGACAAGATTTCATCTTTGGACCACAAACTAGACATGCAAATTTTCTCTTTGTCTGAAGACTTAAAAGATCATGTACAATTGGATCATGCACAACTTAAGCATACAATTGTAATGTGTAAGCACTCTAACAAACCAAAAATATGTGATCTTAAGAATATAACATACCACAAAAATGAGCTAGCCCAAGGGCATCATGTATTGTCCATACAAGCATTGAATGGAATTGAAATTGTTGATGTCCTATTGGTCTAGAGATGTCATACATAGTGAAACCATTCCATAAATTCAACAACTCATCAATTAGGGGCTCAACATACACATTCATATCTTTAACTTGGTACTTACTTAGTAATTGAATGAACAATAACATTACATAATTATTATGACCATTTTCATGCACTGTTTATAAATTAATTTAGATAACTATAAAATGAAAAGATACCTAGGACAATCATTGACAACATTATGTGCTCCCTCTTTATGGACATCCAAGGAGGAATGTTATTGTTAATAACAAAAATAGGTGACACTAAGTAAATAGATCTCATATCTCCATATGGATTGATACTGTCTACTGCCAATGAAAGCTTCAAATTATGAGGTTCTTCTTTAAAGTGTGACCATATTTCTTCTATATCTTTAAATGTAGAACAATCGATAGGGATTTGCATAATGTCATCTTGACTTCTATTGCATGCATGGTAATCCATAAATTATGCCAAGCTAGCACACCTGAATAATTGTTGAAGACGTGGAATAATGGAAATGTGCCAAAGAACCTTGTGAGGCACATTTTTTGATATTTGATCTAACCAATATCTACTAATATAAAAATCAGGGCATTCTATTGCAAATTCATGTTGTTTATGATATAGAATGTGATCTTTGGGACATGTATGTATTGTTTGATACTTCATTCCAATCTGATTTATAATGGTAGATAATTCTTAGTATGAATGAGGCAAAATGTTTGATGGTGGTCACAAAAACTCACCTATCAACCTAGAACAACAAATATGCATTGTTAATATAATGAATAGTAATTGTATGTTAACATTGAAGATGACAAAAATGGCATACCTTAGCATATGTGAATTGCTACATTGGACAAACCATTCATAACCTTTAAGTTCATCAACAACACTATAGCTGAGAGTAGAGTTGTTTGGAAGCCTTCATCTAAGGGCTTGTGTGCCTTCTCAAGTAAAGGTATATCAAGACCATCTTTATCATCATTATCAAATTTGCTAGTACCATCATTGTGAGCCTCTTCATCACTTGCTCCAATACCATCTTCTTCAATCATGTCCTCTGGCACATTATCATCTTCTTCCATGGCAGTGTTATCCTTAGCATGGATATTCACACCTCCGTGTTCCTCCAGTAGGAAATCCACATTTAGAAATGGACAAAAATTGTGGCCCCTTCAATGTGACCATGTTGCCTACAATGAATCTGGGCTATTATGATTAGAATTCTTCAATTCTATAAGCCCTTACACTTTTTGCAAGGACAATAACATTTATCAAGTTTTTTTCGAAATTGAGATGACAATGCAACCAATGTCTCATTATTTTGTTTTGGATTCATATTGTTAGGTGTGGTCTTTCTTCACAAGAAAATATTTTTGCAAATAAATTGGACATGTTGTAGTTAATTTTTATATCTGCACATATGGAAATTATTGATTAATATTTTCAAATGTAACTAAAATGATCCTATAATTTCCAAAAGGCCTAGATGTTTGTAAAATGTGGAGTTAAGGAAAAAGTATCTTAATTATTTGCAAAATGCCTCAAAGAGATGTCACAAGGTGAAATTTACTTAGGTGATATTAGCAACATGCCTTGACTAATCCTGATAGCAATGACTAATGCAATTAATGCATCAACTAATGAAGATGACTAAAAGATTAAAACATATTTATGTATAGCAATTTTTTTCTTGAGGAAATATATGCTCTTCAATAAGATATAAAATGAAATATGAATTAGATGTGATCTATGTGTGCTCCAGGCAGATGGACATTACTTTTTGAAAATCGTTCAATAGGGGCATCATATTTTCATCAATTTATTAAGAGGTTTGTACAATTTGAGACTAGAGACAATTATCATTATCCTAAGGACTGCAGACTAAGTGTAATCAGACATTTCATTGTCTATGGTTTTACCAATTTCTCATAAAAATAAATAGATTCTTGAAAGATGGGTTCTCAAAATAGGTTCCTATTTCAAAAACCCATCTCATTTCAAGAACACATCTCTTAAGAATATATTCATTCTTTCCATTTCAAGAGTCCCTTCATTCTTTCCATTTCAAGAATCCCATTCATTTTTTTCATTTCAAGAACTCATCTTTCAAGAATCCATTCATTTTCATAACAAATAGCTTTTTGAGACTACTGCTCATGAAACATGGGTTTTTGAATTTTTGAATTTTGATTTGAAGGACAACACAGTTGAACCCTAAAAACAATATCACAATAATGGAAGTTTTTAGTTACTCGAATGGAAGCTCATAATTTCTTTATATAAGAAACTAATGGAGTGTTCCTTTTCACTTTGTATATTTAAGAATCTAATTGGAGTGTTTCTTTTCACTTTATAGCAATCAATATGTAGCACCTTAGAATTATTTATCTATCAATAGGCAGACTTTAAACATGAACAAGAAGATCATAAGTCATATGACAATGTCATATTGCAAATGATAAACTTCTAACTTGAATAGTGATAAAGTTTACTATTAATCAGTATTATATCAAATTTTTGAACTGATTACATATTAACTTAAGCTTGATAAACAACAAGCTAATGCACAGACAAAAAACTTAAACATGAATCAAAATTTTTAATCAAGGTCCTGAGCTATGATGCTCTCCATGGAGTACCCATTACTTGGGTATATGGGTATGCATCATAGGGGTGTGGGTATGCGTACCCATGCAACCTTGGTTCAAGATATCTAAGGACTAACAGGACTATTTTATGTTGAGTTAATAATATTATGGAATCTTTAGTTTTCTTTTCTTTTCTTTATAAATTTTCCATAGGGTTTAAGTAAATATTAATATTTGTGAATACCTCATGTTTCTTAGTGTTGTCTTACATTTATTTTATTATTACAGTAGTAGCAAGTGTTTTGTTCCTTGACATTTCATCCTACTTGATGTTGTTGGTCTATTCCATGCATAATTTTCAAGATCAAAGGAACATCTTAAGGGAGGTGTCTCTTGGATATACCACTGATAAATACTATGTTGGTTTTGCACCATTTAAATCAAATCAGCTTTTCTCAATCTTGCATTTGGATCAATCCAAATCTTTTCTTTTTAGTAATATTTTGCTTTGCTTGTCCTTCACTTTCTAATCCCTCAACTTGCTACACCTACATCTATGATTGTATTTATTAAGTTGGGGTGGCTATACTCATTATTTCAATAACTTGTAAACTAGATTATACTCTATAAAAAAATTCCTCAGATGTTTTCTCATAATTTGGCAAACATTGTAATTGGGGGGAAATTAATGTGGTTGCTCAAAATGAACAAAAAAATAATTTTAGGCTATTTGGGGGGTTTTAGTAATAATATTTACCAATGGGCTATAATGTTCTTTTTATGTACAAACATTTTCCATTGAAAATAAAGTGGCTCAAATTTTTACAAACAATATTTCTTTCCTTTAGGAATTTGTAATTTTTTTTATTCCATCATATTATACCTAGAACTAGAAACATAATTCTACATTATGACCAAATGCTATAATGTGAAACTTTGATATTGAAAAGATTCACCAGGATTTATGGACTTCCTATGAATTTTTTAAAATTATCCCTAGCACTAGTGATTGAGTTTTTTAACAAGCATTAAAACTTGAGTTTTTCATAGTTTAACATAATATAATGTATCTGGATATATTTTTGTAATTGTTTAGGCCTCCAATGTTTATATGAATCTGACTGCAGAATACAACTACCATATTGACTTCCATGCTACTCCAAATTCAATAGATACTGAAGGGTTTCAAAAATAAGTGTGCCATGCAATGTACTTAATAGGCTCCCATAGTTGATGATGCTACTTGTCTCTAAGGATTACTTTAGATGGAAATAAACCTTGCATCTATTTTTCATTCGGATCAAAATTGAATGCTATGTTGGACGCTTCCTACTAAAAAACAACGGGGCAAATTTTGAGTATTAAAGGTTGTGGTTGTGAAATTTGTATTTTCATTCTCCTTTCAGGTATGCTATGACTAGTCAGTTAACTCAAAAGAGTGATGTATATAGTTTTGGGGTGGTGCTACTTGAGTTTTTGACAGGAAGAAAACTAGTGGACCATAAAATGCCCAGGAGACAACAAAGCCTTCTTACTTGGGTTAGTGTTATATTTGGTTCCAAGTCTCCTCTTGGATGGGAAAAATAATAATCAAAACTTTTCTTAAGCAAGAATTCATATTATGGGGAAGATATATTTCATCTTTTCTTCTTTCATTTTCAAAAATTACAAAACACTATTAATGGTGATACATTGCAATGATTCTACAAATAATGTATTCTAAAGTTTCTCTTCATTTCTATAGTAAATCATTAACATACTTAATTTGTCACACTGATGACTTATTGAGTATAGATAGTGGTTCCATTATGTATAGTTTTATTTCACTTTTATGCAGTTGGGGATAATGATATATAATATATTCTATGTTTTTTCCATGCATACAGGAAAGTCCAAGGTTGAGTGAAGAAAAAGTAAAGTAGTGTGTTGACCCAAAGTTGAAGGGATAATAACCTCCCAAGGTTGTTGCTAAGGTGTGGAGCTTTTAGTCTCATTCCTGTTTGATGGATTTTTTATGAAGTTATTGAAGTTGAACACCAAGGTGTAGTAGTGGATGATCTACCCACTTCAGGCATACATTTTGTGCTTTGGAAAATTTGAGTATGGAGAATGAAAGTTGATTCAATCACCAATTTGGCTCAAAAGTGTGGAGAATTAGAAGATTGAGGAAGGCCTAGATTACAAGGGTTTGAGGGCACAATTTGGGTATTTCTAGGTTGTAGAGTGTTGGAGTCTAATTCTTTTTGGAATTAAGTATTTGAAGAAATAATAAGATGCTATTTAGGAGTTGGGGTTTATAGGAGATCATTGAGGGGTACTTCCTTTGTAAATTGGGTCATTTTTATGCATTAAAAATAGGGCATCATTGCTGAACAGGTGTGTTAGTCCAAAATAATTGTATGAAATTCATTGATATGTTTTAGAACATTAAAAATGGTATCCATAAATACCATTACCTTGTCAATTATCTTCGAAGAAGTTTGAGTTATTTAGTTTTTTGTTCTACTACCAATCTACTAAATAACCTACTAGGCTTTTTGAATAGTTTGATGAAGAGTTCTGTGGATTGGGGGTCTTTCAATTGAATTTAATGTGGCTAAGGTTGGATAGTCTAGAAGGGTCCATCATGTTGATTGAGTGTATTTATATGGTTATTCAGATATAGCACCCTCACTTCATCACAAACTATAAATTTTCCCCATTTATTGCAAACCAATTTAATGAGGCTCTAGTGGATTTGGAAAAAGGAGAATGCAAACATTTCTACTAGTATTCTATTCTAATTCACATGTTTCTATTCAAGAATACATATTAATTCACTTATAGGTATTCTCTTCTTACAAAGGTCAATCTAACTTGTAATCACTCTTTAAACACCATTCTAGAATTCATGAATTTTATTATAGCATCTTCCTATACCTTGATCAATTCTATTTTAGTGTAGTGAGATTATTTACTACAATTCTCTCTATCACATTTTAGATAATAAATCTACCCCTCAATAGATATTTAACAACACTTCACTAGAAACCTCTTATTTATGCAATATTCCACATATTAGCGTACACACACAATCAGTCAAATCAAACATTTATTTACCATTCTTATCAAGAACTAGATTGATGAAATCTAATCCTCAAATATTCAAACCTCGGCAAAAAATAAACCATCAAGATCATTCACACCTTCCACACATTACTTAGATATGTCACAAATACCTCAAGATCATTAAAATATCCCTAAAATGTTTTATCAATATCTCATAAACTATTTGATCAAATTTTTTAACATGTTGGATAAGAACTTTAACCCATATTTGAATCCATTGTACTTGGTCACCTTGATCAATGTACTTTTCCAACTTATCAGGCATGTAATCCTAGATCATCCATTTAAGGCATCATGAAGCTTAAACAAAAAATCAAATCCATCATATGCATTGGATCTGTCAACAATTTGTGCTAAACCTCAAGAGCATTATTACCCCTAACTCAAACACTTGTAAATGCCTTGCTCACCCTTAGAATCAAAAACCTTTTGAATGATAGGTGCAATGATATGTCATTAAAATTTTTCCAATTTCACAACCAAAGATATCATCTTAAGTACATGCACAAATCAATTACACTTGCAAATAGTAAAATAACCAATCCCCATTTGTGACATTATATCTTGATCAATCATCATGTCAGCAACTAAAAATTGACATAAACCATGTACATACAACCTCTACATCATCATATGAGGTGTGTGATTCCCCATCTTTAGTAAACTTCCTTTTCTATTCTTCTAATAATGCATAATTAGAAAGAATGCATAAATGTCATCCAAATTACATAATAGACATGTTGATGTCAATGATAACTCATCCAACTTGCCAACAATATCAAATTATCTTAATCTCTCTCTATAAATCCTTATATAGTTCACATTCTTCCTCTTTGTCATTATATAAATGAAATCAATCTTAAGCATAAAAGACACCAATATTTTCATTTTCTTATACCGTAAGTTATATTTCATGCATATAGTTTCTAAAAATAGTTTCAAATCTTATAATTTTCAAACTTAGTTAAAAGTTAAATTCCATATTTAGTAGGCTTTTTTCATCTTATAGTAGTCTAAGGGTAATTATTACTATTAAAAAAAATTCATTAATATTTTCCTTAGAAATAGTAGGAACCCCCATTTTATAATAAACCAAAAAGTGGGAGAGGCAAGCCACACCAGACCTCCATCAAAACTATAATCTAAGAACAACTAAAACTAAAACCTCTATATCAATAAATAGTCAATCTTTATAAAAAAAAATACTACTTTCTGACCCCTCTCTTCCTCTCTCCCTATAGCTCTCTATATTAAGTCAATTATAGGTATTCTCTATATTCTCTACTTTATAGTTTATAATCTTTATTAAAAATACTACTTTGTGACCCCTCTCTTCCTCTCTCTCTTTACCACATACTATAAATTTTCCCCATTTATTGCAAACTATAAATTTTACTCATTTGTATCTCTGAGAAAATTGTACCAAATGTTAGTAAATGACAATCTCACAATTTTGGAGATTCGCTAGAACATTTTTAAGGAAATACATTATTCCTACAAATATAACAAAGAATTAGGAGAGTTCAAGAAAATATTTGGGTAGATTGAACCATTTCTAGTCTGAATCACCTGGAAAGAGCATAAAAGTTCAATAAAATTAAAAGTAAAAGACAGTAAATTTAAATTTTAAATTTTAGAAAAAAGGGATTAGAAAGCACATTAATTTTTTTTAAATAGTTGAACCTTATCTCTACAATTTTACGATTTAATAAGATCAAAGAAGAGAGGGCTAGAAAGAAAAAGGTTGGTTATTAGAAAATTGTCATACAACTATAGGAGCCAGTAATAGACTAGAACAAAATATAATCATAAAAAGGCTATATAATTTGAAACATTTTCAGATGTTTTCAGTGGTATTCGTATACTATTTATCAACAAAAAAACATATACAAAAATAGATCAAGAATTTATATGATAGTAGAGGATTTGTACAAAAGCATTTAAATTACGTATTTCACTTAAGGAGCTTGAATAGTCACATATTGTAAACCTCAATTCTTTCAGAGAGTTTGGAGTCCCCTAAAATAGCTATTTGAGATTTTTTACAAAAAAATTTAAAAGGAATGCTTTGGTTTAAATCACATAATTACGATAGAGTGGAATTTAATAAAAAATTAGAGAAGGTTGATACATTTTCATGATATAGTAGGATTTCTATCAAATTCAACTCAAACAAAGACTAAATATCTCAAATTCATCAAACTGTTATCACTCTGTAGTTACAATTTACTATTTTTCTTATACGTTGAAGAAAACCCTAAGTCAAACCGAAGTTGAGTTGGTTGCTTTTACCTTTTCCTCTGTAGGATTTGCTTCTACTAATGCATCTAGGATTGCCCTAAAGTACGTGCAATATCAGAAGCAAAGAGATCATCTAGGGTTCACAAACTTAACAGCCCCATGGACCTAGTATGGTACCTCCAATAATTTCCTTGGTTCATTTTAAAATACCAATCGGATCCAAAGGTCAATTTTTGGGCTTGGTAGGAGTTCATATGCAAATATAGGAGACAAAGAGGGTTCATTTGCCAAAAATGGTTTTGGAAGGCTAGTTGCTTGGGCTTCAAACCCTTTTGATATGCCAGGAATAGGTAGAGGAAGGGAGCAAGGTCAACTAGATTCGCTATCCCTTTGTCATAAGAAAATCATAAACGCTCAAAGAAAATTCAAGTTAGGGTAGATCATATGGTAGGTCTTGGACACGAAGTCCCAATTATTGTTGTAAACAATGTAGATAAAATGAAACAGGATGCAAGGAAGCCATAGGATCTAGTAACATTAAGTCTCAACAATCTAATAGTGAGAATATAGACAAAATAAAGATCATATGGTAGGTCTTGGACACGAAGTCCCAATTATTGTTGTAAACAATGTAGATAAAATGAAACAGGATGCAAGGAAGCCATAGGATCTAGTAACATTAAGTCTCAACAATCTAATAGTGAGAATATAGACAAAAGTGGACCACAATCTACTTTTAACAATACTATAAAAACAAATCACAAAATTTAATAATATTACCAAATCAACTATTGAAGATGATAAAAAAATAAAGAAACCTCCTTTTGCCTTGTAGCAGTGTCCAATATGTCCAGGGTCTTTGAATCAGGAGCAATATCCTATTTCTTTGACAAACTCAACTATCTAAACTCAGTCAAAGGAACAAGAGGCGATCCAAATTTCTCCCAAAGCTGAGGTTGGCATATCTTGATGGGCTTGCTTTCTATCTCCCGACATCCAATGTGATTTAATCTACTGTAGCACAAAAAACCTGTGCATGTGAAAGACAAAGTGAAAGTGAGAAATGTTTCTTTTTTTTATGTATAAGCCCCATGTTGGTCAAAATTTTGACCAACATGTGGCTTACATGTAAAAAAAAGAAACTTTTTTCCTTAACTTTCTAACCAACCTAAACTTATTTAGTTAATGGTTGAAAATTTTGGTAGAAAAATGAGGTTAAATGTAGTAGTCAAAGGATTTTCAATATAGCCTTTTAGGACTACTTTGTTAAGAGATTTAACTAATTCACCTATTATAATGTCTTAGAGATGATCCTATGATTAGCACTCTATTTATTTATATCAGATCGCCTTTTTACTGATGTAGTCTTGATCCTTCTTGATCAAATGTCTCTTTGTTGTTCACTATTTCCTTCCTCTATTCTCCTTTAACTGATTTTCCAATATATCTTAGAACATAATACCTTGGTCACCATGAATGTCTAGTTTGCATATGCAAACTCTCCTTCTCACTCATACTCTACACATAGAACATTTAGGGTTTTGTCCTCCTTAAGAAGACTTAGGTGACTTAGGTTTAGGTACGAATCAATGATTGTGATTCATCCATATTGCCACTTAAACCTTTCCTTTATCTAATTGGATGCATGCAATGCATAGGGATTCCCACTTATCAACAAAATATCATAATTTAATCCTTAAGTCAGCCTAAAAATGGTTTACATAGTAGTTTGTTCCAATACAAACAACTATGTCAAAACTATGTTACTAGGCATCTGAAATCTTTGGTGCTTGATACTAACTATGACTTCAATATTCTCACTCAATAGCAAAATGACTTGACAGGAAATTCCTACTTGACACTGGAATCACTCGACACATAATATCTACTCGGCACTAGAATGACTCAATACATGAGTGACTCAACACTCATTATTTACTCAGCATGCTCTAACTTTTATGTTGTGCTTAGTATATGTTACTTGTTCAACATGAACTAAGTAAATGACTTAAGTGTATAGACACTCACTTGTCAAAACCAATTTGAGATTAACAATCTCCCCCTTTGACATGAGTGTCAAAAACACTTGGTCATACTTTAATAGTCTTATTCCTATGAACATAACATAGATGTCTATTCATCTTCTATACAATTTTTTAAAAAAAAACTCAAAATTTTGCAACATGACTTATACCTCAAAATATTATAACTCCCCATGAGTTATTTGATCTATTCTAGACTATACTCTGGATCAAAATCTTTCTCCTACTAAGTAGATTTGCATCAACTGATACTCTTTCTCTATTTTCTATCTAGACTGATTTTTGCATTTTATTGTTCTCTTTATTCTGTTTGCTTGCTTGCTCTCCCACTTTCTCTTACTCCCCCTTTTTCACACTAATTTCATTGGGTTATACACCTATAGTGCATTTTTCCAAAAAGGATTTATGGACCTCAAGTATAATCTTAAGAGCTTTATCCAAATTATCACATTCTACCTCCAAAGAATTGATTTGGATGTCCAGCTTAGTATCAAGGTGTACTAAGCCATCTAATGTAGAAATATTGGGGTCTTTTTTCATAAGTGTTTCTACATAGCCTAGCTCCTTGATTCAAATTATATAGAAGATCTAATATTTTTGAAAGTATTTTTCATATTTTTATATAGTTTTTCTATATCTTTTTGTTTGGGCTTTTTGGAGGTCTTTTGCTCAAAATTTGAAGCCAAAATTGTGTAGCTAGGCCAAAGGGACATAAGACATCAGGGGGTAACCCTTTAGAATAGTAAAGGCCCCAGTCTACAAAATCGAGCAACCATAGGATATTTATTTTAGGGAGTGAACTAGAATTTTATTTCTTCTTCCAATTGTGTAAGCAGTTTTGATATCTAAGCTATGGGTCCAAAGTTATGACCTTGACAAGTTGGGGTAATTAGACACCTAGTTTTGAATAAGTTTAGCTTAATTTGTTGTTTTTTTATTTTTTAGCCACATAAACATTTCGAATTCATGTTATGGTGGTTGTTGATATTCCATCATTGCATATATTCTTTCATTCTCAATGAATAAGATGGCTTTTAGTTTGCATACAACTCTTTTGAGTTTTGCAAGATTTTCCAAAATTTGAACATTGGTATCAATGGTAATCACTTCACTAGATATCGTCTTTATAGCCCACTTCATCAATTCAGATCAGTGGTATCAAAGTGATCGTAATGCTCATGTATGCCAACTAATACAAGAACATCCTATCAAAGACTAGGACTGGCTACAAGAAATCTATCATATTACCTTCCTTTGTGGCACACAAAACCAAAGATGTCAGGTACTTCAGTAGACTCTGTGAAGAAGATGGTGGAAGAGGCTTTGGCCAGGCAACAAGAAGATATGATGAGTAAGTTTTCAAAAAAATTGAAGACCCAAAAAGTGTCAAATTTAGTAGCACCATTCCATGGGAACACTCCTTTTAAAGTATTGGTGAACTTTGATATCTCAAATTTTGAAGGAAAATTCGATGTTGATGTTGTTGATAATTGGTTATCTAAGTTAGAATGATATTTCTTTGTAAATAATTATTTCTAATGCAAAAACAATAACATAAATGCCCCCTTGAAAGATGAAAATCACATCAAAATAGCATGGGAAATGAGAGTATTGAATAAAGAAAGTGACATAGGAGAAGAGTTGGAAATACTCTCTAATAACAAACCCATTTGGAATGAATTTATGGAATACATAAAAGAAGCATACTTTCCTAAAGATGTATATGAACAGAAATATATAGAATGGCAATTGCTTTGACAAAAGAGGGATCAATCTATGCAAGATTACCCCAATACATTCCATGCACTCTCTGCAAAACTTGGCTTAGAAGACTCAGAGAAGCATCAAATTATGAAATATCATAGTGGGCTTCACAGATACATTCAAACTGAAATGGAATTCTTGAATATTGAAACATTGGCAACTACTTAAAAATATGCTACAAAAATTGAGTTAAAATGAAAAGGAAAAGGGGATTACTTTTTAAATAATAAGCCATGAGGTAAAGGTAGTAATAAATTCAAGGGAAAACTAGTGGGGAAGGACCATCCCTCAAATCCACCTAAGAATATGTTGTGGGCTACAAAAAAGACACAAACAAATACAGGCATGTGGTGTGAGATACATAAGAGTCCAACTCATAACACAAAGTACTATCAAAGAATTAAGAATTTGATGATAGAAATATGAGGAGAGGAAGTTGAGCCTGAAGCCACACCAATGGAAATTCTTGAAAATGATTTAGTAATAGAAGCAGATCCATATGCCATTGTTGCAATAGCTAAAGTAGTTCCACAAGAAGATGAGGAGAGATTGTTTCATTCACAGATTTGCATTGATGGAAATCCTTTACATTTTATTATTGATAGTGGGATCCAAAAGAACTTAATTTCTATGGAGATGGCCAAGAGATTAAGTTTTAAAATGACAATACACCCATAACCATACTCTATGGGATGGGTTAGTGAAGGAAATGATATTTAGATAAATCAAAAGTGTTGCCTATCATATTCAATCAAACCACAAGGATGAAATAATCTATGATGTAGCACCTTTAGATGTATGTGATTTCTTGTTAGGACAACCATACATGTATTAAAGGCATGGGGTGTATGAATCTAGACCACATTGTGTCACAATCAAGCTTGGTGAAAAGAGATATTGAATACTAGAGGTATGCCCAACTCAAGTTGCTTCTTTAGTTACTACTAAACAATGTAAAAATTTAATTTCTCAAACCAAAAAATTTGTAGTCTTCGTGATTCATTTTGAGAAAACAAAGTCAGTTGTCCTTAACACACATACTAAGGTGACTGCCACAATATAATAGAAAAAGGAGATGGATAAAATCTAAGAAAAATACCATAGTGTGTTTAAATCACCAACAGAGATCCCAACGCATTGCCAAGTCAAGCATTCTATTGATTTAATTCCAGGAACACCATTTCCCTATGAACCAATATATAGGAGAACAGTTTTGGAAAATGATGAAATTAAGAGATAGATTCAAGAATTGATTGAAAAGTGACATATCAGGCCAAATTCTTCACCTTGTGGCAACCCTATTGTTTTGTCAAGAAAGAAAGATGGGACATGGAGATTGTGTATTGATTAGAGGGAACTTAAAAAAATTACTATGAAAATAGATATTGAATTCCTTGAATTGATGATCTTTTGGATCAACTTAAGGTGGCTAAGTTCTTTACAAAAATTGATTTGAAATTTGGGTATCACTAAGTGCCAATTGACCCAATAGATGTATGGAAGACTGCTTCAAGTCCAAGGAAGGTTTGTTTGAATGGTTGATTATGCCTTTTGGTCTAACAAATACACTAGCCACATTTATGAGGTTGATGAACAATGTGCTTAGACCCTTCATTGATTTTTTTGTAGTTCTTTATTTAGATGATATCCTCATATTTATTAAAACATGGTCTGAACACTTGCAACATGTTGTACATGTACTCTTGAGTTTGTAGAACCATAAACTATATGCCAACATAGACAAGTTCTCTTTTGGTATGCAAAGTATCTAGTACTTAGGGTACATCATTAACCATGTGGTTGTTCACATGGACCCTACAAAGATACAAATTATCAGAGAATGGCCACCTTCTCAAAATTTCATAGAACTTTACAGTTTCTTGGGTCTAGCCAACTTCTATTGCAGATTTGTATTTGGTTTTTCACATTTACCATGGCCTCTTAATCAATCACTCAAAGGTGGAACACAAACAAAATTTTGGTGGATAGAGGGGGGGGGGAAAAAAGGAATTTGAGGACTTAAAACTTAGACTATATTTAGCTCTAGTATATGTTCTTCCATTGTTGCAACAATCATTTCAAATAGAAAAAAATGCATCAAATTATGCTCTTGGCATTGTACTCATGCAACATAGGCATCTCATTGCATATCATATGAGACATTTTCTAAAATAGTTCACAAGTACCCCACCTATGACAAGGAGTTGCATGCAATTGTTTAGGCCTTCAAATAGTGGAAGCACTATATTTTGGGAAAAGAAATTATGATACATACTAATCATAAACCTCTACAATTCCTAAAAACACAAGGGAAGTTGCAAAATGATAGGCATCATCGATAGTCAACTTATTTGCAACAATTCCACCTCAACATTCATCATAAAAAGGGCAGCACTAATAAAGTATCAAATTATTTGAGTAGGCCTCCAATCATAGGTTTGACAATGGTGTTCGATTCATGTGGCCATCAAACATAAACTTGGGCTCAACTATATGGTAAAGATCCTAATTTTTTGTAACATTTACAATGCAGCCTTATAAGGGAAGAATGTTCTTGACCTCTATACACAAGATAGGTTACTTTGTCATATTGGTCACATATGTCTCCCCGATGAAGAAAGAAAGAAATTGATATGGGAAACACACTATAGCTAGGTGGTAGGACATTTTGGTATTGGTAAGACTACTATAATTCTCCAAAAGTATTTCTATTGGCCAAAAGTGAAACATGATATCATTGCATATATAAAATCTTGTGTTGCTTATGTAATTGTGAAGCCTTACAAATCATAAATTTGACCTCTTTCTACCATTACCTATTCTTGATAAACCATTGCATTTTGTTTCAATGGACTTTATGTCTGGGCTCCCAAGTAGTAGAAGGGGAAATGACTGTATATATGTGGTAGTAGATAGATTTTCTAAAATGGCTATCATGGTGGCCTATAAAAAAATGATTTCAGCATAGGAGACCACTAAGCTATTCTTTAAACATGTTTGGTTTCACTTTGGGTTGCCAAAAAGCATTATTTTAGATAGGGATAGCAAGTTCCTCAGCAATTTTTGGTCTTCATTATGGGCTAGAATGGACACCAAGTTGACAAAGTCTACAGCATTCCATCCTCAAATAGATGGCCAAATAGAGGGAGTCAATAAAATGATTATCCATATCCTTCAAATGTACCACTCTAAACACCCACGTACATGGGATGAGAGTTTTCCTTATGTCTAGCATAGCTACAACTGTGCACCCCACACTACTATAAGATATAGTCCATTTGAGGTTTGTCTTGGGTATCAACCATTGATACCTATAGATGTAGCATATAACTCCCCATCATTTTCAGATTGGTGACAAGCTAGGGCTATATCTTTAGAAGGAGTGCCTCCAAGGACCGTATTGAAAGCTTTGTCCTATTCAATATGGGACATATACCATTAAGAAATAAGTTGGTGAGAATGCTTTTGAACTTGATCTGCTACAGTTTTTGGGAATACATCTAGTTTTTAATGTAGAACTATTGTGACACTATTTTCCTCCATTATTGGACATCTCTCAAGTTGTTTAACATATTCATGCTTCAGAATTGAATACATCCACTACTATGCCATTACAATGTGATCATGTTAGTGATGTCATGTTGAAATCTTTGAGAAATAATAAAAATTTTCTATATAGGGTGGTTTGAGCTGGTCAATTCTCTCATTAGGGAAAATGGTTAACCAAGGAATAGGTTGCAAAACAATTCCCTCATCTACTACAGAAGATTGATGCAACGGGGCCCATTTCCTCTTAAGGGGGGAGGAATGATCTAGATTATATAGAAGATCTAATATTTTTGAAAGTATTTTTCATATTGTTTTTAATAGTTTTTCTATATCTTTTTGTTTGGGCTTTTGGAGGTCTTCTACTCAAAATTTGAAGCTAAAACTATAATTAGTCCCTAAAATTGGGTAGTTATAAGCTCATTATTTTAGGGACTGAACTAGAATTTTAGTTCTTCTTATCAACAACATAAGTGGTTTCAAATTTTGAGCTATGGGTCAGAAGTTATGACACCAACAATTTAGGATAATCAGACACCTATTTTTGAATAAGTTTAGCTTAATTTGTTGCTTTTTTATTTTTTAGCCACATAAACATTTCAAATTCATGTTATTGTGGTTGTTGATATTCCATCATTGTATATATTCTTTTAATCTCAATGAATAAGATGGCTTTTGGTTTGCCTACAACTCTTTCAAGTTTTTCAAGATTTTCCAAAATTTGAACATTGGTATCGCAGTTAATCACTTCACTAGATATCATATTTGTAGCCCACTTCATCAATTTTGATCACTCCTAGTGTTAAATCTCCATATGAGGTGTCAATGTAGACTGGATGTTGATCAGTTTAGCCCTTATATTGGCTTCATTTACTTGTAATGTTGCTAACTAACTTTGAGATTGCAAGAGGGTCCTAAAGTGTTTCTCACTTTGAGCTAGAGACATGGGCAATTTTGTACTTGATGATTGCATTTGGCTCTCCAAACTCAAGATGTGATTCCTTGTCTCTTGTGTACCATATCCAAACACCCAAACACCCAGGTACATGAGATGAGAGTATATATTAAGGATCCCTATGCAATACATGTAGCCAATCAATTAAAGAGATGGTTTAAGAAAAAATGGGGTGAATCAAAACCATTGATTCACACCTAACCCTAAGTCACCTAGGTCTTCTTAAGGAAGAAAAACCCTAAAACATTGTATGTATGAAGAGAGAAGTTTTGCATGTGCAAATAGAGCATTCATGGTGACTGAGGAGTTATGAATGAGATATGAATTGTAGAATCAGTTAGAGGAGAATAGAGGAAAGAAGTTAGAGGAAAAAAGTGATACATTGATTAGAGAGGATCAAGGATACATGCAAAGAGGTGATTTTTTATCTAGCAATAGAGTTCTAATCACAGGATCATTGTTGAGACATTCTAATAGGTGAATTAGTTAAATCTCTTAGCAAAGTAGTTCTAAAAAGCTGATTTAAATCCTTTAATAGGGTGCTTACTTCATTGTAAGTTTAAGTCCTTTAATTAGGCACACTTCTAAGAGGGTGTTGAAATCCTTTAATAGGGTAAGATCTAACAACCTTGTAAGCCTTTAACAGGGTAGACCTTTTGCAAGATATATCATAGTTTATGATCAAACATTGTAACCTTCATTGGAAACATTGTAACCTTCATTGGATACACTTTACAACTACATTAGTGAACATTTGGGCATCATCCCCACCTCAGTTCTACCTTCTCATTGGAAGGTTTTTGGGTAACCAAATATCTTGTGTCATGTGTATTGAATGTTTATTGTTTTCATGCTATGGATTTGTTCCTTCTGATCTTGTAACCAAATCACAAATCTCACATCCAATAATCCCTTGTATCACTTACACAAATTTAGTAAGCACTTTTATTCTTTTTGGTACTTTACACCTCATACAATGATCACAATACTTGAACACTCATTCCAATCAAGGAAAACATTTTTCCTTTATATTATATCTTCATAATAATTCCTTGAGTCAACCTTGAGGCTTTCCCAATTAATTATAATAAGATAATTGATTAATTACAATTATAATAGTACTTTCGGCTCACATTCTATACAAAAATTCACATGTATGATACTAGGGCTTGCACACTCACTGACATCATCAGCTAATTGTCTTATGTTACTTCTTGACTATGTATCTCTTGATTACATCTCAAATTTAAGATAGCTAACAAACATCAGGAACTACTTTCCCAATACTCTGTCTCTAAACTGCTTCATATAAATTAGGTACAACTTTTGTATTTCTTTGACTTAGACTCTATACACTTGACCATGTCATTAGGACATGGTACTAAACATGTCCATAACTAGAAATCACCAAACAATTAGACCATTTTTTGTACCATCAAGATCTATGTCTTCTACTCAATCAAACTTTACAGAAAACATGCTATGTTGACATCAATGACAAACACAATCATAAATGAAACATGTCAATACTCTCCAATGCTTAGGATACTCCCCAAATGTAGTATCATTAGCATTCATGCTAAATCTAAGGATGCTCATGAGTATCTATGAGATAAAATAGGCGTGATAAGCATATCCAAAGATACTAAGAAGCATGAGTAGTACCCTGAATCAACTAAGTTGAATGTTGTATCTTACAACTTGATGCAATGGATATTACTTTAGGAGCTTCCTAAAGTAATGAAGGAGTTTAATTAGAAGATTTATAGACACATGAAAGCTAATAGAGGGAGCATCTAGAATTGATTATATCTATGTACATAGATGTCAAGTCTTTGGCATTGTTGTCAAAGAGGGAGAAACTGTTGAAATTTATGAAAGATCAACCCCATAGCTTGCAAGAATCACCTATCACAGAAAGAGAGAAGAAATAACTATGGAGGCTAGAATTCCCAAATCCATAGATGAGACATTCTTGATAAGAAAAAAGGAGATTTCTATTATCAAAACTGAATGAATAAATCACAAAGAGATCAATCCTTATAAAAGGAGATCAAAACCCTAACAGGGTAAAACCTAGGTTGCATAATAATAATTAATAATAGAATTAACTATTATATGCCTAAAGTTTAGCTTAAGTAAACTAGAGATAATAAGTGACTTAATAATTAAATCAAAATGATTTAATTAATAAGGTGTTGCGGTTCCACAACACATGCCCCATTCCCTCGGAATGGGGACCCCCTACTTTTCGGACATTCGAAACTCACACTTCAAGATTCAAAGAAAATGTTAGAGTCAAAAAATTCATAAAAGATCAAAAAAATTGAAAAGTCAAAAAAAAATTTAAAAATTAAAAAATCATAAAAAATTCAAAAAAATTAGAAAAATTGAAAAGTCATAAAAAATATAAAATTTAAAAAAATATTAAAAATTATAATATATATATATAATTAATTAAAAAAATTGTGCACCACCCATGAGGTGTGCACCATGCACCTGCACACCCACGCTGCGCATGGTGGGGGGCTATAAAACCCCACTCCGCCCAAATTTTTTTTAACTTATTTCTTTTTATTTTTCAATGCTAGTTCCTTCTAAGAGGTGAGCGCATTTCTTTTCACACTTTGCACGCTTGTGTGCACCATAGTGTGCATCCATCAGTCCTTTGTGCACTTGTGCACACCACAGTGTGCCTTTGTCCACCCTCCACTCGCTTGCCCATGCAACAGCATGAATTTTCCCTACACATGCTCATGTGTCATGCAATGCACATCCGTCTTGTCCTCATCATGCTATCGCACACCACACAAACCCTAACAAAGCATGCGCTCTCTTGCGTCGTGCACCCATGTGCGCCCAACTTCACCTCCCCATGCTTTTTAATAAACCCTAATAATATGTATACATAAGAAATAAAAATAATAATAATAATAAATAAATTGAAAGGCAACTCAGTTTTGTTTTTATTTTTCATTAACAATTAATTAATTAGAGATAAAATTTGATGCTCTTTTTTTTTTTCAAGTTTTTGTTATTTTGAACTAATGAACATTTTTCCTCATGTTGTGCAGATATTATGGCATCCACTTCCAAAGAGAAAATGGCACCCAAGCCTGTTATTTTAAAATTCCAAGGCATGTCATCAAAGTCAAGATTTCATGACAATTATGCAAAAATTAGGGACACTGACTTGGGGCACTAGTATCCTCATTGATTCATTCTCTGTTGGTGAGCACAGCTTCACATCTAGTATCAATGCAGTCAACAAAATTGATGATGGCTCTGCCACAACATTTTGTTTCTAAGGAGAGAGTGGTTAAGAGTGTGATAGGAGAAGTGGTCCTAGACCTACGACCCGATAACATTGAAAGGGTCTTCCATCTTCCAAGGGTAGATCAATTCATTAGACTCTGTTATGAAGCAATAGAGAGATGGTATAGGGAACATCAGAAAGATGCAATGGAAATCATCCAATCCTCCTACCTCATTGAGAAGACTCCTTTGGGTAGGATCACAGGGAAGGTAGACATTACTAGAGGATACATGAAATATGACATTGGTTATTCCATTATCCTTTTGAGTAGAGTCATAGGCTTACCAGTAGCTAGCCACCTCAGCGCCTCCATGGTCAACTTCATTGAGACAATTAAGATGGAAAGAATGCCTCTAGACTAGGCTATCACACTAAGTGAGAACTTGTGTGAGTAGTTAGATGTAGTTAAGGAGAAGAATAATTTTAATATGACTTCTTACATGGTTTATCTTCTTGCAGCAAGGGCGAAAAACTACCCTAGTTTGTATAAGAGAGGCAGTATGCAAGATCCTAATGCCTGGCCCTACATTGTCTACCCTTAGCTAATGAGGAAGAAGCTCTCTGCTCAAAGCAAGGAGTATAGAATCATGAATGATGCCTTCATCTTTGTGGTCATCTCATTCATAGAGGGTGATCACACCAAAAAGGTTATCCAATGAGGAAAAAGCACAAATAAAAGCTCTCGGGGCCTACTTCATCCAATTCAAGACATTCACATATCTACAAGAAGTTTCTTCATCTATCAATCCAAAGAAGCTCCCTAGATCTCCAAGTGACAATCTAGTGCTATTGGAGATTTCCTAGTAGATTGAATCTCCATATGAAAGGGTAAAGAGATAGAGGAGACCCTATAAGACATGGCCCTTAGTCATTGGACCATATCAGGTCAAAAGGAAGCAATATATTCTATCCTTTGAGTGGAAAGGGAGAATTATCCCCTCAAGGAGTACAACTCCCCTAGCCTCTATTTTGATAACATCAGGAGAGTGGAGAGTTTGGTTGGAAAGGAGTTCCATCATGAAGATATCATAGAAGATCATTGGATGAATACCACAAATGACTACATTGTCCACATAAGGGACTATTGTAAGATGACTTTGTATCTAGTAGAGAAGGATCTCAAGCTCAACATCCCAGTGGAAATAAGGAAATAGGATTCACAGGAGTTGTTGCACCTCTTGTTCAACTCAGAAAAATAGGAGAGAGGCCTATCATGAATGTTGAGGTTGATAGGGAGGAGGGAGATTATATTAATCATTGGGCAAGGCACGTAGTCACAATGACCAAGGATTTGATCAAGAATCCTTTTCAACTTGATCCAATACCTAACATGGTTATCTTCCATGCTCAAGCCTACCCTAAGAAAGGTAGATAGAGGAAAGTTATAATTCTTGCCTTTGTGGCTCAGTCTCCCATTAGGCCAGAGATAGTATATCAACTTGATCGCACAGTTGGATACTATCATCCTCCAAAGAGGAAGGGAAAGAATAAAAGAAAGAGGACCTCCCCTTAAAGGATTCAAATAGAATAGGGTGAAGCAAAGAGACCTCCCCAACAACAAGAAGAGAGTGTACAAGGGTCTACGGATACTGGTGCTTCTCAAGTCTAGGATGACCCTCAATTGCCTCCTTTTGTGCCTAGCCAATTAGAAGAGGGAGAGAGTCAATAAGTTCCCATTCCTCCTTTGCAAGAAGAGCCAGCATCCCCTTCTACCTCCACAAAACCAAAGAGAATCAAGATTTGAATGAAGAAAAGGCAAAGGGTGACTAGAAAAATGGTGCCTTTTTTGTCTGTTCCTAAGGCCATTCTAGAAGGGGAAGAGGAGGAAGAAGAGGAGAAAGACAAAGAAGAGCAGCTACCTTTGTAGAGAAGAACTTGACTAGCTAGAGCCGTGGAATAGGAAAAGAGAAAAATTGCCACGGTCGTATTGCCATCCACCCCAATAGGACCCTTGGAAGTCTCTTCTTTGGAAGATGAAGTACAATAGTGGGTAGATGAGAAGGATGAAGAGGGCGATGATGTTTTCAAAATGTCAAATTTTGATTTTATTCTTGTTGATATAGAATTAGTTGGGGCTAAGATCAGGGATACCCCTAGAGGTGAACCTCAACAAGAAGACTGGACGTAGATGCCATCAGATTCATAGGGTCCTAATCTTACTCCTCCATCTCCACCACAAGTCATGGTGGTAGATAAGGGATTGGTTACTCCTCCACCCCAAAGTTTAGAAGAGGAATTGATTCAAAAGGAACCATCATGGGAAGAGGAACTAGAAAAAAGGGCCACTGATGAAGTGTCAAGTGAGGAACAAATGGTGGAATATTCTACACCACCTTCTCAAGACACTGAGCTATAAATTACTAGGTCCACTAAAATAGAGGTCACAGAATTGGAGCCCTTGCAATAGGAAACAACTCTTGTGGAGCAATAAGGGAAAGGAGGTAGTACAACACACCCCTTCATCTTCAAGAAGGAGGTCTTCAAATGAGCACATCCTGAGGTGGCTCCAAAATGAAGTAATGAGGAGTACTAGGCCTAAATTTTATGCTTCAAAGGAAGACATTTTGATATTGTAGAGATTTTGAATAAACCTAAGTCCCCATCACATGAGACAATACTGTTGGCATTTTTCATTAGTGCAAAAAACTAGGAATTGTTTGCACAAGTGGTCGTTCCTCCTAAAGACATGGATGTAGAAAGCCTTGGTCCCAAGGATTATCAACTCAAAGAGACCATGGTTGGGAGACCTACATGGGATATAGGCCAATTAATAGTGACCATGGGGATAAAATAAGTCTTAAAGAGCATGGGGCAAAATGAGGTTGAACTCTAAACACTTCGAAGGCAAATCGAGATCCTAAAGAGATATTTGGCTGGAGTGGGTTGTCCTGTTGATCCTGAGCACCCTAAGGACACATTAAACACTATTCTTAAAGAAGGGGGAGTAGTACATATGGATCTATTTTTTAAATCTTGTCAGTAGTGGCCGGAAAGTTTTGAGGAGAAAGGTATTTTGATTGTCACAAAAAATTTAAAGCTGTTGTAAGCTATGTAGGAGAATGTGAATAAAATTGTAGCAATTTTGAAGCAAGACTTCAGCATCATGGATGAAGTAAGGGCCTGGAGTAAGGATTTACAAACTCTACAAGCCATAAAGGGACAAAGTTATCAGATTTTGATTGATGTGTATATAGGAGAAGAGTTAGATATGATCGATGATTGGATAGAAAAATAGTACATAGCAATAAAATAAAGGAAACATTACATGAGGAGATTCATCGGCTCAAGGACCAAGCCCAAGACTGAATTTTTGAAGTAGAGAAACACTATAGCAATGCATGCTTGGATATTTTTGAAGATGAGGAAAGAGAAAAATTGTTACCTATAGAGACAGTGGTAGAGAATGTTAGGAAGATTTTTGTGGAAGCTGCTGATGATGAAGGCATTCGACAAGCCTTCAAGACTGAAGAAGTATTGTTAGAATTGGATACCAAACTCGAGAATTTTGCTGACACCCAAATTGAGGTAGACAATTATAGAAAAAAGGTCAAGGACAACTATGAGGCTTTGGATTTACCAAATGAAGCTAAAATTACTAAGATTATAGAGAAATTCAAGGGAAAACATCCAAACGTAGCTTTGGGATGAAGAAGAACAAAACCTAGATGCCAGAATTTCAATTTTGACACTCACTAAAATTTTGAGATTTTGGACCATTTTCAGGTGTGCATCTCAACAGGTGCACATTTTTGGAAAGGTTCTACTGAAAGTCAATTGTTAGTTCCAATAATAGAGCTTCCCATGCATTGAAAATGCATTTTGATGGTAGCTTAACTCCTACAAATGTCCTATGAAGGATCAACTTCCATTTTTGGTGCTCTTAGACACTTCCACTTTGACTCAGAGCTTTCTCACTCATTTTTATTTTTTTTTAAACATGTAAAAGGCTCATGCATCCAATTAATGAATTAAAATATGGATGGAATCTTACTTTGCACCAATTAGATTGTAGTTTGTATATAATTAGTTTATTTTATTTATTAAAAGCATTTTATTGAATGAAGATATATCTCACTTTCAACACAAATTGAGGAGATAATTTCTTATAAATACCCCATTGTAATATGTAATGAGGGCTGCCATTATTTTGCAATAAAATTATGCTTTTCGTGCTTGCATTTGGAATGTAGTAATTCTTGCCTAAATGTGTCATATTTTTGTGAATTTTGTTCATGAAATTGTGATTGAGCCAAAGGTTTATTTCTTTGTTTCTTCATGCAATCTTTTAGTTTTGGTGTTTGCTATAGATTTATGAATCCTGCTAATGTAATGAGCTTGAGAAGAAATCATCAGATTGTGCCTGCATAACTCTCTATCTCACATGAGCACACTTTTTGTGGCCTTGCAATTTAATGAAGACTAAAATATTCTACGATCATTAAAGTTTCACATTGACGATTGCATCAGTGGAATTGAGGAAGTGTTGCTCCTACTTTCATTGGTTACCTACTGATCTCTTCAAAAGCTTAACTCATAGACATGTTTTCTATAGCTTATGTCCGTTAATATTTCAATTTCATGTTATTTTCTTTGAATTTCATGTTATTTTCTTTAAAGTTCTTGTTATTTTCTTTATTAACCCCCTTGTTAGAATAGGATTTCATACTAGCTACATGATTAGATTGCATTCATAAAAAGCATAAAATACAAAAACATAGTTCTTTTGTGTGTTATTTTTGAAGTTGTGTGCAGATTATTCATCTCATTATGATATCAAAATGAACCAGAAAAGGCCTCCTTGTGAATAATCACATTTATATTCAACTAAATGGATTCTAGTAGATCACAAGATCAACCCAAAACCTTTTAATTGATTCACAAAATCAGCTTTTCAAGAGAGGAATTCAATTCTTGTTGTTTAGCATCATGCATAATGACAGCTCAATAGAAGTGGTGCTAGAAGGAAGGCCACACTTTTGATTCTCAGAAAAGGAAGGAAAATTTGTGAAAGTTTCAAAATTCTACACCTTTTTTTGAAATTTTGCACTTCACATAAGTTTAGAACATTTTTTGAGTTTTGAGAAATTCAACTATGCTCTACAAGTCCATAGGTATGTAGATCCATAGTTACATAGATACGTAGGTGCGCAAAACTCTGTACTGCAAAAAATTTAGTAAGGTGAGAAAGTGTGCTTCTGAAGAGGTGCACTTTTTCTAGAATTGATGCAAACTAGAGGGTTCTGATCTAGAATCCCCTTTTTAATTAGCATTGAGGTCTTCACCAAGGGTACACAAGTTTCTTGAGCTTACTCACTTTCATAAACCATGTAGTGATAAGGGAGTATCCTAAATCCAACCACTCCCATTCAAACTTTCATCATCTTCTTCAACTCCACCTCTACTCCAACCACCTGGTGGATCACCACATACTCCCATAGTTCTACTCCCACAGTAGCCACCTTTAGGCCTTCTAAATCCTTTGATGGCCTTCTTCACAAATGTAGTAGACTCAACAATAAACTTATGAGGTGCACTCCATGACCTCCCTAAGAATCCCAAGAAGTTTTTTCCAAGGTTCATCTATGGAGAAACTCGAACTGTTGAAGACCATGTTAAAGTTTTCAAAGAAATTTGCAACTGAAAGCAGATTGCCAATGAGTATCTGGTCCTTCATTTATTCCCCTACTCTTTGGGGGAAGTTTCTTATAATTGGTATGTCAATTTTCCACCAAAATGCATTAGAGATTGGAATACTTTCAAAAAATTATTCATGGAGCAATTCAAAACATTCATCAACCCAATTGTGATGCATCAACAATTCATATCAATCAAAAGGGACCCAACTAAGATGGTTTCCCATTTCAACTATCACTTCCATATGGCATATCGCAAGATGGAGCTGCCATACACTATACCAGTTGAAGTGGCTATTTAGATTTATCTGAATGCAATGGACCCTCTTATAGCTATCTTTTTGAGAAGGCTTCCTATAGTAGATATTGATATGTTAGAGAAGGCTTTTACAAAAGCCATAACTTTCACCAAGCAAGCTAATCCTAACAAAGGAGGATTGATGCTCCCACCTCAAGCCATCACGACAATGCCAACATACCTAGTCAGAGTACCTACTATGCCTAGTCAATTCATACCAGCAAATTTGGTTCCAATACAATAGGCACCCACTCCAAAGAACCTTACATTGACTTATCTAGGATATGAGCCTCCTAAGATCACTTTCTTCGAGAAGAAGGCGACGATTCCTATAGAAACTAATAATAACTTCATTTCAGAATTTGATCAAATGTAAAATACTATGTCCCAAATGAATAATGAACTAACTTGTCTTAGGTTGTCTCAAGGATAGAACAACAACTTCCAAAGAAACAATTCTGGTCCTTACTACAACAATTATGGCCAAAATTATAACAAGAACTTCAATGGAAACAACAACAATAATGTAGGAAACAAAAATATGGGGAACAATTTCAATCCTCTTGATCATAATGATAGCTTCCAAAGATAGAACTAACAATGGAACACTTGGCCAAATAATGGAAGTATTCCTACCAACAACAACAATAACAATGTTCAATATGCAGATGTTAATCAATATGACGATAGTCAGAATGCACCCAAAAATGATGGTTCATATTATAATGGGAATCCAGAGATGAATGAAAGTTTGCAAGCTATAGACAATGCTCCTCCTGTACAATTTAATACTATGCTACTACAATCCTATGATTCCACACATAATGTGCAGGTAGAACAACCCGCTAGCGAAGAGTTCTCTTTTCCATTCAATCAAGAACCTAACTGTTGTGGTCTCCACAACACACGCCCTATTCCTTACTAGGAATGGGGATCCCCTACTTTTTTTGACTCCCGGACTCATAGTTTGAGAGTCAGGAGAAGAAAACTCGGTTAAATAAGTTAGAAAGTTGAGTCCAAATAACACAAAAAAATTGAAAAATTAAAAAAAATAACAAAAAAGTAGAAAAAAAAATTCAAAGAATAAAAAAAATTTTAAAAAAATTTAAATTAAATTTTAAAAAAAATAATAATAATAATAATTAAAAAAAAAAATCAAACACGCCGCTAAAGGCTCATGAGCGCCACCAAGGGTTGCGCACTTGCCGCCAAGGGGAGCATGTGCACCTCCAAGGCAACATGTGCGCGCTTCCATAGAGGGCCGCATGCTTTCCCCCAAGGTAGCATGCACATGCCACCACAGAGGGCCATGCATGTGTGCCGCTACAAAGGGCCGTATTCACCACCAAGGCAGAGCGTGCACGCACCTCCAAGCCATAGCGCGCATGCACCACTAGAGGGTTGTGTAATGCTGCCAAGGCACAACACACGCACCACTAGAGGACTGCGCGCGCACCACCAAGGTAGAGCGTGTTCACCACAAAGTGTAGCACCGCACATGCCACCAAAGGCTCATGCGCATTCGAGCCACCATGCTCCCAAGGGCCTTGTGTGCTTGTCAAGCTATTTTTTCACCTTTAGTTTTGTCTGAATAGCCATAAAAGGGGTTTAAAATATATCATTTAAGTATAAGGAATTAAATAGAATTAAATGATATATTAAACCTATCTTAAGTGTATGCCAACTTATACTTAAGATATATTTTAATATATGTGACGAATCTTTTGAGATAGTTTTTAGACCTCCCAGAGATAAGGTAAAGATTCTAGGAAATTTCAAGGCTTTAGGAATCCAAACTTAGCCAAATTTCAGGGCTTCAAAATTTTAGACTTAGCCAAATTTCAAGATTCACCTCTAGTTTTGTTTGAGTAGATGGTATGTCTTTACTATGCATTGTTAACTCTATGGACTAATGTTTGCTTCTTGTGTAGGTAAAAATGGCATCCTCAACTTGTCGAGATCATAACTTTTAACTTGGGCCTTGGAATTCAGAACTGCTTACATCGTTGGAAAGAAGAACTGAAGATCTAATTTTAGTCCCTAAAATAGTGAGCCTTCAGCTATCCAATTTTAGGGACCGATGAAGGTTCCGACTTGAAATTTTGAGCAAAAGACCTCCAAAAAGGTCCTTTAAAAATGCCTAGAAAATTTGTGAAAAAATATGAAAAATTGCAAACATTTGATCGTCTTGGATAATTTGGATCACTTGGTTTCTCATTGGGAAGGATTGGATAGGTGGAGAGAATACAAAGGTCAAAGACATAGAGGTTGGACGCATAAAGCAAATCAGGTTCCTCATCTTATGCAGCTATTGGGGACAAGATTCAATGTAGGTGCCTTAAGATTTTCGATTGAAGAAGTAGAGGGAGTGCAAGTTTATGAAATTAATTAGCTATAAAGAGGGTGTAAATAATTAGAAAGGGGCATGGAGTGTATACAAAAAGTGATCTAAAACTTCATTTGAGCAAAACCCAGAAACCGTTTTCAAAATTGAGAACTTTGATTTTTTGGCAAATTGAGGTCTGCAGCTCCGCAACTCTGCAACTCTACATTTTCATGTATATTCGCAATTTAGAGGTGCACCAACAATTGACTACCAGTTCCAAAAATAGCACTTTCCATGCATTGGGAGCGCATTTTGATGGCAAGTTAACTCCAACACACATCAAGTGAAGGGCCAGCTTCTATTTTTGGTGTCTCCATGCACTTCTACTTTGACTGATGGCTTCCTCCTACTTTCTCTCTCATGCTTTCATTGTTTTTGACATGTAAAGGGCTCATGCATCCAATTAATAAATAAAATATGGATGGAGTCCCTCTAAGCACCTGTTAGATTACCAGTTTATATATATTTAGTTTGTTTAAATGTTTTAAAAGCATTTTATTGCATTAAGATATCTCTCACTCTCAACACAAATTGAGGAGATGATTTCTTATAAATACCCCATTGTAAAATTTAAAAAGGGCCGCTATTATTATGCAATAAAGTTATGCTTTTGGTGCTAGCATTTGGAGTGTAGTTATTCTTGCTTGAATGTGTCATTGTTTTGTGAATTTTATTCATGAGATTGTGATTGAGCCAAAGGTTTATTGCGTTGTTTCTAGTTGTGCCATCTTTTAGTTCTGGTGTTTGCTACAGATATATGAATTCCATTGACATAACGATCTTGAGAAGAGATCGCCCGATTGTGTCTACATAGCTTTTTGTCTGGCATGAGCACACTTTTCGTGGCCTTGCGATTTGATGAAGAGTGAAACATCATTTGATTTGTTAAATATTCTCGCCGACGATTGCATTAGTGGATTCTAGGAAGCACTGCTCCTATTTTCATTGGTTTCCTACCGATTTCTTCAAAGGTTTAACTCACAGCATGCTGTGTTCTATAGCTTATGTCCATTTAGGAATTTTAATTTCAAGTTATTTGATTTCATGTTATTTGCTTTCAGTTTCGTTATTTGCTTTGCTAACCCCCCCTATTAGATTAGGACCTCATACTAGCTACATTGTTAGAGTTGCATTCATTGAAAAATAGAAAATACAAAAATATTGTTCTTTTGGTGTGATATTTTGAGACAGCGAACAGATTTTACTTGATTCCAAGGTAAAAGAGTTTTTGGAACCAGCAAAGGCCTCCTCGTGAACATTCACATTTATCTTCTACTGAGCAAATTTTGGTACGTCGCAAGACAAACACTGAACCTTGGAGTAGATCCTTTAAAATATTTGCTTTTAAAGAGAGGAATTACACTATGGATTCCTGTCATTGACCTCGTGCAAAATGAACTCCCAACACTAACTTTCAACATGAAGAAATGTTTGCCTTTTGCAATGACAATTGGAATATGTACAACTTGAAAAGCAGAAGGAAACCTTTGACGGATGGAATTCCTCCAGCTTTACAACCAACTCCTCCCAATCCAAGACCAAGTAGCAATCTGGCACCAATCAAGCCACCATATGAAGGACAAAAAAATTATAACAAAGCCAATGTGCTAACAATATTGAAAAACCTTGTTTGGTCTACCAAGAGGTACAATGCAATGGAAGACTTGAAATGAACAAAAGCCAATATGTCTATGTCTGACATGTTGCAAAACTTTCCACAACAACAAGAGGCACTCATGAAGACTCTCGACCATACGAAGGTTTCCCACAAATGCAAATACCACCCCTCAAAAGTGGTGTCGCAACAAGTTAACATTGTAGAGGCAATGCCCACCATGTTTAAAGACAAGGTAGAGGTGCCCTCATTTTTGCTTAGTATAAGGATATACGAGAAAAATATTCATAATTTCCTTATTGATTCAGGAGCTTCATGCAATTTTATGCCATTATCCATAACACAAAAGCTAGGGGTTACCCCTTAACCCACTAACCAGGTAGTGATATAGTTGGACAAAATGGAGGTCAAAGTCATAGGTGTATTAAAAGATGTGCGGATACAATTGATAGTTGACCCTTAGATTCAAGACATCGTTGATATACATGTGGTTGATATTCCAAAAACATACGGGTTGCTCCCTAGTAGAGAATGGACAAAATGTCTAAAGAGGGTGGTTTTCCATGGATTTCACCCAACTTTGGTTGCCATGCAAAGGTTTGAACAATCAAATCAAGATAGATGAGGAGCCCAAGTTAAAAAAGATGATCACTGATTACAATGCCCCTAATAAGGTAGCCTTCTTGCAAATAGATCTAGGCTCTTACAAGGTTATGGTTTTCAATACTATATCAATTAGGAAACCAAACAACCAAGATATGGACTCCATAATTTCAGCCCTAAAAGATGAGGTTGTAATGCAAGTCATAGACCAGATGATGGCTAACCTACAATGTTTGGGAGAAGAGGTTGATCCCAATATTCTCCTCCTTCCAGGATTTTGTCGATTGCATAAAGTTAGTCATTCTAAGTTTGAGTGTTCATTATGTCAAGAAGTAGTTGCTAGAGTATTGATCTAAATGGTTGAAGTAAAGAAATTTGATGATCCACAAAAGGAGCCTACTAAAAATCAAACTCCTACAAATGCATCTAATGTTGTTGAAGAAATTGAAGGGGAAACTAAAGATTTGAATGCATCATATTGTGATACCTCTTTACATGGTAGAGGTTTGTCTTCTCTTTTGCCTGGAATGATCAAAGTACAAAGAAGAAGAAGGTACATAAAAGGACAAAGATGGACTTCAGTTGTCATGCATCCTGTGCCAAAAGTTAAAGAAATCCAAGAACTGATAGGGGAAATTTAGGACAAACAAGAAAAACACACACCCCCTCTATCAGGTATTTAGAATGAAGAATTATCAAGTCTACCCCTAGAAAGTTACAATGGGTTCCTAAGAAACAATCCTTTAAAGCTCAAATAAAAGAGAAATTGAGAAAAAATAAGCACAAGGTCAAAAAACCCAAAGAAAACTCAATTTGGACTCTTCGCTTTGACAATTCCAAGTGTAGATTAGGAGCTGGTGTAGGTATCGAGCTAGTTCCCCCAAAAGGTAAATCTTTCTAAACAACATACCAACTATAATTCAAATGAACCAACAATGTTGTAGAATACAAAGCCCTAATTCAATGACTCCTCTTTACACTTGAGAAAGGAGTTATAGTTCTCATCATCAAAGGAGATTCTCAATTGGTCATCTAAGAGGTAAAATCATTGTACTCTTGCAATGATAAGAGATTGATTGCCTATAGAAAAATGATATGGGACTTATTAGATGACTTCCAAGCTTTGAACATAAAGTCTATTCCAAAAATAAATAACATGGTAGTCAATGCTCTTGCTATCTTAGCAAGTGCATTGTAACCCATTGAAGGAACAAAGTTGAAATGGTTTTCAATCGAACTGGTTGCTGCTCCATCTATTCTAGACAATATCATGAACTTCCAAGTTTTTCACAATGATCAACACATACTAGAGTTTATCATGTGTAGTGGTCACTTTAAGGGACAAGAAATAGATGACAGCCCTGATCAGAGGATCCTGAAATTCAAGACAAAGATGGAATCTTGAACATAAAGACCAATACTATTCTGAAGGGTATGGTTGAATTAGAATGTATCTTTGATTGTGATGAATCAGCACTCAGCAAAAGAGTTCCAAAAGAAAAGGGGACTGAAAAATGTGATTCATACAATTTAGGAGTAGAAGATGATCCCAAGATGGTAAAGATTGGGAAAACATGCAGTTTGTAAGAGAGGGAAGACATGCTTAAATTACTCACTGAGTAAAAGGATATCATTTCTTGGAGATATGAAGATCTAAAGACATGTGATCCTTGGATCATTACACATGATATTCCCCTAAAATTGAATGCCAAACCTTTCTAACAAAGGCAGAGACCAGTTAATCCCATCCTCAAACCTCTGATGCTGAAGGAAGTCATGAAATTGTTGAATGCAAAATTTATCTTCCCTATATTTCACTCCACATGGGTGGCTAATCTAGTTCCTTTATGAAAAAAGACCAAAGAGATTCAACTTTGTGTAGATTTTTGCAATTTGAACTTAGCCTCTCAGAAGGACAATTACCCATTGCTCTCATTAGATGAGGTCTTACAGATTGTGAATGGTTCAAAAATGATGTCTTTCTTGGATGGATATTCTGGTTACAATCAGGTAATGGTTGCAGAGGAAGATAGACTAAAGACTACCTTTACAACCAAATGGGGAACCTTCACCTACAGGAGAATGTCATTTAGATTGATTAATACATGAGCTGCATTTCAGCATGCCATGGATGAAGTGTTCAAGGGATTGATCAATAGATGTATAGTTATTTACATGGATGATTTGACTATCTTTTCAAAAGATCAAACTACACACATTGTTGACCTAAGACAAGTGTTCAATAGGTGTCGTAAATACAACATATCTCTCAATCCCAACAAGTGTTCATTTGGGGTCACTAGAGGAAAACTCCTAGGTCATATCATTTTGGAAGTTGGCATCTCCATTGATCCGGATAGAGTTGAGGCTATTTTAAAGTTGTGACACCTAAATAGTCAAAAGGAACTAAAGTCTTTCTTTGGGAAGATAAATTTTGTTCAAAAATTAATAAGCAAATTTGTAGAGATTGTGCATCCACTTAATAATTTTCTTAAGAAAGGACCTAAAATGGAATGGGCCCCTGAAGGTAAGAGATCATTTGAGGATATTAAGGTAGCCATTTCCATGGCTCTAGTATTGGTCAGTCCCGATTACAACCTTCCCTTCAAGATATATTCCTTTGCTTCAGAACATTTGTGCGTAGGGGTTTTGACTCAAAAGAAGGAAAAGGAAGATGAAAGACTTATTTCTTTTATGAGTTGCCCACTAAGGAATGCTGAGTTGAATTATTCTAACCTCAAAAAATAGTCTTTTTCTTTGGTCAAAGTAGTGAAGAAATTCTGCCATTACATATTGAGAAGTAAGGTGTATGCTATTGTACTTGACCCAACAGTAAAGACATTTTTGATGCAAAATGAACTTGGTGAAAGATGGGGTAAGTGGATGGTGATACTTCAAGAGTTTGACCTCAAGATCCAACCTATAAAATTAGTCAAAGGTCAAGGATTATCAAGGATGATAGATGATAACTAGGATGGAAATGAAAAGGAGTTCAAGTTTGATAGTGAAACAAACGAGGATGACTAGAAAAAGATGATAGTATCTCAAGTTGACATCGGCCAAGGTGTGGTGATAGATGTTTGGTACCAAGATATCATCTATTACCTCCTATAGAATCAATGCCCAAGTTGGATGAATAGTTCACAATGTAGAGGACTTAAAATGAAATGTGGGTCTTATATGTTGTAAGACAAAAATTTGTACAAAAGGAACTATGAAGGGATCTACTTAAAATGCTTAGGACGTGAAGAAGCGAAAGAAGTCCTAGAACAATTTCATGAAAAATATGGTATTGGGCATGGTTCGGTAGAAGTGATAGCTCATATGATTTTGAGGTTGGGATTTTTTTGGCCCACATTGTTTAAGGATACTTTTGAGAATGCCCACTCTTGTCATGTCTATCAAACAAGTGCTAACAAAGAAAGACACTCGACAATGTCATTACAACTTGTGTATGAGATACATCCTTTCGCATAGTGGGGGCTAGATTTCATTAGTTTGGTTAACCCACCACCATCAACTGGACACACCTACATTTTTATAGCCACTAATTATTGCACAAGATGGATAGAAGTAGAAACTTATAGGAATTTAACTACCAAAGTGGTGAAAGATTTCTTGGAGGAGCACATTGTCACTAGATTTGGAATGTCATTTGCTCTTGTGTGTGACAACAGGTCTACTTTTGCATCAATATTTCTAACTCAAGGGGCATTCAAGAATAAAGTTATTATCAAATTCTCTTCAAATTACTACCTAGAAGGAAATGTAGTAGTAGAATCTATGAACAAGAACCTGATCATAGTAATAAATCAATCATTGAAGAACCCTGGAGACTGGCATACACAATTGAAATATGCCTTATGGACAGATCGAGTAAGGGTCAAGAATACCTTGGGGACTTCCCCATATTTACTTGTCTATGGTTAGGAGCCAGTATTTCCTCTTAACCCTATAATTCCTGCTTTGAAGTTCATGAGTGGATAAGCTGAAGATGTTGATAGAGTACAAATCAGATTGATGAATCTTCTAGAGATGGATGAAAAATGCATAGTTGCACTGGAGCACATGGCTAAACATCAAGTTGTCATGAAGAGATGGTTCGACAAGAGGGCCACCATAAAGTCATTTAGGAATTCTAACCTTGTTCTATTATGGGATAAGGCAAAAGAAAAGCCGAGCAGCCATACCAAGTCTAAATGCTTGTGGACAGGTCCTTATCAAATTACAAAATTCCTTAGAGAAAATACTTTTAGGCTCAATTCCTTACAGGGGGAATTTCTTCCCTTGCCTATAAATGGGCAATTTCTAAAGCATTATTTTGAAGCCTAAAAGGGGAAAAAAATTAGTTAGGTTCTATTTCTACATTTGGTTGGATTTTATTTCTACAAGTAGTTAGGTTTCATTTTTCGCATGTGTGTTTATTTTCTTCAAGTGTCTTTTTCTTTCATGTTGTGTGTTTTCTTTTAGTTGCATGTTACTTTTCAAAATTGTGTTAGTCCTAGGGGGTATGGTGTACTTGAGATTTTATCTTGAGGTATTTCATTAACCACTCTTTGGTTTCAATTTTAGGAAGAGGTGTTTCTTTGTCAAAATATATGGATGATTGTGTGTTTTATACCAACTGAGCAACGAACATTTCTTGTGGAAATAGGAGATTTTCCATCCTAAGTTTAGGATTCCTAAACCAATGAGCTCTCGACACTTTGCAAACTTAAGAATCGATCATCTTGGGTGTTGTCCAATTAAGGTCAAAGGTAGCAAGGGACGATTCAAACTCTGAGTGGTTCATATAGGAGGGGTCTTCTTAAAGGGTTACTAAGATCATTGTTTGGCATGAGACTTTCTAAAAGTTCTTAAAGAGGAACACAAGGGATGTTCACAAAAGATCAAATCCAAGAAATGACACTGATGTCCTAGCTACATAGTCTAAGTGTAGTTGGGATACAAAAGGCAAAAAAAAATGGTGTTAAGACTGAAGGATTCTAAAAAGATTTGACACGGAAAAGGATATGTTTTCAAAATAACGTATCTCGTATCTAAAATATTGCTTTATCAAAGAGTGACATTATGAACTATATGGATCTATTATTCAAAATTTTCCAAAAGAGAAAAAGAAGGTGACATCCTGCTAAGAGCCCTTGAATTGATTCTCTCATCTGGTCAAGCAGTGATTAATAAACAACCTTCATGAAGTTTCTAAATGGATGAGCCAAGAGGAGTCAAAGATTGTTTTTGAGTTGGCTAGAAACTTTAATAGATTGCATCCCAAGATGTCAAAGGAAATGAATACACTAATCACACACTGAGCTTGAAGGTTTTGAATTCTGGAGTTTTGATTGCAAGGTCATCTGAAATATGCTTGAGGTGATCAAAGATCATTTGATGTTTGATACATGTTAAAAGGGTGTTTTCTGATGAAGAAGTGCCTTCGTCATTTTCTTCCTTTTTTTAGGCTATTTGTTGTGGTTCCACAACACATGCCCCATTCCCTCAAAATGGGGACCCCCTACTTTTCAGACTCTTGCAACTCACACTTCGAGTTTCAAGAAAATTTCAGAGTCAAAAAAATCATAAAAGATAAAAAAAAAAATCAAAAGTCAAAAAAATCAAAAAATAAAAAGGTCATAAAAATTTCAAAAAAATTGAAAAATACAAGTAATAAAAAAAAAAATTTGAAAAAATATTAAAAATATACAATTTATAAAAACAAAAAAAATAATAAATAAAAATTTAAAATATATATAATAATAATAATAATAATAATAAATTGTGCACCACCCACGAGACAACTGCACACCCACGTAGGGGAGCACTATGCACCCCACATGTGGCAAGGGGCTATAAAACCCCCCTCTACCTAAAATGTTTTTCACTATTTTCATTTACGTTTTCATCACTAGCTCCTTCTAAGAGGTGAGCACAATTCTTTTCACCCTCTATACACTTGCACAAACTATAGCATGCATCCATCAATCCTTTGTGCGCTTGCATGTGCCCACACCAAAGTGTGCCTCCATTTGCCCTCCATACACTTACACACACTACAATGTGCATCCATCAACCCTCTATGTGTTCATTCATCAATCAAAGAGGATTAAGATCCAAATGAAGAAAAGGCAAAGGGTGACTAGAGGAATGGTTCCTTTTCTACCTATTCTTGAGATCATTCTAGAAGGGTAAGAGGAGGAAGAAGAGGAGATAGATGAAGAAGAGAAACTACATTTGTAGAGAAGAACTTAGCTGGCTAGAGCCATGCAATAGGAAAAGAGAAAAATTACCATAGGCGTATTGCCATCCACCCCAGCAGGACCCTTGGAAGTCTCTTCTTTGGAAGATGAAGTACAATAGTGGGTGGATGAGCAAGATAAAGAGGGTGATGACATTTTCAAAATGTTAGATTTTGATTTTATGCTTGTCAGTATAGAATTAGTTGGGGATAAGATCATGGATACCCTTTTAAGTGAACCTCAATAAGAAGAATGGATGCAGATGCTACCAGATTCACAAGGACCTAATCTTACTCCTCCATCTCCACCACAAGTCATAGTGGTAGATAAGGGCTTGGTTACTCCTCTACCCTAAAGTTTAGAAGAGGAACCAATTCAGAAGGAACCATCATAGGAAGAGAAACTAGAACAAAGGGCTATTGATGAAGTGTCAAGGGAGGAAGAAATGTTGGAATATTCTCAACCACCTTCTCAAGACACTGAGGAGAAAATTATTGGGTCCACTGAAATAGTGGTCATAGAAGAGGATCCCTCGCAACAGGAAACAACTTTGAGGAATGATAAGGGGAAGGAGGTAGTAGAACACACCCCTTCATCTTCAAGAAGAAGGTCTTTAGATGAGTGCATCCCAAGGTGGCTCCAAAAGCAAGTAATGAGGAGTACTAGGCCTAAATTTCATGCTTCAGAGGAAGACATTTTTGATATTGTAAAGATTTTGAATAAACCTAAGTCCCCATCACATGAGGCAACACCATTGGCATTTGTCACCAGTATATAGAGCCAAGAATTTTTTGCACAAGTTGTCATTCCTCCTAAAGACACAAATGTAGAAAGCCTTGGTCCCAAGGATTTTCAGCTCAAAGAGACCATGCCTGGGAGACCTACATGGGATACAACCTGATTAATGGTGACCATGGGGATAAAACAAGTCTTAAAGAGCATGGGGTAGGATGAGGTCAAACTCCAAACACTTTGAAGGTAGATTGAGATCCTAAAGGGATATTTGGCCAAAGTGGTTGGTCCTCTTGATCCTGAGCACCTCAAGGACACATTGAACACTATTCTTAGAGAAGGGGGAGTGGTGCATATGGATCCATTTTTGAAATCCCATCAATAATGGTGGGAAAGTTTTGAGGAGAAAGGTATTTTGATTATCATAGGAAATTTGAAATTGCTACATGCTATGCAGGAGAATGTGAATAAAATTGTAGCGATTTTGAAGTAGGACTTCAGCATCATGGATGAAGTAAGGACCTAGAGTAAGGATTTACAAACTCTGCAAGCCATAAAGGGACAAAGGTATCAGATTTTGATTGATGTATATATAGGATAAGAGTTAGATATTATTGATGATTGGAGAGAAAAAATAGTAGATAGCAATAAAATAATGGAAAGATTACATCAGGAGATTCATCGGCTCAAGGACCAAGCCCAAGACTGAATTTTGGAAGTAGAGAAACACTATAGCGATGCATGCTTGGATATTTTTGAAGATGAGGAACAAGAAAAATTGTTACCTGTAGAGACACTGGTAGAGAATTTCATGAAGATTTTTGTGGAAGTTGCTGATGATGAAGTCATCTGACAAGCCTTTAGGACTGAAGAAGAATTCTTAGAATTGGATACCAAACTTGGGGATTTTGCTGACCCCAAATTGAGGTGGACAATTACAAACAAAAGGTCAAGGACAAATATGAGGCTTTGGATTTACTAGACGCAGCTAAAATTACTAATATTATAGAGAAATTCAAGGGAAAACATCCAAACATAGCTTTGGGATGAAGAAGAACAAAACCTAGATGCCAGAATTTCAAGTTTGACACTCAATGAAATTTTGAGTGTCATGCCCTAAATTTAACAAGGTAAAACACAAACAATTTTTTTATTTTTTTCTTTTTCTTTCTCTTTTTTTTTTTTAGTTTCTGAAAAAAAAACTTGACTTGGGTAAAGGTAAATGGGTATGGTTAAAGTATGCATAAAATATTTTTCTCTTGTTTCAAGGTTTAAGAAAATAGTTAAATCCTTATTACATTTCATTAATCTTTAGAGTTAATACTGAAAACACATTTCACTAGCTCAAACCATAAGTGGTTGTGCTATAGGAACTCATAGCATGGGTTGATCGAGTTTGATTAATTTAACCATAGGTTCATGATTTCAAAGGCATGTCCTCAATTCAGGGTTATTTAAAGTTTTCCAACATCTCCAAATTGGATCTAAGATAGTTAGGTACAATTTAGTAAGGTTAGGATCACAAGTTTCACCTCTTGACATGAGGGTGGGAAATCACCTCTCCTTGACACATTCAATTTTTAATCCTAATTAACATCTTAATAAACCTTTCATAACCATATTTAATTACACACCATTATGTTTGATCAATTGCATGAATTACATTGGGTGTCAATTTGATACCATGCATGTGTTGTAATATATTAGATCTATCCCTTGGAGGAACTACATTGCACTTATAATTTAACCTATCAATTTAATATACTTTGTCTCCATTATGAATAAAACTAATAGAATTTATTAAGACATCAACTACTCCCCATTAAATCAATTTTCACATAAAAATCATATTCTTCAATACCCTTTGATTGACTATCAAGTTGTCTATGTAACCCTTCCTATAATACATCTTATCATTTAATATGAAACTCTCCTTCCAAATAATAAAGAAAATTTCTAATTAAATTTAAAAATATAAGTCCTAAAAAAAAAATTCATTGCACATATTAAATACTTAAGGAAGAAAATAACTAGCAATTTATTCTTAACTAATTTTCTTTTTTCTATTACTACACATCACTAACTATTCAAAATAACTACTCATTAACAACCATTCACCATCGCCTAACATCATAACTTAAGTTCATAATCACACATCGTAAACAAGCACATGACATTTAATCCCTTTTTACTTACTCCTAAACACATAATTTAACTTTAAAATAATCCTTACTAATCCTAATACTCCCCAGTTAATTATTTGATTTAAATCAAATCAAAACATTATTATTTTACTAACTCCTTTTTTTAAAAAAATTACTAACTACTAACCAACTTACCCCTATAACACATAAATCTTATACACTAACTTATCCCCTAAACACTACTAACTAACAACCACTTTACTCCTAATAAATAAAAATAAATTATAATAAATTGTTTATATCTTTTCTAACACTTGACTCATGTAGTCATCAATCTCTAAACATTTTTTTAAAAAACATCTTTTATCCAAGTGACACATGATATTACCTACCCCACTATCTACCTTACTCCCCTAATAGTACTTTATTACCTCCCTAACATAACATCCCATCCTATACCAAAAAATATGTCCCTCCTTGCCTAATGTGAGGTGACAAGCTTATTTGGGCTCCCCTAGGTGCCTAGCCACTCTTCCCAAGGTGTTTGGATGGTGGAAACTTTACAAGGTTTGAAGCACATATTAATATTTGGCCTTACTTGCCTTTTTCATGGGATGTACGTCCAAGGAGGAGGATAGGGATTTTTGACTTTGTGTTAGCACCAATATAAAATGTATTGCATTTGAAATGAGTTCATAAGGAAAGAAGTGCCTAGAGAAAGTGTGCCCAAGTTTTGAGGACAATGTCCTTTCTTTTTCATAGAGACTAGGTGCCTAGACTATGTCTTTTCCATTGGTTACACTTTATTCTATTTTATCCTTATTTGATGATGAGTATGGGGGGTGTGGATTTGACATGAGTTAGGCACTAGGTAAGTACTTAGGTTAGTGTGTCTTTATGTTATTTTCCTTTGTTCTAAAGTGGATATTTTATTTGTATCCCATAAGAAGATTGTTTTTTATATTTAATTGCTCTATAATTGGGGAGTGGATTATTTTCATTCCCCATACATTTTCCAGAGAGGTGAAATGCCCACCTACAGCAAGATTTGGTCTAAGTGTATACTCTTCTTAGGTTTTTTTTTTTTTTTGTTTGTCTATTCCATCATAAATCTTTAGGTGAATATATTTGTTAATTGGATGGTATTATTTTTTTTTTTTTTTCTCAAAAAAAAATTGTTGAACTTGAAAATCAAATGAATAAATAACTTTACATATGCAACAAAAATATCAACATGATGATTTTCTTCCAAGTTATGAAATGCATAGCTTATAACTTTTTAATACAACATATTCAACTTTAAAGTTTGATCAACTCTACTCATAATACTTTTCCACATATCATTTATGAAATATATGTATAACTATCAATCCTCTACAATGACCAAAGGAGAAGGAATCTCATACAATTCTTATTTTTATAACACATCAAAATCATGGAAGATTTCATTACAAGTAAAAACAGATGTGTACACCCTTTCAAACCATCCTTCCACAATTTTAAATGGTAACAATAATACCAATATTTTCTAAAACTCATACTAATTCTTTCATAACATATTAAACTTCAAATAATCATTTCTTTACAAGTAAACATATATTTACAACTTCTCAAATTCTTCCCTCTACATATTCAGATGGTAACAATGGCACAACCTCTTTACATCACATTGAGACAACACAAGAGACTTTCAAAATCATATCCACTTAAGAAAACATGAACATTGAGCTTTCCTTACACACTTGGATCTTCTCACTTAGACAAGGGTGAACCCTAATACTTCATGGCATGCATCTTCACAAAACCTTCACATAACACACAAAATAGGAACCATGGAGGCTCACCTCCCAACCTAGGCTTCTATGAAGCCACCCATCAAGCAAGGGAAACAAGAACCAAACAAGTTACACACATACTTCACCAAAATATACATGAAAACACAACACAAAACAAAATCAACACCCTCCCATGGATTGCACAATCATTCTTCATTGGGTGAAGGTGGGCTCTTCAAAGAGGAGATATTATAACAACATAAATAACATATTGCCAATGCATTTTTCCTCTCAAGGCCATCATAACATAAACAACATATTGTCATTGCATTTTCCTCTCAAGGCCTTCAACAAATCATCTCCTCCTCATTCACCAAAACCTCCTTGTACCTCCCAAACAACACCTCCTTGTACCTCCCAAAAAAACAAGATTCATGGCCTTAATGGAGCCCATACTCCATGATATTAACAATCCTTTTCATGAGGTAATTTTTCTCAATTGCAATGTCAAGCCCAACTTATGCCCTTCACCCAAAGCTTCTCTTCCCTCCCAAGGGTGAGTGAAGACTTCACACCCATAAAACTCATTCTACATGAAAACAAAAGAGAAGAAAACAAGAAAAGAGAAAAACCAAGGGAAAAACCTCCAAATCCACATGACACATTCAGCTCTCCACAACACAATGTCCAAGTTCATAACACAAGCTTTACAATGCAAGCATACTCCATTGATAACTCTTCACACTTTTAGATTTTCACATCCATGCTAATGGAAAGAAAAGAAAAAGCAACTGTTTTTGAGGCACCAACCTTGGTCCAAGCTAGGGTAAGGATAGTTGCAGTAAAGCTCCCTTCATCTCCCTCCAAAACTTAACTGTCTCTAAAATTAGAGAGTGGGTGAATAACTCACTAGTTTTTCTAAGTCTCCCTAAATAGGCTTTCCACTATCTTTTTTCTTTGGCAAGGACATGAAGCCACCTTCTCTTACACTATTGTCCCTTCTAAAAAAATATGATCTTGACCAAGTGTGAAGGAAAGGTTAAAGTCATGTGATAGCTCCAATTTCGAATTGGTGGAAGAATGTATTGGAAAAAGGGCCCCCTAGGCTATCTACGCATTAATGTGATCAAAATTAGGCCTCTAATATGTTTTACTATCCTATGGGTAGCTTATTTTTACAAAAAGGGCACTTTGGGACCACCTAATGACCCTTCAAACCCTAGATCAAGTTCAAATTCTATTTTCCTTTGATTGTGACCCATCTTACCCCTTGTCAAGTGGGTTTACCTACTTATTAACCAGGTAATTAGTTTTAGGGTAAAATGCCACATTGACTCTAAACCCTAAATGACATGTCATTCCACACAAAATCCACAAGTGTCAAGTGACACATAAAAGCACATTCCACATCACTGTGACATATTCCTAATGCATTATTATGATCAAACATTTTCTCATACAAGCAAGCTTACATTATGAAACAAAATACTTTCACAATGAGGCTTTTGAATCTTCAAAAGATTTGCCTTGGTTAAACTGTGTTCACAAGGTTTGGAACTTTTTTCCCCCAAAATTTTCCATGGTTCCACTTCCTGCACAATAACCTTGAGCATTAGTAGTCCAAGGTGTCATATGACATATATAATGTAAATACACATAGTGATAACAATAATTTAGATAAGTTTTCCTTTCCTATTTATTCCCATTTAAATCATCCAAGATGTTAGAATATCAAACCTGCATGTCATAAACCATCAAATTAACATCTTTCTACATTTAAATAATCATCAAAATCAAAATATCATTTATCTGTGTATCATAAATCATCATGATCACCTTTTCTACATATCATAGTCATTTACCTCATTAAGCATCATAAGAAAATTAACATTTAGCCATAATCAAATTAACATTTAACATTTCATCAAAATCTAATAGTATCATGTCATAAAATAGTATCCATATGTTTCCAATCATTTCTTACACAATAATAGGTTCTAAGTACATATAATAATGTAAACACTATTATAGTATCAAAATGCATAGATAAAACAATCCATTGTCTATCTCAATCTCAAATGACTATCAAAATATCAAAGTTTTGAATATCAAAATGTAAATAAAATATCAATGCTATGATAGGTCAGGGTGAGTGAAATTTCCCTTTTCTGATTTTACATGATATTTCAAGCCTCAAATCAGATCTTTAAAATCAAACAACTAATATCCCAAAGATCCACCAAATTTCTCAAGAAACCCCAAATCGGGTATGCTGAAAATAGTGCCAAAAGCTTCACAACTTCACAAATTATTAATAAATCTGAAAATGGACATTTTTATAGAAATTTCAACAGCATAACAGCCTACAAATTAAAATTTCCATATCCGTATAGCCTTTACACAACAGCTCAAAAATGTAGGAAAAAACTATGCTCATCAGGCTCCCAAAATAGCACAAAATATGCTCGAAAACACCACAAAACACTAATAATCTATCTCAAAAGTTTAATCATGCCCCAACACATATATTCAGCTCTATTTTAACATTTAAAAGTCTGATATACAGCAGCAACCCAAACTAATATGAAATACTCAACTGAAAACACCAAACTCATACAAAAAACACACCCAAAAACTCACAAATTTGCACTGTTCAGCACAAAGGCAAACTCTGTATGAGCATGCACATGGAATGGCTTCAAAATTCCATTCTTACCCTTCTTGGAAACCTGAAAACTCCCATTCTTGGGTCTCCTTCTCCACAGGTTTGGCAGCCTCTGAAGAACAACAAAGAAATGAGCAAAAATCAAGTTCTGGAATGAGCCCAAAATGCCTCCAAACCCCTTAAAAAAGGGAATAACCCTAACTCACGTCCAAGAGGGGTTAATAAAATATAATTTAATAATAATTTTTATTTATTAGTCCATTGGTTTCCAAAGATTAGCCCCTTTTGCCGAAACTTCACCCTTTCGGAGCCTACTTGCCTTAGCAAAGTTTATTATTTTTTAATTATTTGAAAAGGGGACATAACAATTCCACGGGAGTTTTCAGGTTTCTAGTAAGGGTAAGAATGGGAGTTTGAATCCATTCCATGTGCATGCTCATACAGAGTTTTCCTTTGTGCTGAACAGTGCAGATTTGTGGGTTTTTGGGTGTATTTTTTGTATGAGTTTGGTGTTTTCAGTTGAGTATTTCATATCAGTTTGGGTTTTTGTTGTATATTAGACTTTTAAATGTTAAAATAGAGCTGAATATATGTGTTGGGATTTGATTAAACTTCTGAGATAGATTATTAGTGTTTTTGTGGTGTTTTCGAGCATATTTTGTGCTATTTCGAGAGCCCGATGAGCATAGTTTTGTCCTACATTTTTGAGATGTTGTGTAAAGGCTATATAGATCTAGAAATGTAAATTTGTAGGCTATTATGATGCTGAAATTTCTGTAAAAATTTCTATTTTCAGATTTATTAATAATTTGTGAAGTTGTGAAGCTTTTGGCACTATTTTCAGCATACCCGATTTGGGGTTTCTTGAGAAATTTGGTGGATCTTTGGGATATTAGTTGTTTGATATTAAAGATCTAATTTGAGGCTTGAAATATCATGTAAAATCAGAAAAGGGACATTTCAGTGGTATCAGAGCCATGATCTTGCCAACCTAAGGGTTTGTAGAAGTTTGCATGTCAGTTTTAACAACTACCCAGATCTTGCATGTCAGTTTTGACAACTACCCAGATCTTGCATGTCAATTTTGACAACTACCCAAATCTTGCATGTCATATTCTATAGTTGCATGTTGCTTCTAATTAGTTGCATGTCAAAATTTATGGTCGCATGCAACTAAGTGAAAGAGAAAAAAGATATTTGTAGCGAGAAAAGAATAAAGAAATTTTGATCAAACCTCCAGTTGAAAGTAAAAGTACAAAATCCAAGGAAGGGAAAAGTATGGTTGATCCAGATGAGATGGAAAAAAAAATTTTCCAAGAGATCCAAAATACTCAAAAACAAATAGCGGATAGTTTGGCAAAAACTAGAGAGGCTTTGCGAATATTGACAAAAAAACTACAAGGAGTTGCATCTATTAATGAGAAAGGGAGCACTTCAGAGAAGCCAAGAAATCTGAAATCCACACCATCTAAATTAACCAAAACTATTTTCTTGCCTACAGATGAGCCACCAGTACCAAATCCAGCCATTAATCCTGTGGAAGAGGTTACAAGTAACTTGATTGCATTAAGAGCTACTTATAATGGCTTAGATGATGACTTTCGTAGTTCGGTTCCTTTTAGAGAATATGTGGATATGATGAACACTTTGATGCCCAAGAAAGAAAATAGGAGGGAGCATGACATAAGTGGAAGAGAGCTCAAAAATAAAATAAGCAAGTTTACAGCACCTACATTTGATGATTTCAGTCAAAGAGTGATAGACAGATTTGACCTCAAGGATGATGAAGAGTACTTTAAAGAATTGTCAAAGTTGAAGCAAACCAAATTAGTTAATGAGTATATAGAAAAGTTTCAAAAAGTGGCTATTATGGTACCTGATATGAGTGAAAAGAGGATTGTTTATCTTTTTCTTGATGGTTTAGAAGATTCTCTTAAGGGTTTGGTTAAGGCTTTCTCACCCTCAACCTTACAGGAAGCTACCAAAAGAAGCTTGCAACTTGAAACTTGTGTGCCTATGAAATCAATCACTAATCAAAAACCCCCAAATCTTTGGCAACATAAGGGAAATTTTCAGAAAAAGACTTTCCCAACACTACCACCAAAAGATGTGATAAATGTGGCAAAAAAGAAGGTAGATGAAGAGACTAGGAGTGAATTACGAAGGAAAAAGCTTTGTTTTACTTGTAGAGAACCATGGGCTCCAAGACACAGATGTTTGGGGAAAGGTCAAGTGCACTATATTGAAGTTGCTTCAGAATTTGATTTTGATGAGCATGAGAAATTTAATGATACTAAGGAGGAGGTAGAAGAAGAGAAAGAAAAAGAAATCAACAAGGATGGCACTTTAGCAGCATTATCGGGAGTCCCAAGATACCATCCCTTTCAAATTCGAGGGGTACTAGTAGGGCAAAGGTTGACAGTTCTTCTTGATAGTGGGGCAACTCACAATTTTATTGATGAGGGATTTGTCATGAAAAGAGGGCTTAAAGAAGAAGATTTTGAGGGATTCAATGTTACGGTAGCTGATGGATTCACTATGCCTTGCACACGGGTGGTGAAACAACTCAAGATGACCTTAGGAGATTATGAGTTATGTGATGACTTCTATGTGGTTGGTATTGGGGAGACAGATCTTGTATTGGGTATTCAATGGTTGCACTCCATCGGAGGCTATTACATGAACCATCAAACTATGGAGTTTAAATTTCATTCGAATGGGAAAGAAGTCATATTGAGAGGTTTATCGAATGCAGCACCTAAGGCGGTCTCTGCAAAGAGGATGGAGAGGACTTTTTGAAGAGGACAAGTAACATGGGCAGCAGGAGTCATAATCCAACCAACAAGCTCTCCAAAGAATCAAGGTAATTTCCATTTTGAAATTCAAAATATTCTTGATAAGCATAGTATAGTTTTCAATGATTTGCCTCCAGGATTACCACCAGATAGAGGTTTTGAGCATGTTATAGAGTTAGAACAGGGTGCCAAACTAGTTATAACAACCCCATACCACCATCCAAGAGGTTATAAGGAAGAAATTGAAAAAACTATTAAAGAACTCCTGGACATGGGATTCATAAGGCCTAGCTCTAATCCATTTGCATCATCTGTGGTACTTGTCAAGAAAAAGGATGGTACAATGAGAATGTGTATAGACTACAGGGCTCTAAACAAGAAGACCATAAAAAATAGGTATCCTATACCACGCATAGATGAACTCATTGATGAGTTACATGGTGTTGTATACTTCTCAAAAATTGACTTAAGATCAGGGTACCATCAAATCCGAATGAGGAGTGAAGATGTGGAAAAAACTACTTTCAGATGTCACTATGGGCACTTTGAATTTCTTGTTATGCCATTTGGACTCACTAATGCACCTGCAACATTCCAATCTTGTATGAATAAGGTATTCAGCTAGCATCTTCGAAAATTTGTTTTGGTATTTTTTGATGATATCTTGATATACAGTAAAACATGGGAAGAGAATCTAAAGCACATAGACACTGTTTTGGGAATCTTGGAGCAAAAATCCTTCTATGCTAAGCTATCTAAATGTGAGTTTGGTTTGACAAAAATCCTATATTTGGGACATATTATAAGTTCTAAAGGAGTACAGGTTGATCAACAAAAAATCCAGGCAATTTTGGATTGGCCTCCACCCACTAATCTTACATAGTTGAGAGGTTTCTTCGAGTTGTGTAGCTACTATAGGAGATTTTCCAAGGGATTTTCTCATCTTGCTACCCCCTTGACTGATTTGACAAAGAAAGGAGCTTTTTTTTGGATAGAAGAGGCACAAAAAACATTAGATAAGCTTAAGGAGGTAATGAGTTCATGCCCTGTGCTTGCAATTCCAGATTTCTCTTTACCTTTTGTTGTTGAATGTGATTCTTCTAGAGAAGGTATAGGGGCTGTCCTAACTCAAAGGGGACATCCAATAGCATTTGAGAGTAGAAAATTAAATCAATCAAAGAAAGGTTACTCCATCTATGATAAGGAAATGTTGGCAATCATGCATGCACTTCATAAGTTTAGACAATATTTGGTATGTGGGAGATTCATTGTAAAGAAAGACCATAATAGCCTCAGTTTCTTCTTGAACCAAAGGGATTTGAATGATTGTCAACAAAAATGGGTAAGCAAATTGCGAGCTTATGATTTTGATATTGAATACATGAAAGGAAAGAATAATGTGGTTGCTGATGCTCTCTCAAGAAAGCCCACTTTGTGTTCCTTATCATCTATCTCTGCTGATTGGAAAGTCTCCATAATTTTAGGGTATGCTAAAGATTCCTTTGCCACAAAGATTTTGGATAAGTTAGTGGATGATAACAGGTACAAGGTTGTTGATAAATTGATTTATTACAAGAACGGGATCTTCCTAGTGCCAAGGTCAAAAACTAAGGAGAGGATATTGAGGACCTTTCATGACACACCTTTAGCTAGTCATCAGGGATACTTCAAGACATACAGGAAATTCAAGAGTGGTTTTCATGGAAGGGTATGAAGGAGGATGTCCTTAAACACATTAATGAATGTATGGTATGCCAACAAAGCAAGAGTGAGCAAAATTTTCCTGCAAGGTTGTTGCAGCCACTTCCTATTCCCGAACAAAAATGGGGAAGTATTTCCATGGACTTCATCACTGGGTTGCCCAAGGTTCAAGGTAAGGATTTCATATATGTGGTGGTAGATAGACTAACTAAGTATGCACATTTCTTTCCTATCACATCTGATTTCAAGGCATCACAAGTGGCCGAATTGTTCTTCAAGGAAATTTTTAGATTACATGGTTTGCCTAGAAACATTGTTAGTGATCGGGACAGTAGATTCCTCAGCTCTTTTTGGAAGGAGCTCTTTCATTTGGTAGGAACTAAACTCACTCCCAGTACTAGATATCACCCTCAAATAGATGGACAAACAGAGATAGTTAATAAATGAATAGAGGGATATTTGAGGAACTATATTTCAAATCAACAACATGCTTGGGTGAAATGGTTACACCTAGAGGAGTATTGTTACAATACATCTCATCACATGTCTATTGGTATGCCTCCTTTTCATGCTCTTTATGGTTATGATTCCCTTTACTTTGTTGATCTAATACTTTTTGATAGCAGAGTACCCACAGCAAGTGATTTCGTCAAGCAAAGCCAAGACATAATAAGGTCCCTCAAGGATAACCTACAACATGCATAGAACCAACAAAAGATATATGCTGACAGGAAAAGGATTGAAAGATCTTTTGAGGTGGGATATTTGTTATTTGTTAGGTTGCATCCATATAAGCAAAGAACCTTGAAGAGGAGTGGGGCAGAGAAACTCAAGCCAAGGTTCTATGGGCCTTATAAAATCATCAAGAAGGTAGGAGAGGTAGCTTATGAATTGGAGCTCCCACCAAACAGAAAAATACATAATATTTTCCATGTATCTTGCCTAAAGAAGGTTATAGGCTAGAAAACCATAGTATCTACAGAATTACCACCTCTTGAGGATGAAGGGAAATTAGTTTTGATACCAGAAGAGATTTTGGATACAAGAGAGAAAAGATTGAGAAACAGGAGCATCATAGAGCATTTGGTCAAACAGAAAGGATTACCACTAGAGGATGCAACTTGGGAAGGAGCACATATTATTGAGAATTCAAGCCTTCATTTATTGAGGAAAAGCAATATTTGGGAGGGGAGGACTTGTCATGTCCCCTTTTCAAATAATTAAAAAATAATAAACTTTGCTAAGGCAGGCAGGCTCCAAAAGGGTGAAGTTTCGGAAAAAGGGGCTAATATTTGGAAACAAATGGACTAATAAATAAAAATTATTATTAAATTATATTTTATTAACCCCTATTGGATGTGAGTTAGGGTTATGCCCTCTTTTAAGGGGTTTGGAGGCATTTTGGGCTCATTCCAGAACTTGATTTTTGCTCATTTCTTTGTTGTTCTTCAAAGGCTGCCAAACCTGTGGAGAAGGAGACCCAAGAATGGGAGTTTGTAGGTTTCTAGGAAGGCTAAGAATGGAATTTTGAATCCATTCCATGTGCATGCTCGTACAGAGTTTTCCTTTGTGCTGAACAGTGCAGATTTGTGGGTTTTTGGGTGTATTTTTTGTATGAGTTTGGTATTTTCAGTTGAGTATTTCATATCAGTTTGGGTTGCTGCTGTATATCAGATTTTTAAATATTAAAATAGATCTGAATATATGTGTTGGGACATGATTAAACTTTTGAGATAGATTATTAGTGTTTTTGTGGTGTTTTCGGGCATATTTTGTGCTATTTCGGGAGCCCGATGAGCATAGTTTTGTCCTACATTTTTGAGCTATTTTGTAAAGGCTATACGGATCTAGAAATGTCAATTTGTAGGCTTTTATGCTGCTGAAATTTCTGTAAAATGTCCATTTTCAGATTTATTAATAATTTGTGAAGTTGTGAAGCTTTTGGCACTATTTTCAGCATACCCGATTTGGAGTTTCTTGAAAAATTTGGTGGATCTTTGGGATATTAGTTGTTTGATTTTAAAGATCTGATTTGAGGCTTGAAATATCATGTAAAATCAGAAAAGGGACATTTCAGTGAGGCCTCACTCTAGGCTTTAAAACAATTCATCTCCATATAATATTCAAAATATTACAATAACAAGATATGTGTATCAACATTTATCTCTCTTAACATAGCAATTTTTTTGTTCTAAACCATTACATTACTTGTCTATCATAACCATGAAACACTGAGGTCATATATGTTACATCATTAAAATGGATAAATGGGTCCTAGTATATGTCTTAAGTGGAGGTCACTAATATGGGAACATGTAACTAGTATATTTTTAGTCAGTTAAACATAACAACCTCCCTAGCAATACCCCTTTGTTACATTATGAGGGTGCATGTGTTCTAGGGTTAATCCCTCGAGCCAATAGAATGTTCCAAAATTGTGCCATCATGATCTAGAAACAATCTATGAATGCAACCATTTATGTTTTACCATTGTTATAATCTACATCCATTGTTATTTCTTAGGAGAGAAAGTGTTAATACATCTTTCCTAATTTGGCTAGTGAATCATTCCATAAATCCCTTGATCGCGTCCCTAGTTTGAACATCTAGAATTTCATTTCATGTGATCCTAACTTATAACATCCAAATTCTACTTTAGTCTCTAATAGGATCTCATAATCCATTATTAGTAACGAAAAATGTCAATCATAACCTAACTAACTCCTAATCACATTTATTTCATCAAGATCTATAATAGGGTACTATTGTGGGCCTTACATTGAGATTTTGGACCATTTTGAGGAGTGCAGCTCTACAAGTACATAGGTGCATAGCTCCATAGGTCTGTAGGTGTACATTTTCAAAAAGGTTCCACCGATAGTCAACTATCAGTTCCAAAAATAGAGCTTCCAATGCATTGAAAATGCATTCTAATAGCAGCTTAACTCCTACAAATGCTCTATGAAGGATCAGCTTTCATTTTTGGCACTCCCAAACACTTCCACTTTGACTTGGAGCTTTCTTTCTCATTTTTCTTTTTTTTAAACATGTAAAAGGCTCATACATCCAAGTAATGAATTAAAATATGGATGGAATCTTACTTTGCACCAATTAGATTGTAGTTTGTATATAATTAGTTTATTTTATTTATTAAAAGAATTTTATTGCATGAAGATATCTCTCACTCTCAACACAAATTAAGGAGATGATTTCTTATAAATACCCCATTGTAATATGTAATAAGGGCTGCCATTATTTTGCAATAAAATTATGTTTTTTTTGCTTACATTTGGAGTGTAGTAATTCTTGCCTGAATGTGTCATATTTTTGTGAATTTTGTTCATGGAATTGTGATTGAGCCAAAGGTTTATTGCTTTGTTTCTAGTTGTGCAATCTTTTAGTTCTGGTGTTTGCTACAGATTTACAAATTTCATTGATGTAATGAGCTTGAGAAGAAATCGTCGAACTGTGCCTCCATAACTCTCTATCTCACATGAGCACACTTTACATGGTCTTGGGATTTGATGAAGAGTGAAATATCCTATGATCATTAAAGTTTCTCACCAATGATTGCATTAGTGGAATTGAGGAAGCGCTACTCCTACTTTCATTGGTTACCTACGAATGTCTTACAAAAGCTTAACTCATAGACATGTTGTTTTCTATAGCTTATGTCCATTAGGATTTCAATTTCATGTTATTTTCTTTGAATTTCATGTTATTTTCTTTAAAGTTCTTGTTATTTTATTTATTAACCCCCTTGTTAGAATAGGATTACATACTAGTTGTATGGTTAGATTGCATTCATGATAAGCATAAAAATACAAAAACATAGTTCCTTTGTGTGTTGTTTTTGAATCTATGTGCAAATTCTTCATCTCATTCTAAAATCAAAATGAACTAGCAAAGGCCTCCTTGTGAACAATCACATTTACCATCAACTAAACTTATTCTAGTAGATTGCAAGATCAACCTGAAACTTTGGAGTTGATTCTCAAAATCAGCTTTTCAAGAGAGAAATTTGCAAGAATTCCTGTCGTTTAGCATCGTGCATAATGATAGCTCAACATAAGGCAATTTCTTATTATACTCTAACATAAATGACCCATTGAGGGAGAAATGACTAAAATAAATATACATTTACCTAGTAAGAGGGAGAAAGTATTGAGGGAGATATAAGAATAGATTAGAGATAGAAAGATACCTGAATATTAGAAAAAGGAAAATATAAGTCAGAGGGAGAAGATACAATAAATAGTAAAGGAACTTAACAAATATCACATTACACTACACAATGAAAGGACATATACTACACTGATAGAGGGAAAAATTTCAAAGATTTATTCTCTTTTTAGTATTGTTGTTGGTATTGGTTTTGCATCAATGCCAAAGAGGGAGATTGTTGATATAAGATTGTTTTGAAGTGAAGAACCTATAATAAAACAATCACTATTTTTTCAATGATGTCAAACTTGCTACCTACTGGTGAGACAATTGCTTTTTGATATAAAAGTTATCATTTAGTTGATTGATAAAGAGGATTTGAATAGAGGAGAAAAAAATTGCACCTAGAAAAAGGTTGAGTTATTTGGTATGAAAAAGAAGCACTAAGACCAAGTAATACATTGATACTATAGTGTATTATTTATCTACTTAAAGTCTAAAGCTAAAAATTACTCAAGTGAAGACTAGAAGAAGATCAATTATGAAAAGTATCTGCCTAGCCTTCCCAAGCAGTTAGTGCAAGCCAAGAAAAAATCAATGGGAGTTGACTGAAAAACAAGAGTTGACAAGAAAAGATGAAAAATAGTGCAAGCCGAGTAATTCTCAATATATACCAAGTAAATTTTAGATGGTGTCGAGCATCAATGAACTTTAGTGTTTGCCAACTAAACTAGTGTTGGCTGACTAAAAGAACAATATAGAAGATGAGTGACAACATATTGATGTTGAGTGCCAATAAATATTATTAACAAAATATTTAATGAATTTCAGCCAACTATTTTGTTTTCTTGAATTCTACGAAGTGTGTGGAAGATAACTATGATGAGTTGGTGACACAAAATTCAAGGTAAACCATTTTGAAGTGAATGCAAGGAAGATTATAAAAGAAGTTTCTAGAGGAACCAAATAGAAAAGTGGGTAGATTCATTGTATCCTACCTAACCCTAAAATAGATGATTGTGGTTAAGTGACAAAATATCTTAATTCTCTATTTATAGAGAGAGATGGTTAGAAGAAAAGGTTGTCATGTGCAAGAACCTAAGGAAGACAATAAGCCTAGGGTATTTCTTCATTCATTGGCCAAATAGAAGTGACTATAGTTTGCATGCAAAGCAAGAAGGCTTAAGTATATGAATTCTTGAAGGGTGAACAAGCTATCAGAGCTAAACTATGTGAAGGGAAAGTAGAATGGAGGACTAAAATAGAGATCTATATCTACAAGTGAGTTGTAATTTATTATTAGATCAAGCCTTACTATTACTTTCTAATCATTGTATTGGTCTAGGATAAATCCTTCAGATTAAGGTTGACCTAATAGTTATTTGTAAATCCTTTAATTAGATGACATTCTAATGGAATGGTCTAAAGTCCTCTAACAAGGATCACTCCTAATAGAGTGATTGAAATCATCTAACCAGGTCATATTTAAAAGTGTGTATTATAACCTTTAACAGGGTTGGCCTTTCATAGGGCATCAGTTTAGAAGAGTGAGAATTAGTAGCATGTTACTAGTGATTTTTCCCAAATTGGATTTCCATGTAAAATACTTGTGTTAAATGTGTTATAGAATCTATTATGTTTCATGTTTACATTTATGCAAAGTTTTTTTTGTCGGATACAATTGTCTAATTGTGTATTATCTTTGATGTTACACAAATTTCATATCAGTTGGTAGTCTGTGCTTATCGAGCTTAGTTGGTTAGCAAGGCAATTTTCTTTATCTATCGAGCAATTGTGGAGATTACTTTGTGAAGTCAGTATCTACTAAGCTCACTCAAGCATCAAAGGAGATTATGGTAGAAAGAAGTGTTAACTGAGCTCACATAATTAATGAAAGTTGGTCAGAGTTAGTGATCACAGATTTCTCTCAGTTGCCAAAGGATTTTGCAAGTTTGTAGTATTAACCAAGCTTCTATTGGTTAACATAGGAAATCATTTCAAGATCAATGTTTACCAAGTAGGGTCGGTCAATGAAGTATTTTGTTAATTTGAGAAATGAAGTTTAATTATTTCAAGTATTGATTCTAGCCGACTACGGTAATGATTATTAGTCATTGTAATTTGTAATTGAGCCGACTTGATAATTTGTATGGTATAAATATAAGGTCAAGTTAAGATTCTAAAGTATGAGTGAGTATGCAAGTTTTTTGATTGATTGAGAAGGAAAGTGTGAGCAAACTTGAAGGATGGTCAGATATCCTTAAGGAGCAACAAAGTTCTATTCGACCAGGAAGGATCTAGCATGAAGCAAGAATAAAGATTTGTAGTCAACAATTCAGTTGCATCTCATTCAGGTCATTTCATTGTTACTTTCTTACCATTGTAGCAATGATTCCAAAATCTCTTAGTAGAGTTGGTTTAACAACCAGTTGTGAATCCTCTAACAAGGTGATAGTTCCATTGAATTGTTTTAAAACCTCTTGCAAGGCCACTCCTAACAAGGTGATTAAATCCTCTAACAAGGTCACACCTAATAGTGTGTTTTGTAACCTTTAACCAGGTTGGCTCCTAACAGAGCTCACTTTAGAAGAGTGAAAATTAGTAGCTAGTTACTTGGTGGTTTTTCCCATATTGGGTTTCCATGTTAAATCCTAGTGTTTCATGTGTTCATTTTATTTCTTTTATGCTTGCAAGTTAATCACTACGAATGTTTAAGATCGCTAATAAGTAGATTACACTACTTTTACCGAGTTACAACAATTTCCTTGTGTTTACCAAATAACAATAGTAATTAGTTTTACCATCCAAGGGATCTAAAATATTTTTGTGGTAACTAATTCATCCTCCCCCCCCCCCCCCCCACCCTCGCCCCCCACTATCTCAGTTACTCCATCTATATTTCCAATAGTTTTGACCTAGGATAGTAACTTCCAAAGTTTAAGCATTGTATGATTTAATGAATGCATGCATAACAAGGTGATGCAATGGAACCAAGTAGAAGGAATGAAAAAGGTTCCTATAATCCTCTTCATTGAAGGTTAAGGAACAATGAGTGTCCTTGTTAAGCCAATCAGCCCCAAAACACCTATCACAAGTGCTTGATAAGATGGTAATGGTTATCACAACCCAACCACTCCTAGGAATCCCCAATCACAAGGAAAACCTATCACAAAGACAACTAATCACTAGTTTCTCTTAAGGGTATTGCAAGGCTTATTTGACACAAAATCGCTTAAGCACAAATAAGGACCAAGGGTGACTTCTAAGCATGGAAAGGGTCTGTTGGAAATGATTGAAAAGATCATGATGAAAATTGTTGGAATGATCATATGGAACTAGTAAAGAATGTTCTCAATCATTATTTTGTCATTGATGTCAAACTTGTTACTTGCAGGAATGACAATTGCTTTAGTGATCCAAATACTATCAATTAGTTGATTGACAAGGAGGAGGCAATCAATAAGATGTAACTAGAACACCTAGAGAAAGGTTGAAGTTATGATGTTGTAATGAAGTCCAAGGATTAGCTAAGCCATTGATGAAAAAGTGTATTGATGACATACTCTAAGACACAGAGAATAGGCACATTGAAACATATCAAAGATGTAAAGTTTTAGCTAAGTCATTTGTAAAGACTAACTAAAATCATTAAGGAACTGAACAAATTCCTAGTTGAAGATGAGCAAGTGCCAAGTGAATTTTAGATGCCGAGAAGAATCAAGTGCTGAGCAGAATCAAGTGCCGAGTGTCGAACAAAACCAAGTGTCGAGTGCTAAACAGAATCAAGTACTAAGTGCCAAATAGAATCAAGTGCTGAGCAAAATCAAGTGCTAAGTAGACTCAAGTGTCGAGCAGATACAAGTGCCAAGTAACACAGAGATGCCAAGCATCAGTAAACCAATAGTGCCGAGTTGCTGCATTATTTCAAAAATTGAAGATTTGTCAGATCTAAGCCAATAGGTTTGTTATCTAGAAATCTATAAATTAAATGGAAGATAAGAATGATGAGTTGGTGGAACAGAACACCATGTAGAACATTTTTGGAGAATACAACTGGACTCTGGATGAAGTTTTCTAGATAAGAGCAAGATGTGGGGTAGATACATTGTATCCTACCTAATCCATTTGAAACCCTAAAGTTGGAAAGGGAGAATCAAGTGGAAAAGGCAAACCAGATTTCTATTTAAGGAGTCATAAGGTCATGAAGCAAAGAGAGGAGAAGGTGGTTGAGCATAAAAGCATGAAGTGCTGAAGAAGGTGCTAAGGAGAAGAAAGCATAGAAACTCTATTTGGATAGACGACCACAAGGATGATTGCATTGGTATGATGAGTAAGAAGACTGAAGGAGATGAAGCTTGAGATGACAAGCTATAAGAACTGAAGTGATTAAAAGCCAAGCAAAAGGACTGAACTAAAGAGTGATATGAAATCTACAAAGTATGTTGTAAGTTGTATCAGATCAACAATCCATTATTGTTACTCTCTAACAATTGTAACAGTTAGTTTAAATCCTATGGACTTAGGTTGGTTTAATAGCCATGTTGTAAATCCTTTAATAGGGTGACATTCCAAGTGAATGTTCTAAAGTCCTTTGATCAGGCCCATTCCTAACAGTTTGGTGAAATCCTCTTACAAGGTCACATTTAACAGTGTGTTGTAAGCCTTTAACAGGGCATCACTTTAGAAGAGTGAGAATTAAGTAGCATGTTACTGGTGGTTTTTCCCAAATTGGGTTTCCACGTATATCATTGTGTCATGTGTTGATCTTGCATGTTTTATTCGTGCGTGTTGATTTTTTGTAACTTGCTAAGATGGTTGATTTAAGTTTGGATGGATGAAAAGTTTATAGACTCATTATAAGTAGAGAAAAAGTATTATTAGGGCATTTGGACCTTGAATAACTGATTCACCCCCCCCCCCCCCCCCTCTTAGTTATTCTAAAGAATTCTAACAATTGGTATTAGAGCAAACTTTTGATTCAATTTAAAGGGAGTATAAGCAGAAAAGATCAAAATGCCTAAGAGATAAGTTCCCAAGCTCAACAAAGACAACTTTGTTGCATGGAAAAGTTTGATGAAGCTAAATCTTGGATCCATAGGAGATTATGCCCAAAATTCAATTGTTACTAAACATGTTGATCCAACTGGTACTCTTACTATAGAAGATATGAAAAAAAAACAAGAACACAATCAGACAATGCTGGAGATTGCTTCTGCACTCAACTATGTTGAATTTGATGATATCAAACGATGTGACATTGCATTCAAAATGTGGAAAGCCCTATCAGACATCTATGGAGGAGATCAGAATGTACAAAGAGCAAAAAGAGAAAGCCTTAGAGGAAAATTTGATGATATGAAAATGGAGGAAAATGAGAATGCTGCTCAGTATGGCGCAAGAATAAAGGAAGTGGTAAGTGCAATAAGATGTTTGAGTGGTCAATTGGATGAAGATACTATTAATAGTAAGTTCTTAAGAACCTTTCTCCCTATCTATGCTATTAGAGTATTAGCAATACAAGAACTAAGATGTGTACCAGGAAACAATCTAAGTTTTGAAGGAATAGTGGGTAGACTCACTACTTTTGAGCTGTCTAACTTTGACAACTACAGACCTGAGAATGTTGAATCTGCTTTCAAAGCTAAGCTATCACTAAAAGATGTTGAACAACTGAAATCAAAGAAGGGAAGAAAGATCAAATATGTATCCACCAACAATAGCACTGATAAGGAAGATGTGGAACAATTGGAAGCTTTGCTAGCTAGAAGATTTCATAGAGGCAAAGGAAAATTCAAAGGTAAGATGCCTATCATTTATTTCAATTGCAATGAAGTAGGTCATATTGCTATCAGGTGTAAACAGAAAAATGATTACAAGGAAGGCAACAAATACAAATTCAAAAGAGATGATGATAAGAGAGATTACAAATACAAAGGAAAGAAATGTTATATTGCTAAAGAGAATTCTGATGATAATGATGATGAATTTGTTTATGTAGCCATGAAGGACCAATCTGATGAAGAAGAACCTACAACACTGATAACATGTATGAACAAGAATGACAAATGGATCACAGACAGTGGATGCTCACATCACATGATAGGAGACAAAAGTAAGTTTGTTAACTTTACTCAGTATGATGGAAATAGTGTTAGATTTGGTAATGATGCTCCATGTCAAATCAAAGGAAAAGGTTCCATTAAGCTCATAGAGAAAATTTCATGTGATAATGCATACTATATTGAAGGATTAAACTACAATTTGTTGAGTGTCTCACAGTTAGGCAATGTAGGATGCCAAGTAGAATTTGGAAACAAAACTACAAAAATCTATGATACTGATGGTAAATTGATAGGAAAAGAAGATCAAACAAGAAGTAATCTATTTTACCTTGATATGGATGATGTTTCTTGTTTTATTGCAAAATTTGATGATGAATGGTTATGGCATAGAAGGCTATGTCATGTCAACCTTGAAAATCTGGTCAATATCAGTAAAATGAAGAAAGTCACAGATTTACCAAAATTGAAGAAGCCTGATAATATCATGTGCAAACAATGTCAACTAGGAAAGATGACAAAGTCAAGTTTCAAAAGCAAAAACTATACATCTAAAGAAGTACTTGAGTTAGTTCATACTGACTTATGTGGTCCAATGGAAGTACAAAGCTACAAAGGAGATAAATACATAATGTTGTTTGTTGATGACTATTCCAGGATGATGACTGTTATGTTCTTAAAAAAAAAATCTAATGCTTTTCAAATGTTTAAGAGGTATGTGGCTAGAGTTGAAAAGGAAACAGGAAAGAGCTTGAAATGCCTAAGATCAGACAGAGGTGGTGAATTCACATCAAATGAATTCGAGATATTTTGTAATGACAAAGGAATCAAAAGACAAACGTCAGCTCCTAGAACTCCCCCACAGAATGGAATTGTTGAAAGAAGAAATAGATCTGTGATTGACTGTGCCAGAACATTAATGATGGAAAAGATTGTTACTCTAAAATACTGGAGAGAAGCTATAAGTGTAGTTTTTCATACACTAAAATGAGTACAAGTCAAGAAAGGTACAAATACAACACCTTTTGAATTATGGTATGGTCACTCACCCAATGTAAAACATTTCAAAGTGTTTGGTTGCAAATGCTTTATCCTTAAAGATGCTAAAAATGGAAAATTTGATGCAAAAAGTGATGAAGGCATATTTCTTGGTTACTCCACTAGAAGTAAGGCATACAAGTGTTTGAATACTAACACTAACAAAATTGTGGAAAATGCAAATGTAAACTTTGATGAGCATATAGAAGTCCAAGCTGAAGAACCAAAGAAAATGAATGAATACAGAACCTTTGTGTATTCTTATGAAGGAATGCCTGTTGATGAGGATGCTGTCAATAAAATTGAAACTCAACAACAAATTTTAGTCTCAGCCGAGTCACAACCAGTATATACCAAGTTACATTCAAAAGCTGAGTTGCAGAATGAAGGAAATCCACAATCTGATACTGAAGTCAGTACACATGAAAGAGATGAAGAACAACCTAACAATGAAGTGCATAGTAATCCTAAATTTGAAAGATCAAACATGGAAACAAGGACAAAACCAAGATTATCCAAATATGTAAAAAGAAATCACCCTGCTAAATAGATTATTGGTGACAAAGATGCAAGACCAATAACAAGGAATAGACTAAGACATGAATCATGTCTGATTATCAAATCTGAACCTAAAATAGTATATGGTGCATTATAAGATGATGACTGGTATAAAGCTATGGAAGAAGAAATTTATCAAATAAAGAACAACAAAACCTAGAGTTTGGTTCCCAGACCAGTTGACAAGAATGTGATTGGCACCAAGTGGGTATTTAGGAACAAGCTAGATGAGAATGGTGAGATTACTAGAAACAAAGCTAGACTAGTATGCAAGGTTTATGCTCAAGAAGAAGGACTAGACTATGGGGAAACATTCACCCCTGTTGCTAGAATGGAAGGAGTAAGAACTTTACTTGCATATGTTTCATATAAAGATTTCAAAATTTATCAGATGGATGTAAAGTTTGCTTTTTTAAATGGTATATTGGAAGAAGAAGTCTATATTGAACAACCAAAGGGATTTGTTGATGAGAACAATAGGGATATGGTTTGTAAATTACATAAAGCACTCTATGGTCGGAAACAAGCACCCAGAGCATGGTATGTGTTGGTGCTCAAAATTGCAGCCCTTATTTTGAGCACTATTGAGAAATTAAGCCCTATGAATGCCCATAATTGCATGTGTACCCGACTGTACCTATGAGCCCCCTGAGGTGTTTAATGTTTCTAGCACCTTGCATTCAGCATTTCTAAGTGTTCCATGATGTTGAATTGATATTCTTAGCTGTTTGGTGAAGTCCTATTTCAAGCATTTGTCAAATTTGCAATTCTGTCCTAGTGTCAAATAGCGACAGGAGGCTGTGTTTGCCAATGAATATCTCGCACCTAGAGATGTGTCATGACTTGCCACTTTGAGATTATCTAGTGTCCATACCTGAGAATCTATGTTTTATATTTTGAGTCATTTTGAGTTCGTTTGTCTAGGTTTTGAATCCCTCAAAGTTGGTCATTCACTGTTTTCATGCTGATGCACTTTGTACACAATTCTAGGAAGCCCTATTTGACGAGTAATAACTTTGATCCAGTTGACTAAAATGCTAAATTTCCTTTTTTGTTGCATGGTAGATGTCAGATACTTTCTATGTTTCAATTTTTAAGTCTTGATGAATCCATTTGATCAGTTTTCAACTGCAATTTATGACTTTTTACTGGTGTCAGCATTTGCAGATTTATCAGGACCCCTGTTCGAGACGTTATAACTCCTGATCCGTGATAGGTAAGATCGAATGATTTGTTCTCCTGTATTGTCCACTAAAACTACTCCAAGTGTGTCAGTTTTCAAATCTTGACAAATTCATATGCACACTTTTTTGGGTCAATTCCTTTTCCAAAAATTGCTTTTCTATCATTTTTCTAGTCAGTAAATCCAAGTAGCTCACTTTGACTGATTTCCATTTGCGTCCTGTTATTCCTCATGAGCCCAAATCTCATATTCATACTCATCTCATGATATTGATTTAATGCCCCATTTTTTATCTTCCCATGTGCCCATTTGTCCAGTTTTCCAGGCCATTTCCAAACCTACTTTCCAGTTTTCTAACATGTTTATCTGCAGGTGATTTTAAGTTGGCAACTTCAGTGGTCAATATCTTTTGACCCTGATGGTGTCATGCAACGAGATCTAGTAGGCCTATTGAATGCATCAGAGAGATGATATATCATGAGTTTCAAAGCTTTGCTAGATGTTTATAGTAGCTTTTAAAGGCATTCAATAGACCTCCTAGCATGAAATTCACAGTTTGACAGGAAGTGTTAAAATGAGTTTCAAATTGATTGTTTAAAAGTCAAATTTGATGTGAATCAATATCAAGTCACCAGTGGATTAATTTGGAGTATTAGTCATCCGAAAATGAAAAAAAATTTAGCCGAGCCCACTCTGGGGCTCGACTAATTGCATCAGATTCTAGTGTAGGTGTGGTGTTGCTTATGAGAGACATTGTCTTGTGCCAATGCAAACAGAGGATGATCTTTGACACTAGTGAGTCAAGGCTCAATGCATCTCATTATTATATCTGTCAAACCTAATTGGAATATTGATAGTTAACACTATACATGGATCAATCATGACTAGTACAAATTGGATAGAAGTTGAGTATGAACGTCTCTCTTTGCTAGTTGACAAAGATTCCATGTACAAATAGGAAGGATGTACTTTACAAATCAAATATTGATTATTAAATTGTTTAAATTAAACCATATATGTTTCCTTCCAAAGTAAGTAGGAAATAAAAAAGGAAAATACACGCAATGAAAGAAAGAACTTATGCATGGAGAAGAAGATAATTTCAAGTCTCAAAGACATTGAGACACTGATTGGCAACAAATGCGATGGTGTCATTCACCAGCTAAAGAGAGCCCAAGGTAGCTTGCGAAGGGCAAAACATGCCAAGACACGTCAAACAAAGGGAACTCTCACAGAACCTGCAACACATTGGGAAGAAAAGCCATAGGTCCGAATAAGATGGAGCAGTAAAAAAAAGGGGTCACGTCCAAGTAGAATTGAAGTCAGTAACATTTCACCATGTTTTAAAAGACCACCAAGGGCCATTTGTGAATAAAAGACCACGTCCATGACCTGCAGAAGTAAGGAGGAAGTTGCAGTCAATTGCATTCAATGTAGCAGGTGAGAGTTTTTAGTAAGGAAGCCGCACCATTAAAAAGGATGAACCTGCAATTTTTAAAGGAATCCACCATCATCAAAAGAAAAATTGCAGAGGACATCTCAACCAAACCACAGAAGAGAGCATTATCAGAACAAGACAATGACCACACCTAAAAAGGAGCCATTGCAAGTAGCAAATGAGAAGCTGTTAGCATCAGATAAAGAAGTCTGCATTATGAGAAGTCAGCGATCAAGAAGATAGCACACAGAAAGAAAATCAAATCTATTGTTAGTGAAAAGGCATCAACCAAGAAACGAAAGACCAAAAATCTTGAAGGTGAGGCAGACATGGATAGGGTCAAGGGCTCAAAGAAAAAATTGAAGACTAAACATTTGAAGATGAGGTGGTTCCTTACAAAGTCTACGCCATAAGGAAACTCACTCAAGCATCATGCCAAAGGGCCACCCATGCTAAGGCAGCAGCAGATGGAGATGCTATGAAAGAAGGTTGCAGGGATATATTGAAAATAAATATCCCACATTGGGGAAGCGATAGCTTTCCAATCTATTTAAATACAATTTTAAACATAAGCCATAGTGTCTCGTGGTAAGCGCTTTTGAAAGGCAAAGGTGCAGCTTCTAAGTGGGTCCCATGGAGCCGACCCAGGTCACGTTAGCAAGATACAAGCCAAATTTTGAATGGAAATGCATTAACTCTAATATGGCGAAGGTGTGCAGGATTGCGACACATGTATTGATCTTGTGGCAATCGTTACCTTGCCATGCGAAGGGGCTCACTAGTTAACTATAGCGAGATAGCAAGGCTGATGTGGCAGCAAGTTTGGGAGATGATGATGTGGAACGAGTTCCAAGGTAGATGATAAGGTGGTAGAGGATGACACGTTTCGTTCTATTGCTATGTCATCAAGGACGTGGAGGTTGTTGAGTCAAATAGTGACATAGCGAGGGAGAATCAGGAAATGACATGTAGCAAGTGGTCACCGAGCAGTTGGTGACATGGTGGATGATACGGATCGAGTAGCCAATCAGGAAGTGCCATGTGGTGCTAGTCAAAACAATTTGACCTCGAGTACTGTGGGGTGAAGGGAAATTTGAAAATAATAAAAATTTCTTTTTTATTTTTCATTTTCAGATTGGACATGCATTATTTTTTTTAAAATCAAAAGGGCTTTTTATAAAGTTTGAACCTTAGCATATTTTTAAATTTTTTGAAATTTAAAATAGTCAAAGTTGCAACAAGGTTTTATAGTCAGGGGAGGCATTTTTCAAAATGAGATTCAGGGGGTTTCCTGAAGGCCAGATAGGCATTATTATATATCGCCGAAATCGGGAGAAGATGAAATTTTTGATTCTAGAGTCAATTTTTGCACAGGTATCAATCAGTTTGAGCTACACAAGGTTTTCTATCAGGTACCTGAATTGCAACCATATTCAAACCAGGAAGTTTAGTTTTGATTTTTTGTCAAGATAATGACCTGAATATCAGTAGAAGGCAATGGAAATGTAGTTAGGGTTGAATTTGTTCAGATTTACTTAGTAAAAACTCATCTTCACTAGCATTTTCATGGGGCAATCAGATATTCTAGTGACTTACCAAGTTTTCATCATTAAGCAGAGATATTTTGCAAATCAGTTGCAGATAATGATGAAACAAGATTAGATCAAAATGGGAGATGGAAGAAAGAATTTTTTTAGTTACAGAGGATTGCATTTCAAATGGACATTTGTCATGTGAAGATCAGATCCGAGATTCTTTCCTTTGCTATATCTTTCTATCTTTCATTGTTTCAGGGGTTCCAGTTTTTGCACTGAGAAACCATTCTTCAGCATTTCTTCTTGTATTGAATAGAATTTTGAGTTTTATGCAAATAGTATATGTTTGTTAGGTGATTTATGAAGTATTATGTACATCTTTCATGTATTTTATTTCAAGGAAAGCAAATAAAGAGCGGCAATGGTTTCAAATTCAGTCTGAATCTTGTCTCCTATTTGTGGAATTGTAATCTTTTCTAGTTTATGATTAAAGACCATAGATTAGGTTGCATCTCATTTAGTGATGTATGTGATTGAAATACCTTGCTTATGGAACCAAGAGCCATATAAACACTTGGTTTTTATCACAGGGTTTACTAATTTCATGATGGGATATTTTGAGTACGAGATTCATTTTGATGCAGATGTCAGTTCACAAAGTGAAGGATAGATCAGGGATCTTGATGTAGAGATATGTTTGAGATTTCCAGGAGATGTATGGTTATAATTCATTTAATTTCCCAATAGATAAGGCACTGATCACAGATAGGATCATTAAATTTTTTTGCTCATACCTGGGTCTTGCTATCATCAATCTATTAAATCATTTTCATTTTATGTTGAAAGGTATTCAAAATATAACCTGTACTTAGCTTTCCAGTTTCATGAGTCATGTCCTTAGCTATTTCATACTTGTGATCTCATGGTTAAGCATAGAAGAATTAGGAGTTTTTATCTGCATTAAATAGATTCAGGGATATGTTTTGCACTGGTACAGTATCAATTGAATCTCAGGTCTACCCACCTAGGTTTTGTAGAGCCTGAAGAAGAAGAAGGGTCATGCCTTATAGTTGGCCTAGTGTCTGAATGGATGTGTTGATAATGGGAGTTAGCTACCCCTAAATATGTTTTGTTCTCATTAGGGTAATTGGAAACGGGTAACATTTTCAAACACCAACAATATGAGAGACTTCACAAGTATTTAGTAGAAATAGCATTTGAAAGAACTGATGATAATAGCAACATGTACATCAAATTAGATGAAGGTAAGTATATTATTGAATCTAAAATCTTTATGGATGACATAGTGTTTGGAGGAAAGGAAGTGCTTTACAAAGGCTTTGCTGACAAAATGAAACATGAGTTTGAAATGTCTATGTTTGGAGAGATCAAATTTTTTGTTGGATTGCAAGTACATCAACTAAAACATGGTATATTTGTGACTCAATCAAAGTACATCAAAGAGATACTTAAAATGTTTTGATTGGAGGAGTCCAAACTAGTCAGCACACCAATGGCAACAGGAAATAAGCTATCCAAAAATGATGAATCAGCTGAAGTCAATCAAAAAATGTACAAATCCATGATTGGAAAACTACAATATGTTTTACATAGTAGCTAGATTCTCTACTAATCCCAAAGAAAATCATCTTATAGCAGTAAAAAGAATAATGAGATATCTTAAAGGAACTGATAACTTTGGTCTATACTACAAAAAGAATGGAAAGTTTGAACTCAATGCATATACAGATGCAGATTAGGGAGGCAACATTGATGATAGAAAAAGCACAAGTGGAGGTGCATTATTTTTTGGTAAAAGGCTAGTTACTTGGACTAGCAAGAAACAAACATGCACATCCTAGTCCATTGCAAAATCAGAGTATGTGGCAGCTGCAGTCAATTGCACAAACATTGTGTGGCTCACACATCTATTGATAGGAATGAAAGAAGAGGTAACAAAACTTGTGATACTATATTGTGATAATACAAGTGTTATAAACATATCCAAAAATCTAGTAATGCATGCAAAAACCAAGCATATTGCAATCAAGTATCATTATGTCAGAGAATTGGTAGAAGACAAACAAGTGAAGTTGGAATACATTCACACAAAGGAACAAATTGCAAATATCTTCACCAAACCATTGCCCAAGGATGCTTATGAATATCTTAGAGGCAAGTTGGGGGTAATACCCCTAACTCAAGCAACTTAAAGCAACAAGGATGCTACCCTGCATCAATAGGAACAAATCATTGAAATATCAGAAGAATGATGCAGAGGATGATAGCAGGAGCAAAAACTCTGAATTAGTCACAAGCATGGTGATAGAGGGAGAAAACATCAAGAAACCAAAGCTTATACTTTGCATGTTAAAGATGCTACATCTTTGGCATTTATGTCAAAGAGGGAGAAATATGCAAAAACCTAATCAATACAGAGCAAGAGGGAGATATATATGAAAGTGGGAGATATATGAGATCAGTAGTAAGGATGCAAGCAGCCAGGAAAAGTAGCAGACAACGTATACAATCTTGATGGTAACTAAGTTGATCAATTGATCAGTTTGGTTTTGCCATCAATGCAAAAGAGGGAGATTGTTGGAAATGATTGAAAAGATCATGAGAAAAATTGTTGGAATGATCATATGGAACTGGTAAAGAATGTTCTCAATCATTGTTTTGTCATTGATGTCAAACTTGCTACTTGCAGGAATGACAATTTGTTTAGTGATCCAAATACTATCAATTAGTTGATTGACAAGGAGGAGGCAATCAATAAGATGTATCTAGAACACCTAGAGAAAGGTTGAAGTTATGATGTTGTAATGAAGTTCAAGGATCAGCCAAGCCATTGATGAAAAAGTGCATTGATGACATACTCTAAGACACAGAGAATAGGCACATTGAAACATATCAAAGATGTAAGGTTTTAGATAAGTCATTTGTAAAGACTAACTAAAATCAATAAGGAACTGAATAGATTCCTAGTTGAAGCTGAGCAAGTGCCGAGCAGAATCAAGTGCCGAGTGTCAAATAGAATCAAGTGTCGAGTGCTGAACAAAATCAAGTGTCGAATGCCAAATAAAATCAAGTGCCGAGTAGAATCAAGTGTCGAGTAGAATCAAGTGCCGAGTAGATACAAGTGTGGAGTAACACAGAGATGTCGAGCATCAATAAACCAATAGTGTCGAGTTGCTGCATTATTTTGAAAATCGAAGATTTGCCAGATCTAAGCCGACAAGGTTGTTATCTAGAAATTAGTGAATTAAATGGAAGTTAAGAATGATGAGCTGGTGGCACAAAACACAATGTAGAACATTTTTGGAGAATACAACTGGACTCTAGATGAAGTTTTCTAAATAAGAGCAAGATATGGGGTAGATACATTGTATCCTACCTAATCCATTTGAAACCCTAAATTTTGAAAGGGAGAATCGAGCAGCAAAGGCAAACCAAATTTCTATTTAAGGAGTCATAAGGTCATGAAGTAAAGAGAGGAGAAGGTGGTCGAGCATAAAAGCATAAAGTGCTGAAGAAGGTGCTAAGGAGAAGAAAGCACAGAAACTCTGTTTGGATAGATGACCACAAGGATGATTGCATTGGTATGATGAGTAAGAAGACTCAAGGAGATGAAGCTTGAGATGACAAGCTATAAGAACTGAAGTGATTAAAAGCCAAGCAAAAGGACTGAACTGAAGAGTGATTTTAAATCTGCAAAGTATGTTGTAAGTTGTATCAGATCAACAATCCATTATTGTTGCTCTCTAGCAATTGTAACAGTTAGTTTCAATCCTATGGACTTAGGTTGGTTTAATAGCCATGTTGTAAATCCTTTAACAGGTTGACATTCCAAGTGAATGTTCTAAACTCCTTTGATCAGACCCATTCCTAACAGTTTGGTGAAATCCTATAACAAGGTCACATTTAACAGTGTGTTGTAAGCCTTTAATAGGGTAGGCTTTTAATAGGGCATCACTTTAGAAGAGTGAGAATCAAGTAGCATGTTACTTGTGATTTTTTCCAAATTGGGTTTCCACGTAAATCACTGTGTCATGTGTTGATCTTGCATGTTTTATTCCTACATGTTGATTTTCTATAACTTGCTAAGATGGTTGATTTAATTTTGGATGGATGAAATGTTTATAGACTCGTTATAAGTAGAGAAAAAGTATTATTAGGGTGTTTGGACCTTGAATAACTGATTCACCCCCCCCTCAGTTATTCTAAAGAATTCTAACAGGGTCTATTTATGTCCAAACTAACATGAATCGAATATTAGATTCAAACTATGCAACTTTCATTGGCTAGCTGCTTCACAAAATCAACACTAGGCTTGTAGCCTTAAACATGGAAAATCAACAAGGGTTAAGTGCTAAGGAAAGGTATGTAATTTCTCCTTCAAATTGATAAAAATATCAAGTCTTCTTGTAAAATCTATTGTTGAAACATGTTGTATGGATGCCCTTTGACATATAAGTACAAATATCTAATATGGTTGCATATCTTGGTGAATCTTCTTTCTGTTGCACTTGGAATGTGGTTCTAATGTGCTCTAGAACTCAATATATTCCCATTTTACTAAATTTTGTCCCCATTTTGTACCATTACTTAGGGTTTCATCAATTTTCTCTCATATCTTGAGATTCCACCATGGGAAATTAATGGCCCTAGGTTGAATCCAAGTTAGGAAAAAAATATTTATGATACTGTAGACACTCAAAAATGGTTTGCATCTATGGTTTCATCACTTCTTCATACTAATTTGTCCCATTTTCTCTTTCTACTAACTTTGATCTTTTGGCAAATTGATCATACTTTATCATTTGTATCCTCTTTCACATCAATTTCACATCAACTCAAAATCACCCCAAATCAACTCAAAATCACTCAGAATCAGTCCTAATCAACCCAAAATATATCAAAAATCTCAAATAAATCATCATTTATCTAACACCTAGGTATTGTTTTGGCTTTCAGTGCCTTGGAAACCTATCAACTTATCAATCTTATCAATCTAACCTTAGTACTGTCGTGGCTCTCAGTGCTAGGTCAAACTATCATTCATGTCATTCAATATTTGACATTGTTGAGGCTTTCCATGTTAGATCATGGCATTATCAACCATTTTAATAATATTGATAGTGTTTGTCGATGTTATTATGATCAAACCTTTTCAATCAATTTCAATCCTCTAGCATTTACAATGGTGGTTAAATTTTACGTATCAATCAATTCATGTCATGTGTCCTTGGCATGTTATCAACTTCAATCAATCAATCTGACCATGGCTTTGGTCTACTTTTCATCATCTTATTCAATATCCATTATCATCACATTTTTATCAAAGGGTACGATTGCATTCATTTAATCAATTTGGCCAATCATCTGCTAATTTTCTCAATAGGATTAAATAACCCATAATTTAATTCTATTATTCCTTCTAATTATCCTTCCTAATTATCATCCTCAATTAATTAATTTTATTAGTTAATTGGTTCATCATTCACAAACCATGGAAATTCTTAATTTCCTAAGTTCCATTTTCCATCCTTAATTCCATTTTCTACTAATTCTTCTTTTGTGGAATAAAAGGATTTTTAATTGAAATATTCCATAGAATATTGTATCATAGTGACACTTGGATATGACACCTCATAGATTATCCTCTGACACTTGGATAAGATATGTCATAATCAAATATTCTTATTCTCTTACGCATGTCCCTATTTGGTTTATTTGTCATAGATTCTTGGCTTCAAGTGGGTTGAGGTGTCTTATGATGCATCAATAGATTCTCTTCCACATTTAGCCATGTTTGACTTCCATGCATCATAGAATCTTACAATTGGTATCTTTTGTCATATGTATCATGGATTCTCAAAAGAAATCTGTTGCCACATCGCATATCTATGGGTGAAAAATCCAATGCTCTCATCCTCCATGCCCATTATAAAATGAGCATTCTTCCTCTCATTTCCAATCTTGGAAGTCCTTGAACCCTTGAATTCATTTGAAGTCTTTGAAGTCCTTAGATCCTTATCTTCTTTGCATTTTCACACCATTTTCTCTCAAGCTTAAATCACAACTTCAAGTATTCTCATGGAATTATCCATATCGTAGGCTTTTGCTTCAATTTTGTGTGCACTATAGGAAACTTTTGAGATATAATCATTTGGAGAAGAAAGAAGGACATGGGAGCTACAAATGAAAGAGGGGGTTTTTATTACTTTCTTTATTAGTTTGGCTTTCATGGTAGACTAGTGGGTGCTAACGTATGTTGATTGAGTTTTGTGATTTCTCATAGTATGTGGAATAAAAGGTTTTTTAATTCAAATATTCCATAGAATATTGCATCATAGTGATACTTGGATATGACACCTCATGGATTCTCCTTTGACACTTGGATAAGATATGGCATAATAAAATATTTTTATTCTCTTACGCATGTCCCTATTTGGCTTATTTTTAATAGATTCTTGGCTTTAAGTGTGTTGAGGTGTCTTATGACGTGTCAATAGATTCTCTTCCATATTTAGCCATGTTTGACTTCCATGCATCATAGAATCTTACAATTGGCATCTTTTTTCATATGCATCATGGATTCTCAAAAGGAATCTCTTGCCACATCACATATCTATGGGTGACAAATCCAATGCTCTCATCCTCCATGCCCATTATAAAATGAGCATTCTTCCTCTCATTTTCGGTCTTGGAAGTTCTTGAACCCTTGAAGTCTTTTGAAGTCTTTGAAGTCCTTAGATCCTTAAGTTCTCTGCATTTTCACACTATTTTCTCTCAAGCTTAAATCACAACTTCAAGTATTCTCATGGAATTATCCATATCATAGGCTTTTGCTTCAATTTTGTGTGCACTATAGGAAACTTTGGAGCTATAATTGTTTGGAGAAGAAAGAAGGGCATGGGAGCTACAAATGAAAGAGGGGGTTTTTATTGCTTTCTTTATTAGTTTGGCTTTCATGGTAGACTAGTGGGTGCTAATGTATGTTGATTGATTTTTGTGATTTCTCATAGTATGTTATGCATTTAACCTATTTTCTAGTTGTTACATTTGGTGAACCCGACGTGAGCATGCATATCTAACTTGGATTTTCTTGTTTTGTGCTTGTAGGTGCAAGGAAGGAGCTCACTTGGAAGGGTATAACGACTATCTACTCTTCCCTTTTACACCTAGATTAATTAGGGGGTCTAATAATATGGTTAAATCCTTTCATTCTATGCATTTTTTCAACTTTCTGTCCTAGGGTGCACTCTGCTCTGTCAGGGCACACTTGGGACTCCTAGGAGCAGTTTTAGGAGCTTGGAAGCCGTTAAAACCCCTTTCTATTATTTCTAAATAACCAAATACATCATAAGACTAAAAACTACATCATTGACATAGTCTGCATTGTTTGGGTGCACTTGGTAGTATAGGTGTCAAAAAATTTTGTTTCTGGATCTTATCTAGGGTGCTATTTCCCCACACTTTGCACCTGACTTCCCAACTGTGCCTAGAAACTACCAACTACACCCAATTGGGACCCAAATATTTCATTGATGTAATTTGCACTATTTGGGTGCACTTGAGGGTCTTCTAAGAGATTTTTTCCTTCTAGGGTGCAATCTGCTCTGTTAGAGCATACCTGGGTTTAAAGTAAGCACATGCATCAATCAGAATCTGCATCTAAGGTTTCTAACACTCTCTAGGATATAGATTAGAGTATTTTTGTGTTACTAATGGTCTACTTGCAGCATGTGGAAATTGTGGGATGAAGACATGATCATAACAGACTACTAATGTGTGCTTTTCAGGATGTTGTCAAAGACTTTATGTGTTTGTCAAAACTATGTGTGTGAATTTTCTAACTTAGCTAACACTTTGTTTGGTGCTTAAAATGAAATTTTTATTTTCTACTTGGTGTGTCTATAGATTTTAAATCCCTAGGGGTTACATTGGACGTATCCTCTCCCCTCGCCATTCGTGGATCTTGGGTGTAAGAGAAATTCGTGTAACTTCTATAGGAGGCCTGCCTTGGACCAAGATACTCAATATTGGGTATGCTAGGGGACAACCTCAGAGTAGTAATGGGAAAAAGAAAAGTCAAAATTCTAGCCACTATATAAAATTTGATTATGGTGAAAGTCATGTCAGTGGTATTGTTGTGTGATAGCTCTCCTCCAGTACCCTTGTGGTGTGTCAAACCGTGGTTCTCGGGGCTGGGAGACCTTCTGCAAAATTTTATCATTCACTTTCTAAACAGAATGCCCTTACTAAAAACCATGTTTTAGTGGACAAAATCCTTTCTATCCAATGGCTCAAGGGGTCACCCATGCCCATGAAGACATCCTACATTCTCATGGTCCTTAGTAGAGGCAATAGTCCCTTGGGAAGTCATGCCCCTTGGGAAGCGAATCTTGGTAGCCCTAAGAAGTGAGTATGCTGTAAGGGGGAGCCTGTGGTGCCAAGATCCTAGGTTGTCCACTTTGGATAAGCGCAACTAAACTTTGGTTCAAGTAGGAATTTAGTGGATATAGTCCTAAAAGCCTAGCTTGTGGTGTGTTTGTTCACTCTTAACAATAGCTATTCTTGTCTTAATGTGTCTTGAGTGTGTGTAAAACATAATCAAGATAAAAGACAACATTCAAATTTACACCTTGGAAATGTGAAAAAAACTTTTCAAAACATCACACATTGCCAAAACATTTCATTCCTTGTCCAAACTTTGCAAACTTTGGTTCAACACACTCAAACCTTGGATAATATGGTGACTTGTGCTCCTAAACATGCTTGGCAAAACATAGATCTCACAATTGCATAGACTTCACTTGCATTCACCCTAGTATAGGCCTCATTTTTGCATCATATAGACTTCATATTTCACCTTTTTGTCCTCATTTAGTATCCACTACCTTTCATATTGCATCCATTTGGGTTTAGTTTACCTCCCTTAGTTTTTCCATTCCCATCTCAAAATCAGCACTTTGCATTCACCACCTTGCATCTTTGCATACCTATTCATCATCTTGACCACTTTATCCATCATTTTGGGTGTCCTAACCATCATTTTGATCATTCATATTGGTCTTAACATTGTACCCTATTTTTTACCTCTTTGTGATATCAATCTAGAAATCATAGCTCCCAGAATTGCCTTAGTTTCAGCCCAGTATACCAACTACGCCCTAAAACTACCAATTGCATCATAAAACTAAAAACTACATCATTTATGAATTTGAAACTATCTAGGTGCACTTGGTGGTCCTCAAACCTAGTTTTGGATTATAGATAGCATTTTGGGGCTTCAACAGTGTCCTTAGGTACCTGGTTAGCTCCCCTTGCATTAGCTTGCCCAGATCTACATTCTGCATCACCTAGTCTTCAATACCTCCAATTAAGACATCATTCCCTAGGTCATAACCTCTATTTTTCACCTCCCAGACCATCCTAACATCAGCCCAAACATCTTAGCTTCTTTTCATATCATTTTGGCAACCATACCTTTCAGAATCAGCAAACATTCTTCCTAGCTTACCAACTGTGCCCAGAAACTACCAATTGTGCCCAAACTAGACCCAACTGCATCAATGAAATATTTTTTACTGTTTTAGTGCACTTGGAACTGTTAGGGTGCACTTAGGTACCTACATGACCATTTTGGGCCTCCGAACTGCACTTTAGGACCCCAAAACTGCATCTAGCAACCTCTACACCTCCCCACTCTGCACTTGACCCAAAACCATATCTTGCACCCAAAATACTATTTTTCATCATATGCATTGTCCATATCACATATTTTCTCAGAACCACCACCATTTTGAGTCCCCAAAACATCATTTTGAACCCCTGAAACCTTTGAATTTAGTCAAAAATCTAGACAAAGTATGAGTCTTAGTGTATCTCCTAGTGTTGACGGATAATAGATCTTGAATAGTTTTTTAATATTTTCTTATCATTTTCTTGGGTCAAAATATGTCTATGTCTTGATATATTTGACCTTGTCATCTTTTATTGATTTGATATTTTCATCTTTTGTCACTTTTTGGTCAAGATCCAAAGTCCTTTATCACAAGGTTAAACTCCTAGACAAAATACTTTCTAAAAGGTTTTACCTAAGTTCAAAACTTTCCATATACCCTTTTCATAGAATAATAATATCCCTAGCATCCACAAATGTCATTTTGACTTACCCTAGTGGTATATCCCCTTTCATCTTGCATGGTCCAAACCTTAGCATCATTCTCACTACCAAACCCTATCAGATTATCCATCAACTAAATTGCCTTCTTGATCATTTACCCTCATTTTGTATATCCTAAATGTCATTATCAACCCTTGGAAACCATCCTTTTCATATTCTACCTTGCATACAACTACCTTTAGTGTCATTACCAAGTCCAAAACATAACCCTAACCTTCATTTTGCATACCCTCAAAACATCACCTTGCATTTGCATTTGCATAACATCCCTAGGACATTTGCACTTTGCACATCAAACCCCTAATTCATTTAGCATTTCCTCACATTTCATAACATTCCTAAACACTTAAAAATCCCAAAAACACTCATATCTTGCATACCTACCACTCTAAATCACCCAAAACAGTCAAAATTTTTATTGTATATGCATTCTTAGGTATCATGCCAGCACTTACTAGGACACAATCAGCTCAGACACCCAAGGAACTCTATCAACCTTTTTTTTCTAAGGCACAAGCACAACCAAAACCTCATCCAAGATAGAAGAAAAGTAAGATAACCCAACAAATCATTGACGAAGGACAAATCAAGGCATCACAACCTTTACTTGAAGACCCCTTAAACATGTATCCACAAGAGTGGCATAACCAAGCTATGACACAAAAAACCTTAAACAATGCACCTACCATGAGATTTCCTCCAAAAACTTCCCCCACACATGGGATGGTTTAGTGGAGTCCTAACTTTCAACCTATATTCATGCCCATACCACCTGGAGGTGGAAGTGTACCAACCACACTCGAGGATGAAAAATCACATTCCTTCGAATTCAAACAACCTAAGACAAGTACCTTCAACTATAACACATCAAACATACAACAAGGTACTATACACCTTAGTGATGACTCTGAGACTAATTATGGCATCACTGATGAGGAAATGGCTAGGGCATGTCAAGACAAAAACTTTCATAAAAACTTCAAACTTTTGGTAGCCCAAGAAATTGTCAAATTCAACCCAAATATGGAAGGACCTAAGTTCAAACATCAAACCAACACAACCATTGAAAACCTACAACCCATGATCAATTTGGACTTAGATAAGGGAAAACAACCTTTGGAGTTTTCAAATGCAATAATGGCACCTATAAGGTCCCATCAAGAACCAACAATTGAAATCCTCTAAAGTACATTTGAACACATCAATGTTAATCCCTTGTTCGATGAAATACAACCAATTCCTAAACACCACAAAAGGATATTGAGACTTGATTTTAGTCACATGATGCAACAAAAAGATGCACCTAAAGGGACTTGTACTCTAGGGATTCTAGACATACCTTCTTTGGAGGCAAATCAATAAAGTACACCCTTGCTCCTAACCCTACCAAGTGGTATGACATTAAGTGTTACGGAGCCTCCCATGAGTGCACTATATCGAAAATCATCTACAACAGTACCTATTGACATACAAAGGAAAAGCCTTATTGACATTACACCCATTCCCAACAAGAACACATCTCATAGTCAAGTCAATATGATGTCACAAGCAGGAACCTCTAACACACAAAGGAGCCAAAGCAACAATACCAACATGACGATCACTTCTCAAGGACATAACCAACTACCCCAACAACATCAACCTATGGTCATCCCACATATCAACAACAAAATCAACCACAATGACAACAACATCAAGTGGGGAAAACATCCAACATTCCTAATATGCAATCCCATGTGAACCCACTTGACTTAACACAATTTATCAACAATAATTTCAGCAACAATTCCAACAAAAACAAACCATGTTTTCTAAACAACAAGAACAACTCAAACAAAAAATGGAATATCAAAGACACCTTGAGAAAAAAAATGCATACAAACAACATTTATTACAACAAAAACATGTGCCACAACAACCTCAACAGATACCTCTACAACAACACTCACATACATGGTCTCACATACAACTAACAGAGGTATCCCAACAGCAACTACCACACATGGCACAACAACAACACATGGTACAAAAATCCTAGTCAATCCCACAACAAGTGCCACATCAAATTCCATAACAAGTACCCCAACAACAAGGACCCTTCTATCTTCGAGGTACCAACATATCTCCACCACCTAGCGACACTTCACTAGACTCATCATACATAGAAATGTTAGAACCAAGTAGATATAGCTCCTTCCATAGCAAACAATCTACTCATAGACACAAAAGACTTGAAGGAAAGACCATCATGCAAAACCCCAATGAAGAACTATTCCAACAATTCAAATAACTTTCCAAACAAGTTGAGGCATTGGGAGTCCAAAAGAAATAGGCTCTATATACAAAAAGGGACCTACGTCCTAATCCATTCGATAAAATTTTGTATATGCCTCCATTCCCAAAACACTTTGAGGCTCCAAGGTTTGAAAAATATCAAGGAAAAGGCAACCCTTCTGATCATATCAAAGAATTTTGTGCTTCATGTATTAAACTCAGTGATGAACCCACTTACCTTATGAGATTGTTCCCTCGTTCTCTAGGTGGGCCTACACTTGAATGGTACTCCAAACTTCCTGGTAATATCAAATCTTGGTTGGAACTCATAGACAAGTTCATCTCCCACTTTTCCTTTAACATTACAAAAGAGGTGACACTTTCTGATTTGTGATCAACTAAATAAAAGGAAAGAGATTCATTCATCACATTCTTACTATGTTGGAGAAGCTTAGTCAGTCAATGCTCACTAGAAATTCCCAAAGAACAACAAGTTAACTTGTGCATTGAAAAATTAGTCCTAGACTTAATGTATGAACTCAAAATCAAGATCCCAAGCACTATTTCTAAATTGATGAAGAAAGGGGCTAGCATTGAAGATGCTCTTATGTGCAAGGGAATCCTCAAGATAAATAAAGAAAACACAAACACCAGTTCCTCTAATGACAAGCCAAAAAATTTTGCCAAAAATAAGAATGCGACTAATGATGGTATTGTGGATGCACAAAAAATTAGCATAGCAGAACCTCAAATAACTTTGAAAGGTGCAAACCCTACAAATTCACAAACCTCTAATCAAATATTATCTCAACAATAGAAAACTGAGACTTCCACATGATACAATCCTTGAAGACATCCTAGAACCAAGGACAAAAAATTCAAACCATTAGGGATACCTCTTGAGACTACATTGCAATAGTTACTGAGTAATAACTTCCTACAGTTAACCCCAATCAAAGATGAGCCATTGACTAAAGTTGATTGGTGGGATGACAAAAAGTATTGTGATTACCATCGCACCAAAGGACATAAGACTTCATCGTTATTCCAATTAAAACATGCAATACAAGACCTTATTGATGATGGTGTCATCATGGTCAATCCATCACTATTAGCATCCAACTCTGATCGCACTATTTTCAAAGATCCTTTGGGTAATCATGACGAAAAGAAACCCTCAAGTTCAAACTCAAACTCACAAGGTAATGTGAATAACATGCACATGGGATATGACTATACTATCAACTATTTTGATGAGTTAGATTCTCACATATCCACATTCACACTGAAGGCTGAAGACCCTCATTGTGCTATCACTACATGCCATACTAGGATCACCCTACCTGGAGCCCCATCTAGACCTATTGCTTCTACTAGACCTGCACCCCCTGGTAGACCTGCTGCCCCTACTTTGTTTGATTATAGCCTCGTTTAATAACTCAACAAGACCCTTGCACAAATATCCATCTTGGACCTACTATGTGCATCTCCCCAACACTAGAAGATCTTTGAGCAAGCCCTTAAAGAGTCAATAGTCCCAGATAACATGGATGTTGCCCAATTCCAAGTCATGGTCTGGAACCTATCTACCTCATAGAATATCACCTTTTCCCCTTGGGATATTCCTAAGGACAAACCTAACCACAATGATCCCTTTCATCTTGAAGTCTTCATCCATAATGCCAAAGTTAGATGTGTCTTAATAGATGGAGGAGTAGGATTGAATATCTATACTCTTAAGGTTGTCAAAAGTTTGGGTTATTCTAAAGATGATATGGATCCATCTTGAAGAATCACAATAAAATCTTATGATGATGGTGAACGCTTCTCCAAGGGTGTCATCATATTACTTGTTAGAGTTGGTCCAGCTACTAAAGATACATTGTTCCATGTCCTATATATCAAAATGAACTACAACATGACACTAGGATGCCCTTGGCTTCATGCTATGAAAGGAGTGCCCTCTACATATCATCAATGTCTAAAGTTTTCCTATAATAACATGGAGGTTACCATCCCTAGTGATCCAGATCCTTTCTAGTTTTGTGCTAATCTAAGAGATGCTACTACATACCAAATCCCAAAAAAATAATGAAGCACAACCCACAAATTCCTCTAAGTATGTGGATGTTGATATACTCCTCAGTAAGGCCAAGGAAAAGATGAAGATTGAAGAAAATGGGTGTGGAGAATACTTTTTGTCTCATGTATCCCACATTAGGGAGTCACTACTTTCTCCCATCAGTACACAAAATGCCACTTCTATCAATAACAATATGTCTATATGTATTGAGAAAGAAAAAGAAGAATGGGAACCCACTTTGATATCTTCTAGCAAGTATGGACTTGGGTTTACTATCATGCAGAAACAAGGCTATGATGGCTATAGTGGTCTTGGATCTCAAAAACAAGGAATCATTGAACCTATCACTACAAAAGGATGACCTCCTAGTTTGGGGCTTGGATTTAAACCATTACGAATAGGTCCTCCTAGTACTACGGTACCTATGTGTAAGACTATGGATGTTTTGAATGATGAAAAGGCATCTGAGGATATCCCATTTGAAACCAACAATCCTCTAGCTTTTGAGCATAACCCCAATAACCCAGTTGAATCAGATACCCATATATCTACCTTCAACCAAAGCCCATTTAGTACTAATGATGACATCCCCTCAAGTTATCCTAAACTATTGGATTGGGACCAATGTGGACCACCAATTTTTGATCAATTCAATGATGATGACACTCTTATAACAGACTTTAAAATATATGGAGGCATTATGGACAATAATCATAAACAAGCAATTTCTCTTGAAGAGAACACATTGGCATATTTTTGGGAGTCAACTCCATCTTGTAGAAAAGAAAAAGATAATGAGCATAGGTCTCTTGGTGAAAACTGAAAGGCACCATTAACCTGTGAAAAATTAAAAGCTAAGCAGCTCCCAAGGATACAAAATGAAAAATATGATGCCATGAATATCAGTGTTCTAGTGTTCAACATGCCACAAAGTCTTTTGTAGCTCTCTCAATCAGCATTCATGTGGAAGGTCATTGGTCTCAACCCTCCCTTATATCCAGTTGTTTATCCCCACATCTAGCTACCTAATTTTCCCAACAACCAAGATCAAATCTTTATCCAACAAGCCTTTGTATATGTCATCATCAATGATATTCCATACACAACATCCTTTGACCCAATTATGCTCAAATCCCTTGATGCACAAGAGACAGACATTGTCTTACATACGGTACATGATGGTATATCTCAAGGCCTTTTTGGTGGTTTATTTTAGCTACAAACTCAGAATAAATCTTGCATAGTTATGGTCATTCATGGATCCATAGCTCATCAGCTAGTAGTAGAGACAGTAGATCTCTTCTCAGCATTCAACAACAACATTCTTGATTCCATCTAAAAGTCCTGACAAAATATCAAAAAAATAGAAAAATGTCATGAAAAAAGCAAAGAAAAAAGTGAAAAAAGTCATGAAAAAAATGGATGCCTTGATGAAAACCTGGCAAACAGGCATCTTGGCATGAAAATTTGAGTCAAGAGAAAAATTTTGTCCAAAAGTGAAAACCTGGCAAACAAGTGCTTTGGGCAAGTACCATGGTGAAAACCTGGTAAATAGGCACCATGTGTAATCAATTGTTGCTCCTCCATCTATCGAGATTCCATTTAGTCTGTTCCCCCTCTATCATTCATTGATCATATCCTTCCTATTACAAGACATCCTTGGCTCCTTGACCATGCCTCACGAACTAGTTAATGTCCTTTGTTACCCTCCCTAAGCATCACCAGTTTGCACACACTCTATCATTGGCCTTTGTACATAGTTTGTGTCTTGTCTGGGGGCATATTACCTACATGGTGAATGAGTTTGAATTTAAACTGTTGGCATATCCCTAAGGACTTTTTGTCCATTGGACCTATTGCATAATAGATTGGAGCTAACACTTGTATATACTTTTATGATCTTGAAAAAATCCTAAAAATTCAAAAATGATCCTAAAAAAATCACTAAAAATCACATAATTTCTTGAAAAAATCCTAAACATTCAAATACAATCCTGAAAAAATCACTAAAAATCACATAATATCCTGAAAAAATCCTAAACATTCAAATACGATCCTAAAAAAATTACTAAAAATCATAAAATGTCTTGAATAAACCCTAAAAATTGTAAAATGTCTTGAAAAAACTAGTCACACAAAAAAATCAAATATCCCCAAAAACCCAAAAAATCACAAAACCCATCAAAAATTTGCAATAAACCTTGTACATATTCACTGTGGATAACCACCCCTTTTGTGTACACACTTGCACTTTGCAAACTAAAACTCAAAGCACTACACTTTCATGACAATCGCACTATCTGAACAATGTGAACCAACAATCAATCCAATATATCACTATGAACCTATCAGCTGAATCCACAACCAGAACTATCACATCATCAACATGTCAAACACCATCTGAACACCTAAAAGCACTCAAAAGAAAGTAATAATGGACAAGAATAGTTGTTGGCTCGTGATGTTTAGTGAGTGATTTATTTTTTCTTTGTTTTTCTTTGATCATGTTCCTATGCTACTTGATGATATAAATTGATCTATGAGAGTAGTCGGGATGGTTCATGGTCATCTTTTTCTATTTTTATCTATTACAATGTACCTTTGAGAGTTTGGGGCATGTACATATGCCTCAATAAGGACAAGTTTATTTTCTATCTGCATCATGCTTGTTTATGAAAAAGGCTTGCATTTGCGCTCTGGCCCTTTATGCCATGATGTGTTGCATTCCATTTGCCATATCAAAATAAAGGTCTATTTGACATATAGTGCACTTTCTAGAAGAAAAATTATTTCCATCATAACATCTCCTTGTCTCATCTTTCTTCTTCATCTCATTCTCCATCACCATGATCATGTCTTCTGATTCACCAAATTGTCTTCATCTAGCATTCATGCCTTCCTACATCATCCTATTCTATCAATCAACTTTCTATGGCTTTCCACTTGGCTCAACCTTAGTTTAACATTTGTCTCATCATATTTGACCAAATCTAACCATTTTTGATGATTTCACTCATGCTATGACATCTTTCCATCATTTTGGGCATTCACGCAAAGTTTCGAGTCATTCTAAGTCCATTTGCACCCTTTCGAGCCCTTTGCACAATTTTCTATCAGCATTTACCCAAGTTTGACCTACATATGCCCTATGTTTGACCAAATCATAAGAATCTTGACCACCTTTGACTATAGTTTTTCATGTTTCTAACATTCCCCTAGGGTTATGCTAACTCATACCAAGTTTCAACTCGATCCAGGACCATTCGGACCCCGATCAAAGCCCCAGAACATCCTAGGGCATAGTTGGGGTTCCCAACTAAGTCATTGATGCACTTGGTCATACCAACTACATCATTGATGCACTTTTTAATTCCAACTATTTCATTGATGCACTTGGGTACCTAGGGTACCCAGAATTGCTCCTAGAGCCCCTATGTTGCACTCCAGAGGCCATAATTTTTCCGTTTCAACTCTGAGTTATGAATCGTCAATTGCGTTGGACTCAAATCTTTCTTGTGAAAATAATGAGCTATCATTTTCATTATTTGGTCACTTTATGGAGTGGTAATCCTTGAAACTACTCTTGGGCTCCTGTTTGTCCCCCGTCATGTTGATTTTGGCCCCCAAAGCCTTCTCGGGCACATCTTGCTCTCTCTGAGTCCACTTGGGCTTCCCAAGTACATCATTGACACACTTGGTACTTTCATGACACACTTTGGCTTACCAACTATGTCATTTATGCACTTGCTTGAGTTTTGGGTGCACTTGGGATAGTAGGATGTCCAAAACTACTCTCGGAGCCCCTATGTTGCACTCCGGAGCCCATAACTTTTGCATTTTAACTCAGATTTGTAATCCGTCAGTTGCATTGGATTTTTATCTTCATTGTGGACAAAATAAACTATCATTTTTATCATTTTGTGTCTTTCTTGATTGTTCACCCATGCAATCACTCTCTGGCTCCTAGTTGATCCTGTTTTGCACTTTAGGGCTCATAACTTTCACATTTTAGCTTTAATTTTCATTCTATCAGCTGCTATGGTTTTGTCTTATCATTTTCAAAAAATTGACTTATCATATTCTTATCTTAATCAATTTCTCAAGGGGGCACCCATATAGATCATCCCTTCTAGGGCATGTTCTGGCTTTCTCACTAGTTATTCTTTGACACAACGTTCTAAATCACATTGTATCAAAGAGGGGAAAAATGTAGACACTCAAAAATGGTTCACATCTATAGTTTCATCACTTCTTCGTACTAATTTGTCCCATTTTCTCATTCTACTAACTTTGATCTTTTGGCCAAATTGACCATACTTTATCATTTGTATCCTCTTTCACATCAATTTCATGTCAACTCGAAATCACCCCAAATCAACTCAAAATCACTTGAAATCAGTCCTAATCAACTTGAAACATATCAAACATCTCAAATCAATCATCACTTATCTGACTTCTAGGTATTGTTGTGGCTTTTAGTACCTTGGAAACCTATTAACTTATCAATCTTATCAATCTAAATTTAGTATTGTCATGGCTCTCAGTGCTAGGTCAAACTATCATTCATGTCATTCAATCTTTGACATTGTTGAGGCTTTCAATGTTAGATCATGGCATCATCAACCATTTTAATAATATTGATAGTGTCTGTCAATGTTATTATGATCAAACCTTTTTAATCAATTTCAATCCTGTAGCATTTACAATGGCGGTTAAATTTTACATATCAATCAATTCATGTCATGTGTCCTTGGCATGTTATCAACTTCAATCAATCAATCTGACCATGGCTTTGATCTAGTTTTCATCATCTTATTTGATATCCATTATCATCACATTTTTATCAAAGGGTACGATCTCATTCATGTTTAATCAATTTGGCCAATCATCTACTAATTTTCTCTATAGGATTAAATAACCCATAATTTAATTCTATTATTCATTCTAATTATCCTTCCTAATTATCATCCTCAATTAATTAATTTTATTAGTTAATTGGTTCATCATTCGCAAACCATGGAAATTCTTAATTTCCTAAGTTCCATTTTCCATCATTAATTCCATATTCTACTAATTCTTATTTTGTGAAATAAAAGGATTTTTAATTGAAATATTCCATAGAATATTGCATCATAGTGAAACTTGGATGTGACACCTCGTGGATTCTCCTTTGACACTCAGATAAGATATGTCATAATATAATATTCATATTCTCTTATGCATGTCCCTATTTGGCTTATTTGTCATAGATTCTTGGCTTTAAGTGGATTGAGGTGTCTTATGACATGTCAATAGATTCTCTTCCACATTTATCCATGTTTGACTTCCATGCATCATAGAATCTTACAATTGGCATCTTTTGTCATATGCGTCATGGATTCTCAAAAGGAATCTCTTGCCACATTGCATATCTATGGGTGACAAATCCAATGCTATCATCCTCCATGCCCATTATAAAATGAGCATTCTTCCTCTCATTTCCGGTCTTCAAAGTCCTTAGATCCTTAGCTTCGTTGCATTTTCACACCATTTTCTCTCAAGCTTAAATCACAACTTCAAGTATTCTCATGGCATTATCCATATCATAGGCTTTTGCTTCAGTTTTGTGTGCACTATAGGAAACTTTGGAGCTACAATCATTTGGAGAAGAAAGAAGGACATGGGAGCTACAAATGAAAGAGGGGGTTTTTATTGCTTTCTTTATTAGTTTGGCTTTCATGGTAGACTAGTGGGTGCTAACGTATGTTGATTGAGTTTTGTGATTTCTCATAGTATGTTATGCATTTAACCAATTTTCTAGTTGTTATAGATACTTTTGGTTTCAAGTAAAAATAAGTAGGCTGGAGAGAGAAACTTGATGCCCTAGGCATGCAAGATCCACGTGCATGCTAGAAATCTGTAGCAACATCTTCCATAACTCACTATAAAGAATGTTTCAAGGCTTAAAATTGGTGTGTGATCATCTTACATGATCCCCCTCATGTTCCAATTTTTGGATTGAAATTTTTCTCAAGGGATAGCGTACTTCCTTTACTAATGGAAGTCTAATTGCCTACCTTCCTAAGTGAGCCCTTAAAAAACTCAGTTGTATACTTCTCTTGAGATCCCAAGGTTTTAGTATGTTGTATAAACCCCAAAAGGGTATCCAAATTAGTGATTTTTTTTTTTGTTTTGTGAGGATATATTTTTTATTTTTCATGTTCAAGGCTACAAGCCTAGTCGTGAGTTTGTGAAGCAACTAGCCAATGAAAATTGCATAGTTTGAATCTAATATTAGATTCATGTAAGTTTGGACCTAAATATACCCTTTCCATGCTTGGAAATCACCCCTAGTCCTTTTTTTTTTTTGGGGGGGGGTGGGGGGGGGGGGGGGGGGGGTGTTTGTGTCAAATAAGCCTTGTGATGCCCTTAAGAGCAACTAGTGATTAGTTGTCAAGTTGTGATAGGTTTTCCTTGTAATTGGGAATTCATAGGATTGGTTGAGTTGTGATAACCATTACCATCTTATCAAGAACTTTTGATGGGTATTTTGGGGCTGATTGGCTTAACAAGGACACTTATTGTTCCTTAAGCTTCAGTGAAGAGGATTCTAGGAACCTTGTCCATTTCCACTACTTGGTTCCATTGCATCAAAAAAATTTATGGATATGGGTCTACTAAGAATTGAAAAGTTTTATTTGTACATCTAGACCTTGTATAACTAATTCACACACATCTCCCCCCCCCCCCCCCCCCCCCCCCCCCCCCGCCCCCCACCCCCACCCCCTTCTTAGTTATTCTAAAGAATTCCAACAAATTACATTTTCATGCACTTGCCACATAGGCTAAAAAGTCAAGTCAAGTTAGTCAAAAGTTGACTACACATAATTGAATCAACAAGTAGATAAAATATCTTCCAATTAACTATGAAACTTCACTATATTTTCTAACATACTTGTGAAAATGATAGGTACAATAATAATTACATTTTATAAGCCAATTATCGACCAAATTATCAAAGTCAACATATGCCACACATGAATATGCTAAAGAATTTGACATACATGTCAAACTTTATTTTATCATATGTAAGAACCATGTCCTAATAAATAATTGTAACATCATCAATTTCAAGAAATGGGGCAATAATTAATCAAAACCCTAGTTTGAATAGTCAACAATTATTTCATTAACCATAATCAAGGATTAACAAATAATTATCTATTGAAGAATGCAAACATGAATTTATCCAAGGATGTTGACCTACACATCATCCATCAATGAAAATGAATGATTAATGGATTGCATGTAGGTCATCCATACATCAGGTATAACCTAAAGTGTCACACCTCTATGAGCATCATAGAAAATGTTGATCGACATGTTAGACATGGAACAATAAGCACATCACACAAGTGCAATACCATCTACCATATGATCTGCACCATTAAGTAAATCATCTAGGCATGCTCACCAATCACCTGTGAGGATTAGTGAACCCAATTTTTATCATTTTTTTGACCTAGTCCCTCAAGCCCATCTTGTCACCAGAGTGTGGTTAACAAACATATAAGAATAAGTTGTGATGTATGTCCTTCATGCAATTCAATCATCACATAAAATATGGTTGAGGTTCCTAATCATGAAGCCTTAGACTTACTTGGGATCCCACCTAACACATAGAATACCCAACCATTCAATGCCCAAATAATACAAAATGCACTTCCTTGGGATCCTACCTAATGTGTAGAATTCCCAATCTAGAAATGCCCACACAATACGATGGGTACTTTCTTTGGGATCCTACCTAACATGTAGAATTCCCAACTCAACAATGCCAAACAATGCAAAAATTAGGTTGTATATGGTAAAGCTATGAAATATTATCCTTCCTACATATGTCCAAATATCCCTAATCATGAATGTAGATGGGAGATGAAACATGGGAAAGTATGTCAAATAAACTAATGCACATAGATTTGGAAAAAGTTTTTTTTTTAATCTAGTGTTATAGTGGAAGGTAGAGTGAAAAAGGAAAGAATCACATCTACCCCTCCCTATATGTCCACATTTGGCACCCACACTGGAAGGTAAGCTTTCCAAAAATTAAATTAAATTAAATTAATAAATATAGAAGGAAGAATAACATTTTCTTCATAATCTACTCCCTTATACATCCTATCATTTCTCCATACCAAATATGATAGATGCCATCACTTCAAAAGATAAGACTAGCATCATAAAAGTACACACCCTAGCCACCTCAAGATCAAAGAAGGCTTGAAATCAAGATTCATAATTCTCAAACTAATTTCCAAGAAGGAAGCACAAAACCAATGAAATAAAGGTGAAAATATTAAGACTAGATAGGTCACAAGGAATTTCCTCAAGCTAGCACCTTTTCACATCAAAGTTCATGAAAATGAACATATTCAATGAAAACTAATCACCAAGAGGGAGTAGATGTTTAATGACACCTTATGTCCAAGGATCTCTAAGGACATAACCAAACTTCATATTCATTACATGCAATTTATCCTAATAATCACACATTTCTAAATGGATAATAGAACATGCAATACTTTTTCAAACAAAATTCATGTTCTTCCTACTTATCAGACTAGGTTACTCAATGAACCACATGAATCTGGTATTAAAAAAAAATCTTGCACCACATGTGCATCACATGATCTTTACACAAATGAAAGACATTTTTTTCTTTTCTATCACAAGCCAAATCTTGATTTGTTCGGCACACATAGTATAGTAGAAAAATTAATCCATTATTTAGATATCTCAACAGATAATAGAAATTAATGTTCTTCTTGTATCACAAATGCAAGAAATAAGTACTTCAAGTATAATTCAATAGTATAAATATTATATAATCATATGTTGATATAAGATTTTTTTTGAAGTGAAGAACCTATGATGGAACAATCATTATTTTATATATGGTGTCAAATTTGCTACCTACTAGTGAGACAATTTCTTTTTAGTCTGAAAGATATCATTTAGTTGATTGATGAAAAGGATTTGAAAAGAGGAGATAACAATAGCACCTCAAAAAGGGTTGAGTTATTTGGTATGTAAAAGAATCACTAAGACCAAGTAAGACATTGATACTATAGTGAATTGTTTATCTACCTAAAGTTTGAAATGAAAGATTACTCAAATTAATACTGGGAGAAGATTAAGTATGAAAAGTGTTTGTTGAGCCTTGCCAAGAAATCAGTGCAAGCCAAGAAGAAATTAATGGAACTTGAGTGAAAATCAAGAGATGTTGAGAAAAGATGAAAATTAGTTCAATCCAAGTGATTGTCAATATATGCCAAGTAAAGTTTAGTTAATGCCAAGCATCAGTAAAATTTAGTGTTCACCAAGTAAACTAGTGTTGGCCAAGTGAACAAATAGTATAGAAGTCGAGTGACAACATATTGATGTTGAGTGCCAGTATTCATATTAAATCAAATATTTGATGAATATAAGCTAAATATTTTTTTTTATTTAATTATGTGAAGCGTGTGGAAGATAGCTATAATGAGCTAGTGGTGCAAAATTCAAGGTAAACCATTTTGAGGTGAATTCAAGGAAGATTGTAGAAGAAGTTTTTTAGAGGAAATAAATGGAGAAATGGTTAGATTAATTGTATCCTACCTAATCCTACCTAGCCCTAAAATAGATGATTGTGGTTAAGAAGAAAAAGATCTTAATTCTCTATTTATGAGAGAGTTGATTAGAAGAAAAGGTTATCATGTGATGGAACCTAAGGTAGATAAGGATTCTATGGTATTGCCTCATTTAGTGGCCAAAAAAAAGAGACTAAAATTGGCATGCAAAGGAAGAAGGCTTAAGAGTATGAATGCTTGAAGGGTGAACAAGCTATTAGAATTGAAGTGTGTCAAAGCCAAGCTGAATAGAGGACTGGAATAGAGATCTATAATCTGCAAGTGAGTTGTAATTTGTTATTACATCAAGCCTTACTATTACTGTCTAATCATTTTATTAGTCTAGGGTAAATCCTTTGGATTATGGTTTACCTAACAATCAATTATAAATCCTTTAACTAGGCGACATTCTAATGGAATGGTCTAAAGTCCTCTAACAATGCTCACTCCTAATAGGGTGATTGAAATCCTCTAACTAGATCACATTTAATAGTGTTTATTTTAACCTTTAATAGGGTTTTCCTTTCATAGGGGATCACTTCAAATGAGTGAGAATTAGTAGCATGTTACTAGTGATTTTTCCCAAATTGGGTATCCACATAAAATCCTTATATCAAATGTGTTATTGAATTTGTTATGTTTCATGTTTATATCTCTACAAAGTTGTTTTGACCCAAGATAGTAACCTACAAAGTTTAAGTATTTTATGATCTAATGGATGCATGCATAATAAGGTTTTATAGATATGGGTCTACTAAGCATTGAAAATGTTTATTTGTACATCTGGACCTTGGATAACTGATTCACCCCCCCCCCCCCAGTTATTCTAAATAATTCCAACATCATATAATTTTAGTCCAAATATAATCATAGCTATCTCAAGTATGAAAATTACCAATCATTCTATAAAAAATTTATTTTGACAATCTTTAAAGGAACACATTTTCAACTCAAAATCATAACATGCATAAGCATCATATCCTTCTACGTCAAAAGTAATTATAACTAGGAGACACAACATGCAACCCATCTCATCAACTCATACCACATTAATTTATATAGTTGACTTAAAATTGTGTGTCTATCATAGTGAACTCAAGGCCCTAGTGTGGAACCAAGAGCTCTAATACCATATGTAAAGTTTGCCCCTACAAAACCATTACCACATCAGCAATCTCTATAAAATGTAGAAATCAAAGAAATCCAAAGTCAATTGAATATTGACCAGCCAGTTCATTAGTTGATTTATTATCATTAAATTCAAAAAAAATTATACATATACATATATGGTCAAGTGTAAAAGAAACCATAATTTAGTTACTAGAATACTAAGATGTACTGATTATGTCAAATATTTTGTTAGAGGCTCAAACCTATCTAAGAACACAAGGGAGAGAACATTGTAGGAGTACTTTACCATCCTACAACAAAGATATTAATCTTCCCTACAATTTATCATGACATGAAAGATACCTAACTTGGCATCGAGGAAGACTAAACAAGTAAAACTAAGATGAGAGTAATGGAATTGTTTACACATTTTCTATAATATATTCAGAAATTTCCATTCATAGTTTAGAAAGGAAAGTAACACAACCTTTTAAATCCAATGTAGGATAACACAATCCAATCAATTATGTAAGAAGAAATTTTTTATTCAATATTTTTCTTCTTATATGTCCATTAGGAAGCATATTACATGATAAGAAAAACTCATTCAAATTCACTATGTCATCAGATACTTCATTCACTCTCACAATGACTCATAGTCCAAATCAATTTTATCATGTCACAATAGACCTAAATGATGACCACACTATCAATAAACTTTGCAAGACTAAATTTTTTTGCATTATTTCCATTTATCTTATCCAAAGAAGATAAACACCACTATGGGTGCAAATAATAACATCTATGAATTAGATATATGCAAATCACATTCTTATAAATTGGACCTTTACTTTACAAGAGGAAAAGTTTAACAAAAATATACTTCTTCTCATTAAATTCCATATTCTACTCAAAGCTTCTCACACAAGGAAACTTAATGAGTAATTAAGACACATCTCAAAATCCTTAATTTGCAAGAATAAGTAATTCTTCATCTCTAAAATCAGAAGATGACATTTTCTGAGACACTTCTAAAATGAAACATGCATTGCCCATAGAATATCACAATTTCATTTAAGAGCTTAAAATTTATACAAGGATGTCACTTGAATGCATATAAAAAATACTTTAGGAATAAGTGAACTCATAAAAAGTTATCAAATGAACTAACTAAAAGAAAATCTCTTAATAATACACCAGTCATAAAGATCATATTCTAACCATTCATTTTTAAGGTAAGTGAGAATAATAACACAAAATGATAATATTTCAAAAATATTCCATGAGCCATAATGTATTCATATGAGGAATATCAGACAAGGATGTTAAATTTCAAATACACTCTCCCCCTCTTTAACATAATCATTCAAAATCTTTAGCTTTCATGTAGATAATTTTAGCCACTAATATTCCTACTAAGAAGAGTTAACTCACTATTAGATACTATTTTGTTAGCACACTATTGAATACTATTTTGATTATAGCCCCCGCCATCATTTAAAATTGAATTAGAAGTTTATGCACAATTTAGTTTGATTTCTATGTTACACATGATCAATAGCATTTGCATTGTTTGTATCTAAGCTATTGCTTTCCAAACTAGGTGTTGAAATGATATTATTAACAATAACGTCTATAGATAAATGGTCATTCTAGAGATGTTTGATGCAATCCAATCTACTTTTTTCCAGCCTAGAAGTTGTCATTTTGAACCTCCCCCCTTCCCCCCTCCCTTTTTATAGAAATTACATAGAAATAAGTAACAAATTCTATAGAATATTTTCATAGAGTGATTTATTCAAGAATCAAGGAAAAAATTACTAACTACATTGTTCTAATTCAGTTGACAACCAATCAAGTATCATTCACTACTCAAGAATCAAAACATCCCATTTCAATGTAACAAAACCTAATGAAAAGAAAGGATATTGGTTTCCAAAAATAAACTTTCTCCTAAGATTTATAATTTTCAAGAATATCTTCTTTCATATTTTGGATACAATTCATTCTCACAAACAAAAGTTCCAATTTCTAGTACTTGTATTTATATCTAATAGAAAACAAGACAAGGAATTAAGTAATCAAAGGAAAATTTTCCATATGAACCAAAGAAAGGCTCATAGTTATGAGTGTACATAGGAGCTTGAGACCCAATGTGACCCTGTTAGTAGAATTTGCAGCTAGAAATAATGTCAAGTCGCAATCATTGAATCCAAAAATTATTGGTGCCAAAGTTTGATTTGGAATGTATCTTGACTAAGTGCTTGTGGTTCCATGATGATATTACATAGTAAAAGGCCATGCCTTATGAATTAAAGAAGAAGATCACCCAAAGTTTTTCACTATAGAATGACAAATAGAATGGCATGGTTCAAAGAAAAGAGGGGAAAATCTCCCCATGTACCTGACAAAATTTTTGGAAGAGGGTAAAGTGGCATAGCTTGAAGCAATTAAATAGTAGTGACTCTCAACCAAAAGCTAGGCAAGGTAGTATGATACATCACTAGTTATAGAGATCTAATTTGGAATATATAAATTCAACTATAAATGGATAGATAACCTAACACCAAATTTATCAATAGAATTCTTTCTTGAGATCTATTGGAACATTCCAATTTCATTACTTAATCATTATAAGAATAAAAAAATGAATAAGATCCAATGCACAAATAAATAAAAATTTCTATCAATGTGCATTTGCATCTATTTTAATAGAGGTGAAAGTTCTTTTGTTTTAAATACTTTTTGAAGGAATAGATTTTAAGTCCCTACTTCCAAACACTTTGAGCCTGATTGTTTCTTCTGATGTGCACACTCCTCATCGGGCCCTAACAATACCCACTTCTCCCTCCTCTCTGTTTGTTTCTTGAGGTGAAGAAAATTGTTTTTCTTTTTCTAGTAATTTTTTTCGTTCATTTGTTTTTTTTGTTTATAACTTCCCATCATTGAATAAGATGAAAATGTTATTAATATAATAATTTGATTCTAATTGGATTGATTCATTTCTTTTAATCCATGTGGCAATCCAATACCAAGTTATTTGGTATATGATGGAATGGATTGTGATAAGTTGATGATGACAAATATCCAAAATAGAATGGAAAACTTTTCAATGAATTGTTCCCAACAATCAGTCTTTGCAACTTAAGATTTCCAATCAGCATTAGTGGATCTCTCTAAAGAATACTGAATTTTCCAAATTAGAATTCATGCATGTGTAACCATGGATTTGAAAAAACAATATAATTTGGTAAAGTTAGATTGAGAATACAAATAGCCTATTCTAATAATACATATTTTTGGGAATGGACATATGCTCACTTTAGGGGAAAAATGGGAATATATGTTCCTATTCACAATTTTGATTCAACACACCAAATGGATAATACAAAACATATTCTAATTTCCTTTTCTAATTCTAATTGTATTCTAGCAATCAAACAGGCCCTAATCTATGCAAAATAGAACCATCAAATGTATGGTAAAAGATAACTTATGGATGCCCATCAAATCATGTTGTTGTTTCATAAGGAAATCATGGTATTCAAATTAAATGGTCATAGGGATATGTAGTAGATTTGACTAGAAAGGCTTTTATTTGTCACCATTCTCTAACCTATGAAAAATAGAACCTTCAAAGTATGGTAAAAGATGACTTATGGATGTCCATTAAATCATGGTAGTCAAATCATATGACCATACCATAGGGATATGTAGTAGATTTTGCTGGAAACACTTTGAAAAATTTGGAGCAAATGTAATGATAAAAAAAAATGATAAAGACACTATGTGATTCGATATTCTTTGTATTTGTAGAATGTGCATACAAATTTTACAATATACTCATTTGTTTAGATGGAAGGCAATGATTTAAAGAGTAACAAAAGATTGTCCAATTGCAAAACTTTAGAAACCTTCTTTTTATTAATAACAAGCATTTGGTAGGAACAAAGAAATAATTCAAAAGGAATTACTAACAACCATCAGATTATATGTAATGTCTCTCTAATCGCGACATATGATTTGAAGTATTAGGAGATATAATTTGTACACTGGGATTATTTGAAGGTAGATTTTTGTCTAATTGTTTTGACCTAACTATATTGTTGTATGATTCAGCTTGATGATGATAGGACTAAGAAGATTTAATACTGTAAGATTGTGTTTGATAATATGTTTATTTGATTAGGATATTGAAAATTACTTAGCACAAAGCATCTCACATGATCTATAATAATTTCATATTAATATGATAAACCTTTAAATCAATCATAATGATACCATCTATTGTGAGATATGGAGTCTTGTGATTTGATTATTATTGACAAAATTATTATAATGTAGATATATTTTAAAGTAGTAATCTCATGTGTTTACAGAGTAACATATTAGAATTTTAGGCATATTTTTATCTTATGATACCCGCCCGTGTTGACCTATTATGTGATTACAACAATATAAGGATACTTTGATCTTGATTTAGTATAAGAGTCTAGATTATGTTTTATACTATTCTTTCAGAAGATGGTTTTGATACACATTATTCATGTGAATGTTACAACTATAAATATGGTTTCTTTTGACTCATGATTATAACTTTGATTTAAGATAACCCTACTAATTCATCATGTCTTATATATATTCTCTTCTTGGTATGTTTTACAAATGAGGGGAGGCAATTCTAGTCACTCATGCATTAGATCTATATTGGTGTCATGTAGAACCTAATCTATTGTGGAAGTTAATTTTTCCCAATTTTTTCGATGTGATTCCCCCCCCCCCCCCCCCAAATTATTTGTATAGGGGTTTGGGGGAAATGACCCAAGATGGGTTCAAGGGGCAATACCCTTGCAATAGTTTTAGGGGGCGTTGCCCTTGAAAGCTTGACCAAATATATTATTTTTAAAGGTGTACTCTACTATTTTTCTATTGGACAAATTATTCTAGCCCTAATTTTGTAAGCAAAAAAAAGCTTGTATAAAATGGCTTAGGGTTAGGGATTTCATAATGTATGATAAGATTTTAGCTTCTTGTGGCAATATTGAGCTTTAAGGGATTGTAGATTATAATCAACTGATAATAAGAATATTGGACTTGCTATTTGGTGGATGTAGCCCAACAATTGGGTGAACCATGTTAAATATTTGTGTCTTCTATTCTCTTCTATGTGATTTATAATTTTATGATATTGGTTATATTTTCATGTAATTATGATTTTTGTCTCATTATTCCTAACATATATGATATATAACACTTATCCTTCCTGATATATTATTTATGTTAATGTATGTATGTATATTGTTGGCCAATGTTGCACATGTGTGAAGGTACCAGGCATCAACTCCTCCTAGATATATAGGTCAAAGCATACCTAAAAATCCTTTAATAGTTGCATATTTGGAGATGGAACTATGATCGACAAGGCACCCTTATGTCCCTAGAGTTCTAATAAGATAACAATCACTAGATCCAAGGATTATGTTTACCATACAGTTTGATGATTCAATCAATGGAAGCTCGTGATTGAAATTAAGTTTTATTGACCTTGATATACACTTAAAATTTATGGATTATCATGTGTTTCCCTATGGTATTCGTAGTAAATTTATATGACCATATATAGGTGTACACATGGATGTCTATATAAATATACATATTGGCATAATTAATGTATTTAATTATTTTTCTATCTAAAAATTGTATGTGAGTGATTAATTAATATGCTTAGACAATAAAGTAAAATTTAACCAAATAAAAATAAAAATATAATAAATAGGAAAAATAAAAAATACTTGTATTTTAAAATAGCAGTAAAATATAATACATAATTAAGCTCTTGTTGGGACTTAAAATATTTACAAAATTTGAAATATCCCTAATATAAAAAGGATGGTCATAACATTCATTCCAGAGCAAAAGGCATAACTAAAAGGTGTTACATGCGTGGAAGAATATGGGAACATAACATGTATACAATGATCAGCATAAAAATAGGTTGTGAACAACTTAATATGGTATTCACATCATTTTTTCAGGTCATTTATCCATTATATACCCCTAAAATAGGGTACATGCAAGATCATGATCAGCCCAACTATGCCCTTGAGTGGTAATGAAAAATCAGCAAATCAAGGTTATGTCAACTTGATGTGTAAATTTAAACTTGTTGTGAACTTTCAATCAAAAAGTTATGACAAAAAAATCTATAGGAAATTGAATTTAGTTTCTAAACTACTAGGCCTTATCTAAAGAAATAAAAAATGGATTGGTCAAAATTTTGAATTTTAATGCAATAGTACAAAAATTTCAAGCAAAAATAAGTACGCGTATGTCTGACCACCTTAATCAAAATCAAATGATGAAATATTTTAATATGATTCTAGATATATGAAGTAGACTCATCTGTTGGTCTCAGATTGGTTTTGATAATTGAATGTCAACACACTTAACCAATTCTCAAGATGATGTCAAGAATAATACAGAAGTCGAGCTATAGTGTGTGTCAAGCCAGAGATTCAATAGGTACCAAGTGAACTTCAGGTGTTGAGTGAACTTTAGGTGTCAAGTGAAGTTTAGATGCTGAGTGATAAGTGATGTTGAGTCACTATAGGTGCTGAGAAAATTATAGGAGCTAAGTGAGACAAAATTTCTATATGTGTCAAGTATCAGCAACTAGTAAGTGTTGAGTAACATAGAATTAGCATATGAGTTTGTGCCTTCAGAAACTCAAATGTAAACCATTTTTGAAGCTGACATAGGATGAATCTTGAAGGATCTTGAAGATAAGATTGAATATTTTACATTACCTATGAAATTAGCATGCAGCCAATAAGAAAACTGGAGAAGGCATGCAACCAATAGGAAAAGTGCAACAATTGAGTGGAAAATGAAGAGTAAATATTGATCATAGACTCATTCCTAACCCTAATTCTTTGAAGCCTTTAAAAGGAGGAAAAAACATCATTGTATGTGTGCATGAGGAGAAGTGTGTGGGTAAATTATAGCGAAGTGCAGAGGGGTGTAAAGACTTAGAAAGAGCAGAACAACATTGTAGAATTTAGTTGATCAAGAATAGAGTATTAGAGTTGTGAAGACTGACATATAAGATCAAGCAAGGATCAAAAAAAATAGAGCAGAACAAGGATCTGGAATCAACAATTAAGGATTGCAAGTCATCAGGTTAAGACTTTCTAATACACTCTAGCAATTGTATTAGGAATGAAAATCCTATGATGATAGGTTGGTTTAATAGCCATGTTGTAAGCCTTTAAACAAGGTGCTAAATCCTTTAATAGGGTAACATTCCAAGTGAGTGTTTGTAAATGCTTTAACTGGTTCACTTTTAACAAGGTGTAAAGTATTTAATAGGATAGGTCTTCCATAAGGCAGACCATTGGAAGTGGTCAAACTTTGTAAGCTTAAATAGTTACATATTGTTGTAGTAATACTTTGTGGGTGTCATCCCCACCCTAGTTTTACCTTCTCATTTTGGAGGGTTTTTGGGTTACCAAATTCTTGTGTTATCTATTTTCATGCATGTCTTTACTTTTATGTTTATTAGATGCATGTGAATGATTTCATCTAAAAGGTTTTGAAATGGTTAAAGTAAGTTACTTCTAATTCACCGCCCCCCCCCCCCCCCCCACCTCAAAAGTAAATCTTCCCAATTGTAAATTCCAACAATTGGTATTAGAGCCAAGTTCTCACAAGAAGGAGCCTTATAGCTTGGATTAAATATATGGAAATGGAAGTCTACAAACTTGGGAAGATCATAGAGAATCAAGCAATTGATATACAACTTGCTTTACATGCTTTGGAAGAAGCTAGAGAGGAACTGAGAAAATCCTTAAAGAGAAGAAGAGAGATTACCATAGCTGAGAATGATACACAATACAAGGAGATTGACACCTCAAAACTATTTGCAAAGGGAGATTCCAAAGAGTTTGATGCAGAAATAGTAGACCTAATGGAGAAGAATAGAGTTCAAGCAGAAGAAATTAGAACACTCAAGCTTGAACAAGAATCACCAGCCATGACACTTCGTGAGATGACTGAATAGAAGAAAAGAGTCGTTGAAGATAAGGCTATGCTAGAAGAATACAAGAGAAACCTTGCCAACAAATTGGAAGAAAAGTCAATTAAACTTGCAAGAATTTCAAACATGCAGCTAGACACCCTAAGCCAGATAATGAATGCACATCATGAACTGAATGTTAAGGACATTGAGATCTCTACATTGAAGATGCAAAATGACTTGAAAAGAGAGAAGGAGATTGCAAAGAGCTTCAACAAACATAATGAGGCTATCAAGTACTTTGAGCAACTACTAGAACCACAAAGGGCTAGCAATGATACTTCAAGACTAGGATACACTAGCACTAAACAAGAAGAGTCATCCAAGACTACATAAGAAATGAGTAACAAAGGTAAGAACACTAAACCCACTTGTCATTTCTATGGTAAAAATGGACATACCTCTAATATATGTAGGAGCAAGAATGCCCATCAACATGAAAAACCTAAGAATATGAGTCACTATCATAAGTGCAACAAGCAAGGACATCAAGCACATAACTGCAGGACTAGGACTGTTAGATCACCAAGATTTGAAGGTCACTGCTACAATTGTAAAAAGTATGGACATGGAGCTTTTGAGTGTAGATCAAAGCCTATGTGGACACCTAATCAGCTAGCAAGAGGAAATAACCATGGACATCACTACAATTGGGACTACAACACCAAGTATAGCTATCGTTACTATTAGGAATATGGGCACATTCCTAAAAATTGCATAAGAACACATTTTATAGGAAACTATAGTAGATGGTTGAATCAAACCACATGTTTCAGTTGCTTGAAGACTGGTCATATTAGTAGGAATTTCCCATAAAGGTCAAAGGAACCCAACACAAATAATAACAAAGGTAAAGAGAAGGTAGATGTTGAACACATCAAAGGATAAATGAATAAGACATGGAAGAAGAAAGATGGGAATAGCATAGTAAATGAAGGGATCACTTCACTTAAAAGGTCAAGTGATCACACTCCATCAAACTAAGTATAAGAAGGCTTAAGGGACTAATTTACAAAGCTCTATCATACATCAATTCCTAAATAAGAAAGTACTGAAAAGAAGAGATCAGCATGATTAAAGATGCAAGGTCAAAACTTCAAAATTTCATAAATATTGCCGAGTTGTCCTCAGATGCTAAGTAAAATTCCAGTACATGTCAAGTTGATTGCCAAATTTAGTAGGAGCCAAATGATTAGTTGGAGTTGAGTTGGTAGAGGAAGCCGAGTAAAGAGAAATTTTAGTTGAATTTGAGTAAAGGATACTCTTGTGGATGCCAAATGGTTAAAAAGCCAATGGAAGCTGAGTAATGCATAAATCCTTAAGAAGCCGAGTGGATAGCTATAAATACACTAAGCATTAAATGTTATGAAAATAAGGTATATTATCGCATTTTCAATTATTTTTCTTCATCACAAACAAAGAGAAAAGAAAAAAAAGAGTGCAGAACAACTTCAAAGCAGAGAATCTAGCGGTTAAGCAGATTCCAACAGTGATTTAGCATGATTTCATTGATTTCAAGGTATTTGCATTTGTGTTGAGTTATGCAGTTTCATATTTTCTCTATGTTCAAACCCTAGATTGCACAAGTGGCTTCTAGCTCTAAGAAAACTCGAGAGAAGGAACCATTTGAGGTCGAGCTAGTGTCTAATGAAGTAAAACAACCTGATGTCTACCCAATCTGTAAAGTGGCATATAAAAAAAACCCAGATGGAGCCCTATTTGTCATACCTCCTAAGGTAGTTATGGTTCAAGATGTTAGAAGATGTTACAAATTGAAAGATTGGAGCCATAGGTGACATGGAGATGACGGAAGCTTATGAGAAATTGTGTGAAAATGGAGTGTTGAAAGAAGAGTTTCAAATTATTAAGAAGAAGGGTTTGACACATGCCCTAGAATTCCCCATAGTTTTCAAGACTGAATGGATAAGGATAGTGCTTAGAAGAATACATGGTGGAAGCTTATGGTTGGAGGATGGTCCAGTGAAAATTACAAAAAGGGTTGTACATAGAGATATAGGGTACCCAAACCTAGATCGACCAAAGATCCTTAGGCGTGATTCTAAGGAGGCAATTGAGAAGAACACTAGTGCCAAGTGGAACAAGAGAGGAATGACAATAGACACCATTCAATACCCTCTTGTTTATTTTGTTGTTAGGGTTATTGCACACAAATTCTATCAATCCAATAGACTTAAAAGTGTGCCTTGCATTGCAGTGGATGTGGGTTATAAATTAGTGAAAAAGGATCATACTTATGATCTTACAGAACTACAACTAAAACAAATTAATGAAAATTTAGTAGCTATAAGAAGAACCAAGGGAGCCCAATGCAAGTTTGGTGCTATTTTTATTTGTATATTCTTCTATGTTAAAAATGAGTTTCCTTGTTTTGGTAAAGTAGTGTGGAAGACAAATAGGTCTATCATAGTTCAAGTTAATGAATATATAAAACAAATGGGAGCTAATTTTGAGACCCTAATGACTAGCTATTTTGAAGATTTCAAGAAGACCATGAAGCAAAGGCTAAGAATTCTAGTTTCTTTGGTAGAGAAGCATGTAAATGATGTATGCTTTCTTGTAGATATTGACTACACCTATTTACAAGCTACCATACCAAGAGTTAGATGGCTAAGACCTCTTGGCTATGAAATAAGTATAGATGAGGCATCAGCAGCTATAACAACATTATTAACTAAAAAAGTGGACAAAAGTGCATCACATTTCTATACTATTGATGTAGTCAGATCAAAGGTGGATATGGAATTGAAGAGTACCTCCACGTTGAAGAAGAAAGACAAACTTGTGAAGAAACTAAAGGACAAATTGGTGAGGGTGTAGTAGAAGAAGAAGAAGAAGGTGAAGAAGCCAAAGATGATGAAGAGGAACAAGGTCAGGAACTACTTGCTTTAACCCAAGGTATGGGTGAGGATGTAGAAGAAGAGGAAGGTGTCAAGAAAGAAGCACCAAAGCCAGAGCCAAAGAAGAGAAAAGCACAAAAATAGCTAGTTGTACAGTCCAAGGGGAATAAGAAAGTAACAAAGCCAAGCCTAGCCAAGCCAATACCAAGGGCAGATACCAGAGCAACAAATCAAGTGGCAAAGGAATAGGGTAAACGAAAAGCCACAAAGCAAGGAGGGCCTACAAAACAAAAGAACAAAAGAAAATATGTTGTACCTCCATAATCAGACAAAGAAAGGATAGAGTCTGATAATGATCAATTCAGATTGGTAAGGCATTCTACCAAGTCTAAATTGAAAAATGTTTGTAATAACATTAGAGATAATGCAAATCTAACTAGTTTAAAGACCATTGAATTTAATAAATTTTCAAGAGAACAACAAAACATAGTGTAAGAGTCCATCTACACTATGATGGCTAAGTTCAAGACCACCCCACTTGAACTAGACAATTCAATGCCTAAGGAGCTAAGCTCCATTGTAGAGAATAAATGGCATTACTACCTTAAAATGGAAAAGAAAATAAAGGAGTCTACATTGGCTCATGTAATGCCTAACCTAACTAAAGGTCAAATAAGAAAGGCTAACAAGAAACATGGGAGCAAATTTTCACCTAAATACAAAGCCTTTAAATTTTTGCAAAATCAAATTGAAGATGTTGTGCAAAAGTCCACACAGATGTGGAAATTGATCTATGGATTAACTACTATCAAGGAAGGGCAAGAAGATCCCTTTGAGGGAATAAATTATGAGGAAGAAGAAGAGAATGAGAAAAATGAGGAAGGAGAGAAAGAAAAAGAAGAGGAAACAATGGAGAAGACAGAAGGTGAAGAGGCAACAGCTGAGGAGCAACAGCCAGAATAGAGTGTCCAAGACACCCAACTGCCACCACCAAGTCCTCCACATACAACACTTGCAAAAATAGTAATTTTCAAGGATGTTCCTGGCACCTTAAGTTAGTACATCAATCCATTGTCTATAGAGGATCTCAAAAAGATCCTTCACCAAACCACATTGCAATCACAATTGTGCACAAATCTTGTTTTGGTGACATTGGAAGAATTATAAAAGGCTATAGAAAATATTACTAAGAAGAAGGTGAAAATACAAGAACCACCTTCACAACTTCCCATAGCTACAAAAAATCAACTAAAAGAGCAAGCAACATAGGATACAATTGCTAAGGTTGATCATACAATCATAGCATTAATATTTGTTGAGGAACCAGCAAAGGAATAGATAGGACAAGATGTTCCTACAACACAAACCCAAGATGCACCTCCTCAAATCATTATCATTGATCAAGGTATTAGAGAAGAAGAGAATGAAGAGGAGAAAATTCCTAAAGAAAAAGAGTAAGAGGCAATTCAGACACTAGTGAACTTGCCTACCTCAGGGACTCCTACCAAATAGCCAAGCACTGATGCAGTACCACTGCAAATTTCAGCACCAAGCTTGAGCTCCACCAAGGTAGCAAGGGTACTTCACTATGGATACCCTACACTTGATGAGGAAATAGTCATACCTAGTTATGACTCTAAGACAATGAACCTAGCATAGATAAATGAAGTGTAAGAGGCACAGGAGAGAATGAAGAAATAGGAGATACTCAAAAATGAGTATGGACAAAAGCAGGCACTTGTGGAAATCAAAGACATATTCCTTGATGCATTCAGCTTACTTGTACCTGATGAAACCAAGCCCATCATTGAGCAACTATCCAATATAATGGACCAGGTACAAAATGAAGACCTTGATACAAATGTTAAGTTATTAGAGTGGTCTAAAAAGAAGTTTCAAATAAAAGTTAATGAGAAAATATCCAGTGAGATAGCAATTTCACAAGTTGAATTATCTAAAAAGGTTGAGAAAGTCAAAATAGTACTTGAGAATATATTCTCATTGTACTCCAAATTGTGTGACTCATCATTTTTCACACAAGAAACTAGCCAAAGGATTCTAAGCTTGGAATGTAATCTTAAGATTTCTAGCACATAGCTACCCAAAGATCTAGCTCAAAGTGAGAAGCATTTTGCAACTATGCTTCACACCTAGAAGGATTTAGTTGTATTGATAGTAGAATACAGATTCAATCTTCCATTACCCCAAATCTAGAAGTTCTACATAAGGAAATATCCTATGCAGAAAATGTTCTAAAGAAAGATCCTAATCTTTCTACCCTAGAAGGCCTAGTACATCTTGCAGCAAAGATAGCCATCTAGCACAAATCAATAGAAATTTCCATAGACAATTGGGATGCTTCTCTGAAGATGATCATGGAGGTTAATAAAAAAAATTTGGCTAAATATTCTATTCATTCTTAGGACCATTTGACATAAGTGTAAAAAAATAGGGAGATATTTATTATTGCATATAATAAGAATGGGGAGATAATAAATTCTTTGATGGAAGTAATAAAGAATATCCAAAGGGGAATACATTCAAATTTTGAAGAAGTATAATTGAATAAATCCAAAGGGATGCAAAAACTGCAAAAAGATGTGAAAAGGGGAGCAGAAACAAAGGCAAAGTATAATAAAAGCATAAATAGGGTACACAAAAATAGAGGCAAAGGAATGATAAAGTAGATAATGTAATACCAGCATGAGACAAATTCAGCACAAGAATCTTTGGTTGTAGGAATGGAATTTTGGTTTTAGAATTGGCACATCAGCTCAGGAGGAGTTACAATATTTTGAGGTATATAGAATTTTGAACAAGTTTTTGAAGTCTTGTACATATGCCGAATAGAATGTGTAGTATAATCATAGAGATCAGATTCACAATGTCTAGTTAAGTTTTTTTGCCACTCATGTCAAAGGGGGAGATTGTTGGTCTCAGATTAGTTTTGACAATTGAGTGTTAACACACTTAACCAATTCTCAAGATGATGCTAAGTATAATATAGAAGCCAAGCTATAGTGTGTGTTGAGCCAGAGATTTAATAGGTTTTGAGTGAACTTTAGGTGTTGAGCGAACTTTAGGTGCTGAGTGAAGTTCAGATGTCGAGTGATAAGTGATGCCAAGTCACTATAGGTGCCAAGAAGAGTATAGGAGCCAAGTGAGATAGAATTTCTATATGTGCCAAGCATTAGAAACTAGTAAGTGCTAAGTAACATAGAATCAGCATATGAGTTTGTGCCTTCACAAACTCATATGTAAACCATTTTTGAAGCTGACATAGGATGAATCTTGAAGGATCTTGAAGATAAGATTCAATCTTTTATATTACCTATGAAATCACCATGTAGCCAATAAGAAAAATGGAGAAGGCATGCAACTAATAGGAAAAGTGCAAGAATTAAGCGAAAAATGAAGAGTGAATATTGATTGTAGATTCATTCCTAACTCTAAGTCTTCAAAGCCTTTAAAAGGAGGATGAAACCCCATTGTATGCCCACATGAGGAGAAGTGTATGGGTGAATCATAGCGAAGTGCAGAGGGGTGTAAAGACTTAGAAAGAGTAGAAAAACATTGCAAAATTCAGTTGATCAAGAATAGAGTATCAGAGTTGTGAAGAGTGACATATTAGATCAAGCAAGGATTAGAACAGACAGAGTAGAATAAGGATCTAGAATCAGCAATTAACGATTGCAAGTCATCAAGTCAAGACTTTCTAATACTCTCTGGCAATTGTATTATGAATGAAAATCCTATGATGATAGGTTGGTTTAATAGCCATGTTGTAAATCTTTTAACAAGGTACTAAATCCTTTAATAGGGTAACATTCCAAGTGAGTGTTTGTAAATCCTTTAACCAGGTCACTTTTAATAGGGCATAAAGTCTTTAATAGGATAGGCCTTTCATAGGGCAAACCATTAGAAGTGGTCAAACTTTGTAACCTTAAACAGTTACATATTGCTACAGTGATACTTTGTGGGTGTCATCCCCACCCCAGTTTTACCTTCTCATTTTGGAGGGTTTCTAGGCTACCAAATTCTTGTGTTATATGTTTTCATGCATGTCTTTACTTTTATGTTTATTAGATGCATGTGAATGATTTTAGCTAAAATATTTTGAAATGGTTAAAGTTAGTTCTAATTCACCACCCCCCCACCCCCTCTCTCAGAAGTAAATCTTTGCAATTGTAAATTCCAACATCATGCCCATATGTGACACATATTTTTGGGTATTTTTATTCCAAATAAATAATTAATTATTAATTTTTTACTATATTATTTTTAAAATAATAAAAAACTCCCATGTCTAACCACCTTAACTAATTCAAAACTTTACATTATTTTATTTTATTTTATTTTTTCTTATATTAGAAGAAGTATATAATATGATGCATCTTTTGGATTTCAAAAATGTTATACAATTTGAAAGTTATGTTTGTTTTTCAATCAGTGTGTCAAATAACACTTTATGTGTAACTCCATTAGAAAATGAATAATAATTACTTACTGAACTCGTAGTTTGAGAGACATTACATCTATGGAAAGATAAGAACTTTCTTAATAAACCATTTTTATTTCATCAAATTTGGGTGAAAAAAGGTCATTAGACACGTGTTTGAAATTAAAAAAATACACAAGAATAGGACAACAACATGTATTCGGGACATTTTTTAAGTTGACCATTTAGGATTGGTATCCAAAGTAATACCAGGCCTTATAAAGGTATTAATATTTTGGTTTGTTATTAGGATGGATGGGAAAAATTCAAAATAGATTTTGAAATTCTTTGAGGCATTTCAGGATAGTATATTTTTTAGATCACCACTTTTTGGCACACAGTGATCCTGCACATACTCAATAGCTTTAATATACTTATAAAATACCTAAGAAACTTGTAAAATGGTAGTTAATTACATAAATATATAAAAAATTAGAATTTAGAGTTATTTTTATTTAAAATTATGTTGTATTGTTACCTAAATGAATGTGGTAACTAGTCAACTACATACGTATGTAGTGTAAAATGTAAATACGAAAGGGGGGGTGGAAAATCATTTATTCATTTGAAAAATAAAATTAAAAAAAGTTAAACTCATGAAGAAATTAAAATCTATGATCAACATCTTATTTTATCAATGGTGACATTGATATGGTTGAAGGATTTGGGAGGTTTGGTGGAAAGGGGAAGAATAAAGTGTGATTTAGTCTTTCAAAAAGCATCTTCATAGGAATCTAGGCAAGGTTTAGAACTAAGGAGACTCGTGTGTGTGTGTGTGTGTGTGCGCGCGCGCGCGCGTGTGCGTGTGCGTGTGCGTGTGCGTGTGCGTGTGCGTGTGCGTGTGCGTGTGCGTGTGCGTGTGCGTGTGCATGTGCGTGTGCGTGTGCGTGTGCGTGTGCGTGTGCGTGTGCGTGTGCGTGTGCGTGTGTGTGTGTGTGTGTGTGTGTATTTTAATGTGTTTGTGATTGAAAATGTATAATAATTTATATGATTATGAAATTATGTGAATAACTCTATAGAAATATTATTAATCATGTCTGGAGAATTAATAAAAGGAATTAACTTTCATGTTTCTATGATTTGAGTGTATAAATGTGATCTAGTTTATAAGTTCATAGTATACTTGTGTATCTGTATTGGATGCAACATTGAATGTTACATTTTCTATATTATTTCTTCTACATATCTTTAGAAGGATATTTTTGACCTTGTATCAATACCAAAGGCATTTATAATATTATTTTGTGTTCATGACTATGTTTTCATTTCATGATTATACTTTTCACATGATATATTTGTGAAATTTTGGTGTCTAGAACCCAAAATAGCTAGGTTAGGGTTTAGGGATATCCTTAGGGCATGGGGCCCATTAATGCTTCTTAATTCATGTTATATTTTTGGATATCTTCTTTATATAACCATGCATCATGTTTTCATGTTGAGTAGGGTTAGTTAGGTTCCCTAGGTGAGTGACTCCCCATAGGTGGTTGAGCTAGAAGTGGTTTCTAGAAGATACTATATAGTAGAGACCAAGGCCCTAAGTAGGCTAACTCGACATATGATTTGGAAATAAAGTGAAAATATTAATAAAATAAATAGATTTTGGAAATTTGGATCAACAAATTCATTAAGATAAAAGATATTTGAGTCACACTTTTCCTCTTGGAGTACTAGAACTCTATGTCATCCTATTGGAGGTCAAAGAGTGATAGGATATCATTAATTCAATTAGTTGATTCAATCCTTAATGAAAGTGTCATGAGGTTGCATATGCTCTTTTGGATTACTAAGATCATATGTTGTTCTATATAAGCCATGCATATGGTAGAGTGATAATGGTTTGGGAGGTTGATCCCAACATTTGAGGGGTATGCAATGACACTCACATAAGAGTATCATAATCTCTCACTCATTTTATTACTACCTCTAGTTATACTTGCATTTTATCCATCTATCATGATGTGTTTTATTTTGGGAATGAGTGAATTGTAGCCATAGAGTTCCTTAGAACTTATGTTGAACATGGTCTTATCTCCTAGATTAGTTGAGCAAATCATTTATATTTTTTCACATGGTTCTATGGTAAAATATTTTTGAGGTATATCTCTTGGTTCATGTATCACTCTTTTATAATTCCTTGTTGGGTAGTTGTTGAAAAATATCTCTTAAATCTTGTCATCGAAATATTGAGTTTCTATTGGATTAAATCTATATAATGCTTTATAATTTTAATGTAATATATGATGTGAGATCTTGAAAGGCATCTTGAGATTTTATTTACTTGTATCATGAATTTAAAAAGAAATTAAAAGGGAGAAGGGTGTCTCTAGGATAAAGGAAAGGGAAAAGTGAATATATTATATTATTTTAGAGAATTTAAAAGATGTCATTTCAATAATGGAATTTGTTTAAGTATCAATTTATGTTGATGGATAAATTGAAAATGAACCTAGGAGTAGTTATCCTATTATTTATCTAAGAGAATGATACAGAGGAAGAAAATATCATCTTTTAAATTATGTTCAAAGAAAGTACTATGAATGATAGCTTGTGTAAATTATACATTTAATAAATGGGTACGTATGATATGATGAATGGATACACTAACTTGATTATATTGATTATTAAATGAGTTTTACTTTTAAAACATTTGAAATGAATGGAGAGTAATAAGAAAATTAACACCTTTATGAATATTTATCTACACCTTAATGTCTAAATACAATTAATATTAAGCATAGACTAGTAGAGGTTATGAATTTAATGATTAGTTTTGAAGTAATGGTTTTCATTTATAATTCAAATAAGGATAGTTGATTAACTTATGTTTAACTAAGATATGAACATTAATATGATCATATAATAATACATTTCATAATTCAATGTATATGTTCATATATGTATATATGTTTGTGATTTGCAAACAAGTATTTGTTTATATTTTAGAGAAAAAATGCATATCTCATTGGTAAAAAAAAAAAATCACTTTTAGTAGTTAGATGTCGATTACAGTATATGTGCCAAATTATATATGCATGGAAATTTAAAATCATAGAAAGTATTAAAAATGATATGAAATAATGTTTCATGGATACTTGTGTCTATCCTTCAATTAATAAATATATAAATTACAATTCTTTCTATGGAGATCCATTATGGTTGAAAGATATTGGTAACACATTTATTGATATATTTTTTCAAATGAATAGTGAAACATTCATTCAATGAAATAATATATCACTTTCTCCCTATAAATGGTTTTTTATGTCTGTGTCTCACTCCGTACTTATGTCATCAAAGGGATTGCACTCTTGAACAATATGAATCTTACAAACTTTGTACGCTTACCTATTCATTTGAGTGAAATGATACAAGTTTAACTCATTTCAAAGAGTGTGTGAGATCATTGCAAGTGAAAATATGGGGCATGCAATGATGGGGATTAGGTATCTTCTCTAAAAGGTCACTTGAGTTGTTATTAAAAAAAAATGAATATTACTATCTTTAGGAATATTTTTCAATAATCTCATGGATATGTAGCTAGAGTTGACTTCGTTTGAGACTAAGTTGTGAATGGTTGGAGAATGCATATTGAAACTTCATTAATATGATAAGAAATTTGTAGCTACAAAGAAAGAAAATAAAAATAAAAATCTCAAAAAAAACCCTAATTTGAAAGTGACAAGTTTCTTATAATATTTTGGTAAAAGTGGCTTGTATTGCTTATTATAACTAATGATAGATTTTGGACTCAATGTATGTCAAAGTTTAGGTAAATTTTAATTTTCATTCTAAAAGGTAGTTATTATAAGTGGGTAGTTATCAAAATTAGTTACCTAAAGTAACTACCTTTAGTAGTTATCCAAAGTAGTTATGTGAGATAGTTAGGTGGTTGTGCTAAGGGGTTACTATGTAGTTATGCATGGAGAGTGTATACCTACAAGGTCATTTTGAATGTAAAGAGGGGACATTATACAAAGGGGATATAATGGTGAATTTTAAAACTGATTTTTGGCTTCTTGTCATGTATAAAGTTGTCTTTGAATTCATTTATCTTCAAAGAGACAATCAATAATGCATTTACTCATATGCCTAAAATGTATTCAAAATTTCTTATATTACTGGTTTTCATATGTCAAATTGATAATCACTTTATGTATTGATGAAATCAAACAATCTCTCATTATTGTTAATGGTTAGGAAAAATGCATTCATTATTGAAGTTGATGAAATATCAACCCCACACCTCCCAAGAATCACCTATGTGCAAACACCTATCACAGAAAGAGAAGCAAAAAGCTATGGAGGCAAGAATTGCTAGATCCATAAATGGGACATTCTTGATGAGCAAAAAGAGAGATTTCTATTACCAAAAGTGAATGAATAAATTACAAAGAGATCAATCCTTATAAAAGGATATCAAAATTCGAAAAGGGTGACCTAAAGTCTAAAAAAGCTAGGTTGCACATTATAATTAATATAAAATATTAATTATATGCACCTATGAGATAGCTTAAGAAAACTAGAGTAATAGGCAACTTAATTAATTAAATCAAAGTGATTTAATTAATAAATGTAAAAAAATAATTACTCTAACACCTCCCCTTAAGAGAAGCTTGGGAGGTAAGCTAACCTAGCACAACTATGAAAGCAAAAAAGATGGGTCCTAGCAACAAGACCTAATGAGGTACCCAATCACAAAAAAATCTCTATGAAATAGAGAAATAGAGAAAATCACATAGGAAAAACCCTACTCCAAAAAGAGATAGCAAAGAATGTTCTAGAAGATAGGAACAAAGAGAAGATCATGAAGAGCATCACTAAAGCATGAAGAAGCTACAAACTCTATCAAAAAGAAACTGCTGATCTATAGAATCTCCACGAAAATAGAAGGCACAAGCCGAGAGTGTCTATATGGTAGATGATCCATCTCATCAAAATGCATAGGTAGCTAGCCATTGCAATCACCTAGTATATAGGATCAAATACTAAATACATAGCTTACTCCAATGAATCATCGAACCAAGGAATCATTAGAAACAACAAAAGAACCCCCCTTAATGCAGACAAGGGTGAGTTGACTAGTAGCTAAGAAAGTGGGCCAAAAAACTTTGCAAAAAGAACAAGGAATAGTGAGAGAGTGGAAGATGTACAAACACCTATAAGGCCACATGTCACCGACACTGCATGGAAAAAAAAAGAAACAAGGCACAATAGTGGCAAACAACTATCTCCCCATGGCACTTTATAAAATAGTGCAGGGACAACTATCTCAAAACAACGTCCAAGAACCCAAAATGCAAGAGTGGCACTTTATCTTAGTCCATTTATATAAATATGCCTACAAATTATATCAAAAATGATCAAAAAAGACATAAGACTAATACAAAAGATAGTACAAGTCATGAAAAATCATCTGAAGCAACAAAATCAATCCCTAGACCTGAAACAACCAGGATATCCACCAGCATGCAAAAAGGAAAAAGACTAAAATAGAATGTGCCTAGAGTAGAATCTAGAATAACAACTACAATCACTATAAATAGTGTAGAAACAACTTTTCAATGATATAAAGAAGTCCCAAATTGGAGATCGGATGCTCAAGATATGCCTCCCAGAGTGCAAAATAGAACATCTGGTTTTGACTGCCAAAATAGGCAACCAAACTACATCAAAACCCAAAAACACCTATAATAATGTCTTCATCTCAGAACCAGCTTTTTGACACATTTTTTGGATCGAAAAAATACATTTGTATGCTCAAGTTACAGAGAAAAAACTAATAGGGCCTCCGAAATGCATGAAAAAATTATTTTTTTAATAAATAAAAAATTTTAAAAATAAAAAATCTCCAAAAAACATCTCCGCTGGCTAAGCAACGGCTAGATGTGCCTAGTTCCTATGTTGTAGGAATTTTTTTGGAATTTTTGTGCCTCAATCTATGTGTCAAGTGTCGTACGGCCCTGCCCGGAAAAAACAATTTTGCCTCCCAGATCAACGTTGTCCAAATCGAACAAACTTGATATGGAAATGAGGGTTTTGATGCCGTCTAAATCCATCTATGATGTTTTTTTGACCTCAAACTACTTTGAAAATGGGTGACCCCCTATTTTCTAGAAAAAAATATGAAAAGACGCCACAACTCCTAAGAATCACCTGCATGCAAACACTTGTCATAGAAAGAGAAGAAAAAAGCTATGGGGGTAGGAATTGCTAGATCCATAAATGAGACATTCTTGATGAGCAAAAAGAGAGATTGATATTATCAAAAGTGAATGAATAAATTACAACAAGATCAATCCTTATTAAAGGAGATTGAAACCCAAAAAGGGTAACCTAAAGCCTAAAAAAGCTAGGTTGCACATTATAAGTAATATAAAATATTAATTATATGCACCTACAAGATAGCTTATGAAAACTAGAGTAATAGGAAACTTAATTCAATCAAAGTGATTTAATTAATAAGTGTAAACAAATAATTACTCTAACATTCATTTCCCAGTATCTTGATGTGGATGTATTACAATAAGTTATATTTTCATATGTCAAGGTTGATTGTTCATTTTTTTTATCATTACAACAATGTTTTAGTCCCTTTAAAATCATTATCATTTTTGAATCTCAACTAGTATTCATATGTCTACTTTTGAGGTTTAAGTTACCTATTTTCTTTACTTCTATTGTGTTTCCTTTTTGTACTTTTAGATGATAAGTATACATAAATTACAATTATCCCTATCATATGACCAAGATTCCCCTTTGAAATGGAGAGGAAGGTTCTATTGTTGTAGTTGGCATCACTCCTCAAGTGAAAAAGGTTAGTTTTGAAGACAATTTTGAATTGAAAATCTATTTACCAATAGATTGTAAAATAGATTCTTAAATTTATACTCATAACTATATAAGTACATGTGTATATAAATCAGTATTTATGCTCATATAATTTCATATATTTATGTAATATATGTTGCTTGAAATTCATGTTGATATTATTTATTTGGAACTATAATTTAACTTTATGTAGTTATGTTATTGTTATTTCAATATTATTATAGCACATGTACATGCATAGAAATACATACATACATATATATACATATACATATAAATATACATAGTCAATTGTTATGTTGGCATTGATGTCAAACCTTATTGGTAAGATAATTGCTGTCTAATAGAGTTCTATATCAAGATGATTGATGAAGAGGATTTGAGAAGGACATAACAAAAGGACCTACATAAAAGGTTGAGTTATGAGGAACTACAATGGGAACTTGATTAGTTAGACTTTGACAAGATAATTTGATTTTTTAATTATACTACAAGTGGAGAAGATTATTGTACTAAAAAATAGAAGAAGTGGTCATAGAAAGACCAAAAGCATATGCTTGACTAAGAAAAAGAGAAGAAGATTAAGGAATTTGAACCTTATATTGAGTGATACTAGAGTTTATTGAGAAATAGTATAACCCAAGAAAAATATAGTGCCGATTGAGCACTAGAATTGACCAAGTATCAAAAATAATGTGTCAAACATAACAATTAGTAGTGACCAAGTAATCTAGTGATAGAACTCAGTATTGTCTGAGGGACAATATTTTACATATTATGAGGAAATATTGATTTCCAGGCAACATAGTTAACTTATTGGAATATGTATAGAGTGTTAAAGATAAGGATGGATGACCTCAAGATTTTAATTCAAGGCAAACCATGTTTGATCATTTTTAAGCAAAAATATAAGGAGAAGTTTGGAGAAGTTTTTTAGGAGAGCAAAGCGGAAATAAATGAAGGATTTGAGCAGTACAAATCTAAAAAACTTGTAGAACACCTACATGAAAGAAAAAGCTACAAACAATGTAGAAAAAGCAAGGAAACTACAATGCAAGGTTGAAAGAAAACTTGGGTCCTGGTAGATGAGGTACCCAATCACAACCAAATCTAAATAAAATGGAGGAATAAGGAAAACCACATGGGAAAAACCCTACACCAAAAATAGATAGAAATCAAAGAAGGAAGGAAGGACTTATCATAGAGACCCCTCAAGGACAACTTCCTTCACCCCAAGCATGGAACAAAACTAAAGATATCATAGGGATGCAAAGGGTTTAGCAAAGATATTTGCAACCTTCTTGGTAGTGGGAATAGACTCCAAGCTCAAAGAGCCATCCTAAATTAGATGCCTAATGAAGTGCATGTGAATCTCAATGTGCTTGGTCTGTTGATGCTCCATTAGGTTTTGGAAAATGTGTATAGCACTCTGATTTTCACACCACATAAAGGTGGAACTATCGAGAGCAAATCTAAACTCTATCATCAATCGTCAAAGCCACAAAACCTCCTAACTAGCTAGCATAGATGGCATGCACTTTACCTTGGTAGATGATCATGTGTGAGTATGTTACCTCTTGCAAGACCATGTAATAGGACCAAAATCAAGATAGAGGACAAATTCAGAAGTAGACTTGTGATCATTAATATTCCCAACCCAATCTAAGTCTCTGTAACCAAAAATTTGAGGATCCCCTTATGTGTAGTGAATACTGTAACATGTAGTACCCCAAATGTGCCTCAATATATGTTTGGAATTTTCATGCGGACCATGGGAGAATTGAGAGACAAGTTCAAACACAAAGTAAATATTACGATGTGTGTGTGTGTGTGTGTGTGTGTGTGTGTGTTAGGTAGAACAAACTACCCACAAGTTGTCTATATAAAGTGGAATCTATAATACCCCTAAATTAGCACATTGATATTCTAAAAAATTTATGTCTATCAATCTTACTTAAAGTCCTATTGTACTAGGAAATTTTGATTTCAATAATCTCTACTAAACTTAAGTGTCAAATGCAAAAAATTATTAATTTGCATTAATCACCTACTTTATTTAATTCCTAAATCAAGATTGAATTAGCTAAGGTAAACCTATTAATTGAATTAGCTAAGGTAAACCTATTAATTTGATTTAATTTAATTATAAGTGTTAGTACTTTCATTAAATTAAATTCACCCCTTTAGCTAAATACATGAGGAATTAAATATATTTGATTTAATTAATACATCCTCATTCTAATTATTCAATTAGATTGTTAAGGTCATATTTAATTTTATTAAATCAAATATCTTCTCCAAATATTCTCTCTTCAGTTCACAATTGGAAACACTGAGTGGACTAAAATCAAAAAAGGAATTAGGTCAATTAACTCCTTATTGCACTCAGAAGCAATTAGTTAACTTCCTTTTCACAAGGGAATTTTCTATTCTGACTAAATCTTATCTTCAGTCTCAACCATTCACACAATTTGATCTCAACCGTTGATCAAATTCTAGAATTCTATTTAAGATACCTTCAACTCCTAATTTTGGGGGATGCACATGAATAGTATCAAATTGATGCCAATTTGATCACTAAATTGTTTTGCATTTGCATCTTCTCTTGTTCTCATACATTAATCATTTAGCATAAAATGCATTCGCCTAATTCTTACTTTCAAATGTTCTTAGATTAGCTTCAATTTTATTTAGATTAGATTGCATTTACATCACTTTCAAAATCCTTTGTACTAGTTGGTCTAGTTGTTGACCTCTCAATTTTGAGAGTGGATATTAAAATCCTTTCTAGTTAGAAGCCAATAGATCACCTTGTTGGATCATACCGAATGGACAATCACATGTTCATTTTAGGTTGTTTCTAGCATGTAAAGATCATGTTGAAGTGTGTGTGGATTTAGAGGCCCATAATTAGGACATGCATTTATGGTGCCACTGTAGGGCAGAAAAATAAATTTTATGGCCTCCATTTTTTATCATTTTTTGATATTTGAATGTTTTGATATTTTTATTTGTACAATTCAGTGAATTCTCGTATGATAAGATCAATCCTCGCACAAAGAAATTAAAATTGTCGCTATAGTTTTGTACTTTCTTGCATGAAAATTTGTATCCCCGCATGCAAGAAAGCTATTTCTTGCAAGATACAGTGTCTATTCTCATGTGGGACTATGTAGAAACTCGTGCGAAACTTAGCACTATTAAAGGAAAATTAAAAATTTTGAATTCTATTTTTCATGATGTTGATAAATTTGACACTTGTTTCTAAAGAATTTTTTATTTTTTATTTTTGAACAGCATAATAGTGGTGTATAGATCTTTTGTCAAAGATACCTTATCATGAACATACAAATAGCACTGGTAGTTTGATTTTAGGATGTTCAGTCAAAGATTCACTTGTCAAATAATGTATTCAAACCTACTCAAATAATTTGTTTGTTTAATATTTTCTTGCACACATAGTTTAATAGGGCTTGTGAACTTTGTAAGGCTCTAGACAAATGAATAGGGGAGTATGCTCTTTACTACTTGGAAGTGATGCCCAAGAGTAAATCAGAAACCTAGACACCTTTAGAAGATAGTACTTGAGGGAGGCAAGAAAGTTAGTGGTTCTCCTAAACAAATATTTTTATGAAGAAATGATGACTTCCTTTTAGGAAATCAAAATCTTGGAAAAAGATGCATTGGGGTTGATAAACTAACTCAATGATGAACATGTTCTATGTGTTTGGGTAAGGTGATGAGGTAGAAAAGTATGCCCTTTTCCATTTGGGAAAATTAGAAACTTTGACCCTTTAATTTGAGTTACAGTCTAAGTTAACCTTTAGAGGGCCTATTAGAATGATCCAAGTGATTCCAACTCACTATAAAAAAGAAGCTTTGTGGATCAAAAGATTCCAAAGCCATGTTAATTTTCTCTTCTCTATTTTGATATCGCATAGCAAGAAGAGGCTTTGTCTATTTTACTAGGTGGAAGCACCCCCATGCTTGATAGTCAAGTGTGTGTAGTTATAGATGCTAGTGTGGGTTGTTGGCCTTAAATTTATTCACAAAGACATCGAAGATTAATGTGAATGGAAGTCAAGTAAAAAAAATTAGATAGTTGCTACTTGGTTCACCTTCGAAAGGGGGCATAATCTTTGTGCAAGGAGGGGGAAGAATCTCTCCTATAGATACTCACCATAGGCATGTACCTGGACATTGAAAGGTGGTATATTCCCTTGACTCCTGCCACAAGGGTTCTCATTGAGTATATATGTTATTGATTTCTTGGAATACACCAAAAATATGGGCACCCTCTAGTGGGGTGACATGGCTATGTGAGGTGAATGCATGCACATAAGTTGTGAGACAAAGGTTTTAAATCCTTTGCCATTTTTGGTTATAGGGATAAAAATTTTCTTTTTCAAGTCTATAAATTTTCCAAATCATCCAAAAAAGAAAAGATCAAGACTCCCTCATGCTTCCAATTTTCTTTATCCTTGTTCAAATTGTTCATGACTAGTATTTGTATCCCTTGTCTAAAAAAAAACTATTTGCTTTCAAATGAACATGATGTCCAAAATCTGAAAACAATGTTCATATCTACCTAAAACTTTCAAATATTATCAATCCTTTGTTCATAGATTACCAAAATCATCTAAAATCTCTTCATGTATAGTCCAAATCTGTTAGTTTTGTCATTTTCTCGCCTAGAGTTCTACAAAACTTCATGCAAGAAAACACCTTTGCAATTGTCTATATGCATTTTCTCACTTGGTTCTCTAGGTTTCCTTGCATGGTTATCTATATTTCCTCACACAAAAGTTTACCAAAATAATGAAATTGTGAGTCAAAACCTATCATTGCTATCAAATTGTCCTTTCATCACATGGCTTTGTCCATATTCTCATGTGAGAAAACTTTTACAAAATTTTTGTTCTGAATTCTCACTTGGGTCATTGTACTTTCTTGCATGGTTCTTTGTGAATCTTCATGCAAGATTTTATCTTAAAATTGTCAAAATTGCTCTACTAGAGGTGTTTTCTCAACTCATTGTCTATATTTCCTCACATGAGTCTGTCTAAATTTTTCCAAAAATAGTGAGCTATTCTGAGCTCCCTCATCAAAACTCGATCCAAATCTAATCTGTATCTGAAACATTTAGTGATTTCTCTATCTACAATAGCATCAAATTCTAATTTCTTGCTTAGTTGATCACTTTTGATTCACACACAAACTAGTCTCCTTATTTGGTTTTCCTATTTTTCTCTCTTGTGTTTTTTATACCTTACATCACGATAGTCAAAACTATTGGCTATTCTAGCCATTTCTCAAAATATTTGTACCTAGATATACAACATGCTTGCTCACTTTGAGATAACATTCTAGTGTGATCCTTGTTCAAAAAAAAAAATGAGTCATTGTCTATGACTATTTCCACAAGGAGTGGAAACTTTTTTACTCCCTACAAACCACAACATAGTAGAGCTAGATGTAGAAATTGTGGCAGAGGTTGCTCCCAAGTTTACATACATTCTAGATTTAATGGAGGGTCTATTAGCCTGATTTTTTGTATCCAAAAAAAATTCTTCATTTTTATGTGAAAACCCAATTGATTCATTAAATATAGGGGTCATATGTGTTTAAAACCTATTTTCCCTAGATAAAATACCTTGAACTTCATGAAACCCTTACTTATTTGTGCCCTAATTCTCAAAAAATTGCATACCATTGGTTTATTTTAAAAATACATGGGAAGATTTTCACCTTTTTTCCACTTTTTCCATTTTTTTTTAAATAATTTCCCAAAAATCATTTTACCATTAACCTTTTTTTCAAACATGGTCTAGGCCATAAGTTTGACTCACAGTGTTCCTTTGAAAGTATTTTATGCTTGGTGCGGTCTATCTTGTCAAACCATTGATCAAAACTAAGATCAACGATGAGTGCTTTCCCACATTATGAAAATGAAAAAACTTTAGCGAATATAGAGAAGTGCCTATGTGATACGTGGAATTGTTGAGGTCACTTCTCTTGTGGGCTGTAAAGTTGGAATAGTGTTAGCACTATCAAAAAAGTGTTAGAATATTTGGAAGATTTGCTTCATTTCATTTGCTACTATTGATGACTGGTCTCCAAATAAAGTGAATCTTGTGGAATCATCAATCATTTGAAGATTTATGATGAGTACTTTCCCACTTTATGAAGATGATCAAGTTTTATGGAATGTGGGGAAGCACCTTGATGACATGTGGCTAGGTGGGGTTAGTCATTCCAAAAAAATTACCAAGTAATGATGAGTTGGAACACATGCCAAATATTTTATGATGATTTGTTGAGTTATCTACATGTCTAATGAGTTGGTGGGTGACTATGCACTATGCCCAAAATATTAGAGCCAAGTGCAGTAATACCATAGATTTTTCACAATCGTCGATCTTACGAAGATTGATGATCGACGCTTTCTTGTAATTAGAAACTATTCAAACTTTAGTGAATATAGGGAAGTGCCTTGATGACATGTGTCTAGTTATAAAAAATGGTAACGTAGTCATTTTATTTTTAAGCTAAGTCATCTTATTTATAAAGATCAATGGTTGAATTTTTAAATTTTGTGGTGTGACATGAAATATGGTTGTTAGGGCATTAATTCTGATCAATATTGTTTCATGTGAGATCAATTTTGTAATAAGAATTCTAATATTCCATTATTTAACACTAAAGTTATAGAATTCTCACAAAGAAAAGATATCCAAAGCTAAAGGTGTGGTTTTTTGAGGGTTTTGATTTGCTGCAAATGATCTTTCAGAAAAATAGACAAGAAAATTGGGTAAGTTTCTAACTTTCTAGTTGACTGAGAAAATATACATAGTAGATAATTGTTCAAAATGCCACCATGAAGGGATTTCTTAGGGAAAGTGGATTACTTGAAAAGGGTTGTACATGATGATTTTTTAGAATAAATACTCCAATCCATAAATGAACTTTCTAGGGGAAAATAATTTATACCAAAGAACCCTAGATGAGGGCTTTTATGAGAAAGTGAATTGGTTGAGAGATGTTGAAGTATCTATTGGCAATTTAGAGCTTTTTCATAAGTGGTTTCCTAAAAGGAAACTTGACACTCCTTTGAATAATGTGTGGGAATTTGACATTGGAAAGATAATTCTCCCAGGGGTTTTGTTAATGATGATTTACTTGTAGTAATGTCAAGAAAATATGATCCAATAACCAGGATAGTGAAGAATCATGTTGGTGATAATATTTTTATATTTTCACAAAAATTGATTAGGAAAATTTTCAAGTTAAACCCTAACCATGTAGTACATGAGAAAATAGACATGGAAGATCTACAAGCTAGGTATGATACATTGATAGTATATTTGAGGGGAGGACCACTATAAGAACATTTTGTTAAGATAGAACTATTACCCTTGGTTACACCAAATACTCCAGAGCCATTTTTGAGAAAATATTTCAATCCTAGAGCACAAACGTTCTATTTCCCTCTCTACAAGATATTTGGCATGGATCAACAAGATCACATCCTAGGTTCTATTATTTTCATCATTTCTTGAAAACTTTCTAGTACAGTATGAGTTCTATTTTTTATTTTACTACTCTCTTGGTAGAAGAGATTCATATTAGATTAATGGGTACTACAAAAGATAAAGTTGATAAGCCTTTCTGCTGGTACTCCATGTTAATGTACATATGTTTGTACAAGGGAGTTACCTTTTTCTCTAAAGAAATGAAATTGTAACTAGAAAGAGATTCAGAAAATATCCCTATCCATTTATGGAGTGTAGACATGACATGGGAGGTGACTGATGCAAGCTTTGTTAGATTTGATAGGTACTTTTCCTCCAGGCTCAAATTGTTATTTGTTAAAAATATCCCTAGGATACCTCAATCTCTATTAGAACTGATCAGACCAAAGGATCATGCCAAAGGATTGATGGTAAGTCATAATTGGGGAGATATCATCCCATATGTATTGTCCACAATATTTAAAGTTTATGGTTTTCTTGCAAAACCACGTGTTACCCTATCAAGTGCCTTTGAAAGTGGGAATTATTGAGCTCTTATGGCAGATAAAATTAGTAGAAGCAAGAGAATTGTTGGGAAAATCCAAAGGTACTTTCTTTCCCCAAGTTACTATTGTGCACAATTTTTTTTTATCAAAAAGTGATGAAGACACTTGGAAAAGTTTTTAGAAAAATATTAGATGGTTCAATCACATTCTCATTTCATAGACCTAGAAGGATTTTATGAGTTATTCAGAGAAAGAAAAAAAGCCAAATCTCAAAAACACCTTATATATCTTCCTAAAGATATATTTAGGAATAAATTTTCATTGCAAGAGCAAGAAGTTAGAATGGAAAAATAGAAAGTGTATAGCAAGGTTCTTGATTTCATACATACTTTTGAACTTGACTATGATCCCCTTGCTGATAGAAAATATTGGGTTGGAAAGATAGATATATTGGTGGATAACTTTGTTGGGTTCATCCAAACTTTGAATGAGAAGAAGGAAATCTTGACCCAAACATATCCAGGCAAGTCCATTGATGTGGAAAATAGGTTGGCTAATAGATTAATTATAAATGCAGGCTAGTATACATTATAAAGAAAGGCTGGGTATACAGTGGCAAAGAGTGCATAGCATGTACCTCTTTACAAAAGACCATAGCCTGAAAGCCCACCTATTGTCACTACCCCCAAGAAATAGAAATTGGAGCAAGGATCTTCTTCTCAGGTTGAAGAGTATTCTCCTACCTAAACTCCTCTTAGAATTAATGATGAATTATCTTTAAGAGAAAAATTAAAACAAATAGGATGAGAAAAGGATATTATTATAACTACTACAGATATAGAAGGAGTGTCTAAGGAATCTCATATGCCAGCATTAGTCCTCACTATGGAAGACTTTAGAGGAAAATAAATTGATCCTATAATTGAAGAATCATCTAAGAAGTTCTTAGATAATGAATTTTTTGTAAAATCAAGGGCATTTACTTAATTCTTATAGAGAAGAAATATTGACAAGTTTGAGGCCAAATGTAAAGTGATTAAAATAGAGAAACCTAGCAAACAAGACTCTAAAATTGAAGAAGTGGTTAAAGCTAGTTTCATGGAGGAGTTCACATAGATAACCATTGAAGGGAGGAGATAGTTGTTAAATGATTCACAAATCTTGATATTACCTAAATGGGATATTGACACTGTGAGAAAAGAAAAAGACACTCAATTCAAAATTGAGGAACAAGTCTTACAGGCACATAAGGGGTTAAAAACAATGATGACCATCAAACCTTAGTGATATGGTCTATTCAAATAAAAGATAAGACCAGGATGCAAGAGGTCTCAGATATTGAACATACAAGTGGCCTCATGGTTTACAAAGCAGATGAGGTGTATAGTGATTGAGTTTCTAGAATGACCAAGGAAATGGCAAATTTTGGAGTGTAGTTGCCACCAAGGACAAGAAAAATACTTGGAATAAAATGATAAATTTGAGAAGCTTCTTGAGGCATATGAAGAAAGAGGAAATAGAATGAATTAGATAGAAAAGGTAGTTACTCAAATAGAGATACAATTGGGAAAGAGGAAAGTAGGAGAAGAATATGGTCAATTAAGAACCACTTATCATCCACATCCTCTAATTGAACCTTTCAAATCAACTTCCCTTATATAAATCCCAGATAGCCCACAGACACCCCAATTTTATACGGCTGAAGAATTTGAGGAAGAAAAAGGCAAATTATGGACCTTGCATGTGGAATTAGATATTCAATATGAGGATAAGTTGAGAGATACAATTATATATCTAGTGGATAGAATTAATTGGCCTATTTTCTATGAACAATTGACAAATTTGATGAATGTATGGAATGAGCTGAAAAATAATAATGTCATTTTAAAGCCAATTGTTAAAAAAATGGAACAATATGAACTAGGATGTCACTATTTTATGCTTCTCATTCATTAGTCTATCTTATGAACACATAGAAAAAATATATGGCATGACTAATGACCTCTTTGATTTTGATGAAAAGAGAGTTACACTACAGAGGAGGATTATAAATTATTTCTCAAAATATCTTACTGAAAATTTTGAGCTCTTTCCTCATGCACTCAAGAATGTGGATAAAATAAAGGAAGAAGAAGAATAGGAAAAAGAATTGGATGATTTGATATGGGTTTAGATTCAATAAGATCATAAGTGAAAAGGGTCATTTATGATTTGCTAAGATATTTAAGAAATTGCAAATGTGCAGATGTTCTTTAATTATTTTAAAAGGGATTTTGAGGAGATTGAGAAACAAGGAGATGAAGTCCTAAAGAAGTAGAAAGAAGTTTTGAACTTCAACTAGCTAGATGACACACTTTTTGATAAGTGAATGGCAGATCATGTCCAGACTTATCAGTTGTTATCTAAGGAAAGTGATGAAGATGAGATGGATCAAGATGAATTGCAAATAATAGATGCACCACAATAGGAAAAAAAAGATCATCTAGTTGTAGTAACAAAGGCAGTTGAAAAATTTGATGATTTGGCAATAGCAGAATCAAGTATAACTATTGTCTCGTCAGTGTATGATGACCTAGATGGAGAACTGCGAGTTAAAATTAGTCTTCAAATATTATAACATAGCCCACCATAGGTAAATCAAATAGTCACACAATCCTAGGAATGAAAATTGCACCTAGGCCAACCATCAAGTGAAACTCCTCAGCAACAAGACGCCGCAATAGAAGTGGTCCAAAAAAAAGAAGATTCATGATGTAAACATTCAGTTGCAAAAAAAATTGTCTTTTATGACAGTAGCCTTTTTGTAAATTTATTTTTGTCTTAAGGACAATTGTTCTTATTCTCTAGGCCTAAAGCCTATTGCATATCATGCTATATAAATGATATTCCAAGGCTAGAGAAGGGGTCCAAACTCTTATGTAATTTTTATTTTTTTCTAGTCTTGCATTTTTGGTCCAAGTTTTCTTGATGTTAATTTTGTGATGTATTTTTCTTTGCAAATATGAAAATACATTAACATTTAAGGATCATGTTGTCTTGTCCTGAGTTGTTCTAAGTCTTTGCATCAATGTTGTGTTATTTTTAAAGAAAATTAATACAAAGGACAGTTAACACCATATCTATTTTCCTTGAATCATGTCTCCATTGTTATTAGTTGGTTATCTTGAGATTGTATGAGCAAAGCTTATTCAATTTAATGCAACTAGGATACGTTGTATATCAGTTTTCTATTTCTTTTAATTCAATGAGTTGAGAAAATACTTTAGTAAGGTGATAAGATTTCTAGTCAATAAGAAGGATGTGTACAAGAATGAGTTTTAGGGTAAATTATTGATAATATTGATTGTAATGCAATTAATTAGATCAAAATTACTGGGTAGACTCTAATTGCCAATGGATGAGGCACTGATCATTTTGGTTAGTTTGCATGAGAAGAGATCATAAAATTGCATGAAGCATAAATTCAAAATTCAAATGTAATTTACTTTCATGTATGAAAAATATAATAGCTAGTTAGCACTTGTTTGCATTTAATCTCTGTGATGTGGTTAGCTATTGTAACTTAGAATTATCTATAAATCTAAGAAGAATTGTAACCAAATATCTGCTATATGGGATAAGTTTTGTAGAAGAATCTTAGTGATTGAATGAAGTGTGAAGATAGTATCTAGTATTGAACCCTTTTATCCCTTAGGTGCACCCACCTTGGTTTTGTAGAACCTAAGGAGTAGAAATTCCTTATGATTTTCTTGAAGTTGGGTCTGGATCTGAGGACTTCTTAGTTAAACATAGGAAATAGCTAACCTTAGACTAAGTTGTTCTTCACCATCTTTGTATCAAGTATTTTTTTTCTTGGTAGTTTTGAAACACCAATAGGGTCCTCATGATCTCTTTAACAGATTAGTCCATCTAGTTCTTGAAGAACATTTTCCATAAACTTTCAGCACACTAGGAATCCATTATATCAAGAGAATCCTAAAGTTTACAAAACATCTACATCTTTTAACAAAAATGTTGAATTCTTGTTCAAAACACCTTTTCAACCGACACATACTAAAACCTTCTACATGTTTAAAATGGCTGATCAAGATCAAGAAATAGAAGACCATAGCAAGAGACAATATCATGAATGGTTGAGAAAATCTTACAACTACACAAATGAGTATGAGGATACTGAAGAAATACCCCCTGAAGACATAGAGAAATGTTGTAAGGGTGAAAACTTTTAGAAAATGGTGGAGATCTTACTCCATAATGACAAAGAGAAATACTTTCTCAAACTCGCTCAAGAAGGAGAAAAACTACCTCAACATTTTAATGTTGAAACAATTGTCACAGAAGAAGAAATTGAAACATCCAAGCTACAAAGAAAACTTTAGGCCTTGCAAGGACAATTGGCCCAAATGATGTGTGGCAAGGATAAAACAATGAAAACTTACACTTTAGACACCCTTTGTGCATCTCCTTTTGACAAGGGTTTGGACATGCATCCTTTTCCAAGAGGAGTTGAGTTAATCAAGTACAACAAATACTTTGGAACATATGATCCCCAAGATCATTTGAGGGAATTTAGTGCTTTGTCTATGGAATTCATGCACAATCAAAACATATCTTATGCATTTATTCCTTTAGAGTCTAGGTGGTCAAGCAATGGAATGGCTTTCAAGGTTACCTACTAGTATTAAAACATTTGATTAGATTGCTAATATGTTTGTCTAGAAATACTCACACAACATATAAGATCTAGTCAACATACACAATTTGTGTAACCTTAAACAAAAGGTTGGAGAACCTTTCCTCACATTTCTTCAAAGTTGGTGACAATTGTATTCCAAATACTCATGGAAATTTCCTGAAATAGAAAAACTTGATATCTTCATGGATAATCTTTTGCCCGAATTTGGGTATAAAGTGAAACTTCAAGGTCCATGCAACTTTGAAGATGTGATTACAAAATATATCTAAATAGAGGAGTTTATGGTCAAAAATGGTGAAATAACCCTTCAAAAGGACATTAAGCATGGATCAACCCATAGTAAGGATAAATCCAAGTATGTAAACAAGAATCGAGAGGTAGTACACAATGGAGTAGTTGATAAAAATTACTCCCAAACCTTCTAAAATGACTTTCAATCTCACAGATGATATCAATGCATCTAAAATTGATGATAAATCCACTACTGATAGCAAGACATTTGGAACAAAACAAAGAACTCATCTTGGGTTACACGATAAAAATGAGAGTACACGCCACTTGGTGAAATTGTGGATGTGGTCTATAAGACCCTACTTCAAAACAAAATCAATAATCCATTGGATAATTCTCATCCTTATGATCCATAGCCATGACCCACATGGTGGAATGAGAATGCATTTTGCAAATACCATTAGAACAAGGGTCACAAAATAAATAATTGCATAAACCTACATCATAAAGTTCAAGACTTAATTAACAATGGTGAAATCATTGTGGATGGACATAATAAGAATTCAGACCACAAGGCTTTTAAAGAGCCATTTCCACCTTATGAGAAAGGAGAAAACTCTAAATAGAAAACAAATAATAGGGTCAATTATACATACACCAATGATGATGATGTAATCGACATGATTGAACCCATGAACTTTGAACATTGTGATGTTATAACGATTAAAGGAAAACGTGACAATACAAAACTAAAAACATCATTTGTCTTGAGAGGTGCTACATCTCTTGCAGCTGTCATGCCCAAAATAAAAGGGCAAAAACACATGTAAAAAAAAATTTAAAGATTAATCACACCACTAAGTTTGATATGTTTATTTTTTCAGAAGTTAAGGCATAGGTACATAGCAAGACATAACAGGTTCTCCTATTAATAACTTGACTTTCCATTTAGGTTTTTAAAAAAACAATGTGTAGGATTAGATCGTTAATTTAAACTTTCATTAACAAATCGATTATTAAAATTTAAAAGCAATTAATTTAAAGGTCTAATCATTAATACGTATTTAAATTGACTCATATGCTAATTAACAAACTCACTCATAAACATCATTTACAACTAATTTAAAATATATTAACATTAACCATTAAAACATTAATAACCAAAATATTAATGAACAATATATTTTAATTATTCGAATAACGATCTAAAAGAATATAAGTCCACTTATTTCATAGCATAGAAATCAAAGAACTAATTAACTATTATAACATGTAATATAATTATCTAAACTATATTTAAACTTTATTCTAAAACTAATTACATTTAAATCTATGATCTATTCTAAAATAATAATAATAATATAACTAAAATTAAATAAACTAAATTATACTAAAATAACTTATATTTAAAAGCATATTAATTAACTTCCTTAACAAATAAAACTAAATTTACATTAACTAAACTTTTACTAACATTAATTAAGAAACTAACATTTATTACAAACTAACATTTATTAATATTTTAAAAATATTACTAACTATGCTTTAACTAAAAGTAAAAAGTAAATATTGAAACAAATAATAACTAACTAAATTGGAAAATCACTACATATCTAAATGACACTTAAAACAAATTCTAACTAATCTAACATATAGTATACTTAGTTAAAATTACTAAAATGAAATAACACTAAACTTAACTTTTACTACAACTAACTTTAAAAAAGAACTTTATATAAAATACTAACAAAAACTAATAACTACAAACTTAAAAACAAATTATAAAAAAAAAATTAAACAAAAATTAATGTCTAACATCTCACTTTTATACTAACCATGCAGGCCAAGGTATTTTTTTTTTTTAAATGCAGTCCAAAAAATATCTCCTAAGGGAAGTATGCCTAAGGGAAGTACGACTAGGTAGAGAGGGATAGCAAAAAGGTAAGAAAAAGAGTTTATGTTATTTTAAAACCAAATCTACACTTTCCCAAATTTTCCTAATTTTATTGGTCAACCTTACTATCATGGCACATGGTGCTAGGCAAATTCGCATGGAGGGAGAAATAATAAGATTTAAGGGCCTTTGTCAAATCATAAGCTAGCCAACTTTTTTGACATTACAATAAATATATTGACATAAACTTTTTAAATTCCCCCCCACCCCCCTTCCACATGCATGATGAGACAGGGGGTGACGTCAACCACATTATTGATGGCTTTTTTCCCATTGCTATGCCTACGTAAAGGCATAATGAGAGTGGGGTAGTTTAGATAAGATTTAGGGAAGAGGGGTAGGGTAGTTATTGAAAAAGTTTTATTGGTGAGACCTAGGATATTTAGGAATAGATATTTAGAAATATTATTTTTATTTTCTTTGCTTCTTTGTAGTTAAATATTTAATATTTAATAACTCCACAAAAAGGATAATTGAGGAATCTTCTACATTCTCTATTGCAAGGAAGGTAATTAACATTTTTCCCATACAAAATCCAATGAGCATTTTTACTCTTGGGAGTGTATTTTTTTTCTCAAGCCTATTTTTTTTCTTAGTGTGGATTTTCTAAGAAAATTATTTTTATAACAAGGAGGTTTATATTTTTCTTTTCTAATTAAATTTACTAAATATTTAGTGAAACATAGGGGTTGAATAATTTGTTTTAACAACAATGTAAGATTATTTTGTCTCCTAATAATCATGAAAATGAATCAAAGTTCCAACCATAACATGAATTTTTCCTTAACATATTTGAACTTAAAATTTGCATAATTGTATATCACCATTTTATCTATTTTTCAATACACACATGCATATAACTAAATTACAAGAAGAACTCATATGAAGGAATACTACTCATTTTTTCTTATTGAACTACTTGATTCAAAGGCTCCACCAGGAAAAAACCAGGAAGAAAACTGGACTTTGTAGCCATTTCAACAAAGAGTTTAAATATAACATTTTTACACAGGATTAATATTTTGAGGAGAAATCTCTCAACATAGCTAAATTTTAGTAACAATTTGAATTTCCTTATTGGCCCTTAACAAGGGATTCATTACAAATTCTACAATACATCACGGTGATCATGGAGAGAACAAAAAATGATCAGGAGACAACCAATCATAACATGAAGACAAATTAAACATTCACTCCCATCCCAGTTTGCACAATAGGTTCGTCATTGAAGTAGAATAGGGAGAATGTGGATTTTTCCAACAAGAGATGTTAGACACAACACCATAACAGGTGCCCTTTTGAGGCTATAAACTCAGCAACTTTTGTTCTTCCATTCTTACATTCCAAAACTCTAAACATGATTTGTGCTCACAAGTAGGGGGCCATAATACCCTACCCTCTCTCCCTCTTCTCATCTTGAGAAGAGACTCTACACTTTCAGATTCCAACTAAAGACCTCCTCCCGTACATGACCACTTCTACCCTATCCAAGGGTGAGTAATGCCAATACAACCCATACAATCCCTGAAAAAATTTAAGCAAAATACAAAGGAAAAACATTTAAGAAAATCTATTTCAATCCCTCCCAAACATACTCAACACACACACAAACATACATATGCAACCAAAATAACTTAAGCATGAAACAAAACATGAACAACATGAGCTGAGGGATTCCTACCTTCATAATAAGGTTATGAAAAATGAACAAATTTGAGATGAGCTTCCTTACCTCTCCTTCTCCTTCAAACCTAAATTGCTCTCTAAAACTAGAGGTTGGGTGAACACTCAAACCCTCTCAAATTTGCCTCTAAATAAGATCCTAAACTCAACGACCCTCCAAATGTAATAACTCTCCCACTTGCCTAATAGTTCTAGAGTCTTCTAACTCAACCAGACATAAGGCTAACATCAAAGTGGAGTTAAAGTTATCCAACTCATGATGAAAACATTTAATTTTCGCAATAAAGAAAAAATAGGATTTTTGAGTGACCATAAAAGTCAACAAAAGGGGCTAGGGGGGTGGAAAATGCCCCCAACCCATACCCATACCCCTTAGGTACTTATATTTTATGATTTTTGGCCTTTAGGACTAATTAGGGACCTATCAAAAGCTCAAAAATTTTAGGACTTTCTAACAACCTTCAAAAATGTAGATTACTCACTAATCTTGATTAGGGTAATTAATCTTGATTACTAATTGATTAGCAAAAAAGTCACTAACCTAGTCCAACTTAGATTTTTAGGTTACTTGGTTAACCCTAACTATCATGTTAGAATGCATATACAATTTACAAGTGTCAAGCAACACTAAAAAATCATTGTTACAAAACATTAACACTTAAAGACTACAAAATGATATATTCATTCAATCCACGATACAAATAAAATACAAACAATGAGGTTTGCATCTTTTGTTAGACTCAACCCTAGTTTCCACAACTGGTACATAGGGTTTAGTTTCATTTCTCCTTTAGATTTTTTGGCTAAAATATCCTACACACTCATTGCACACATCAGTAGCTCAAGAAAATCGCATGCATATAGATATATAACTCATCAGGATAATCACATAACTCACAACATACATCTTTCAATTAATTAACCATTTATCTCATTTCTATTCATATACTTAACTACTAATATTGCATGATCAAAGTGTTAATTTTGCATTCACTTTCTACACTACTTCATCAGTATACATGTTCATAAAATATTGAATAACATAATTAAACATATGAAAGTAAAACATCACACAACATAAAATATCATAATAATGTTTAGTGTATTTGATAGTGTCTCGACATATCAAGTCATTAGTATCAAAATAATAATGTATCAACTATGCTAAGATGGGTCGGGGTGAGGCCTCACAACAATAGATAAAAAATAGTCACAATCTTGTGCCAATGATGTTACACGTTCTCATGCCAAGATAGCACCTGAAGGCCTTGAGCCTTCTACTCCTAAGGTAGATCAACATAAATACAAACCTATTACTGGTCCATCAAGAAAAGGTACAAAAAATTTCCACATCCTCTATGATTGCCAACTATAGCATCCTTGACCAATTACAGCAAATGAATGCTCAAATAACAATCTTTGAATTACTATAAATCTCGCTTGCTCATAGGAAGATTCTTGATAAAGCCCTCAATAAGACAAGCATACCTCAAGATCTTGATCTTGACAGGTTTCAATCTATGGTGGGTCACTTGACCTCACCTCACTATTTGTCCTTTTTTGAAGAGGATAATAATTTATTGAGTCATCCTCATAATGAACCATTGCACATTGAAGTTGTGATACATCATTTATGTGTCTGTTGCATGGTCATTGGCAATGGAGCTGGTTTAAACAGTTGTTCTGCTACTTTTCTCAAGCAATTGGGTTATTCTAAAGAGTTTGTTGATCCTCATCACAAAATAACCATCAAGGCAAATGATGAAGTTGATCATAAATCCCTAGGTCTTATTGCGTTGCCACTTTGAGTTGGTGCAATAAAAAGAGATGTTACTTGTTAAGTCCTTGACATTCCATTAGCATAAAATATCTTGTTAGGAAGACCATGGATACATGAAGTGAAAGTTGTGTGTTCAACTTACCATCAATGCGTCAAGTTTCCATTCCAAGGCTTTGAAGTCACCATACCTACTAATACTAGTTACACATGTAACATGCTATAATATATTGAAAGCTTTGTACTTGCTAATAGGGAATCTATAGATCATCATGCTAGTAAGATGAAAGAAATGGAGAAGTCAATCAAGTTTAAAGAAACTAGGATGGGTGAATATCACATTGAATCTATTATATCTTTAACATCTCTTCCTGAGTCTCTCTATCATTATGGGAGACCATCTAAAGAAAAGAGACCTTTTGTGCTATCATGTTAGACTAATTTCAATGGTACCTTTGTCAAAGCTATTGTACCTCTAGAAGAGGAAGATGAAGACAAAGCCATCAATGCATGGATATATAAAGAGGAAACTCCAACTGATCTCAAAGAATAGTCTCGTGACATTACTCCCAAAAAGTATGGTCCAAGTCTTAAGCTCATGAAATTCTTTGGTTAAAATGTAAATGATCTAATTGGATGTAATAGAAAAGGCTTGATTTATCATATTATAGAAATATCTAGATGGTCTCAAGATACAACATATCTCAGTTTCAAGAAGATTCCCTTTCATCTAGTGATTAATAAATTCATACCAAAATCTAAAATTTTGTCTAAATGTGAATCACAAACTGAGTCAGATAATCATGAGGATAGCTTTGATAATGAGGATACTTATCCAATTCATTATGATCTTGCTAAATTCTTTGTAGAACTAGATGACTTCATACCATGTGTTAGTACTATGGATGTTGACAGTGATTCCTCTAACAATACTATTGATCCTCCCCATATTCATTAGGAATATGGAGAGTCCAGTCATTGTAATACCCCACCAAGGGATCCAAAAGAATTAACCTAAAGTTTTACTAAGTTTTCCAAACATTTTTTTTCAAACAAGAAAGGATAACATACACATCAAACATAAAGTAGCAAAAGCAATAACATACAATCATCTATAAGCATACATAACAATTTACATTCCTTAAGGATCCCAACATGTAGAGTCACATTTAATTTTAATTAATACTAAGTCTAACAAATACTACATCCACATGAAAGAATAATTAAAAGTCCAAAATCCATTTAAATAATACACATTTATTCTGAATGCCACTTGAAAATAAAATTTGGAATGCTCAGTCATCCACTGTACATGTCATAGGGCATGAAAGGCTAAAAGAATATACATTTATAAAAATAGAATTACATCATTCTCCTCGGATCCATGATATAAAGTACAATACCATAAATGAAAATATCCATCATAAAAGATATAACCATCCATTATAAAAGATATAAACATCCATCATAAGATTTAATCATCCATCATAACGATACAAAGATAGAATGAAAGGAAATACAACAAAGAAACTCCAACCACAATAGCAACAGATGAATCTCAATGGTAAGAGTAAAAAGCATTACCACTTGACCACATGGAACCTGAATGGCCCACTCCCATTGCACTGAGGAGATAGTCTCAAGTCCCAAATAGGATTTCAATCCAAAAATCAAAAGTAATCTCTAAGTCCAAGAAATCCTAAAAGAAATCTAACTCAAAGGTTCCAAGATAAATCAACATCTAAACCTAGAGGCACACAAAGACATGTACAAAACCTACTATGTAAGTGGACAAGTGTCATTGAACAAGTCATGCTAGAGTTACCCTAGTAGTCCCTCAAGATCCCAACCCCCTAGTGATCCCTATGCAGCACTAGTATCCTCTCATACTGACAAGGCATACTAACAATGCAAAGTCGCAAAAAAATGTTCTCTCTACTCCCATCCTAGTCTGTACTAGCACTTGAGGCATGGGAGAGAACACACAAAGACTCTTATTAGGTTCATTTTATTCCCATTTAGTGTAGTGTTTTCACTTATTAAACAACTTACAATGGGTTACCCTAGTAGCCACTTAGGGCCCTAGCCTTCATTACAAGCCACTTCCTAACATTACATATAGATAACCTACCCGAGGCTCATAAAAGCATAAATCAAAAAATCATATAAAATCACCTCAATCTTATACAAGTGACTAGAATATATCAAAAGATAACTCACAATAACACATCAGTTCTCTACTAGCAACTAGAAAGCATCCCAAGAATGCTAATCAGAGACTCAAAATGGTTAAGTCAAATATGTCATAGCATGACATCACTAAGAAAAAATCATACAAACACCTCAGTCCTATAAAAGTGACTAGAAAGAAATCCAAACACAACTGATCGAGACTCAAAAATGGTTAATTCAAGTAGGTCATACATTCACCTCAATGTCACAGAATAACACTAGAAAGCAATAACAATCAATAGATCAACACACATCATAGAGCATACTAGACATATTACCATGGTTGGGTATAAAAGATCAAAGTCAAATCATCATAACATCACAAACACAGAACTCCCAAGCCTCTAGTAACATCATGAGACTAGTCAACACTCCAATCAACTCAAACCCAAAACATAGACAACACACAGAAAACAAAGTGTAGGTTTCATAGTTTGGTTTGATTTTGGAATATACCATTGAGTTAAAAGTAAGGTTTCAGTTTCCAGTTTAATATATGTTCTAAGTAGATATGATTCATCATTTACCCCTACCATTAACCCATTCTTTCATTTAAATAATTGCACAATTACCCCTATATTGATATTAAGTCAATTTTCTAAAATATTCCAACAATAATTTATTTATTTAAATTATTAAATAATACTTGTTAATTTTCAAATAAAATAATCTATGATTTAAATAAAATCAAGATTATAATAATTAAATAAAACTAAAACTTAATTGAACAACTTCCATTATTAATGAATTCTAATTAAATTATATTTAATTAAATTAATTAATATATAAAACATTCATATCAATTCACAATTTATGATTCTAAATTACTTTAATAATAACTTAATTAAAGATAATACTTAAATATTATTAGATATCTTAATCATTATTAATAATAATAATTTATATTAAATTATCATTAAACAATTATTAGTTTATTAATAAAATAATAACAAATAATAATTTATTAACATTTTATAAATTAAAACTTATTAATATATAATTACATTTAATATATTAAATAACCTTTCATAAAATTAATATTAATTAATAAATAAATTTTATATAAGCTAAATTAAACATAACATACATTTTTTAAAAACTTTAATAAAACAAGGACTGTGTTTAAAGCTTGCATGCCTTTCAAGGGAGTTGTGTGACTTCTTCCCTACTGTCGCAGGGCCTATGAGAGCATTGATGTCGTTGTACCTGCAATAGCAGTGTTAATGTTGTCGGTCGTGGGGTGTTGGGATGTGGGGGTGTGGTTGCCTTGCCTCCTCCCAATAAATTATATATTTTTTAATTAAAATTTATCAAAATTTAATAAAATTAAATTCAAACATTACTTTTTTTAAATATGTATATATATTTTTTAACAAATTTCCTATTTGTATTCTGATAGAGAAAATATAGCCAACCATACGAGTTTTCACATTAAAATTTCTCTTTTTTTTCAATTCAAAAACCCTCCCTAGTTTAATATCTAATTTGCAAATTACTAAATAGGGAATCTGAGATATTTAAATATACGTGTGCAAGAGATATCGACATGCATATTAGTAATTTCAAATCAAAATATTCAAGAGTTCATCACAAAGAAAATTTGGATTTATAATCCACAGTCATGAAGAAGACAAGAAAGGAAAGAAAACCATAATGAATTGTGTGAATAATCACAAGCATCTACCTGGACTCTGATGCTAATCACTATGCCCAAGAAGATTGTGAGAGAAATTTCTCCTCTCAAAACCTTCTCTCTTTTGAAATTCTTGGCTCCTCCAAAATTCATGGTCCTTTCCCAAAACTTACGTCCCTTGAAAATAAACCCTCAATTGGTGATAAGGAGTTCTCTCCTAAAATCGAGGCACTAATTGTGTGATCACCCAAGAAGAGTCCTTGCTCACCAGACATTAACTCTTTATTAACTTTTCTTTTATCTTTTTATGCACGTTAACTGAATTATTAAATAACTTTATTTAATTTTCACTTGACTTCTCTTTTTAATTAATTTATTAAATCTAAATCTCATGCACACATTATATGATTAAAATATCTTTGTTAAATTCACTTGTTTTATCTTTTTAATTAATTTCTTATATTTTAAATCTCATGCATACTTTATGCTATCTTAAAACTTTTAATAAATTAATATTTTTTCATGCTTTAATTTGTTTTTGAAACATTAATTGATTAAATATTTACTAACTTAAATAATAGTAATATTTAGCATTTATGTAAAAATTATCTCTAAATATATTATTATTAAATTTAATAATTATTATCATGTTCTAAAATTATACTTATAACTTTCAACTTTAAATTTAATTCTTTTTATTTAATTAATTTTCTAATAAATTAAATATAATCAAATATTAAAATATCATAATAATTTTTCATTAAATTAAATCATTAATTTAATAATCTAACTTGACTTAATTAATAAAAAAATTACCAAAGATTTGTAAAACAAAATACAAAAACCCATCATAGAAAAGCACATACAAGATCATACTATAAGGGTTATAATCATGAATTAATGTCATTCGATGCATTTGAAAGGTAAACAACTTAGATACTTGTCCTAATTTTCTAAGACAAATGACTTAAAGGTTTAGGATTTGGACTTAAGAATTTATCTCCCCTTTCTTACCAGTGAGATAATGCTATAGGGTATGTTCATCCTGGTAATTCAGGGAAGTCGATACCTAGTATCTATAATCTATATAAAATTCACACATGTACAAACACAATATTCTAAGCTAAATAGACAATGGCAGGAAGTGATGCATCATGTAGATCCTGAGTAGCAAGTAACTATGACTCCCTTCGTTAACCACATTAGAAATGCCATACATAAGGAAAACATACATGCACACCATACACATGCAGTATAGGGTAAGTATCCATACGAAAACACATATTATAATCCGTCTAACTAATCATCATCAATAACTAAAAACATTGTGATAATCATCATGCATATGTGAAGTATAGAGTACTAGGTAATCTCATCGTATATCAACTAAATTTGAAACAATATCTAATAATCTCTAAATAATGCTACTAATAATCAAGCATAAAATGGGCCTAAAAGAGTTTGGCAATAATAGGAAAAATATAAACTAGGGCAGGCACTACATCCACCCCTCTAGACTTAGGCTTACTCTTAGAAGCCTACAAGAATGGTAATACTAAAGAACCCACTGTGTGGGTCCCATTGGACCCTTTCCCCTTGTAGGAGGATATGACTCCACTAAGGACACTCTTTGGGATCTACCCATGTCTCCAACTATAGGTTCTAAAGTTGCAGATCTCTGACTTAAGAATTGTGATTTCCCTTAAGAGCAATGGGATGACTTGTGTCCACGTTGTCCACATGTGAAACAGTTTCTATTTAACTCTTCTATGCCCTAGGTGCACTAGATTTCTGAACACTACCCCCACTAGGATAAGACTGAACACTCTAAGATAGTTAATCATACTGGTTGCACTTATCGCACTGCGCATTGCAATAGTTCTTAGAGATACAACCACCGTCATCACCCTGAGTTGGAGGATAAGATCATCCCTACTATTGATTACCCCTAGAAGGAGGTTTCCTATTACCACCAAATTTGTGGTTACCCTTAGGTCTTGATGCTGAAGGTCCTCCCACAAAACCCCCATGACCTAGGTTAACACTCAGTTCTACAAGAATGGCTTGATGTACCACATCTTTGAGGGTTTTAGGTTCAAACATCTTAACACCCCCAACTAGATAGTTATTCAAGCCTCTGATGAAATTTTGTGCCAACTATGTTGGGTTATCACTAATTCTCAAATAAGGCATGAGCTCATAGAATTTGCGCTCATACTTGATTATGGTCATAGTGAACTATCTCAAGTTGTGGAATTCATTTGCTTTATGTTGCTTCCATTCCTCTGGTAGGAATCGCTCACAAAATTTTCCAAGAATAACTCCCATGTGACATTGTTCATGTTTATGCCCAGCTTCTTCTCTTCGATAGTCCACCAACTAGCTCCAAAGAGTTATAGGTTGATAATAGCAAACCTAGCTTTAATATTAGGGTCAAAATCTTGAATAGCAAAAACTGTGTCAACAACAATAAGCCACTGCTTGGCTACATAACCTGAACTGAACCCATTAAAGGGTTTGACCTTAGACCTTTGAAGGTCCTTCGTCTTAGTAGATACAATCGATCTCTGTCGATCTCTTTGAGGGCTCCTAGACCTAGTCTATGCTCATGTCCTACCTAATGTTCTCCATCTTGACTAACACCTTAAAGAGGAGGTAGGTGATCAATGATGGTCTTCATCATTTGCCTCAAGTCAACTTCCTCTAAGTCAGCCTTCTACTCTATATGGTTCTCTTCCTAATGCTCACTAACATGCTCTTCCCTACCCTCTTCCTTATTAAGGCCTTTGTGGGCAGACTCATGTACACTAATGTTTCTACCTCATCCATGGCCTCTACCATGGCCTAGGCTATGACCTCTAATAGAAGATCTCATCCTAGATACCATCCTACAATAATATCCAAGATACAAGATGCTATAATAACCATAATACATAGCACTATAAAGCATATATAAAAGACACGTGTTTTGAAAACAGTATGAGTTCAATTTTTCAGTTTTGCCTATTTTTAGGTTTAAGAATATTTCAGTTTTGAAGTTTAAGTGTTCAAGTATGAAAATATACAACTAAAATTTTAAGTTCTATTTCAGTTCAACTAGTTCAAGTTTCAGTTTGAAATAGATATACATAATAGTTTTAAATTTCATTTTTGTTCAACTAGTTAACAACTAGTGGCATTCCAATATACCCAAAGCTTCCAATGTAGAAATTCGGTATTTGATACTAGATGTAATGCCCTGCCAAGTGATCCAAAATAATTAACCTAAAATTTTACTAAGTTTGCCAAACAATTTTTTTTTTTCAAACAAGAAAGGATAACATAGACATAAAACATAAAGTAGAGGAAGCAATAACATACAATCGTTTATGAGCATACATAACAAGTTACATTCCCTAAGGATCCCAAGATGTTGAGTCACATTTAATTTTAATTAATAATAAGTCTAAAAAATACCACATCCACATGAAAGAATAATTAAAGTCCAATGTCCATTTAAATAATATACATTTGTTCCAAATGCCACTTGGCAATAAAATTCAAAATGCTCAATCATCCACTATACATGTCACAAGGTATGAAAGGCTAAAAGAATATACATTTATAAAAATAGAATTACATCATCCTCCTCAGATCCATAATACAAAGTACAATACCATAAATGAAACTATCCAACATAAAAGATATAACCATCCATCATAAAAGATATAAACATCCATCATAAGATTTAATCATCCATCACAGTGATACAAAGATAGAATGAAAGGAAATGCAACAAGGAAACTCTAGCCATGGTAGTAATGGATGGATCTCAATGGTAAGAGTAAAAAGAGAAACCACCTAAGTGTGTGGAACTTAAATGGCCCACTCCCACTATGCTGAGGAGATAGTCTCAAGTCCCAAACAGTATTTTAATCCAAAAATCAAAAGTAATCTCTAAGTCCAAGAAATCCTAAAATCAATCTAACTCAAAGGTTCCAAGATAAATGGACATCTAAACCCAAAGGAACACAGAGACATGTTGAAAACCTACTATGTAAGTGGGAAAGTGTCATCACACGAATCATGCTAGAGTTACCCTAGCAGTCTCTTAGGACCCTGGCCCCCTAGTGATCCCTATGTAGCACTACTATCCTCTCATACTAACAAGGCATACTAGTGATGCAAAGTTGCAACCAATCATTCTCTCTACTCCCATCCTAGTCCGTACTAGCACTCAAGGCATAGGCGAGAACATACAAAGACTCTTATTAGGTTCATTTTATTTCCATTTAGTGTAGTATTTTCACTTATTAAACAACTTACAATGGGTTACCCTGGCAGCCACTTACGGCCCGGCCTCCAATGCAAACCACTTCCTAACATTACATATAGATAACCTGCCCTAGGTTCATAAAAGCATAAATCAAAAAATCATATAAAATCACCTCAATCCTATACAAGTGACTGGAAACCATCAAAAGATAATTCACAATAACACATCAGTTCTCTATGAGCAACTGGAAAGCATCCCAAGAATACTGATCGAAGACTCAAAATGGTTAAGTCAATTATGTCATAGCATGACATCACCAAGAACAAATCATACAAACACCTAAGTGCTATAAAAGTGATTGGAAATTAATCCAAATACAACTAATCAAGACTCAAAAATGGTTAAGTCAAGTAGGTCATACATTCACCTCAACATCACACAAGAACACTAGAAAGTAATAACAATCAATAGATCAACACACATCATAGAGCATACTAGACACATTACCATGGTTGGGTATAAAAGATCGAAGTCAAATAATCATAACATCACAAACACAAAACTCTCAAGCCTCTGATAACATCCTAAGACTAGTCAACACTCTAGTCAACCCAAACCCAAAACATAGACAACACACAAAAAACAGAGTGTAGGTTTCATAGTTTGGTTTGATTTTGGAACATACCATTGAGTTAAAAGTAAGATTTTAGTTTCTAGTTTAATATATGTTCCAAGTAGATATGATTCATCGTCTACACCTACCATTAACCCATTCTTCCATTTAAATAATTACGCAATTACCCCTATATTGATTTTAAGGCAATTTTCTAAAATTTTTGAAGAATAATTTACTTATTTTAAATATTAAATAATACTTTTTGATTTTCAAATAAAATAATCTATGATTTTATTAAAATTGGTATTATAATAATTAAATAAAACTAAAACTTAATTGAACAATTTTATTATTAATTAACTCTAATTAATTTATATTTAATTAAATTAATTAATATATAAAACTTTCATATCAATTCACAATTTATGATTCTAAATTACTTTACTAATAACTTAATTAACGATATTAATTAAATATTATTAGATCTCTTAATCATCATTAATAATAATTTATATTAAATTATCATTAAAAAATTATTAGTTTATTAATAGAAGAATAACTAATAATAATTTATTAACATTTTATAAATTAAAACTTATTAATATTTATATATATTAAATTACATTTAATATATTAAATAACCTTTAATAAAATTAATATTAATTAATAAATAAATTGTATATAAACTAAATTAAACATAACATACATTTTTTTTTAAAAACTTTAATAAAACAAGGATTGCATTTAAAGCTTGCGCAACTTTCAAGGGAGTCGTGTGGCTTCTTCCCTACTGTCACAGGGGCCTGAGATAGCACTACTATTGTAGTACCTATGACAGTAGTGTTAATGCCATTGGTTGTGAGGTGTTGGGAGGTGGGGGTGTGGTGGCCCCACCTCACCCCCAATAAATTATTTTTTTAAAATTTAAATTTATTAAAATTTAATATAATTAAATTTAAACATTAATTTTTTTAAATATATATATATATATATAACAAATTTCCTATCCATATTCTGATAGAGAAAATATAGCCAACCATATGAATTTTCACATTAATATCTTATTTGGAAACTATTGAATAGGGAATCTAAGATATTTAAATCTCTATGTATGCAAGAGATATCGACATGCATATCACTAATTTCAAATTGAAATATTAAAGAGTTCATCATAGAGAAAATTGGATTTACAATCCACAGTCATAAAGAAGATAGGAAAGGAAAGAAAAGCGTAATAAATTGTGCAAATAATCACAAGCATCTACCTAGACTCTAATGCTAATCACTACACCCAAGAAGATTATGAGAGAAATTTCTCCTCTCAAACCCTTCTCTCTTCCGAAATCCTTGGCTCCTCCAAAATTTGTAAAACTTTTCCAAAACTTTTGTCCCTTGAAAATGAACCCTAAATTGGTGATAAGTTCTCTCCTAAATTCGAGGCACTAATTGTGTGATCACCCGAGAGGAGTCCTTGCTCACCAAACATTAATTATTTATTAACTTTTCTTTTATCTCTTCATGCACATTAATTGAATTATTAAATAACTTTATTTAATTTTCACTTTAATTCTCTTTTTAATTAATTTATTAAATCTAAATCTCATGCACACATTATGTGATTAAAACATCTTTGTTAAATTCTTGTTTTATCTTTTTAATTAATTTCTTATATTTTAAATCTCATGCATACTTTATGCTATATTAAAGCTTTTAATAAATTAATATCTTTTCATGCTTTAATTTATTTTTGAAATGTTAATTGATAAAATATTTACTAACTTAAATAATAATATTATTTAGCATTTATTTAAAAATAATCTCTAAATATATTATTATTAAATTAAATAAATATTATCACGTTCTAAAATTATACTTATAACTTTCATCTTTAAATTTAATTCTTTTTATTTAATTAATTCTCCAATAAATTAAATATAATCAAATATTAAAATATCATAATAATTTTTCATTAAATTAAGTCATTAATTTAATAATTTAATTTGACTTAATTAATAGAAAAATCACCACAGACTTCTAAAACAAAATACAAAACCCATCATACAAAAATACATACAAGACCATACTAAAGGGTTATAATCACGAATTAACGTCATTCAACACATTCGGAAGGTAAACAACTTAGATACTTGTCCAAATTTTCTAGGACAAATGGCTTAAAGGTTTAGGATTTAGACTTAAGAAATTACCTCCCCTCTCTTACCATTGAGATAATGTGATAGGGTATGCTCATCCTAGCAATTTAGAGAAGTTGATACCTAGTACTTGCAATCTTCATAAAATCCATGCATGTACAAACACAATATTCTAAGCTAAACAGACAATGGTAGGAAGTGGTGCATTCTGTAGATCCCGACTAGTAGGTGACTATAACCACATCAGAAATGCCATACATAAAGAAAACATACATGCACACCATACACATGCAGTATGGGGTAACTATCCATAAGAAAACACATAATAATCTATCTAACTAATCATCGTCAATAACTAAAAACATTGTAATAATCATCATGCATACATGAAGTATAGAGTACCAAGTAATCTCATCATACATCAATTGAATCTAAAACAATATCTAATAATCTCTAAACAATGCTACTAAAAGAGTTCGGCAATAATAGCAAAAATGTAAACTAGGGTAGGCACTATAGTCATACTGTAGTTGTTGAATAACTTTGTAAAAATCGAGATGATAATGAAAGTGGAGAATAGGTTCCCATCACTCCTAGGGAATTCTATTGTCTGACTCCATGTAGCACAAACTCTCGAGCGTATGGGTTTGATCCTCTCTAAGAGGCAACTTTAGATAAGGATGTAGATCAAGTTCACATATATGAAAATTAGCTTGAAATAGGTGAACAAACTAGGGTTCGGTCAGATGAGTCTCATCCTACTAATATCAACAAGCCTTTAATTAATTCCATTAGAACTCAAAGGCATTTGAACACACATTTGGATGAAATATCTTTAGGTCTCAAATTGCTTGTCCAAGCATTTGATGACTATACCATGAATGCCATCGAACTTGCCACATCTCTCTCTCACCTATCCTAAGCTCATATACTGAAATTCCAATACATCTAGTGAAGTCCCTATATTCCAGAATGACTATGATCTTTCTTGCTATTTAAACACTATCAAACTAGTAACGTCCTCCACTAGTGAACAAAGTATCAATATAACTAAAGTTGACATTTAATATCTCAGTCAGATAATTAAAAGAAAAAGAAATAGAAGGTCTGATGGTGAAAACCACATTGTGGTAGTATCGAAACCCAAAATAGTAATAATAAAAGATTTATCCAAAGGTGAAAACCTCTCTCTGAGGTGCCTAAGGATGAGATATTTGATGCACTTCCTAGTCATTTTAAGGAGAGATCATCAATGTTGATAGAGCCAACACAACCAATCAACTTGGGAATAGGGGAACAACCTCATATGATACACATTGCATGATCTTTATTTGCAAAATAAAAAGAGGAACTTATTGCCTTCTTTCAAGAAAAATAGATAAATTTTGCATTAACCTACTTAGACATGCCAAGCTTAGATCCTAACCTCATAATGCATCATTTATCTATTGCACTAGGAGTAAAATTGATCAAATAGAATCTTAGTAAAATGCATCCTCATGTTGCATTACTTGTTAAAGCTGAATTGGAAAAGGCTCTAAAAGTTAGTTTCATCTGTGCTATTGATTATGTTGAATGGATTTCAAACATTATTCCAATCTCTAAGCATGATAAGTCTATTTGAGTTTGTAAAAAATTTCAAGATCTAAACATAGCATATCCAAAGGATGATTTTCCACTTTCCAATATTGATATGATAGTGGATATGATAGCAAGATATGAAATTTACTCACTCATGGATAGTTTTTCTAGTTATAATTAGATTAAAATTGCACTAGAAGACTAGGAGAAATTTGTTTTTACTTGCACATGGAGAACCTTCTATTGGAATGTGATGTCATTTGGTCTAGAAAATATTGGTGCTACATATGAGAGGGCAATTACAACAATCTTTTGTGATTTGATGCATAAGATGATGGAGGACTATGTCGATGACACGTTAGTCAAGAGTATAAAATGCAACACTCATCTTTAAGATTTGGGACCCATCCTAGATCATATGGAGAAGTTCAATCTCAAATTAAATCCCAAGAAATGTGCATTTTGTGTAACTTTTGGGAAATTACTTGGCTATATTGTCTCTACAAAAAGAATCAAGGTGGATCCAAAAAAAGTTCAAGCAATCATGGAAATGTCTTTGCCCTAAAATATTAGTCAAATGAGAGGATTGCAAGGAAGAATTCAATCCATTTGTAGATTTGTTTCACAATTAGTAGGTAGGTCACAAGTTTTTACTAAGACTCTATATAGAGGTGTAAAATATGATAGGAACAAAGACTATGATTAGAGTTTAACGTAGATAAAATAGTATCTTGTTAATCTACTAATCCTAATGCCTCCTTTTTATGAGAAGCCTCTCATTTTGTATATCTCAGCAACAAAATCATCTCTTGGTATCTTGCTAGCTCAGGAGGAAAATGATAACAAGGAATGGGCTATCTATTATCTTAGTCACATGTTGATTTCTTATGAAATGAACTATATCATCATTGAAAAGGCTTGCTTCATGGTCATCTTTGATTCTCAAAAGTTGAGACACTACATGCTTGCCCATATTAGGCAACTAGTTGCCAAAATTGATCCACTAAAGTACTTACTTAGCAAGGAAACTTTAATAGGAAGGTTAGCTAGGTTAGTTAAGTGGGTCATGATACTAAGTGAGTTTGATGTTACATATGTTGAAAGAAAGGCTATCAAAGGACAAGCATTTGTTGATCAATTAGCAGAAGCACCGATGAAAATTTTTATACCATTGAATATCAAATTCCTTGATGAATCTATTTTAATGCTAACACATCAAACCTAGGTGATGTTCTTTGATGATTCCTTTAGAAAAAAAGGATTTGGTGTTGAGCTCCTATTTATAGCACCGCATAAGTATTCATTTCCTAAGGTGTACAAGATTCTATTTCTTTGTACAAATAATATTGTAGAATATGAATCCTTAATCAACGGTATGAACATTATAGTCAAATGGAGTGTAGATGAATTGAATATCTTTGGTGATTCATAGCTGGTAATCAATCAGGTCAATGATGTTTATCAAAAAAATGATGAGAAGTTGATACCTTATAAATGGATGGTGGATGATTTTAAAAAATACTTTTCTTATATCACTTCTCAACAAATTCCTCGGGCAAACAACAAGGTGGTTGATGCAATGGCTACTCTCACTCCCATGTTACAGATGCCTAAGAATGATTTTTGACACAAATTCTTAGTGGAGACATTACTCTACCCTACTTATAATTCACCTAAATCTGAGATGATCTGTTCTATTGTAGGACATGACTCATCTAGCTACCATCATATATATTGTTACTTATGTGACCAAATAATTCTAGAAAATCTAACTCAAAACAAAACAAAAAATGGTCACCTAATCTACAGTGCATCGCGATATGTTATTATTGTTGATGACTTGTTTAGGAGAGCTCTTGATAGAACACTCCTTGGGTGTTTATAACTAAATGATTCAAAATTCACATTAATCAATGTACATGAAGGCATTTTTGGATCTCACTCTAATGGCTTAACACTAACTCATAAACATATTAGAGTTGGGTACTATTGGTTGAATATAGAGTAAGAGGCAATTAAATATGCCAAGCCCTACAAAAAATGCCAACTCCATGGAAATATAATTCATGCTCCAACCAAGGAGTTAATTCCATCTATCATGCTTTGAACATTTCAACAATGGGCCTTTGATCTAGTGGGTCATATTGATCATGTCTTCTTCAAATGGGCACAAATTCATTATCACATCTATAGACTACTTCATTAAATAGGTGGAAGCAGTCCCTCTCTCTTAGGTAAATGGAAAAACTATAGCTTTATTCATTCTTAACTACATCATATAAAGGTATGGTGTACCATTCTCCATCATTACGAAAAATGGGGGACAATTTAAAAACAAGGATTTCAAAGGGTTGTGCTCAAAGTTTAGAATTAGGCAGCATTGCTCTTCTATTTATTACCCCTAGGGTAATGGCTAAGTGGAAACATCCAATAAGGCTATCCTTAAGATCTTATATCACACAGTCAAAAAAATTGGAATGGATTTGCAACTTAAGATTAATACATCTTTATGGGCTTATAGGAACTAGTATTAGAACTCCAATAGGAACAATGCCCTTTGCTTTGGTCTATGGCATGGATGTTGTGCTTCTTATTGAGGTCAAGATTCCTACTTTGAGAATCTCCATGGAAGGTCTCATTAATGATGATGATTACAAAATATCTCGAATTCAAGAGATAAAATTGTTAGATGAATGTCGACAAGTGTCGTGTGATCATCTCTGAGCTTATTAAAAGTGTATGTCTAAAAGCTACTGTAAGAAAGTCAAGCCACATGACTTCCAAGTGGGTGACCTCATTCTAAGGGAAAAACTAAGAATCAACAACAATAGATACAAAAATGGAAGTTTGAACCCAACTAGCTTGGTCTATACATAGTTACTACAGTGTTTGGATTTGGCACTTATCAACTTTAAACAACTGAGGGAGAATCTCTCAAGGAGCTAATCAACACTCTCCATCTGAAGCAGTTCTACAGCTAACATGCTTTCAAAATCTCTTTGTACATACTTAAAAGTCCTAAAAAAACTATTATCTTTGTGAAAACCTAGCAATAGGCACCTTGGTAATACCAAAAAAAATTGAAAAAATCAAAATAATCCAAAAAAAGGTGAAAATTTTAAAATATACAAAAAATTTGAAAAAAGAAGAAAAAGTACCATTGATGAAAAGTTGGCAAACTAGCATCATGTTACAAAAATAGAATCTCTTCCAATAAGGTGAAAACTTGATAAATAGGCACCTCTTGTTCCAAAAGCTAGATCTTGCAGCATATCTTTTGGCTCTTGTATAGTTGCTTTCCTACTTTATTTTGTTGCTTTTGCTCATGCATCCATGCAGTGAATCTAGTCATAGTCTAGGGGGCAACACCCTATGGTCTTCCAAAACATCTCTTTAGCATCATTCACCAGTTGTTCTAATTGTATTTTCCTATTGTCAGTCACTGTACTAGAGAGATTCCTCTCGAAGAATATCTCTTTCACGTTAGTCACTAGTTATTCTAACTGCACTATCACCTACTTTACTATAGAGATTCTTCTTGAAGACAATCTCTTTTACATCAGTTAGTAGTTTTTCTAATTGCATCTACCTACTATCACTTTCTTTACTATAGGGATTCCTCTCAAAGAAGGTTTCTTTCACATCAGTCACCAGTTGTTCTAATTACATCTATCTTCTATCACTTAGTTTATTACTAAGATTCTTCTCAATCAAGATTTCTCTATGATGTAGTCATCAATTGTCCTAACTAATTTTGTATATTATCATCATGCTACTGAAGAGATTTCTTACACATGTTCTAAACATCGACACTTGACATCAATCCTATAACACTGACACTAAAATAGAAACATTGACATGGTTTGTGTTATGCTAAGCTTTTCTTTGTTTATTTTCTTTTGCCTTATCATTTCCCTTTGGGAAACTTGAGGATGTCTCTTTTGACTAGAGAAGTGAAGACTAGGGGCATGATCTTTTCTTTGCTTTCTATTTGAAGGTTTAGTTCCAATAATCTAAAGCATCCATATAAAAGGGGTGTCCACTATAAGAGCCTCTATCTCATATTGGATGGTCGTGTGTACCTTGACTCATTTTATAGGGATACTTCAATGAGGTTGGTTATTTTTCTTACTTGTTTGAGTGAATTCTTCATGCTACAATAAATGTTGATTCTCATCCTACTAAGTGGACATATGAGTCACTACGAGTATACTTTAACGTAATTCTATCTCAGGTTATGAATGCAAGGGTTGTTGTAGATAGAATCTTTACTAAATACTTAGCATATAAGGATCTCCTATGTCTTTGATGTGTTTTCATTCAAGAAACCTTCTAGTCATCCTAGCATTTATGCTCTAATGCTTATGTTTGCTTGCTACATTAAAAGGAAAATTGTACTGGTCATTCTGGCTTCTTGTGCCTTAATGCTTACATTTAATCTCAACAAAACTAAGACACATGTCATATTCATATTCTCATTATTGTAATGTCAATGTGAATTGTATGGCATATGTGGGTCTAACTAAACACTTGGTGATGATAATTTTATGAGTTTAGTAACTAGACCTAGGGATGCATCTAGCATAGGGTTGCATTGCATACTCCACTTTCATAAGAGCACGGTTTGATCACTACTTTGCTTGTATCTTTTAGCATGAGAGGTTGTTAGTTTCTTCAAAAAGTATCATGTTTCTTCATGGTTTCACAAACATTTAGGTCCTTGGTTCATCCTCTTGACTATCATGGGATAAACTTGAAATCTACATGAGATGTTAGTTCATTCACATTTTGCATTTCATATACATATTTTTGTCAGAAATATTAATTTCTACCTAGAATTAATTGTCCGTCATTAGATGTTTCTAGATTATTAGGTTTAGGCTTAGGGTGTGTCAGCTAAAGTATTTTCTAGAAGTTTGAGTCAGTTGTAGTATTTTTTAGAAATATGTAGATATTTTGTCTTGTCGGTTAATGTTAGATTTCTCTAGAATGTTGTACATTTGTCTATAAAATGACACTATGTATTCATTTGAAATCACTATGAATGAAATATAATATATTTGTATTGTGTTGCAGCACATTTTTTTATGTTTTTTTATTTTTCTCGTGCCTCTGCCCATCTAACATATTGGTATCAACGCCAGATTGGACAGAAGGTTGGACAAAATTTCACATTGTGATAAAAGAACAAGTGGTGTGTTGGTGTTGCTAAATGGTGGAGGATTGTTTGTGTTATGAGAAAGATAATTGTTTTGAAAAAGATTGCATAGGAAGTGTTGAGCAGGAAAGAGGGCAAGTAGGCAAAATAGGTATGGTGTGAATTCTTATAATTATCTAATTACATTTGAGAAATTATAAAAGTAGAAGAATATTGTGAGGATTTTATTCGTCTAAAGGTTTGTTTCAAGCTATTTGAAGATTTAATTTTGGAAGTAAAAAGGTATTTAGAATTTTCTAAAAGATGAAGTAAACTGTGTTAAATTATTGATTTCAATAGGGAAAGCTAGTAGAGTTCAAAAAGTGAAGATAAATAAGTTAGAAGAAGAATTAGTGATGGTGAAGAAAGAAAATGCAAGATTATTATGTGCAAAATATATTTTGACAAAGGAATTGGAAAAAGTAACAAATGAAATGGGAGAAGAAAGTATAAATTGTTAAATGAAATTGGTTTCCATATAGAGACAATTGAAGAGCTAGAGGATAGGCTAAAATTTGTGGAAGAAGTACATAATCGGCAGGTGAGGGAAACATGAAAGCTTAGAGAGAAAAATAAAGAATTTGAAGAAAAGTTAAATTTGTTTGATGATGCTGAGAAAAAGAACAAAGTTTTAGAAGAAAATGTGAAAAAATTGGAAGAGGAAAATAGTATGTTAAAGAAGGATTTGTCTACTCTAGAATAAGAGAAAGAATGTTTGAATGTGAAACCATTTGTATGTGATGTATCTTGTGACACAAATGATTTGAGTGATTATGCAATTTAGAAATGTGATTTTACTAAAGCTGAAAGTGTTTGTGATGAAAAGTGTAAGAAAGAAAATGACAAGAAGTTTGCAGATTTTTTTTGTTATAATAATAATAGTGTTGGTTTGAAGATTATGAAAAGAATAGGTTTCAAAGGTAAAGGTCTAGGAAAGCATGAGCAAGGAATAAGGAATCTAATTGAGTCTACAATTAGGCCAAAATATGAAGGTCTTGGATATGATGTAATTAGTGGAAAGATGAATAAAGGTTTATGAGAATGAATTAAAAGCATAAAGATTGTGCAATGTTCACACTGTAACAAGAAATGGCATACAAAGGATGTTGGGATATAAATCCTTGTAATATTCGTGGCTTGAAAAATCATTATGATAAGACATGTTGGAATAAAAAGTGCAATAAAGATTTTATGGCAGGTTGCATCAAAATGGATTGTGGATGGAGCTATGAATCAAATTGGCAAAGAATTGTAGGAATGATCAGAGGTTTATTTAGGTACAAATGCTCAAGTATAAGAAGGAATGCAACAGCACTGAGAAATTAATTAGAGCAAGGCATCAAAAAGGCAAAAGGTTATTAGTAAACCCTGTCATTAGCATTTGTGATACATGAGGCAAGATTATCAAGATTATTAGTGGATCCTATGAAAAGAGGAAATCATTGGTAGCCAATTTCTTATTAAATGTTTGTAGAAATTAAAGGTCGCAACCTTGGAAGACACTATTCATGAAGGCATTAAAGGATAAGAAGATTACTAAAAAAAAAATTTAGCTTTTGGCAGTAGGTAGAAGAAAGGATTTGGATTTGTATGCAACAACATTTGATAGTAGAAATTAGGAGGGACTGTTAGAAATATTAATTTCTACTTATAATTAATCATTCGTCATTAGATGTTTCTAGATTATTAGGTTTAGATTTAGGGTGTGTCAACTAAAGTATTTTCCAAAAGTTTGAGTCGGCTATAGTATTTTCCAGAAATATGTAGATATTTTGTCTTGCCGACTAATGTTAGATTTCTCTGAAATATTGTATGCTTGCCTATAAAAAGGCACTATGTATTCATTTTGAAATCAGGATGAATGAAATATAATATATTTTTATTGTGCCACAGCACATTTTCATGTATGAAAAACTACAAGAGAAGAGGTGACACATGTCAAGGTAATCATATCAAAGATCTCATATATATATATATATATATATATATATCCAATGGAGTCAAGTGTACATTGATACAAAAATGAGTGTTACTCGAGCACTTTCAATATGAAAGTGATACAAAATGGTGATGAAACACCAATCAATACATAACCAAAACAAAATCAAAAGAGAACAACTATCTTCTCTATCCTCGAGTGGAGGAGGAGGGGGAGGAACATCTTCTCTAGTCAGAGGATGTGTACCTCCTAACTCCCTCGCATACTTTGAGAATCATGGTACCTACTCTAATGGATCTAACACTACCCCAAAATAAGTTGCATAATAGCATATCACTCCCATTGACTGAAGTCAAGCCTCATCCTAATTTCACTTCATCTACTCTCGTAACTCATGGTTCTTCTACTCTTGCTCTAAGATATGGGCATCTCTCACCGCAATCTATATCTGAAGGTCTCCTAGCTTTTTTTGTGCTACCAGGACTCAATTTCTCAATCTCTTGAGGGCATCTTGTGCTAAGATATCTCCACCCAATGGCTCAGCAACATGTTGATTTTGCATCTCCTCACTACCTTTTTTTTTCTCTACCTATTGAGCTTGTTGCTCCTCTACACATGGCCTCTTTACATCACCGCCAATGGAACCCAAGGCACCCATCTCACCCTACAAATATCTATGCCTAGACCCACTACCACTAGCACCTAGATCCTCTCCCATCTGATGAGGAGGGATCTGCACCTATATTGTGTGTTTTCTAAGTCTTTGATGGTGTTATGGTTGTAGCTGAGGTGCCCACACTAGTTGTACAAGGATTGCCATCCCCACTGGGTCTATAAATTGAGGAAAGAGATAACTCACAAAATGCTCCCTATATCAATCATAGATCTCCTAGTGTCCAATATGATAGACCACCCCTTCTCCACCTTCAAGGTGAAGTGGGCATACATAAAGTACTCCTAAGATATGTCTTGAGGTTGGTCATACAACTACCACACACATGTCAAGGGAAATCTCTTGATCACCTAGATCAAGTGACCAATCAGTGGTCAAGAGGAAAAAATGTGTCCAAGCTCTAATCACACATTATCCCATGCCTTAGTCTCTCTCCATGGTCACCATACTACTGCTACTAGATCATCAAGCTAACCTCGCCACTACCTGGCCTTACCCAGAGCTATCTAGGTTATCTACCCTCAATATCTGTAGATATAAGGCTCATGCTCTTGCCTCATGTCATCATAGATCAGCCTCGTAATAGGAAAGTGCTCCCATGCCCACACCTATAGAACATAGACTCATGTTGCCATGCACTTCCTCACATGATACAAAATCTCATGTGTACCATGATACATGTGGGCTAGCATACACTAACCCAATCCAAAATGTGTTGACTACTCCAGCATCCTCTATACCATCTACCCCCATCCACACTCAAGTCCATGTTGACCCCTATCAAGCATTAGAAAGTAGCTAAGGAATACACCAAGTACTGCCACCAATTTGTGGGTACGACCATATGTCTACACTAACTCCTCCTATGTGATAGCTCTACCCATAATAAGGTCCTCCTGGAAACAGTCCTTAGTGCCAAAGTACCTAACCATGGCTATATGTCATACTCCACCCATGGCCTATGGAAAGCTATCCGTAGAATCCTATATGTCCTTAGGTGTGATGGTCATCTCTCCTAGTAGCAAATGGAAGGTGTTAATTTTTGCGTGGAAATGTTCTACCAATGTTTTTAATAACCTTTGATTCACCCACAGGTTAGGGATATCACATAGATGTGAGAGGCCAAAGGAATCATTATGTGCCATCTCTATGGCATCTAACTGATGAATCAGCATCCCAATGGGGGGATAGTGAGATCTAAATGTGATTTCTCGAAAGATAACCTACAAACATGAAAACAACATGAATAGGATCAATATCTACCATTTGAAACATCATACTATTCTTAAATGCACTACAACATTCAACAGACATGCAATCACAACTAACAACAATGTGAAATGATGGTAAAAACAACACTAGAATTTCATGCAAGATTTTACATTCTCACATGATTTTTCACTTTTTCACATGACACTATAACTTCCTCACATGATAAACCCTACTAAGAAACATGATAAAACTTTTCCATGCAAAGAAACTCATTCATACACATGAAAAAATGTCTAAATTTAGGTTCTTTCATGTGAGAGATGGGTACATCTCACGCATGGGAACTCTGCACCCTATGCAAGAAAGTGCCCTTGTGGTATGTCCTCATGCTTTCCTATAGGCTCACACAAAAACCATGTTCTCATATTAGACCTAATAATAGAAATCCTAAAAATACTTTTAAAATGCCAAAAATTGAACAAAATGCGTAAAATTTTCAATCTACAGGAGGATAATCGACTACTCACCAGAAGATCATAGTCCACTAGCCGACTATGTCCCCTCAAACACTCAAATAGATTAAGATGAATGAGAACCACCATGCTTTCTCCTCAGAGCTCTTTTCTCCATAAAATCCAAATGCACAAATAAATTTAAAATGACCTTTTGGGCCCTTATATAGGTTTTGACCTAATTTTTCAAAGTGCTCTAATTGACATAAAAATTACCCCGTTAGCTAATTTGGCTACTCTAAACTCATTTTCAATATCAAATTTGAAATCTAGGACACTTAAATAGCTTAAAACACATTCTAATATTTTGGGACCGATGTGATTGAATACTTGTGCAGTCCATTTTTACTAATACTTTAGAATCTTAGAATATTTTTAAATCACATATTTCTTCAAATTTTCCAAAAATTTCTAGAAAAGTCAACTCAAGTCAACCCTAGTCATGTTGGCATTATATTGTATTTTTCATTAGTGACAACACTTATTCCATTCTGAATGATTACCGAGTTCATCCCTTAATCTACAGTATATACCGAGCATTCAATGGTTACCTTGTAGGTTCATCACTTAAGTAGTTCATACCGAGCATTCCTAAAGCTACTGAGTGAGTGTGCAGTCTAGCAGTTCATATCGAGCATTCATGAAGCTATCGAGTGAGTGTGAAGCCCAGTAGTATCTACCAAGCCTACAGTGTTCACCAAGCTTCATAGTGTCTACCAAGTCATTAGTTTGAGTGATGGAAGCCAATGTTTATCGAGTGATGAAAGTGTAGTGTTTACCAAGTGAAAGCAAGGTAAATGAAGGATTCAGTTTTTACCAAGTGATACTATATCTACCGAGTCTCCAATGGTTACCAAGTTCTAAGCTACGTTGTGTGATTAGTATGGACCAAGCTTCTACTTCTACTAAGTGCATGACGATGACAAGTAATGAAGTGGATGCCCAGTATCAGAAGGTTACCAAGTCAGCTTGAAGAACCCAAGTTTTCTACTGTTTGGTCGACTCAGTAATATTTTATTCACTTGTGTTTTGGCCGACCTTGCAATTGTAATTATTGGAATGCTATATATGTAATGCATTATATCATTTGCAATGTATGAGTATGAAAAGGAATGGACATGTAATGCTTTGAGAAGGATAAAAATAAAATCAACAATAGAGTAGAGTACTCAGCAAGGTCTACAAGGAGAAGTAAAGATTCATCAGTCACAAGAGGTGATCTATACTTCAAGGATCTAATCAGCAATCAAGTTGTAAGTAGATCCACTTTTTCATCCTAACAGGTGAATCAGTTTTGTAAATCCTTTAACAAGGTAGACTTAACAGTCTTTGTATAAATCTCCTAACAGAGTGCATACTTCATTGTATGTGTGTAAATCCTCTAACAAGGTGGATCGAGTAGTCCAAATTGCTCTTAACAAGGCAGATCATCAGAAGTGATCAATGTAAGCCCTAATAGGCTAACTTCATACTATAGTAGCAAATTTTTGTGGGTATCATCCCCACCCCAATTTTACTTTCTATTTGGAAGGTTTCTGGGTCACCAAAATTATGTGTTCATGTGTTGTAAATATTTATCTTTCTCATGCATACAGTAGATTAGATGAATGAATGGTGTATGGATCAAGTATTGAATTGATTAAAAGTTTTTGAGGTTACTGATTCACCCCTCCCCTCTTAGTAACCTAGTTAGTCTTGATCATTTTGAACAATTGGTATCAGAGCATTATGGTTCTTAGGACAAATTTTGACAACTTGAGCAATGATCCAAAGGACAAATGGAGATATGCAGACTTGACAAAGAAATTGAAAATGAAAAGGTAGATCTAGAAATAGACATAGATCAACTCAAAGAACCAAAGGAGCATCTTTTTCAATCCCTGAAGAGAAGGAAGGAACTTGCAAGATAAATGAATGACCATCAATATGTTGAAGAAAAGATTGAAGACCTTTTACCATCAAGTAGCTCAAATGAAGCAAACGAGGCAATCAATGAACTCCTATCAAAGAATGGCTCTCTACAAGAAGAAGTAAGAAAACTTAAAAGAGAACAAGAAATCCAATCAATCAGGCTATGTCAAATCTTGGAACAAAGAAACAAATTTGAAAATGAGACAAATGAAAGGATCAATGCAAATCAAAGTCTTATCAATCAACTATCCAATGCAAATGAAGAAATCATGAATCTAAGATCTAAAAATAAAAGCCTAAGGATTGATTTAATCACTGAAAGACAAATCAGTGAAGGATTGGAAAATGACCTAAATACTAAAAAGAAAATCATTGAGAGAATGATGAATTCTCAAGAAGATATGAATCAATTAAACCAACAAAATGAGCAGAATCTTCATAGACAAAAGGGTAAAGTAGGACTTGGATATAATGAAGAAGGTGAATCTTCCAAATAAGGTGCTCAAAGGAATCAAAAACCTACTTGCCATCACTATGGTAAGTTAGGTCATACATCAAACAAATACTGGAGTAATGGAAAAGCAAAATTCACTTGAAAATGCTACAACTGCAATCAACATGGTCACAAAGCTAATGAATGCAAGGAAAAACCAAAATTTGAAGGCAAATGTCACAAATGCAAGAAGTATGGTCACGAGGCATTCCAATGCAAATCAAAATCATTCAATCCAACTAAAAAACTTGTTAAGGCAATCTTTGGATGGGATTACAATACCTGGTGTAGATGTCATTATTGTGGAGAATTTGGACACATTGGCAAAGACTGCTCAAGGCATCACTTGAGAAAAAGAGATACAAGAGTAAGATGTTATACATGTACTAAACTTGGTTATATAGTCAAGAATTGCATGAATATATGAAAAATTGAAGATGGAAAGAAAGCTAAAGCTGATAACATTCAGAATCAAATGATTCCTAAATCTATCGAGCAAAATAGTTCAAATAATGGCTATGTCAGTCAAGAAATGGGTAACTCCACCATTTCTAATTAGATTCATAAAGGAGGATCTAGAACTGTATCATCAAGCTATATCTAGAGCAGTTCCAAATGAAAGAAAGTAAAAGATCAAATTAGTATTTTAGATACAAAGGGTCACAAGAAATTAGGTCATACTGAGAAACGTCAGTCACAAACTCAACCGAGCTAGGTCAGGAGTAACAAAAGTTTTGTTCGATCACCAAGTTGCAAGCTTCTACAGAGCAAGTGAATGAATGATAGCTTGTCAACACTATGTCATCTTAGCTACTTTTATACCAAGCATTAATGACAAAAATTTTGTCAAAAAGGTAGAATTTGATTTCATTCTTCACCGCGATTTCAAAGCTAAGAGATTTTTAGGTGCACTCAAGCAAATTCCAAGCAATTTTAGGCAATTTTCTAGCGAAGGATTTGTTCAAAAAAAAAAATTCTATCTTTTACTAAGCATTAATGGCATACAGGAGTAGCAGTAGCACCAAGGCAAAAAGAGGTTTAGAAATGCTAGTTAAAGGTGTGGAGTGGAAGGTGCCAAATTTCAAGCTAGTTCTAGCAATTGCAGAATCACTCGACCCCAATGGAGCTCAATCACAAACTCCACCAAAGGTACTTCTTATCAACAATATTTGTACTCATTTCAGATGTTCTATTCAAGAGATTGGAAACCTAGAAATGGATAATTCCCTAGGAGAAATGAGTGTTGATGGCTCTTTGAAACCCAAGCATAAGCATCTAGAGACCAAAGGATTAACCCATATCTCGCATATGCCAAGAAGTTTCCAGATTAAGTGGATTAGGTACATCCTCAATCATGTGCACAATGGTCAACTATAGTTAGAGAAGCTAGTATTAATCACCAAGAAGATGATTCATAGGATTACTAGTCTCCCCATGCTAAGTAAAGCAAAAACTACCAAAACCCTAGGTAAGCACAAACTTCAAAAGAAAACCCTAGCTAAATGGGATGGTAGAGGTTTGAAGGTTAGAATTTTTTCTAATGTTGAATTAAGGTTTTGCATCCACATCATTTCTCACAAGATTTATAGCTTGAGTCATTTGAACAGTGTGCCCTGTGAGGCCGTGGATTTGGCATTCAAGGTTGTGAAGAAAATTTTGGAATTTGATCTGTCAGAATTATTGTTAATACAACTGAACAAGAATATGGACAGCATTAGGACTTCAAAGAACAACCCTTGCAAATTTGGTTCTTTTTTGACATGTCTTTTCTTCTATGTACAAAAATTCTTTCCATCCAAAGGAACTTTTGTGTGGAGAAAAGATATTCCTATTCTATATCAGATAAATAAGCTCATAGCAGAAATGGGTGTAAACTTTGATAGCATCATGGATAATTATTTTGAATATTTCAAGGAAAGGATGAATAATAGGTTTTGAATTCCACCAAAATTGGTTGAAGACTACAAAGATGATGTATGCTTTATGGTTGATTGTGATAAAGTATACATTTAGGCAGTCAAGCCCCGAGTTGCATGGGTGAAACCTCTTCCTTATGAGGTGAATATTGATGAAACCAGGGATATTATTGAAGCACTAGTGAATGAGCCAGTAGATCCAAAGCAACCAATTTTTGGAACATATGATGAGGCAAAGGCCAGAATTGAGCTTGAAATCAAACTTCCTCAAGAAATTAATAAAGGCAAGAGAAAGGTTGCCAAGTTAAAAATTGCTACTGAGCCCCTAATGATTACTGAAGGAAAAGGTAAGGATGAAGAAGAGGAGTAGGAACCAAAAGATATAGAGGAAGAGTCAGAGAAGGAGGAAAAGCCAACCAAAAAGAAGGGCAAGGTAATCATTACCAAGCCACCTAAAGCCTCCATAGCTATTTTCACAAGGTGAGAAAAAGGTAAGAACAGGTGAAGTAGTATTCAGCAAGCGCCAACTGACCTTCCAAGAAAGATTGAAACAACATGAAGAGGGAGTTGGCATCACAAATTTCAAGGAATTGAAATTTGAAACAAGGACTGATGTAGAGAAAAGTAGATTGAGGAACTGGTACTTAACAGGATGGGAAAATGGAAATACTCCCCAGACTAGCTTGCCCCTCAAATCTCCAAAGAGTTGTTGGTGAGATTGCAACCAAGGTGGGAGTCAGCCACCCAAACAGCCAAGGACATATATGAGAAATCCTTGAAGGAGCTTCTACCGAGTCTTACTAAAGTAGAAATAAAGGCAGTAATGAAGAACAACGAAGGTAAAATGATGCTTAGATTTCACAAATGTTTGATTTTAATTAAGGACATTGAACATGTTGTAAGAGATGCAACAAAAATGTGGAAGAACATCTATCATCTGCAAAAGCCCAGTAATGATCCTATAGAAATCAAAGATGATAATGATGACAATGACAATGATGAAGGAGATAATGCTCCATGAGCCACTTTTGATGTTGAGGACTATTATGCACTAAAGGATGATGATGAAGCTAAAGAGGAAGACAAGGATGAAGAAGATCCAGTAAAAATTGCAACAAAAGTTATTTCATCCCTTCCTCACTCTCCACTAAAGACTGTTACATCTATTATGGAGATAGCTTCTACAAGTGATACTGTGAGCACAATTACCACATCAATAGCTCAATCATCACCTACCATCTCCCAACAACAAGTGTCTTCAATTGAAGTGTCAAGCACTTCATCTATCGAGTTGCAGCCCTCTTTATCAGCCCCTGAGTCATCTATTGCAGCTTTTATAGTAAGTTTGCTAGTTTGTTCTACAGTTTTGTCATCCATAGCTTCAACTACATCAATTTTTGTTCTAGTTAGTACTTCAATTGTAAATATTCTAGTTGGTACATTAACTATTGATACTTCATTTTTGAGAAGCACATCAATTTTGGATACAGTTAGCACCTCTCTCAGTTTTCCTCTAGTTAGCTCAATTCAAGTTTTTTTTGCTAGTCCAACTTCATCAACTATTGTAAGTATTGAAGTAAAACCAAAGACTCCACTAAAAAATTTTCTTATTGGAAAGGAAATTGATGAGGATATAGACTTGGAAAAGGAAATTATTATACCTAAGATAGATCTAGATACTGCCATAATTGGTGAAATCAGACTGGTCAATCAGCGTTTAGAGCAAAGAGCAAGGTAGAAACAACTTAGAGATGAGAGAGATAAAGAATTCACTATAATTTTAAGTGCTAAAAATATAATTACTGAGGCAATAGGTGTTGATGTGGATTCATCTCAACACATTTTGTTACAATTAGAAGAGGTTGTACAAAAGTTCAATGAGGACACTTCTGGTCAAGAGAAGCTTACAAAAAAGGTAGAGAAGAAATTTGATAATAAAGTGCTTGAGCACATTGCTCAGCACATTGCAATAAAGTAGATTGAACTATCTTCAATTTTGAGCAATCTTGAAAATTCTTTTACAAATGTAACATCCCTTTTTGCCAAGCTATGTGATGTTATCGAGTACACAAAAGAAATAAAGGTAAAATTAAATAAATTTGATGAAGATCTAAAGGTCAGTGCTCAAAAGTTGTAGCTTACCCCAATTTAAGCTCTGCACATCACATAAAGATCAGGTTCCTGTCAGACATGCAGGTAGAACTATTAAGAGAGGAAGCAAGGATCCGGTCTACACTATTAGACATCCAGAACATGATCTTTCCTATCATGGAAAAAATGCAAAAGCACATTGCTTATTCAAAAAATTTGATCCATGATAACATTTTTTCTATAGCAGATCATATGATTGAACTTTCTATAGAAGTTCAAGTGGCTCTCTCCACTAGAAAAATTTTGCAAGACAACTGGGATAAGACATTGGCTCTCATTCTTAAGGTACATTTTGAGTTTTTCTCACATTTTGGTGTCTTTGTATAAGTATGATTACCTTTTGCATTATTGTCAAAAAGGGGGAGATTATTGTGAGTAAGAGATAGTAAAAGTCAAAGAGGGAGTAAGAGACAATGGAAAAAATAAGAGAGAATATATTGATATATGTATAGTGATAAGCTATGTATATACCATGCCATATGTATGGGGTAGATATGTAAAGACATGTGAGAAATGTAAGAAATGTATATACAACACATTTACAAAGATCAATTTTGAAAAATCAAATCCAATATGTCAGTGTACACAATGTTTGGCTCATAAGTTTTTTTGTCACTAATGCCAAAGAGGGAGATTGTTGGCATTATATTGTATTTGTCATTAGTGACAACACTTATTTGATTTTGAATGATTATCGAGTTCATCACCCAGTCTAGAGTGTATACCAAGCATTCAGTGGTTACCTTGTAGGTTCATCACTCAAGTAGTTCATACCGAGCATTCCTGAAGCTACCGAGTGAGTTTGCAGTCCAGTAATTCATATCAAGCATTCATGAAGCTATCGAGTGAGTGTGCAGCCCAGCAGTATCTACCAAGCTTACAATGTTCACCAACCTTCACAGTGTCTATCGAGTCATCAGTTTGTGTGATGGAAGCCAATGTTTACCGAGTGATGGAAGTGTAGTGTTTACTGAGTGAAAGCAAGGTAAACAAAGGATTCAATTTTTACCGAGTGATACTATATCTACTGAGTCTCCAATGGTTATGGAGTTCCAAGCTACATTATGTGATTAGTATGGATTGAGCTTCTACTTCTATCGAGTGCATGATGATGCCGATTAATGTAGTGGATGCTGAGTATCAGAAGGTTACCAAGTTAGCTTGAAAAACTCGAGTTTTCTACTGTTTGGTTGACTTAGTAATATTTTATTCACTTGTGTTTTAGCCGACCTTGCAATTATAATTATTTGAATGGTATATATGTAATGTATTATATCATTTTCAATGTATGAGTATGAAAAGGAATGGACATGTAATGCTTTGAGAAGGATTAAAAGAGAATCAGTAGCAGAGCAGAGTATTCAGCAAGGTCTACAAGGAGTAGTAAAGATTCATTAGTCACAAGAGGTGATATGTACTTCAAGGATCTAATCAGAAATCAAGTTGTAAGTAGATCCACTATTTCATCCTAATAGGTGAATCATTTTTGTAAATCCTTTAACAAGGTAGACTTAACAGTCTTTGTATAAATCTCCTAACAGAGTGCATACTTCGTTGTATGTTTGTAAATCCTCTAAAAAGGTGGATCTAGCAGTCCAAATTGCTCTTAACAGGGTAGATCATCAAAAGTGGTCAATGTAAGCCCTAACAAGCTAACTTCATACTATAGTAGCAAATTTTTGTGGGTATCATCCCCACCCCAATTTTACTTTCTATTTGGAAGGTTTCTAGGTCACCAAAATTATGTGTTCATGTGTTGTAAATGTTTATCTTTCTCATGCATACAATAGATTAGATGAATGAATGATGTATGGATCAAGTATTGAATTGATTTAAATTTTTTGAGGTTACTGATTCACCCCTACCCTCTCAGTAACCTAGTTAGTCTTGACTATTTCCAATAGGTCAATCTTGGTCAAACTTGGTCTTTTGGATCTCAAAATCACTCTAAATCAACTCCAAATTTTCTTCATGCTCTTTTGACCTATTCTACATTCTTATGAATCTCTGATCACTTCCATGTCTTCTAATCTAGGGCTCTGCATCATTTTTCTAGCGTGTCATCTTTTGATTTCACTCTTGAGGGGGTAGGATGATTACATCATTTGAACCTTTTAAAACTAGTTTCAAATTAATCTCAACATTATGTCCTAATTGCTAGGGCATATCATCACTTGTGGCATCTTTGTTCCCTTTATCTTGCATCATATGTCATCTATCTCATCTTTTGATCAGCTGATCAATCTTATAAAAATCCTTGTCATAGTTCAATGGATAGGTATCAAGGTAATCTAACCCTGACTCCTAAGGATTAAGCCTCATTCTGGGTATGATTCTATGACTCATGACTAGGTATTGTTAGCTTTTTTTATGGACTAGTATTTAAGTGTTCTATCTAGACTCTGGAGGATCAAGCTCTATTCTAGAGATAATCATATTCCTTGCTAAGAATTAAGCCTTATTCTAGAGATAATTCTAAATTCTTGATTTCAATCACTATTTAATAGAGAGGTATCAGGGCAATCTAACCTTGACTCCCAAGGATTAAGCCTCATTCTTGGGATAATTCTATGAATCATGATTAATCTTCTCATCTTCTAATAGACACGTATTAGGTATATCTAACCTTGACTCCTTAGAGTTGAGTCCTGTTCTAGGAACAATTCTATGAAGTTTGATAATCCTTGTTCTTTCATATTGGTATCTAGGTGTTCTATCTAGATTCCCTAAGGCTAAACTTTTTTTGAGAGATAACCTTCAAAATCTCATCAATTGGTCTCTATGTCATCAATCTCAGAACCAATCTCTTGTTGGGACTCAAAATTGCATCCCCAATTTGAGTACCATTCTAAGCTTTTGAGCCCCTATGAGCGCATTTAATGCATGTTTACCTAGCTATCTTTTCAAGGCCTAAGAGATTTTTAATGTTTCTAACACCTTTTATTTAGTATATCCATGTGTCCCATAAAGATAAATCATCATTCTAAGTCATTTTGTGAAGTTTCATTTTGAGCAATGTTCAAATCTGGATTTTTGCTAAGTATCAGACAAAGACAAGAGGCCTAGTTTACAATTGAGTATCTTGCACCCGGTTATGTCTCATGACTCACCACTTTGGGAAATTTTAGTACACATATCAAAGAACCTACACTTCATATTTCAAGTTATTTTGACATGTTTTGACTAAGTGTTGAATCCCTCAAAGTTGATTATTTACTGTCATCATGTTGATGCTAATTGTTCAAAATTTTTGAAGGCCCTGTTTGACTAGTTGTAATTTTGACCAAGTTGACCAAAATGATATGGTTATGTACAATCTACTAATGCTATCATTGCCCCCCCCCCCACCCCCCATTATAACCTTATCCTAGCCATAGCCCTAGAATTTTAGATATGGTATGGAGAAAATTCCTTTTGCATTCCATTCTAGAGGTCAGACACTTGCTATGTTTCAGATTTGAGCTTATGATGAATCTATTTGATCAATTTTTGAACGTAATTCCAAATGTAATTTATGATGTTTTTCTGGTGTTAAGAAATGAAAATTGATTAGTACCCTTGTTCAGGATGTCATAACTCTAAATTCGTGATTTCCTGAACCAAATGGATTGTATCATTGTGTTCTACTCCAAAAATGCTTTAAGTATGTCAATTTTCAAGTCTTGACAAATCCATCTATGCACTTTCCCAAGCCCTTTCTATTTGTGAAAATTGCTTTTTTTCCTATGTTCCCAATCCTGCAAATTGAAGTAGCCCACTTTGACCACTTGCCCAATTCGCCTAGTTATTCATCATGAGCCCAAATCATAAATTTGTACTCTCCTTGTGATAGTGAACCAATACCCCAATTTTCAAGCCCTCAAGTGTCATTTTGATCTATTTTCGAAGCCAAAATCTAATGTGATTTTATGGTTTTCTAACATGTTTGCTCACAGGAAGTTTTAAGAAGGAAACTTTGATGGTCAATATATTTTGACCCTAAAGTAGTCATGAGACAAAATCTAACAAGGTGGGAGAATGTAGAAAAAAGAAGTAGGATGTTAGATATTAGTGCCCAATTGTTAGTCTCAGTTAGTTTTTAAGGCTAGTTAGGGACCTCTTGGTAGGAAAATCACAATTTGCAAATAATAGGGTAAACTCTATTTTAATGATCAATCAACATTTGAATTTGATCCTAATTAGTGTCAGATGTTTAGTAGGCATGTTTGAGAGTTTTAGGTGTTTTAGTTCAAAAAAAAAAAGCCAAACCCACTTTGGGGCCTGACTAATATCATCCAAATGCGAAGAAGATAATTGGGGAGCAAAGGATGCTTTTAGAAAGTTATAATGATTGTTATGGTCGAAACTATTCAAACAATCACATCTCACCAATTGAAGTTCAAATGGCTATGTTGGACCATATACATGTGATGAATAATAGGAAAGGAATTCGAAGTACATTCTTAGGATGTCAATGCTCATAAATTGTGTCACACTTACAACAAAATTTCAATGTCACCTTCAATAATATGCAACATCAGTGGTACTTGTATGTCTTAAAGGCATGATAGAAGTGGACATTTCATTTAGGGAAGTAAATCATTCTAGAAGCAAGTTGAATGGTAATTATATGTGATATGTTTTCCCACTACAAACAGGATGGCCTCCAATTATTTTTATAGGGATGTGTGATTGAGTACAAGTCAAAATAAATTTTCCTAAACCCATTAAAAGACAAGGTCAACTCCAAATGATCAATATAATGTGTGTTCTTTCAACTATGATCTTAAGAATGCATTTACAAAACCTCTTATGCTATGTGTCCAATGCCTCTGTGGTGTAAATCAATATGACAAGAATGAATCACTATAGTATTATAATCCCCAAGGATGATGAATAAAGCTATAGGAGATTTTCTATAAGCACATTGCTTCAACTATCATCCCAAAGATCATGAGTTATCTTTGCTTGAGGTTGTTAGATGAGTAGTCTTCCAAGGCTCATTCTTAAGTACACTCATTCAATATTTATTTTAAGAATATCAGCCAACTAATGTAATGGATATGTCATGAATGAGGATGAAGGGTATTACCACTGATGGTTACAAACAAATGGAGGACGATTCATAGAGAGACACAATGAGAAGGATTGGAGAGGCTGTCATTTGGTTAATCATGTCAATTGCGGCTAAAGCCAAAGTCTCCCTTAATGATCTCTTTCCCTTATCCACTTACACAAAGAAAATGCATCGACAAAACAAATTAACTCTCTAAACTTGAGTTCATGGCATCAAGTTTTTGCAATGGTGAAGTGTGTAAAGAGGGGAAAGAGAATTGTTTTGAACATGGCAAAGGTTGTGATTGGCAAGGCAAGTAAGATTGCATGCTAAGAAAGGATACAAATCACCCCCAATCCTATTGTTTTTAATTCTAATGTTAAGAAGATTTTCTCCAATTTGTCTACCAAAGTGGAGGAGTCACCAATTATGTTTGCATCTAATTTCACTTTTGAGTATCCATGGGGGTGCTCAATCAAACACGATTAAAGGAAAAGGGGATCCCATGTTTTTAGAAGCTATAACTATGAATGTGTTGTCACAAGAAGATTACTAGGTAGCTACATAGAAAGGGATGTAGTCCAAAATAGATGAAGGAGAGTAGGTAATGCTATGCATGGACCAGATGTTTGACTACACATTGGGAGATGGTGTAGAAGGATGGATGGTAGAAGTTTTAAGTGAAGTTTTATTTTCAAAACTTTTATCCCATATGTCATGTGGAGGGCCTCATAGCTTTTTAAATACCAAAACACTCTAATCCTTAAGTATCTTGAAAATGCAAGCCTTTTAAAGGCAAGCCTTCTTGCGTGGGGCCTAGGGCCACTAGAGAGGCATGAAATAAATTTTGAGCTACCCTAAAGACATGGCATGATGATGTGGATTCAGATAAACCAAAAATTGATAAGTGATAGCTCAATGGGCAAATCTAATAGTGGCATGTGGTAGATCATTTTGGGGTTGGCACAAAACTAAGGTGGTAACGTGGTAGTTGGAGACACATGTCATGATCTTGCTATGTCATGATGATGTGGTAACCAAATGACTGGCATATCAACAGGTTGCGACATGGAAAAGGCTAGTGAGGTGGAAATGATGATGTGGTAGTGGGTGATAAGGTAGTGACGTAGATGGAGGTACCACATGTCACAATGTCACTATGTTTTGATGATGTGGCGACCATGCTAAAAAGGATAATGACATGGAGACACAATCAAGAAGTGACATGTGGCACTGGGTGGAAGAGTTACTAACAGATTGGATGGTAGGGCAAGAATAGGCCAATCAGAGTGTGACACATGTCACAGCTCAGTCAAATAGGTTTGACCTAGATGCATAAATGGAGGGAAAAATAAAAGTTCATAAAATAATATTTTTTTATTATTCCTTTTGATTCTAAACATGTAGACAGTTTAAATAAACTTTGGTTTATAATAAAGTTTGGACATTAAGCAAATTTAAATATTTTCCATGAAGTGCAAACCTATGAGTCATACAGGAAACTGATTTTCAAATGAAGATTCTGGGCATCCCTAATAAGAAGATATACGAATATCATATATCATTTGAACTAGGAGAGAAAAACTTTCTGTATTTGAGTTATTAGGGGTTTTGTACCAGGTTCTTGTTTTTCAAGCTCATTTAGTTAAGGCAGTTCAAATTTGTTTTTTGGCAAAATGATGAACTGGGTGAACTCTAAAGGCATTAAGGATTTAGCTAGGGATGGATTTTCTCACCTCCAAATCAATTTAATGAATAATTTACTCAAATTTTAGATGCCTATCTAATTTTTTTGTCAGGGAAAGAGTTTCTCATTAGTTAGAGAAGATATTTTGAGTTTGTTGAGATATAATGATGAGATTCTTTTCTAATTTCAGTTGTAGAGAGAAGAGAGATTCTTTGCAATAGTAGGGGATGGAGATTTAATTTGGCACATGTCATTTCTAGATAAAATCCAACTTCTTGTTCTTTTCCTATATCTTTCTTTTTCTCTATCATTGTAGGGGTTCCAAGTCTTAGATGTTTTTCATTGTTGTGATACCACAAGGATGGATCCAGTTAGGTTGAAATCTCTATCATGACTATAATTCCACCATTTATTCAGCATATTTCTCTATTATGAATAGGAATTTTGTAGTTTCTTGTAACTAACTAGTTAATATAGTTATTTGTTGTGTATATCCTAAGTTTTGCATATACTTGATGTATTGGTTTCAAGGAGATTAATACAAAGCTTCATTTTCTTAGTTTCATTCTAATTCTTGTCTCCTTCCTCTGTCGTCTACAACATTTTGTGTTTAAAAAACAAAGAGATTAAACCCATTTGCAATCCCTTAAGGTTGTATATCTAGATAGGTTTTCTATTGGAATAAAGAGTCAAGTAAATGCTTATTTACCTTGACAAGGTTGTCAGTTTCACCAGGAGGATATTACAATAAGTATGAGAGCTTTTATAAAGATAGATATTTACAAGGTAAATAGATAGATTAGATATCTGAATATATGATTGTATCTCAAGTGTCCATGTGTATGTTTTGACTTAGCTTATGCCCAATGGATAAGGGATTGATCAGCTAGTAGATTGCATATGTTTGATTTTACATACTTGGGTTGTGTTGATATTCAACATCATTGATCAAATTATTTTCCCTTTCATGTTGAAGAGTTGAAAAGTGTTACCCTTGCTCAGCTTGTGGATTTCATAGAGTTTGCAATTTGCTACTACACATATTTTCCATTGCATAAGTATAGGAGAAATAAGGGTTTTATCTTCTTTGTTTAGATTCAGTTGTATGTTTTTAACACTGGTACCACATGAAGAATCTATAGGTATACCCACCTAGGTTTTACAGAGCCTAAAGTAGAAGAAAGGTCTAGCCTTATAGTTGGCCCAGTGTTTGAAAGGGTATGTTATAGATGGGAAGTAGCTGCCCCTAAATGTATTATGTTCTCATTGGGATAATTTGAAGCATAACATTTTAAAACACCAACAAAATGGTGACTCTGTTGGGGATTCTATGAAGAAATTCATTGTCAAAAGTGTTGGAATCTCTAGTATAAATTGCATTTTCAGAATCTATATGATAGAAAAACCTTGAGAATTTAAAAAAGATTCAATACAACATGAAGAATTTTCTACAATAGCAAGGTCATGAAGTGTTTTCCATTTCTTTGCTGAAGATTCATATCTCCCAGTAATGTTTTAACCATTTGCAGTAGTAGCATTGAGGATTGAGTTTATTTTTACTAGTGTTCATCATCAATAAATTCAATTGGATTTTGTTTTTAAAAGTGTTGTTGTAAAATTAGAACCAAGAATGAACAACTAGGTTTGTTCTCTTTTTCAAGTTTGCAAATCTACAAGAGCGTTTTGATGATTTGCATTTTTCCTACATCTATAAGTCTAGTTCAGATTTATCAAATGAAAAATTATGTTTATCAATCTGGCACGTTGATATTCTGAACCAATTTTGATCTATCAATCTTACTTAAAGTCCTATTATACTAGGCAATTTTGATTTCGCTAATCTCTACTTGACTTAAGTGTCAAATGTAGAAAATCATTAATCTACATTAATCACATGCTTTATTTAATTCCTAAATCAAAATTGAATTATCTAAGGTAAACTTATTAATTTAATTTAGTTTAATTATAAGTCTTAGTACTTTCATTAAATTAAATTTTCTCCTTTAGCTAAATACACATGAGGAATTAAATATATTTGATTTAATTAAGACAACCTCATTCTAATTATTGAATTTAATTATTCAATTATGAGGTCATAATTAATTTGATTAAATCAAATATCTTCTCCAAATATTCTCTCTTTAGTTCACAATTGGAAACACTAAGTGGACTAAAATCAAAAAAGGAATGAGGTCAGTTAACTCCTTATTACACTTAGAAGTGATCAATTAACTTCCTTTTCCTTAACTTCCTTTTCACAAGGGAATTTTCTATTCTAACTCAATCTTATCTTCAATCTCAATTGTTCACACAATTTGATCTCAATTGTTGATCAAATTCCAGAATTCTATTTAAGAAACCTTCAACTCCTCATTTTAGGGGATGCACATGAATAGTATCAAATTGATGCCAATTTGATTACTCAATTTTTTTGCATTCACATTTTCTCTTGTTCTCATTCTTTCATCATTTAGTTTAAAATACATTCTTCTAATTCTTACTTTCAAATGTTCTTATATTAGCTTCAATTTTATTTAGATTATATTACATTTACATTGCTTTCATAATCCTTCGTACTAGTTGGTTTGGTTGTTGACCTCTTGATCCTAAGAGTGAATAGAAAAACTTTTTCTAGTTAGAAGGAAATAGATCACCTTGTTGGATCATATCGAATGGATAATCCCATTTTCATTTTAGGATATTTTTTACATGTAAATATCATGTTGAAGTGTGTGTGGATTTAGAGGCCCATAATTAGCACATACAAAATCCACTATAAGAGTAGTGCAAGTAGTAGATAAAACAACACCTAACTAGAAAGGTGTAGGAGTAGGCTTGCAATCAAGCATGTTGAATCTTTGAAGCATATCAAGAGCATACTTTTGTTGGAGTATGGCTGTCCCATCTAAAGACTAAACAACTTGTTGTTGGAAATATAGGATAGGCTAGGTTACTTAGAGGGGAGGGGTGAATAAAGAACCAATAAAAATTAATCTTATTTCACCAATTAATCCTTCATTTATATCATGATCTAATTATATGCATGATAGACTTAAAGTAGTAAAATATTCATAACATATTGACACAAGATATGGTGACCCAAAAACCTTCCAAATAGAAAGTAAAACTAGGGTGGGGATGATACCCACAAGCTTTAGTACTATAGTATAAAGTTGGTTGGTTAAGGATTACATTTGATCACTTCTAATCATCTACCCTACAAGGAGTAGTAAGGATTTCTAGATCCACCTTGTGAAAGGATTTAGAAAATATAAAATAAAGTATGCACTCAATAAAGAAATTTGCAAAAGACTCTTAAGTCTACCTTGTTAAAGGATCTAACTGATACACCTGTTAGGATAAAATAGTGGTTGATCTCTGATCTACAACTTTGATTTGTTGGTTGAGATTCCTTTGAAATGTAATTATCACCTTACTATGATAGATAAATTTGTTGCTCCTTATACTACTTGTAGCCTTTTCACTTCTCACTTCTCCTCTTTATATTTTTGTCATTACTTCTTACATTATTATTTGGATATGATACAATACATTATATATATACCAATTCAAAACATAATACATCAAAGTCGGCTACAACATAGATTACCAATAAGAATCACAAAGTCGGCCCAACTGGAAGTACCTAGGTTCTAAAGAAAAACTCGATGAGGTTCTAATACTCAACAACTATTTTCAACACTCGGCATCATCATGCTCTTGGTAGACATAGAAGCTCAATTTATACTAATCACTTCAAAGTAGTTTGAACTTATTCAGCACTAGTGACTTGATGAACACTTTGAAACTCGGTATATACACTAAATCACTTGGCTGACACAGCATGGCTTGGTCAACACTAACATTATGAGCTCAGTATAAACTAAATCACTTGGTTGACCCTCCTTGGCTTAGTTAACACTAGATCCATATTATTGATAGTGCAATCTTGGTAGACACTAGAGACCATGGTTGACACTATGCAACTTGGTAACAACTATGAAGCTCAATTTGTACTGTCACTGATCAACCTAGTAGATACTGATCGGCATGAACTAAATACTAATTCTAAAACTTGGTAGAAACTATAAAACTCGATAGAACCTAGATTACTTAGTTATCATAGCAAACTGCAAGATAAACTCGGTATTAGTTTAACCAATTGATTGAGTGTGAGTCACTAATAAAAAAACTTGGCCATAATGTCAACAATCTCCCCTTTTGGCATTAGTGACAAAAATACTTATCAATCCAAAACCAAATTTTCAAAATTTTATGTCCAAAAAATTCTTTTGGCTCCATCTTATGTCTTCAACTCAATAACATACTCTATATTTGAGATTTTTTTTAATTCCTTTTGTAACAAGACATTTTGTAATTATCTATTCATGTATTTGTATAATATTATACTACTCCCCCATGTATATATATCACATATTATACTTCTCCTTAATATATATACATATTTTTTCCCCTTTTATATATGTGTGTGTGTGTGTGTGTGTGTGTGTGTGTGTGTGTGTGTGTGTGTGTGTGTGTATCACATCCTCTCCCCCTTTTTGACATAAATGCCAAAGGTGTGTACTACATTTTAATCCCAAAATATGACAATAATTTAGAATGTACCTTCAAAATAAATGCCATAGTTTTATCCCAATTTTCCTATAACACCTTTCTTGCATGACATGCAATCTATACTTCTGTTGATAATTCCATCAAGTGATCAGCTATGGAAAATTTATTGGCATGGATAAGAGTTTTGGCATGTGCAATATGTTTCTACAATTCATCCATGTTTGGAAGAATCATGCCTTGGATGTCTAAAAGTGGGACCTTGATCTTGGCTTCTTCCCTTAATAATTTTCCTTGTTAATTATTCAGAAATCTAATCTTTGAGTAGTGAAAAGAGTTGTAGCTCTGGTCAAGTGACAATTGGTGTGCACTTGCCTTCAAGTCTTCATCTATCTTGGATAATTTATCTTTGATTCCATGAGTGAAGATGGATGTATCACACAACTTGTTGAATGATGAAGTAACATTATTTGCAGAGGTTCCTAATGAACTAAGAGTAGTAGACAATTCTATTTGATCTATTGCAATTTTCTATGGAACTTGCTCCAATACTTTGTTCTCAAATTTTCTCTCTTCCCTTTGTAAGAATTTTTCTTGTCCATTAATATCTGCATTGAATTTCTAGACAACTTCTTCTAATTGAACCAAAATAGATTATGTACTATGAATCTCAGTGCTTAGTGCATCCACAAGTATGTTTTTTACATCTTCAAGCACTTGGTTTTCTCTACTTTTCTCTTCTCTAAGCTTCTATTGTTTGGCTCTCTTTTGCAATAGTTTACCCATAAGGTTCATTTGATCAAGATTTAAAGTAGAGATATCCCAATTCAGAATAACTATATCCTCATCAAGACAAATGTCTTCTTCTTTACTTTTATCCTTACTAGAAACTTTTATACTCGGTTGAGGCTTGATCTCAACTGTCCTTGTACTTGATATTTGCACATTTGGAATTATGACAAGAGTAGAAATAGAGAAGGGCTAGAACAAAATTAGATATTGTACTGATAGTAGAAATACCTAATTTTTTTGTAGCCAAATCTAATGATGGTGGAGGCAATAGTTGTTTGGTAGATGAAGTGTTGATCACTTTAGTCAATATGGTACTCAAAGTTTGGTTGGGTGTTTGATGTTGTAGTGGTTTCCACTATAGACACCTAAATCCTTTAGAAAATAAAATATTTTTATTTTTTGAAAATGTCCCTAATGACATCATCATTTATTAATTATTTATTTATTTATTTTTATGCCATTAAATCCCTTTATCTTAATTAAAATTATTTAATTAAGGAATCCCTCCCAAAAATGTTTAAATCTTATTTAAACATTATTTCCTTATTTATTAATTATTTAATTAATAAATTGATCAAAAATCCCAAAATAAATCATTTATTTATTTTTTGCCCAAAACTTGGCCAATTTCCTTAAGACCACTAACCTCTTCCAAAATCTTCTAATCCTTCTTTAATTTTAATTAAAAGCTAATCCCATCATTTCCTACCCCTAATCCCAACTCAAAATATTTAATTAAGATTAAATATTAATCCTCATGTTTATTAAAAATATTTTAATAAATATCTCCTCAACCCAAACCCTTGAAATAAATAAAACTTTATTTATTTCCTAAAAACCTTATTTATCCTCATCCTAGGAAGTTCTAGACTCTTCTAGAAAGTCTTCATCCTCATCCAAAGCCTAGACTCTTCTAGAAGATGTCAATCCTTATCTTTGACCCTAATCCTAATCCCCCCCCAACCTTGACACATTCCCTAAACATGAGTTAAGACTTGCTAACCCAAGCCAAAGCCAACAAATATCTCCTCCTTCACCCACCCTCATTAAATTCCATCCACTTGGCCATCTCTAAAAAGACTAATCTAATCTTAACCCAAGCCTAATCCAATCCTTAATCATTTGCACATTCCTAAGTCAAGCTTAAGACTTTCTTAATCCAACCCAAGTCAAAATATCTCAACTCTCTCACAAATATCCCAACCATTAAACTTTATGAATCCCACAAATCCATAAATGACTCTTACAAGCCCATTCATTGCTCTTACAAGCCATTATGAGGGTCTTTATGAGCTTTGAGCCTCCTTTGTTGACCCCTCAACCCCTCTTGCTCTAACCAATGACCCTGTGACATGTGTCACTCCTTGATTGGCTGTAAGGAAGCACAATCCATGTGCTCTCCTCTCATTCAATCTAAACCTTCCATAAACTTTCTCCCATCCTTGCATTCTAGCCCTTGATCCCTCAAGCCATTTGCCTATTTAAGGAATCCTCTCCCAAGCCATTTTAACACAATCTAGAAAGTAAAGCCATAATGCCATTTTGAGAAGCCATTTTTTACATCAAATCCATTCACCAAAATTTATCAAAAAATCCTCCATTGAAGCCCATTTGAGCATTTGATCATACATACATAATCAAGCCATCTTAGCTATTAGACACACCTCTACATCAAGTGATCATCCTCATTGAGAGAGCCTATCCATGGCTCATATTCTCATTTGAAGACTTCACTTTGTCTCTCATGAAGTTATGTTAAATTAGTATGCAAATGCTTTTTGATTGTTTTAATTTAGTGTTTCTAACATACTAAAGTAGCATATACATTCTGGCACACCCGGTGGGACCCCCCATGGGTCATCTTCATTAGCTTTTTTAGTCAAGTTTTGTATTTCATTTGCTGATTTTGGCTAATTTTGCTTGTTTTTGTGATTGGTAGGATTGTATAAATTGGTTTTGTAGGTCCACATGAGCATGAAGAAGACAAAGGAACTCATAGTCTATCTCATAGTGTTTGTATATTTCTCAAGCTTATAGGTGGACGAAGCACTTGGAATTCTTCTTCCTCTTCTTGTCTATATTCTTCTTCTATTCTGTCTACTTCTTCTTCTTCTTCTTGAGGGATCTTGGCCTTTTTTTTTAAGGAAGCAAAATCATACACACTTATTTTTTAAGTGCTTAAAATGAACCCCCAAATCATGCTTAAATCCATAAAAAATTAAAAATTTGCAAAAAAAAAAAAATCTTTTAACAAGTGAAACTAAACCAATCCAATCATTTGCATCCTTGCAACATCAAGGTTTTAGATGCATTCATGCAAAGTTAGGAACACTTCATTTTTGGGAATTTAAAAAGAACTTCAAGTTTTCATTTCAAAAGGTTCAAAATCAACACTAAGTGCACACTAAAATCTAAATCAAACTCGAAGCATCAATCAAGGATAAAATGAACCTCATTTGCAAATATTTTAAAGTTCTTTTAAAATCTCATGAAAACTAAGAGTCCTAAATGATTGCCAAAATTTTCCTAAAAGCTTTGTTATTTGTTTCAAACAAATGTCTTGTTGCAAAATCTTGAATGTTTCCTAGGATTTTCATGCATAAAAACAATCTAGGAATATCATTTTTTTAGGCTTAAAACATGCAAACTAGAACACAAAATCTTGAATGAAAACCGAAGTCCAAAGAGTCATTTTCACTTTTGAGTCCAAAACAATCTTGAATGATCTAAGGTTAAAACAAAGCACTTCAAAGTTCTTAAAAAAACATGCAAAATCTCAATCTTGAATGCTCAAAGGAAAAAACTTCAATGTTTAATCACTTGTCTTTGAATGCATGTTGCTAAAATCACTCTTGAGTGCCATGGATTAAAATCAAGATTTTTTTTTTTTATGAATGCATGATTAAAACAAAAAATCCAATCTTAAATGCCATAGATCAAATAATCATCTTTTGGGGCATAAAAAGAATCCACATTTTAGAAACTTTCTAAGTTATAAAAATAAATAAAGACACTTTGAGTGAATTTTTTTTTGGACTCACCCTCTTTAATCACCCATCATTCTAACCATTGGTTTCAATATCAGCACCATATATGGGGATGGGTCTACCTAAGAAGGTGTTAAGTGCTCCACAAAAATCAAATTCCACTCACTTGAGTTTTTATTGGTTTTTCTAAGATAGAAAATTTCTTGAATGCACATTAGTCTCTCTAACACTTCATTTGGGCATAAAAATTGAACAAATCTTGACGTGGAGGGCCTCGGGGCACGTGCTTGAAATCAAGCTTTACACACATTTTTTTTTTGGGCTTAAAACAAACTCACACTCAATCTTGAATGCCTTAAAGAAAATCAATTGATACTTGACGTGGAGGGCCTCCGGGCACACGAGTTTACTTTTTGTTGACCCTAAATCTTCTTGGTGTATTCATTCTTTGATCACTTCTCTTTTGTTGGTGCATTTCAAATTGGAATTGAACCTTTGGATCTTAAATCACGTGTGTTTTAAAAAGGTCTAGATCAAAAAACTTAAAGCATCAGTTGGAAAAGAACTATGTCTTTTAGCCCAAGATCATCCAAGTCTTCTCTCCCCTTGTCATCTTTCGAGGCCATCTTGGGTGCATAAGATTAGGATCCAAAATCTTGTCTTAGCTTTTAGGAGGCCTGCTTGGGGATTTCATCACCCCTTGGGATGATCTCAACTCCAGTGTTCCAGTGGAGTATAAAGATCGAGAGGTGAATCCAAAGACACCTCTCTTGAGATCAAAATTCTGTCACTTGGGCTAAGCCTCAAGGAACTTTATACCTATGAGAAGTGAAAGAGGAGAAGTGGGTTACTGCTCCTCTTAGTTGTATGACATCTTTTTGGTTTCATCTACGGATTTGGGCCTCACATACCTTGCATATATCGAGGGCTCCCTAGCTAAACCAAATTTCATCCTTGTAGAAAGCTTCCTAGGATGTTGGTGTGTTTGACATGCTTGCTCCAAACTTTTGTCTACTTGTTTGTTCATAGCTTTTGAATGAATATTTGCCAACTTTGGTCAAAATCCCAAAAAAGTAGAAATCTCCCAGCTCAAGGCATACTTAGCATAGTCACTGCCTCATCAAAAAATCATCCAAGCTCCCCCGCCGCAATCGAATCTATCTAGTTCTTTGCTTTAGAACAATCCCAAATCCAAAGTCCATCCAAATCATCCCCCCAGCTAGCTAGCAACCCAATCCAAAATCACCCAATCCTTTAAGGAATTGTTGTTACTCTACCAAAGTTTGCTATCCAATCAATCTATCCAAATCCCTCAATCTACCCAAGGTTATCCCTTTGAAAGAGCTTTGTCTAGTGTAATCTAGCCTTGTCACTTGTCATCCCTCATCACCTTAAGCTAAAGTTTGGGATCCACAAGTGGCCAATCTCATGTCATGCCCATAAGATCATTTTTCTATCCTCAAGTTGACACCAAAAGCCACCAATTCTGCACATAGGAAATAAAAACTCTCACTTTTTGATAACATACCCTTGAAGTCTTCCATCCATAGGAAAGCCAAAAATCTCCAGCTAATCCTCCTTAGGTCTATCATGCAGCTTTGACTCTCCCTAGGAAATCTTTCATCAGCCAATCCAAAATCTGTGCTTAATCCAAATCCAACCATGAGCTTCCATGTTCATCCATATGCAAGACCCCATCCCCATCCAACTCATCATCAAAACATGAAATCCCAACCCTATCATGATGAGTTTGGTCACATTGTCCTTTCTCCTGCTACATCCTATTCCAATGATGATGAAAATCTTGTTGACTATGACAGGTATCTTGAGAGCCTTAGATGCCTTCCGCCAACCATCCTCCAAAATCCAAGCATTCCTCCAAACTATCTAGTCATGCCATCTCATATCCCAGCTTCTCCTCCATCACCCAATCAACCAAGCTTCCAATCTTCCACCCCCATCACACCAGCTATTCCTATCAATCTACCACCTCCACCATCGACACATGAGTCTCCCAAGAATCTCCTAAAGGAAATACAAGAAAATCCACCTCCAATAGTTGATAAGCCATGTCATATAATCCAACCATGTGAAGTAGTCAGTGATGAAGCTTCCCCATCTATAATATCACCTCCATCTCCCATACCTATCATCCCCATATCATCCATCAAATTGCTTAAAATCCTTCCACTTCTCACAAGCATCAAAATCCTACCACCTGTCAAATACCTCCAAATCCTATCCACATCACCTCCAAGCATTTCCCAAATCCCCCATAATGACCCTTATCCATCCATCTTCTACTCACCCATCTCCACTACCGAATCTCCCATCTATCTATCCACTGCCTTTGAAGAATCCATCCCTTCACCTCCTATCGCACCATCCACTCCAATCCAATCCTATCAAGATCCTACCCAAAATCATGTTGACATCCCCAAAAGCATAAACAAAGATATCATCATACCATGTCTTCCATCCATAGTGTAGTCACCATCCCCTTCATCTCAAAAACCTCAAGCCATACCTCCTCTACTGCAGGATATCTTTTCATTCCATCAGCTAAATCAAGATCCTATCCTACCATCTCCTCTACTCCATGCTTCCATCTTACCACCTATCCAAGCTATTCCACCATCTATAATCTACCCTCTTGGTTCAATTACATTCATCCATGGTGGCCCCCTCTCAGCAAAAGAATTAAGAACAGTATCTCCCCATTGCATTACATCTAATAAAGCACTTCTACCATTTTCTACAAGAAAAAAGTTTCCTCAGCTCATTCAAATGCTCAATTGATGGCATTATCAAGGTCAAGGTTTAGGACCACAAGAGAAAGGAATTAGAAAGCCTATAATTGCACAAAAGAATCCAAGATTTCATGGTCTTGGATATGTATCCAAAGGCTCGCCATCTAAAAGTGTTGGTACACACCATCCCCAAACCAAGCCTATCTCCAGGCCCACCATGCTAGCCTCCCATCACTCCTTCAAGAAATCTTATGTCATCCCCCCTCCACCATCTTTGCAACCCAAAACAACCTACCATATCCCCCCTTCATTTGCTAAATCCATTTTGAGTCCCCATGTCCCAAAATCTACCATCCTCCATCCTCCTATCAACCATCATAAAAATCATATTCCCTCCATTCCTACACAAGATCAACAAAGGCACATATCAGGGACATCATCCATCATCATCCCCCTACACGCTCTTCCATATCCTCTCCATCTCACAAAGCTTCTCCTAACCATCTTCCCAAAGCTTACCATAGTAATGTGAATGCCAACTTCAAAATGCATAAAGCTAAAAATTCACATCCTAGGCAATCATATGTCTATTCTAAAAGACATACTCCAAAAAGAAAAATCCAATCAAAGAATGCAAAACAATGCAAAAGCCTATAAAAAGAAAATCCAAAACCATGTGGATCCCAAAGAAAAAAGTTGAAACCCAATGCATAATGGCATCCACCATTACTAATCCCACATCCAGTGACTCATGTCCCCCATCTCCTAACTCCATCTTGGGTGCCCATATCCTGAAGCGCGCTTCCACAAATCCTCCATCAAGCTCGCATCTACCATCTATCCCCCATATGCTCTTTTCACACCCATCGTAGCATGTGCCAATGTTGATCCTACAAGCATCCCCATCTCATGCTCCTTTCCATCCTTTTCATCCCTCCATCTCCTACCATCAATCCCATCTAAACCAATCTATTGCATAAATCACACATCCAGTGTACCAACAGCTAGCAAAAAAATTGAACATTCCAACAACCAATGAAAAATCCCAAAAATAGCCAAAAATAGCTAAAGAAAGCCAAAATCATTCCAGCTAAGTCCAAAGTCAAAAAAGCCAAAAAAAAAAAAAGCCAAAAATAGCTAAAGAAAGCCAAAATCATTCCAGCTAAGTCCAAAGTCAAAAAGTCAAAAAAATAAAGAAAAATAAAGCGTCTACTGGTGAAAACTTGGCAATTCAAGCACCTTGGACAAGTACTATGATGGAAACTTGGGAAACAAGCGTCATGCGTAATCCAGCCATCCTCAGCTTAGCCTATCATCCTCATGCTTTTGGTCACATCTTTCCATCTAGCTCCATCTTCCAATTTATCCATCTATCTTTCATCCTCCATCTTTTATCTATCACTATCCACTTATCTTTTACAACCTCACCCCATCATCCCAGCTATCATCCATCTCCCTAGCACCTTCAACTTTTCCATCCTAGCTTCAATCCTATCACATCCATTGTAAGCTCTCCTTCTGCATGTCATCTTCTAACTGGGGGCACTGTATTCCTTGGAGATCTTGTCTTGTCCATCCTCCCATCATTGGTATCTCGCTCTAGGCTATCCTCATGAAAATCCAATGTCATCCTCTCATTAGCCATTCACTCTAGCACCATCTATCAACTCAGCTACCACCAACCTTAGCATTATCCCCATCCTTGGTCGCACATCTATCATCATCATTGGATGCATCCTGCCAAATCCATATCTTCCTCTATCACCTCATCCTTAGCTTCTACATGTTGCACCAACTTGAGCCATCCCATTATCTTATCACCTGGAGCTCCTGTATAGCTTGTAAATAATCATGTATCCAATGCTTGTATCATACCTTGTATCATAGCTTGTATATCCAATCTTTTCCAAAATAAATTGTACATTTGTAACATATCTTGGTCTATCAACTTGTACATCCTCTTTAGCTTAGTACCATTGTATCTATCCAGCTTTTGTGTTAGTTCATCCTTGATCAACATCTTGCACACATCGCACAACCCTTGGTTAGCTATTCCAATGCATCCTTTAGCTAGATCTCCTATCACCAAAGTGTTATCCTTCTTAGTTCAGCTTGCCAGATGCATCACTCATTCAGATCCATCAGCTTAGGTGCTCTTCAATAGATCCTTGTAGGATAGAGCTTTCCTCATGTCTGATCTTGGTCCATTAGTACCTAATCCTACCCATCTCGTTGGCAAACAGTTCTCTTTTGGATTTTCACTTTCTTTGGATTTGGAATCTTCCCTTTGGGTCTTGAAGCATCTTTTCCAAGCAATCTTTTTGTTCCCTCCTCAAGGTTGCCACGATCTTCCATATCATGGTATACTACAAATGGGGCAATCTGAGCATAAGGTTTTGATCAAGTCTTTTATTTGTTTTTCTTTTCTGCTTGTGGGTTACCCAGTGTCAATTCCACATTTCTTCCTCTGGGATTCATGTGTGCTACTGGGGCAATCCTTGTGTGTTTTTTTTGAGTCAAGTATGTCAGTCCTTTGGACAGTTGGTGAAAATACCTTGATGTTCTTGGTAACCTTGGCAATTAACCAATAGTCCTATAGAAAATCTAGTGCTCAACTACATGGTGGTACTTCTCTTTGAAGTATCCCCCTACTCAAAAAGCTTCAATGGAATCCCTTCATCTCCATTATCCCCCATCCATATCCAGCATCTATCTCTCCTACCCTAGCTTATGCATCAGTATCTCTTTGAATCAATCTTCACTTTTGGCTTTAGGGATCCACAATCCTAGTCTTATGGATCCACCAATCCAATCAATCCACCAAGCCTCATCTTTCAAGATCCACAATCCTAGTCCTAGAGATCTCTGAAACCCATCTTCCGCCAATCTAACTCTTTAAAATCTTGTTGCATCAGCTTTATAATCCCCTCATCCTTCTCCCTATCTTGGATTCCTTTTTATAGTGCTCTACTCCTTCATCCTCCACCTTCCCTAAAGTCTTAAGCTTGCTTCCTCTTGTGCCTCTGATTCTCCCTTTATCATTCTCTCATAGTGAGAGTTTGAGCTAATTCAGCCCCTTCTCTTTTCCAATCTGAGTCTCCTTGCTCATCCCAAATTCTTGTATTTTTCAAGAAATCGTCGAGCCTCATTTTCTTTTATTGTCGCCTTCTTAAGGGGGCATCATGCAGTCTAGTCTCTCCTCTTCTTATCCTAGACTAGGGCAACTTTGTTGCTAAAACATCTTCCTCGTGTCATCTCCATTCAAACTTCTTTGAAATAGTGTTGTCTCAACACTATGTCAAAGAGGGGCAAAATGTAGACACCTAAATCCTTTAGAAAATAAAGTATTTTTATTTTCTGAAAAAGTCTCTGATGACAATTTATTTATTTTTATGCCATTAAATCCCTTTATCTTAATTAAAAATATTTAATTAAGGAATCCCTCCCAAAAATGTTTAAATCTAATTTAAATATTATTTCCTTAGTTATTAATTATTTAATTAATAAATTGACCAAAAATCTCAAAATAAATAATTTATTTATTTTTTGCCCAAAACTTGGCCATTTTCCTTAAGACCACTAACCTCTTTCAAAATCTTCTAATCCTTCTTTAATTTCAATTAAACGCTAATCCCATCATTTCCTACCCCTAATCCCAACTCAAAATATTTAATTAAGATTAAATATTAATCCTCATATTTATTAAAAATATTTTAATAAATATCTCCTCAACCCAAACCCTTGAAATAAATAAAACTTTATTTATTTCCTAAAAACCTTATTTATCCTCATCCTAGGAAGTTCTAGACTCTTCTAGAAAGTCTTCATCCTCATCCAGACTCTTCTAGAAGATGTCAATCCTTATCTTTGACCCTAATCCTAATCCCCCGCCCCCCCCCCCCAACCTTGTCACATTCCCTAAACATGAGTTAAGACTTGCTAACCCAAGCCAAAGCCAAAAAAATCTCTTCCTTCACTCACCCTCATTAAATTCCATCCACTTGCCCATCTCTAACAAGCCTAATCTAATCTTAACCCAAGCCTAATCCAAGCCTTAATCATTTGCACATTCCTAAGTCAAGCTTAAGACTTTCTTAATCCAACCCAAGTCAAAATATCTCAACTCTCTCACAAATATCCCAACCATAAAACTTTATGAAGCCCACAAATATCCATTTACCCTGTTTTGACATCAACATGTCCTCAATTTGCTTCTTCTCATCTACATTCCTAGTTTCATGCTTGATGGATTTAAAGTTTGTCATTCTAGCTTCCCCTTCAATTTCCTTTAATTTTTCTTCAATTTTAGGTGGAGTCCTTTTGAAAATGACTTACTCGACATCTTCCTCATCTAATTTCAATTTCTTTCTAGACCTTAATGTTCTTCTAGTGAATACTGCAGTAGATGACTTGGTAGATCTAGTTATGATAACCTTACCTTTCTTCCCGATTGGCTCTTCTTCTTCAAAATTTGTTTCTTTTGCTTCATCCTCTATTTCATCTTCTTCTACATCATCTCCTTTTCCTTTAGTCAACAAGAGAGTAGAACTTTTTTGCCTCAACTTTGCTATCCTCTTGTTTTCTTTGCTAACTACTTGAGGAAGCTAGATTTCAAGTTCTATTCTAGCTTTGGCTTCATCATAAGTACCAAAATATGAGAACTTGGGATCCATAGGTTCATTTAATAGTGCCTTAATGATATCTTTGGTGTCATCAATGTTAACCTCATAGCTTAGAGGCTTAACCCACACCACTCTATGTTTGACTACTTAAATGTACACTTTGTCATAGTCCACCATGAAACAAACATCATACTTTTAATCTTCTACAAGTTTCTTTAGAATTCTATATCTACTATTCATCTTTTCTTTGAATGTATCAAAATAATTTTCCATAATACTAACAAATTTCTCACCCATCTCTGCTATATATTCATTTATCTGATATAATATAGGTAGATATTTTATAAATACAATTGAGCCTTTAGAAGGGAAAAACTTTTGCACATAGAAGAATAAACAAGTCAGGAGTGAACCAAACTTACATAGATTGTTCTTTGAAGTCTTGATGCTTTCCATGTTTTTTTTTGAATTTATTCAGCATTAGCTTGACAAGGTTAAAAGTCAAGTTTTTCTTTACTACCTTGAGAGCTAGATCAACTGCCTCACATGACACATTGTTAAGATGACTAGAGTTGTAGATCTTGTGGGTGACCACATGAATTCCAAATTTTAGCTCCATGTCAATTACATTGCTAATCTTCATTCATCTTCCATCCCATTCGACAAGAGTCTTGTTTTTCAATTCTACCCAACTTAAGGTTTTGGTAGTCTTGGCTTTGTTCAACACTGGGAGCCTAGTGATTCTATGAATCATTTTTCTTTGTGATTTGAATAGGCTACTCAAACCATAATTTTTGATTGTGCACATGGCTGATGATAAACCTTGTCCACTTTATCTAAGAGTCTCTAGGCATATGCAAAATGTTTGTCAAACCCTTGGTCTCCAAATGTGGATGCTCAGGTTTCAACACACCATTAACACATAACTTGTCCAAATATTCATCCATCTCTAGGATTCCAAGTTATTGGATCAAATAGAAAAAATGTGAATAGATATTTTTAACAAGTAATACATTAGGTAGAATCTATGATTGAGCTCCAGTTGGGTCAAGCACTTTTGTAATTGCCAGACTCAACTTGAAGTTTGGTGCCTTCCATTCAATTCCACGAACCAAAATCTCAGATCCTTTCCTAGTTTTGTTGCTGGAAAACATCATGCTTAGTAGGGTTTAGAAAAACATGAAAATATATAACAAAAAACACACAAATCACTTGGAAGCATAGTAATCACCTTTGCAAATAGCTCTTCAAAAATTCATGGTGAAAAATGAATTTGATTTCCTTCCTTTTAACAATTTTTCAATTTTCAATAGTGATAAATGCTTGGTATGTTTTCTCATTTGGTGATAGACTATCTTCCACTCAGTTCAACCTTAATGCTCAGTAGATCCATTCATATATTGGTGTCCACACAATATTTTAGTGTATCCTGACCTTGCTCACCAGGGTCTTACAACCCAACCTAGCTCAATAATGTCTTGATTTTCCATAATCACTTGGTGATCCCTTTGCATCTTGAATGCTGATATGGATCTTTCATTTTTAATTGGTTGGAACTGATGTAAGATGTCTACTTTAAAGTCTTAGTTCCACTCATTCCTATGGGAGATCAAGTTTAAATTCTTGAGTCACCCAATCCTTGAGTGACATTTTCTTCATGACTTGGACTTACATTCTTAGAAGATTTTGGAATCCATTGCTACCTCATTTTCTTTCTAATATTGTTAGCTTTGGCTTTCTTTTCATCTTCAATCCGTCCAATGTTCATATAGTTCTTGGAAAGATGTCTAAGTTTTGTACAAATGAAACATCTTCTAGTGGTGTCTCTTGTCCTCATGTGGTGTTTCACACAATTTGTTCCAGTATGCCCAAATTCTCCATAGTAGTGGCATCTACACCAAGTTTTGTAGTCCAACCCAAATATAGCTTTCATAATTTGTCCTACTGGGTTCAGTATCTTGGTTTTGCATTTGGAGGATTTGTGTCCTTTTTTATTACACTTGTGACATTTACCTTCAAACTTAGATTTTTTCTTGCATTCACTTGCTCTATGACCATGCTTATTGCAATTGTAACACTTTCCATTGAATTTTTCTTTACCATTTACTCCAACATTTGTTTGATTCATGAGATAACTTACCATACTGATTTCAAGTAGGTCTTTGATTCTTTTGAACTCCTTGCTTGGATGATTCACCTTCTTCTGTGTATCCTATTCCTATTTTTCCTTTCTATCTATATTGACTTTTCTCATTCAAATGATTCATGTCTATTTGATATTTCATCATTCTCTCATTGGTTTTCTTTTTAGTGTTTAGATTATTTTACAATCTTTCATTCTTTAATCTTAGATTAATGATCTCTTCATTTGCATTAGTGAGCTGATCAATGAAGTCTGCCTATTGAAGGGATAGATGTTGAATTTCATTATTCTTTCCTTCTATCTCTTCTTTATCTTTGTCTTTTTCTTCCATGACTTCACATAATCTTACTGACTTGTTTTCTTGTTCCCTTTTTAGCTTTCTAACTTCTTCTTGAAGGAATTTTTTTCTAATAGATCTTTGATTGCTTCATCAGCTTCATCTGAATTTCTTTCTGGATAGATGTATTCAACTCTTTCTTTAGTATAAATATTGTCATTTATTTGTACTGCAAGATCTTTTCTTCTTTTCAATGATTGAGAGACTTGCTCCTTTTCTTTCTTTAGTTTCCTAATAGCCAATTCCAAATCCATCTTTTCATTATCAATAGCCTTATCTAGCATGTGCACCTCCATTGCCTCTAATCTTTGCTCAAGATGTTTAAAGTTCTTCTCTGAGAACCACAATAGCTCTGATACCAATGTTTGGAAATATAGGATGTGCTAGGTTACTGAGAGGAGCAAGGTGAATCAAGAACTAATAAAAATCAATCTTATTTCACTAATTAATCCTTCATTTATATTATGGTCTAATTATATGCATGAAATACTGAAAGCAATAAAAAAATTCATTAACATATTGACACAAGATATGGTGACCCAAAAACCTTCCAAATAGAAAGTAAAATTTGGGTGGGGATGATACCCACAAGATTTAGTACTGCAATATAATGTTGGTTGGTTAAGGCTTACAATTGATCACTTCTAATGATCTGTCCTATTAGGAGCAATAAGGACTATTAGATCCACCTTGTGAAAGGATTTATAAAACATACAATGAAGTGTACACTCGATAAAGAGATTTAAAAAATATTGTTAATTCTACCTTGTTAAAGGATTTAACTAATACACTTGTTAGGATGAACTAGTGGTTGATCTCTGATCTACAACTCTAATTTTTTGGTTGAGATTCCTTTGAAATTTAATGATCACCTTGTTGCAATAGATAAATCTTTTTTGCTCCTTATACTGCTTGTAACCTTTTCACTATGCATTTTTGCTCTTTATATTTTCATCAGTACCTCTTACATTTTTGTTTGGATATGATACAATGCATTACATATATACCAAACCCAAAACATTATGCATCAAATTCAGCTACAACATAGATTACCAATAAGAATCACAAAGTCATCCCAACTCTTGGTACCCAGGTTTTGAAGACAAATTCAATAAGGTTCTGATACTCGGAAACCATTGTCAACACTTGGCATCATTGTGCTTTTAGTAGACATAGAAGCTTGGTTCATACTAATCACTTCAAAGTAGTTTGAACTCAATCAGCACTGGTGACTCAATGAACACTTCAAAACTTAGTATATAAACTAAATCACTTGGTTCACACTGCATGGCTCAATCAACACTAACAATACAAGCTTGGTATAAACTGAATCACTTGCTTGACCCTCTTTGGCTCAATTAACACTAGATTTATATCATTGACACTATGATCTTGGTAGACACTAGAGACCACGATTGAAACTATGCAACTCGATAACAACTGTGAAGCTTGGTTTGCACTATCATTGATCAACTCAGAAGATATTACTCAATGTGAACTAAATACTAATTTTGAAACTTGGTAGCAACTATAGAACTTGGTAGAACCTAGATTACTTGCTTAACATAGAAAACTACAAGATAAGCTTGATAGTTGTTTAACCAATTGACTAAGTTTGAGTCACTAAAAAACAAACTTGACCATAATGTCAACACCTATAGGCTCAAAAAATAATGAAAAAGTCCAAGTTCTCTCATCTCAAACTTCTCTCTCAAGGCTCATTGAACACCTTGTATCATGGAGGATGTGCTACTTGTAATAATGAGATCATTGACATAAATAAAAAGTTTCAATAAGTCAACTCCATGATGTTGAATGCAAACTGTAGGATTAGAATGATACCATGTGAACTATGAAGAAAGCAAGAAGGAATCCATCTTCTCATACCAAGCTCGAGGAGCTTTTTTGAGACCATATAAAAACCTCTAAAGCTTGCATACCAATGAGGAGTCCTACACAAAACCATGAGGCTACTCCATAGAGATTTCCTCATGAAGGTCTCCATGTAAAAAGGAACTCTTCATGTCCATCTAAAAAATGTCCATCCTTTTCAAGCTACAAGAGAGAGTACAAGGCGAATAGAATTCATCTATAAAATAGCAGAAAAGTTCCCAAACTAATAAATACCCTCAACCTATGAAAATCCCTTTCCAATAAGATGTGGCTTGTACTTATCAATAGAAGCATCAACAACATACTTGGTATAGTACACCCATTGGAATTGAACCAACTTTCTTCCTTTTAGAAGAGGACAAACATGACATATGTGGTTCTTCATCAAAGAAGGGTACTCCTCATCCATAGCCCTATCCCCACTCTAAGTATTTTGCAACCTATGAAAAAAAATTCGATCACCTAAAATGGAATGACTCAAGAGTTCAATACCAAAATTCTATGCACAAGTGTGATGCAAATCTATAGGATCACCTATCATAGCTTTTTTTGTATCAATTGTAGCATGGGCCCACTTAGGAAATCTCAAAAAAACTAGTGGAGGTGGTAAAGGGGGATAGATATCAAGAGCTTCCTCAGAGGATGCATAATAATGTAGAGGACTAGAGGAAGTACTAGGTAGTGAAGGAGAAGCTAGTGATGATGGCTCTATCTGAGGATAATGCTCATAAAATTGGATCTCACTGAAATAGAACATCTCTAGAATTAGGATCAAACAACCTATATGTCTTCACATCCTCATAGTAGCCAAAAAATATGAGTGGTCGGTTCCTCTTCTCCATGGCTTTCCAGTGGGTATCTAGAATAAATGCCCAAGCCTCACTACCAAAAATGTACAAAGTAGAAACTATGATATTGCTATCAAGAACATCTGGCTTGACATGAGTCCAAACCTCCTTATAATTCATGTGTCACAATGCCTTGTGAGGCATCTAAATCTTAATTTTCATAATGTGTATCATGAAATTAGCTATCTCCTATAATGTCTTGCTCTTTCTCTCTACAACCCCATTCTATTGAGTGGTGTGGGGAACTATGAACTGATGTTGTAAACCATGTTTAGTGCAAAAATCTCTAAAATATTGATTCACATATCCACCCCAACTGTTAGTTTGTATATATGCTTGATAGAAAGACTAGATTGCTTCTCCACAAATATCTTAAACATTCAAAATGAATTAAAGACATCAGACTTGTACTTCAAAAAATACAGCCATGTGCATCTAGAGAAGTCATCTATGAAGGTAAGCACATATAGAGCACCTAAAAATATGGATTGGGGAAGGACATAGGATTACTATGTATCAACTCTAATGGTACCTTAGCACGTGTGAATCTACTTGCCAAAAAATGGATCTCTATGATATTTTCCAAGTGTACAACCTCGACAAACATCGTTAGTACAAGAGATCTAAGGTAGCCCAATAACTATCTCTTGTATACTCATTTGTTGTAGATATATGTAGTTGACATGGCAAAAATTATCATGCCAAAGTTTTCTCATTGTTTCTGCATGAGCAATAAGGAGAACCACCTATAGAATTGGAGCTCTCAAAGCCATCAAACTAATATAAGTGAGACTAAAGATCAACTCTCCCAGTTTAAACAACCAAGTTAGGATCATGGAGGTCTCAAATAACCACACATGTGGTGAGAACTCAAATATCTTACCAGAGCCAAAGTGACAAATCTGAAAGACAAACATGAGGTTTGTAGAAATGGTTGGAACCAAGAGAACATCCTATAGAGAACCACCCTCTAAAGAGATAGTTCCTAAACCTATGACTAAAAGTTGTGTAGAATCACCAACTACAATCTATGAAGTAATACTTTGAGAAAGTGAGGTAACCAAATCAGGTGAGTGTTTCATATGGTGTGAAGCACCTAAATCAAGAATCCAAGTAGCTATAGAAGACAATGCTCATGAAAAAATAGCATGTCCTTTCTCTAAAGGAGAAGGTGGTGACTTTGGAGAAGCAATATTGTGTTGTTGTATGGCCTCTTCTAAAGCCTCAAGATGTTTCCAACACTTAGAAACTAGATGTCCTTCCTTGCCACAAAAACTACAAGGATCACTTGTGTACTTATTTGGCTTGGAGGATGATTCACCAAACTTAGAAGATGTACCCTTCAAAGAGGGTTTCCTAGCATCTAATTTAGGAGTAGGCTTGGAGGAACTCTTAGTGCTTGTTGAATCTATCTTGGGCTTTTGTTTCTACTTTATCTTCCTTATAGATGTCTTAGAAACCAATGCTTGTGTCTTTGAACTAGTGATAGTATCCAACTATATAAGATTGGATTGCTCTCTAGTCAATCAATCACTAAATACCTCAAAAGTGGGCATCATAAATCTAGGATCCAAGACATCCATAGTGGAATGAAAAGTAGAAGAGAAAATATGAAAGTTTCCTTAAAACTTTGATAGAATAAGATAGATGCAATCCTTGTTTTCTCTTTCCTACATCCCTATAACAAATTTCTCTATTATTTTAACCTCATAAGAAAGTCCTCAATAGAAGGGAAAGCATATAGTACAAGAGAAGTAAGCTCTAACTCAGTTTGAAGTGCTCTAAACTTGTTTATGGTGCTAAAAAAGTCATTGAATTTGTATCACATTTCTTGAGGAGTGGAACAGTCATCAAGATGAAACTGTAAGCTATCTAAAACACTCAAAGAAATCAGACCAATGGCTTCATCCATCTTATCCATGTGTTGCAAAGTCTAATATTGACTTTGAAATATTGGTTGCACTGTATCTAAACAAGACCACAAACCCTTTGAATGTAGAAGCCACTACATATGAGACTTCCATGTGTGATATTTGTGTGGGTTTAAGAGTACTAGACAAGAAGAGGTCTCAGCCATTGTTTTAAGAAGAGGTTTTGAAGTTTTATAATATATTGATATTAGAATAGAAAATAATTTTAAAACACCCCCTATAATGCAAATAACCAAACCCCAACTTGCAAAAGGAATGTGTATACAAGAATAGAGAAAAATAGCTTTAGTTGAGTATCACAAATACCTAGTAACAAATACTAGTGAAATGACAAAGAATCTAGAAAGTGCTCAAGAAGATCTTTTTAGGGCTTATTTTCAATCAAAAACAGAGCTAAAACTAGCAACACCCACAACAAGTTAAAAAGGATAATCTGACTTTGAGCAAAAAAGATGTATTAAATGCCTTAGGATACATGCCAAAATGCATTGATTTTCATACAAAAGTACCTCAATTTGTGTGCCAAAAATCTTGACATTTATGCCAAGAAATCTTGATTTACGTGCAAAAATATCAACTTGTGTTTTAAAAATATCAATTTTTGTACTAAAAATCTTCATTTGTCTGCCAATAAAAATCTCCATTTTCTAGCCAAAAAATCTTGATTGGTGTGCCAAAAATCTCTATTTGCATGCCAAAAAATCTTGAGTTTAAACCAAAAATCTTGATTTGTGTGCTAAAAATTAGAAAATTGTTGCCTCGAGAAACATGCACAATCTAGAAGTAATATTATTTTACCTTAGATTGTAATTGTGTTCAAATTGGACACATTTTATAAGAAAATACGGGTTTTGATGTCTTTTGAATCCAACTGTGAGGTCTATTTGGCCTCAAAGTACTCCAAATTTTAGAGACCCCCCTATTTTAACAAAAAAATATCCAAAATTGTCTAGATCTATTATGTCAAACCCTTGTTCTTCTTTTTCTCTAAATAAGAACAAGCTACAATAGACCAATCTCTAATACCATGAAGGATTTGAGCAATGCAAATCCAAAAACCTAAAGAACACATGCATGCAAGAACCTATCACAAAGAAGAAAAATGAAAGACAATGCAAGGGTTTTGTTCTGAAAATAAGAAAATTATGTTATCAAACTGAAAGAAAATGAGAGATAATTACAAAAGATCAATCCTTATAGAAGGAGATCAAAAACCTAAAAGGGAAACCTTGAGAGGTAAATGACATTTAATAATTACTCATTAATTATTAAATGGAAATGCAAAGTGCATAAAGTGAAATCTTAAGAAGGGAATAAAGATAATTTAATAAATTCAATTCAATTAATGCTTTACTCTAACAATAAAATGATAGAAGCATTTGATGAATCTAGCCTAACTCTAAGATCTAAGGTAATGATTAAGAGGAAAAAGATTAGAATTACCTATTACCTATTTAAGGAGTTACAAGGGCTAAGTTTATAGAGGTTAGAAGAGCTAGTAAAGACCTTAACTAGATTAAAATAGCTATTGATTTTGTGTATTGGTGAACTTGAGTAGAAGGCTAAATAGTTAAGTGTTTAGGTGAAGAGTGATTGCTCTAAGGGATTCCAAATGAATCAATTATAGGGATGTTGATGGGGGCTAGTCAATGAGTCATTTCTTGGATGAAATTGTGATCTGTATTTGCAAACTAATTTATATTTATTAGATCAACCTGTTATTACTTTCTAAAAATTGTATCAGTAGTGAAATCCTTTAATCAAGTTTGACCTAATAGCCATATGTAAATCCTTTAATTAAGGTGGCATTGTAATATAATTTTCTCAAGCCATATAACAAGGCCACTCCTAATAGGGTGATTAAATCCTTTAACGAGGTCAAATTTAGTAGTGTGTTTTATAACCTTTAATAGGGTTGGCTCCTAACAAAGCTCACTTCAGAAAAGTGAAAATTGGTGACATGTTTTGGGTAGTTTTTCCCACATTGGGTTTTCACATTAAATCTTAGTGTCATACTTATGTGGATATCGTTTGAGATATTTTATAGTTAATTTCTTGCATTTGGTAAGTTTTTCAATGGACTGCAAGTTTACGTTATTGATTATCTATTATAGAGACCAAGCTAGTAAATGTTTAAGATCTAAAGTATTTTAACTGATTAAAATCTTAATTGGTACATTTGGACCTGAGGATAATAGATTCACATACCTGCACCCCATCCCCCCCCCCCCCCCCAGTTATTGTAAATTATTCTAACAATTGATATGAGAACTATTTTTGCTTATATAGAAAATTTTGAAGCTACTTATAGATAAAGATCAAGATGTACAAAAAGGAGGTGCCAAGGTTGAACAAAGATAACTTCCCTGCATGGTAGAGTTTAATGAAGTTGCATCTAGCAAGAATTGGAGATGGTTTTATAAACTATGTGGACTATGCATGTGTGGTAAGACCAATTCCTTGGACAGCTCAATGGATGAAAGAGAAGAAAGAACAAAATTATGTGGGGATTTACAAGTGGGAAATATACTTCTTGGGGGGTTGAATCAGAAGTATTAAACTTTAACCAATAAAACTTTTCACGTTAAAACATTGCATGCATAAACATATAGAAATAACATGTAAAAAAAATGCATTCACATAAACACATGACACCAAATATGATTACCCAAAAACCCTCCAATGAGAAGGTAAAACTAGGGTGGGGATGACACCCACAACTCTTCTACTACAGCAATAAAGTTCACCTGTTAAGGTTACATATTTTGACCATTCTCATGATCTGCCCTATGAAAGGCCTGCCCTATTAAAGGCTTACAAGGATTTTTAAATCTTTTAAAGGATTTTAACACCCTATCAAAAGTGTGCCTGGTTAAAGGACTTTAGAACACTCACTTGGAATGTCACCCTATTAAATGCTTTATACAATGGCTGTTAGACCAACCTAAATACATACGATTTCATTCTATTGTAACAATTGTTAGAGAGTACAATAGAATGTTTGATCTAATACACTTACAATTTGATATTGTTGATTTTAGATCCTTTTTCTATCCAATCTAATCCTCACTGATCTAGTATGAAAAATTTTGTAACCTTGATTCTTTGTTATGCTAACTGATTCTGCAACTCTATCCTTCTTCTAAGTCTCCTTCAACTTGATCAATTCAACCCTTTCACTTCCTTCAAACTTTTCTAGCATTATCAACTTATATGCATTCTCTCTCACACACTCTATAAAGTATGGGGCTTCATCTCCTTAAAAATATTTCATGACTTAGGGTTAGGTATGAATCTACGATTAAGATTCATCCAACTTTCTCGCTCAAATCCTTCCACTTTTCTCACTCGTTGCATGTTGATTGCATAGGGAATCTGAATAGATTTGATCTTATCTCTAAGCTTCAAAATCTATCTATATGTTGGCTCAAAAATAGTTTATATCTTAGTTTATGAAGGCACAAACTCTTATGTTGATTTTGTGTTGCTCAGCACTTACTGATTGTTGATGCTTGGTACATACTAAAATTTGTCTTGCTTGGCACTTAAACTTGCTCGATGTCTATTGTTCACTTAGCACATATACTTGCTCGGCACTATTTATCTAGTTGACGTCTGAATGACTCAATTCTTACTATATTTCTGGCTCGGCACATGTTGCAACTCGGCATCTATATTATACTCGGAATGAACTTAGAAAATTTCTTAAGTGTGTTGACACTCAATTGTCAAAACCAACCTGAGATCAAAAATCTCCCCCTTTGACATGAGTGGAAAAAACACTTAACTATATATAATGAATATAATCTCTTCGAGTATAATATACATTTTGTTCAGCATATATACAGAACTTCAAAATTGTTCAAAAATTTTTTGAAGGACTATATACCTCAAAATTTTGTGTTTCCCCCTAAGTTGATGTTTCATTTTCTTGTATCCAAAAATCTCTCTGAGTAGATTTTTTTCATGTTGATTCATTCTAATATTCTTTATCTAATGTGCTCTGTTTCTATGCTTTTGTTGTTCACTTCCCCTTTTAGTTTGCTTTTGTGTTTTGACTCCCTCTTTCACATGTATCCCTTGCAGATTAAGTCTCCTTTTGGCTTTACAATTTCTCTTACAATTTCCCCCCCTTTGTTTTTAATTTCTCCCCCTTTTTGACACTTATGTCAAAGGGTGTATACACTAATTGAATATTTTGCCAAGAAGGTTTTGTTTACTTCCATTACAATTCTTAGAGCAACATCCCAAGTTTGTATTGCAACTTCTAGGGATTTAAATTGGATGGTTGCCTCTAATACAAGGTGAGCTAAACCATCCAATGTAGAAACATTTGGATCTTTCTTTAGCACATTTTCTATGTAGTCTAGTTCATTTTGCAAAATCTCCATGTGAGGAGTTAGGGAGGCTTGTATTTAAACTAATTTGGCTCTAGTGTTAGCCTCTTCTACTGTTAATATAGCTAATTCCTTTTGTGTGTGAAGCATTGTATAAAAATGCTTCTCACTTTGAGCTGGATCTTTACGCATTTGCATGCTTGATATTTTTAAATTTATTTCCAAACTCATTATTCTCTGGCTGGTTTCTTGTGTGAAAATTGATGGATCACATAATTTTGTGTACAATGAGAATATATTCTCAAGTATTGTCTTCACCTTTTCAATTTTCTTAGCCAGCTCTACCTGTGATAGTGTTATTTCTCCAGATATTCTTTCATTTACCTTTGCTTGAAATTTCTTTTTAGACCATTCCATAAGTTTCACATTTGTCACCTGGTCTTCATTGGTCACCTGCTCAACTATTTTTGATAGTTATTTCAATATTGGCTTTGTTTCATCAGGTGCCTGCAAGCAAAATGCATCTAGAAAGATGTCTTTTATTTCAATTAGTGCTTTCCTTTGTTAATACTCATTTTTGAGTATCTCCTACTTCTTCTTCATTTCTAGTGCCTCTTGCACATCATTGATCTGATCAATATTCATGGTTGCATAGTCATACTTTGGAATGACTATTTCTTCATCTAATGTAGGATCTCCATAGTGAAGTACCCTTGCAACCTTTGTAGAGCTTGAGCCTGGTGCTGAAATTTGAAGTGGTATTGCTTCAGGGCTTGGCTTTTGAGGCATTCTTGTAGGAGTCCCAGTGGTTGGTAGATTTACTAAGGTTTGAATTGCTTCTTGCTCCTTCTCTTTTGGGTTCTTCTTCTCCTCCTTTGATTTTCCTTTATCAATAATAATTATTTGTGGAGGCACACCTTGGACTTGTGCAATAGGAACAAAAGTATCTATCTATCCTATTTGGTCCTTTTTTGGCTCCTCGGTAGTTGTAATGACTTTATCTATGGAATCAACCTTAGCCAATGTATCTTGTGAAGCTTGTTCTTTAGGTTGTCCACTTGTAGATGTAGGGATAACATAAGATGTTTCTTGTGTTTCCATCTTGTCCCTAGTCAAGTCAACTACTACTTTATGTAACTCATCTACATTGACCAATATTGGATTACTGCATAATTGAGCTTGTACAGTTGATTGGTCAAGGATCTTCTTAAGATCCTCTATAGTAAATAGATTAATGTTTTGACCAAAGTTGTTAGGAACATCCTTTACTTTTATTATTTCTACAAGTGTCGAGGTGTCATGTGGAGGACTTGGAGGTGGCAATTGTGTGTCTTGCACACTCTATTCTATTTTTTGTTCTTTAGCAGTTGCCATATCATTTCCCTTTTGTGTTTCCTCCTCCATTGTATCATCTACCTTTTCCTTCTCACCTTCACCTTCCTTATCATTGTCATCTTATTCTCCATTGTTTCTTCCCTCAAAGGGATCTTCTTCTCCTTCTTTGATAGTTATTAGGCCATAGATCAATTTCCACATTTGAGTGGATTGTTTGACAACATCTTCAATCTTATTGTGAAGAATGTTGAAGGCTCTATACTTGGGTGCAAATTTTCTCCCATCCTTCTTATTGGCCTTAGTTTTTTTTCCTTTTGTTAACTTAGCCATTACTCAATCCAATCTAGACTATCTTATTTCCTTTTCCATATTAAGGTAGTAATGCCATTTATTTTCAACAATAAAATACAAATATTTGGGCATTGAATTGTCAAGTTCAAGTGGAGTGTTCTTGAACTTGGCCATAATGGTATAAATTGATTCTTCAACCATGTTTAGCTCTTCTCTACTTAACTTATTGAAATCAATGCTCTTTAAGCCAATTAAGTTTGCATTATCTTTAATATTATCACATATGTTTTCTAAGTTAGACTTGGTGGTGTGACTTACCACTCTAAATTGGCTTGTGTCTTTTGACTCGGTCCTTTCTTCATCAAAGTCAAGTTGTGCAACATATTTTCTTCTTAATTTCTTCTTGGTTGGACCTTGCTACTCGGTAGCCTTCTTCTTCTCTTGCTCCTTAGCCTCTTTAGCTATGGCTCTTGTACTTTCCCTTGTAGTAGGCTTAGTTGGGCTTGGCTTGGTAGTCTTTTTTCCCTTAGACTAAACTGTAGGTTATTTCTAAGCTTTTCTTTTCTTAGGCTCTGGCTTATTAGGTTCTTCCTCAACTTGTTATTCCTCCTCAGCACCTTCTTCCTCTTCAACATCTTCTCCCATGCCTTGTGTCAAGGCAAGTGGCTCTTGACCCTATTCTTCTTCTTCTTCTTCTTCTTCATCTTCTTCTTCTACTTTACTATCCCTTCACCAAATTTGGCCTTAAGTTTTTGACCAATTTATACTTTTTCTTTAGAGTTGAAGCAGTTTTCAACTCCATTTCCACTTTAGAATTTACAAAATCAAAAGTGTCAAAAGGTTTTACACTTTTATCAATCTCTTCTACAAGCAATGTTGTGATTTTTGCTAATGCCTCATCAATGTTAATCTCATACCCTAATGGCCTTAGCCATCTCACTCTAGGTATTATTCCTTGGATATAAGTGTAGTCAATGTCAACTAAGAAACAAATGTCATTGATATGTTGATCCACTAGGGAGACTGGAATCCTTAGTCTTTGATTCATGGACTTCTTAAAGTCCTCAAAATAGTTCGTCATTTAGGTTTTAAAATTAGCTCTCATCTGCTCTATGTACTCATTCACTTGTACTACTATAGACATATTGGTCTTCCAACTTATCTTACCAAAAGAGGGAAATTCATTCTGAACGTAGAAAAATATACATATCAAATTTGATCCAAACTTACACTGAGTACTCTTGGATCTCATTATTGCTCCCAAATTCTCCTTAATCTATTGTAGTTGTACTTTTGCTAGATCGTATGTATGATCCTTCTTGACAAGTTTGTATCCCACATCAATTGCAATGCATGGTACACTGTGTTGGCTCTTGATTTAACAGTTTTACAAATAACCAAGAAACCAAACAAATGCATCTAAGGCTAGCAAATTCCTATGATGAATGCACCTGACTACACTCTTGGACCAACTATAAGGCATAACTCCTTCTTCACTTTAGGCTCTGTAAGACCTAGGTGGGTTAACCTTGAGGTTCTGAGATATGGTACTAGTGCATTTAAAACATAAATATGAACCTATTTATTGTAGATGAAAACCCTTATATCTCCTAATAACTCATGAAATGACACAGATCTACAGCAGCTAAATGCAAATCTATGAATCTCATAAGTTGAGTGAGGGTTAATCCTTTAAGTCCTTCAACATGAAAGGGTAAAACACATTTGATTAATAATGTTGATTTCAGCAAACCCCTGATATGCTACAATAAGACCTAATGATCTTGTAACCAATCAGTGCCTTATCTATTGGGAAATTCCATGAATTAATTACAAACATATGAATATTTGAGACATATTTGTATCTTCAGATGTCTGATCTATCTATTTAACTTGTAAATAGACACCTATGCTCAATCTGAACCTCATTCTTACATGATATCCCCATCAGTAAACTTACAACCCTATTGATTTCCCTAAAGAATTTACATAACCCTGTGAGTTACAAGCAACAATGAAATAACATACAGCCTTGAGGGACTGCAACTACAACCTAAGCTCTATGTCAAAGATTATAAAACATTGAAGATCATTGATAAAGGAGACAAGATTCAAATGAAACTCAATCATATGCTGCTCTTTGTATTATTTCCTTAAAATTATACAGTCATATGCATGAAATGAAAAACATGAAACAACCTAATAGATCTGAACTATCTGTATAAACCTTCTTAATGTTGTTCATACAAGAGAGAATATACTGAAAGAAATGGTGTCTCGGTATTGGGAATGCATCAATACTGGAACCAAAAAACCTAGTATCACAATAGTGTGCAAATTTTTCTCCAAAACACTAGAACCAATTATGGTCTCATAGTGAAAAATTGGAACCCCTACAATGGATGAAAAACATAAAGATATAGAAGATAGATGAATTCCCAGATCTATTATGCAACTGACATCTATCCACTTGAAATTCAATCCCTTGCAACTAAATTACCTCTCTCTTCTTTCTACCATTGATCTGATTTGATTTCATCATTATTCTATAACAAACTTCTAAATATCTCAACTAAATGATGAAACCTTTATGCAACCAAAAATTTGAACTGCATCATGAACTGCTAAAGGAATTAAAATTTAACTAATTTGAATGTAACCCAATTCAACCCCAATTGCATTTTTACCATGTTTTATCAACATTTAGCTCATTACCATGCTACAAAATAGTTTTGAACTTTGTCATCTGAATGCGGTTGCCTATTAGGAATCTAGGACAAAACCTCTTGTAGCTTGAACAAACGGCTTCTTGTGCAAAAACTAACCTTAGAATCAAAGAGTTCATCTTCTCCCAATTCTGGTGATATATAATATTGCTATATTAGCCTTCCATAGACTCCCATAATATCAATTTGAAAAACAGTCCCTCTGCTATTTAACCTTGGTCTGCAATTTTGAATTTCAAAAATTTTAAAATATTCTAAAGTCTAAACTTTAGAAAATGAACTTTTGAATTTGAGAGACCTTTGAACATCCATTCATTTTGTAAAAAAGAATTAAAAATTATTTTTATGTTCTTTATATTTTTTGCCCTCTTCCTCACCAGGCCCACTAGGTGCCACCCGGGCTATCACGTGTCAATATCCTGCAATTTTGCATATTTTATCTAGCATGCATCTTCATCAAGTGGGCGTGTGCTGACCACTAGATCATGACATGTATTACGATCCTGTACTTTGATGTTGATCTACTCATCTGCACCACCTCATCGCCAGTCAGGACCCATGCCACATGTCAACAGCCTGCTATTCTGCATTTTTTAACCAACATGCAACTTCCCCAAGCAGGAATGCGCCAACCACAGGATCTGATACATGTGTGATCCTGTGTGTTTGGGATTTTAGATGCCACATCAGTGCATTGATTGTTTCGTTTAAAATTTTTGCAAGGTGTCTTCATCTAGCCGACCACACAGGGCCCACCACAACATGCGGCCTTGCCTTTCAAAAGGCCCAATCTTTGGGATATTATAACCTCTCTGTGGAGTAGTATTTATAAAGTTAAAACTTCATCTGCACAAGGAATGTGGGATATATCCTATGAATGGACTTCCACCTGTGCCTTTATCTTTCTACGCCACCTATGGGCTTCTTTCACCTTAGATTAAGATGCCTCTCCTTCCTCTTGAGTCTATAGATTCCTCATGTGGGGTGCTTGGTCTTTTCTTTATTTGCATGGGATTCTTCTCTTTTACTGCGTGAGCACTTCTTAATGTGTTGTGACTCCCCTGTTTTTCCTGAGTTTCTCTGGCCAACTACTTTTTCCATGGTCTTCAACATCAACGTGGGCTTTTCTTTGTCTTTGGCCTGCATGATCTTCTCCTTGAAATTATCTTGCCTCTCCTGATGCATGTTTTTTCTTGTGTGGACCCTCTTTTCAATCTACTCATGTAGCTCTCTCCCAAATCTTTGGTGTCTACCACCTTTCTTTGGCACATTTTTTCTTGGCTTGAACGTTGAAGCTCCCTTTTAAAATGATTTCCCCATTTTAAAACTTTCATGCACATGTGGGTTCCTCTCGTTCATGCGGCTTGTTCTTGTTTTCTTGCTCTACGAGCGTGGTCCTTTTTTTAGCTTGGGCCTCTGTCATTTGTGTGGGATTTTTTGCTTGGGCGAGTCCTTCTTTCAATATAGGCTTTGGCTAATGTTTTCAACAGCTCCCTATTAATGTGTTGGTTGCCTTTGTTTTGCTCCCCTGCATTTTATGATCCTCTTCATTATATTCATTTTTGAATTCATCATAAGTAGTGACTCCAATGCATTGTAGCTCACCACGTGCAAGGGTTGGCTTCAAAAGATTACCAATATCACTAGCACCTTCTATAGCATTTGCTCCAATTAAAATGTGTATTTCATCAATAAAGAGGATTATGTCATCACTTTGCTTAATTTCCTCCATTAACTTTCTCAATCTTTCTTCAAACTCTCCACAGTACTTGGTTCCAATCACAAGCAATCCCATATCTAAAGTAACCACCCTTTTTCCTTCAATTGTTTCTAGAACATCTCCAAATGCAATTTTCAATGCAAGACCCTCAGCAATAGCCTCAACAATAGCCATCTTTTCAAAACCTGGCTCACCAATAAGACATGGATTATTCTTAGTACTACATCTGAATATTTGAGTAACCCTTCTATTTGTGGCTACCTTCCAACCATTGGGTCAAGTTTACCCTCCTCTACCAAGTTTGTTAAATTTGTCCCATACTCTTGTAATGTAGATGCTAGAATTGGTGATCACATTCTGAGATGTGCTTCCATGGATCCATCTAGTTTGGTTATCAAAAATCTGACGATTTTAGTTGGGCCCCAAAGTGGGTCCAACTAAAAAAAAAAATCATTTCCAAAAAATTGATACTCCATACTAATCTGATGAACATCTGATATTGACTAGAATTAATTTTGAGCATTATGTTGGCACTCAAAATTGCATTCTCATTTTGACCATCCATTTTGAATTTTGAGTCAAATCAAGCCCCATAAATGAGATTGTACCTGGCTATACTTTTGAGCCCCAAGAGGTGTTCAATGTTTCTAACACCTTTCATTTAGCCTGTCCACTTGTTCAATGAAGTTAAATTGACATTTTGAGCCATTCTGTGAAGTCTCATTTTGAGCAATTATCAAATCTACATTTTCACCTTAGTGTCAAATAGCAACAAGAGCCTATGTTTGCATCCGAATATCTCCCACCCAGAAATGTGTTATGACCCACCACTTTGGGAGTGTCTAGTGTCCATATCCAAGAACCTATGTTTTAGATTTCAAGTCCATTTGATTAGGTTTTGAATCCCTCAAAGCTGGTCAGTTACTGTTTCATGCTTTTGTGTAATTATGCTAATTTTTGGGAAGCCTTGTTTGACATGTAATAACTTTTGACAAGTTGACCACAATGCTAAAATTCTTTTTGTGTCGCATTGTAGATGTCAGAGACTTGTTATATTTCAACTTTTAGCTCATGAAAAATCCATTTGATTAGTTTTCAAATGTGATTCCAAATGCAATTTCTAAAGTTTTACTGGTGTGATAAAGTGCAAATTGTTTGGAACCCCTGTTCGTGATGTTATAACTCAAAATCCATGATAGGTGAGGTCGAATGGATTTTACTACTATGTTTTACTCTAAAAATATTTTAAGTGTGTCAGTTTCCATATCTTGACGAATCCATTTGCACACTTTTCCAAGTCAATTCCATTTGCAAAAATCACCTTTTTGACAGTGTTTTCAATCTGCAAAATCCAAGTAGCCTACTTTGACTACTCGCCATTTGCGCCCAATTATTCGTCATGAACCCAAATCATAGATTTATACTCTCCTCATGAAAGTGAATTAATGTCTCAATTTTCATGCCATCAAGTGTCAGTTCACCCAGTTTTTGAAGCCAAATCCGAATGCTATCTATGGTTTTCTGACATGTTTTCTTGCAGGCAGTTCTAAGAGTGCAACTTTGACAGTCAATATATTTTGACCTCAAATTCATCATGAGATGAGATTTGACATGGTACAAGTGTGCAGAATAGAGAATTAGTATGTCGACTTTCAAGGCCCGATCAGAGGTTTGGGTCAATTTTTAAAGCCAATCAACGGACCTCTGGCACAAAAGTATTAGTTCATTGATTAGTGGTAAAATGGGTTTCAATTGATAAGTCAGTGATCAAATTTGATTCTAATTAGTTCAAAATGATCAACGGATTAATTTTTCATTTCAGTCGTTCGAAAATGAAATTTTTTTAGCTGGACCCACCTTGGGCCCGACTAAATTTTATAGATTGACTTAGCATTATGTATTGGAATTATGATGCAGTATTATAAGGGTTTCTTTTAATCATAAGCTTGTCTGAGTTTAAATGAGCACGTTAACTTTATTGCAAAATGAGGATTGAGTAAAGCTTTTATGAGATGATGTTTGATTCCTCTGAGAGAAAGAGAAGGAGATGATCGAGGTTTGCAAAATTTTAAGATTCCAGATCATCAAGCAGAAGTGGATTGGAATCGTTCAAAGACCATCATGAAGTATATGATTTCTCAGAATTGAAGAGGGCTCTTATATCAAACTAACTAGGAGATCAAGAAAACCCCCATGTTTTGGATTGGCAAGGGAGATGTCATCTATTTATATTGTCACAAGTTTTCTACTTTTTCCACAGGGGAGACTAATTTTGTATACAAACGCTCAGTGGTGCACTCATCAATTATATCTTCAGCATCAAAACAATATGCCTCACTTCTGCCAGCCATCTTTTCACATCTTTATTTTGGTCACTTTGTTGATCTGTAGCTTATAGAGAAGAGCGTATCGGGCTGAATTTCTTTTCCAACCACTTGAAGTTAATTTCAAAGCAGAGAAAGAGAGATACTTCATCCTATTCTGATTGTAGTCTGATCTCACCAATTAGAAACTGTTTGAATAAAGCATGAGGAAGCCAAAGCAAACAATAAAAAAGTGCAATTCATGAAATTAAAGGGAAATCAGAGGCAGATAAAAGCCACAGGGGGAGAGCATTGGAAGCTATCGCTGTAGAAAAACAAAAATCACGCCATTTGCAATTAAAAAGGAACCAGCATGCATTGAAAAGTGAAAAACCCCACGCCTAGTAGAGTATCAACACAATCTATAGGTACATTGAAAAAGATGCCAAAGACCAAAAGGTTAAACCCATATCAATGAATCTGTAGCAGAGCTTCAACGTCCAAGGAAGAAGCCATGACAATTAAAGCATGCGTAACAAGGTCCACATTTAGATCAAAATAGAGGACATGCTTTTCATAGGAAGAAGGGAAGTTTAAAAAAACCAAGCCATCAATAGAACAGGGGCATAGCCCATGCAAAAAAGGGAGGAAGACACAAAGAAAAGTCCACGCATGGAAGAAAAGCTGCCATGTCTCAAAGTAACCACATATGAGAAATTTGAGGAAGCCTCATGCCAAGCAGGAGAAGATTTGGTACATAAGACAAGCAAAAAATAGAGCACCCCTACTAAATAAGAAAGATCAGCACATATATATTGAGGAGAAGATAGAGCAAGCTGTCCATGTAGCAAAGCAATTCTACAGGTGTCAGATAAGGAACGGCAAGGAGAGCACAAAATGAGTTTACATCTACCCAAAACAAGTTGTGTTCACCATAATCCCTCCAAAATCATGGCAAAGAAAGGAAATCATAGTGAACGCATAAGAAATCATGGAGCTTCCTAGCAATAAAGCTGCCAATTAGAAAAAAAGAAACTCGTAGCAAAAGATAGTAGAGGAACCCAGTGTTAAGAAAATGAAACCCCATGTAAGTTTAAAGGAAGACACTATGGTAGATTGAAGGCAGAACACGCACAGAAAAGGGGGCATCTTAAACCTTTTGTCCCAAATTGCCCATATGCTGGGTAGTTTTTCTATTTAAATACAATAGCACACAATATATATTGTGCAATAAAGGCACAGGCTTTTTAGAAGCCGCAAGCTGGATGTGTGGGGCCTGTGGATGACATCAACTAGATAGTGACATAGGCTTAATTTTGAACCCAAATATAGGCGCACTGATTTGGTGAAGATGCAACTAGATGTTGCCATGTGTCTCGATCGTGTGGTGGGTGCATGCCCACAAAATGGAGATGCACACTGGTTAGGTAATGCAAGATTACAGGAAGAGGCCAAGTGGCAGTGGGTCCCGGCTAAGTGATGAGGTGGCATAGATGATCAGATCAACATTGAGGTACAGGATCGTGACATGTGTCATGATCTAGTGGTCAGTGCACACTCGCTTGATGAAGATGCAAAGCCATTAAGAAATGTAGAATTGAGCCATGTGTTAGCAGGTCCAGCTCGATAGATGGCACTGATGTGGCAGATCATGCAGAGTGAGTGGCCAATCACAAAGTGTCATGTGGCATCAATCAAACAAAGGTTGACCCCGAATTCAAAGGGTAAAGAGAAATTTGAAAGACAATAAGAAATATTATATTTTTTATTGTTTATTATTTCTCACAATGGATGACGTGCAACTCATTTTAAATCAAAGAGGGCTTTTAATATAAAGTTAAAATTTTAGATCAATTTAAATTTTTCAAAATTTAAATTGCAAAGTGATGGGTACACAACCCAACAACAAAATAGACACAATAGAAAGGGGGAATTATATTAACTGAGAAAATAAGCTATTACAAACAGTGCAGAGAAAATAAACTTCAGAACATGCCCTACAGGCTTACAATAGCATAACTCTGGAGAGTATTTCTCCTTTTAGCACCTCCTCTCAAGCTCCAATCCGGACTGCCTTTTACAATGCTAGAAATCTTCTTAAATAGACCTTGGAGGGTTAAGGACTAGGAGTACATTCTAGAAAGTTCTAGTAGGCATCCACCGACAAAATAGAAGGTTCTGGAAGCTACGTTAGAAGTCGGTGCAATTCTAGAAGAATCCAGAAATGGTAGCCGAACTTCCAAGAGGCATAACTTTTGAACCGTAACTCTGATTGACGAACCGTTTACATTTTCGGAAAGCTCTCGAAGCGCTCTATAGTCCTATGGATGAGCTTCACTCGTCCCCCATTTTTTGACCCTTTTCGAGGTCATTTAATGCCCCAAACCTGACTTTGAAGCATTCTTAGGAGGTCTCCAAAACCCGAAAAACTGCAATAACTTTCAAACCGTGGGGCCTTTTGACCTGATTCTTTTTTTGGAATGCTCTAAATCTCAATTACATTCATCTGGCCAAGTCGCACCTTCTAGGTCACCAAAATGATGGTCAAATTGCATGCTCCTATTTTTTCAGGATTTTCAAATGCACTGATAGTTGAACTATGAGAGTTGGAACCTTTATTTGAGCCAAATGGGTATCCAAAAATGTAAAGACATAAAATAGAAACTAAGTCTAAGTACTTTTTTTTTTTTTTTTTGGGTGACACAGGATTGCCCTTATACCTCTGGATGCTCCTGCATCACAAAGAGTTACAGACCTGAACTTCATACCAGAGGGGCATATTTTTCAAATTGAAATTTAGGGAGTTTTTTGAAGCCTACATATGTGATATTATATATCACCAGAACTAGGAGAGAATGAATTTTCCAATTCTGAGGTCAGTTTTTGCATAGAAATTAGTCTTTTGGAGTTATTCAAGGTTTTCACTCAGGTTCCAAATTTTCAACTGTATTCAAGTGACAAAGTTTAGAACTGATTTTTGACATAGTAATGACTTGAATGTGGTTAAAAGGTAGTGGAAATGCAATTAAGGTCGAATCTAATCTCATTCACTCAGTAAAACCTCAAATTTCACTAGAATTTCATAAAGTTTTCAGATATTTTGGTTACTCAACAAGTTTTCATCATTGAACAGAAGATATTTTCAAATTTGTTCCAAGGTAATGATGAAATCAAATCAAATCAAAATGGTAGAGAGAAGAAAGAGGTTTTTTAGTTGTAAGGGATTGAATTCCAAGTGGACAGATGTTAGTTGCATATCAGATCCAAGAATTCATCTTCTCCTATATCTTTCTATCTTTCATTCTTTATAAGGGTTGGCAGTTTTCTCTGGGTAATACCAGCAAGGTTCCAGTGTTTTATTGTCAAACCATTCTTTCAGCATATTCTCTCTTGTATGAATAGCATTAGGAAGGTTAATACAGATAGTTCAGATCTATTAGGTATTTCCATGTTTTCATTTTCATGCATATGACTATATTAATTTCAAGGAAATAAATGTAAAGAGTAGTAGATGATTGAGTTTCAATTGAATCTTGTCTCCTTCATCAGTGATCTTCAATGTTTTATAATCTTTGACATAGAGCTTAGGTTGTAGTTGTTGTCCCTTAAGGTTGTATGTTATTTCATTGTTGTCGGTGACTCAAATGGTTATGTAAATGCTTCAAGGAAATCAACAGGGTTGTGAGGTTACTGATGGGGATATCATGTAAGAATGAGGTTTAAATTAAACATTAATGTTTATTTACACGTTGAATAGATAGATCAGATATCTGAAGATACACATATGTCTCAGATATTCATATGTATGTATTTTATTCATAGATTTTCCCAATGGTTAAGGCACTGATCAGTTTACAGGATCATTAGATCTTATTGTTGCATACATGAGGTTTTTCTAAATTCAACATTATTAATCAAATGTTCTTTCCCTTTCATGTTGAAGAACCTAAATGTGATTCCCTCACTCAGCTTATGAATTTCATACATTTGCACCTAGCTACCATAGATCTGTAATTATTACATGAGTCATTAGGAGAAATAAGGGTAAAATCTATAGTAAATAGATTCAGGGATATGTTTTGCACTGGTACCATATCTCAGAACCTCAAGGTTAACCCGTCTAGGTCTTATAGAGCCTGAAGTGAAGGAGTTATGCCTTATAGTTGGCCCAAGACTGCATTCAAGTGCATCCATCATAGGAATTTGCTAGCCTTAGATGCATTTGTTTGGTTTCTTGGTCATTTTCAAAACTGTTAAATCAAGAGCCAACACATTAATTGATCATTAAAATCTCATTTTATCATTTTTTGCAAACTATCAAATTAGTGCTAGGAGGTCCTTTGACTGGCTTTGAAAACTAACCAAAACACCCAACTAGGCCTTAAAATCTGACCCACTAATTCTCTCTTCTGCATACTCTTACCCTATCAATTCTTGTCTCATGCCGAATTTGGGGTCAAAAGATGTTTGCTGTCAAAGTTGAGCTCTTAGAACTACCTACAAGAAAACATGTCAGAAAACAATAAACTGGGTTCAGATTTGACTTCAAAAATTGGGCAAATGGATACCTGAGGGCATGAAAACTAGGGTGTTGGTTCTCTATCATGAGGAGAGTATAAATCTATGATTTGGGCTCATGAAGAATAACAAGACACATATGGTGAGTAGTCAAAGTAGGCTACTTGGATTTTGACAACTGGAAACAATGTCTGAAAAGCAATTTTTTGCAAATGGATTTGTCAAGACCTAAAAATTGACACACTTGGAGTATTTTCAGAGGACAACATGATGGTACAATCCATTTGATCTTACCTATCACATATTTCAAGATATAATGTCACGAACAGGGGTATTGATCAATCTGCATTTGCTGACACCAGTAAAATTTTAGAAATTCCATTTGGAATCGCATTTGAAAACTGATCAAACAGATTCGTCATAAGCTGAAACTTGAAACATAACAAGTTTCTAACATCTACAATGCAATGCAAAAGGAATTTCAACATTTTGATCAACTGGGTCAAAATTATAGCACGTCAAACAAGGCTTCCCATAATAATGAAAATTTCATATCAGCATGATATTGATAACTGACCAACTTTGAGGGATTCAAAACCTAGGCAAACGGACTTGAAATGACTCAAAATATGAAACATAGGTTCTTGAGTATGGACACTAGATACTCCCAAACTGGTGGGTCATGATGTAATTCTAGGTGCGAGATATTTAATGACAAACACAGCTTCCTGTTGCTATTTGACACTTAGGTGAAAATGCAAAATTGACAATTGCTCAAAATGGGACTTCACAAAATGACTCGGAATGGCGATTTAGCTTCATGAAATAAGTAGGCATACTGAATGGAAGGTGTTAGAAACATTTAACACCTCATGAGGCTCAAAGGTACAACTGGGTACATACGCATTAAAGAGCGCTTATAGGCCTTAAAATTCTCAATGGTACTCAAAATTGACCGTGCAATTTTTAGTCCCAACACATTGTTTAGTTGGCTTGACTAGTAGAATTTATGGGATATGACCCTAACTACAAATTCTACAAGTGTATCTCTGATTGTGTCAATGGTCATGCCTCTTTTATTCCACTTTGCCCCAATGTTCTTCTCAATGGCTTCTTTTGAATCACTCCTCAAGGTCTTTGTTGTTCTAGGGTTGGGTATCATGTTACCCTATCTATGATTCTCTTTGATAGCTTAATAGGTCCACCCTCCAACCAAAGGAATCCATTTTGAATGCTCAAAACTATTATTATCCACTTCGTCTTGAAAACTGTAGGGAAATCTAGGGCATAGGTTAAGCCCTTCCTTTCAACAATCTAAAATTCTTCCTTTAATACCCCATTCTCACATAGTTTTTCATAGGCTTGTTGAATCTCCATATCACCAATTGCTCCAACTTTACAATTATAGCATTTTTTAACATCTTGCACCGTTACGACTTTAGCTAGAATTATGGATAGTGCACCAGTAGGGTTGTTCTTATACGTGACTTCAGGTATTGGTTAAAATCTTGTTGTTTAACTTCATTACTAACCAACTAAACCTCAAATAGTTTCTTGTCCTTGGGATTCCTAGAGCTAGATTCCATTTCTAAAAACTAGGGTTTCAAGATGTAAAAATTGTGTAACTGCATAGCTTGGCACTTGAGAAATACTTTGAATCGATGATATCACATTGAATCACTATTGGAATCTACTTGAATTCTTCATCCTTGCTTTAAATCACTTATGTGCTCTTCTCGCTCTTGCTTTGTGTTTACAATGATGAAAAATGATTAAAAACTTGACCTTATACATAGCATTTAATGCTTAGTACATCTACAGTTGTCCACTCAGGTCCTTATGCAATTTCCATTTCACTTGGCTTCCATTTATTTTCCAACACTCACCCTCCACTAGAGTTTCCCTTACTTAGCTTCAATAAGAATTTCCTTCTACTCAGCAACCATTACTAACTCGGCTTTAACTGACTTTGGCAAACAACTCGGCATATACTAGGATTTTACTCGGCATCTGAAGGAAATTTTCCTTACTTGGCAATAATGTGAAAACTTTGAATATTTAACCTTGCATATTTATTCATGTTGATCTATCCTTTTCAGTACTAACTCATTCTAGGAACTAATGTATGATAAAGCAATTAAATATCAATCCCTCATAAACTTTTTGCTTACTGTAATGAAGTATGACCACTTGACCTATTAGGTGAAGTGATCCCTCCATTTGATGTGTTGCATCCATCTTTGTTCTTCCATGTCTTATTCATCTCTCTCTAATGTGCTCAACATCTACCTTGCCATTTCCCTTGTTTGACTCTGAGTTAGATGCATTTGATCTTTTTGGGTAGTGCTTGCTGATATGACCAGTCTTCAAACAACTAAAGCTTGTAGTTTGGCTTAACCATCTGCTATAGCTTCCACTGAAATATGTTCTTATGAAATTCTCAGGGATGTGTCCATACTCTTGATAGTAGTGACAATTATGTCTTGTATTGTAGTCCCAATTTTAGGAATTTCTATGGCTTCTTCCCTTGTTTGATGACCATCTAGTCTTGGATCTACATTCAAATGCTTTGTGACCAAACTTTTGACAATTGTAGTAGTGTCCTTCAAATCTTGGTGTCCTGATGGTTCTAGTCCTATAATCATGTGCCTAATGACCTTGCTTATTTCATTTATGACAATGACCCATATTATTAGGTTTGTCATGCTGATTGTAATTCTTTCTCTTGCACACATTAGTAGTATGTCCTTTCTTACCAAAAAAGTGATAATTAGGTTTGGAGTTCTTACCTTTGTCATTCTTTTGTTCAGTAGTTTTGAATGACTCTCCTTCTTTAATGCTTTTGTAGCCCAAACATGATGTGTCTTTACTTGATCTAGGGGATTTTAGTAATTTCTTAAAGTACTTTATGGCTTCATTTGGCTTGTTGAAGCTTTTAGCAAACTCATCTCTTTTTAGGAAATTTTGTAGTTGTTCATTCTATAACTTCAATGTAGTTATCTCAATGTCCTTGACATTCAACTCATGATGGCCATTCATCATTTGGCTTAGGGTATCCAACTGCATGTTTGAGATCCTAGACAACTCTATTAATTTTTCTTCCAGTCTATTTGACAATATTCTTTTTTCTTCTTCAATCATGGCCTTGTCCTCTATGGCTTTCTTCTTTTTTTTAGTCACTTCACATAGCAGTATTACTTGTGATTCTTGCTCCAACTTGAGATTTTTGATCTCTTTAGCTTGTTCTCTGTTCTCATCCATGAGATCTACAATTTCTACATCAAACGCACAAGAGTTACCATCTACAAATAACTTTGTGGTGTCAATCTCCTTGTATTGGGTGTCATTCTCAACTATGGCAATCTCTTTCCTTCTCTTTAGAAAACTCCTCAAAGTATTTTTGGCTTCATCCAATTGTTGCAGTAAGAGGTGTATCTTAGTCTCCTATTTCTCAATGGTCTTTCCCAACTTGTAGACTTCCATCTCAAGATCTTATCTCCAAGCTATAAGGCTTCTCCTGATGAGAACTTAGCTCTTATACTAATTGTTGGGATTTACAAGTGGGAAGTATACTTCTGAGGGGGGGGTGAATCAGAAGTATTGAACTTTAACCAATAAAGCTTTTCACTTTAAAACATTGCATGCAAAAACATATAGAAATAACATGTAAAGCAAATGCATTCACATAAACACATGACACTAGATATGATTACTCAAAAACCCTCCAATGAGAAGGTAAAACTAGGGTGGGGATGACACCCACAACTCTTCACTACTGCAGCAGTGAAGTTCACCTATTAAGGTTACATATTTTGACCATTCTCATGATATGCACTATGAAAGGCCTACCCTATTAAAGGCTTACAAGGATTTTTAGCTCCTACCCTATTAAAGGATTTTAACACCCTATCAAAAGTGTGCTTGGTTAAAGGAATTTAGAACACTCACTTGGAATGTCACCCTATTAAAGGCTTTATACAATGGTTGTTAGACCAACCTAAATCCATAGAATTTCATTCTTTTGTAACAATTTTCAAAGAGGACAATAGAATTTTTGATCTAATACACTCTCAATAGTATGGGGTTTCATCTTCTTAAAAAGATTTCGTGACTTAGGGTTAGGTATGAATCTACAATTGAGATTCATACAACTTTCCTACTCAAATCCTTCCATTTTTTTCATTGGTTGTATATTGATTGCATAAGGAATCCAAATAGATTCAATCTTATCTCTAAGCTTTGAGATCTATCCATATGTCAGCTCAAAAATGGTTTACATCTTAGTTTGTGAAGGAACAAACTCTTATGTTGATTTTGTGTTGCTTCGCACTTGTTGATTGTTGATGCTCAACACATACTAAATTTTGTCTTGCTTGGCATCTATTGTTCACTCAGCACATATACTTGCTTGGTACTGTCTATCTGCTCGATGGTTACTATATATTTGGCTCGGCACATGTTGCAACTCGATATCTATATTATACTCGGAATGAACTTAGAAAATTTCTTAAGCATGTTGACACTCAATTGTCAAAACCAATCTAAGATCAAAAAATTAGGCTATGTTGGAGATTGCATTTTCCTTAAGCTACACTAATTTTAATGACATAAAAGAATGTGATACTACTAAGAAAATATGGGATACATTGCAAACTATCTATGAAGGAGAAAAAAATGTTTTGACAGAAAAATAAGAAAGTTTGAGAGGCAAATTTGATGAGATGAGAATGATAGAAGCTGAGACCATTGCAAAATACTGTGGATGAGTCAAAGAAGTGGTAAATGCCATAGGAGGATCAAGTAGAAAGATTGATGATGAAATTGTGATGAGAAAGTTACTAAGAACCCTACTTCCTATTTATGCTATTAGAGTTTCTATTATTCAAGAACTTATATGTGCACCTAGTAACAATCTGACTTTGGAAGGTTTGGTTGGTAGGCCTATTGCTTTTGAATTATCAAACTTTGATAATTTTACTCCTACCACTATTGAATCTACTTTCAAATCTCAATTATTTATTAGTAAGAAAGAAGAAGGAAAGTGTCTTAATAATGATAATGATGTGTCTAATGATGACCTTCATGAGCTTGAAGCATTGGTGGCTATGAGACTTCCAAGAAGCCAAGGAAAATTCATAGGTAAAATTTCTATAATATGTTTTTCATGTAACAAAGTTAGTCATATTGCTACAAGATGTCCTAACAGAGAAGACAAGGATGAGAGAAGGGAATACAAGTACAATGGTAGAAGACATGATCGAAAAAATACAAGAAAAAGAAAAAGGTAAGAAATCTTGTTACATTGTTGAAGAAGAAACTAATGATGAGTCTGATAGTAAAGATGAAGTTTTCAATGTTTCTATGAAATAATATTCTGATGAACATAAGAAAACAAAATTAATATATTCCAAATGTGAGTAAGGGTGATAAATTGATAACTAATAGTGGTAGCTCACATCACATGACTGGTGATAAAAGTAAGCTTGAAACCACCAAACCATACAAAGGTACTTGTGTTAAGCTTGGTAATGATGCACTATATCTTGTGAAAGGTAAAAGATTAATAAAATTTACTGACAAGATCAATTGTGACAATGTTTATTAGGTTGAAAGACTTAATTATAATTTATTGAGTGCTTTAGAGTTGAAAATTTTAGGATATAAAGTTGAACAATTTAGAATATAAAGCTGAATTTCATCACAAAAAGGAAAATATATTTGATGTGACAAGTGAATTAATTGGAAGTGGAGAACATACGAGAGGTAACTTGTTCTATCTAGATTTATTTGATGAGACATTCATATTTGCACACAATGATGATATATGGTTATGGCATAAGAGAGTGTGTCATGAGAACTTTGATAATTTGGTAAGCATTAGTAAGATGAAAAGATTAAGAGGATTACCAAGATTGAAGAAACTAGATAATTCTATGTATAGACAATGTCAATTGGGGAAAATTGCCAAGTCTAGTTTTAAGAGAAAAGTCTATACATTAATGATATTTTGGAACTAGTTCATACTGACTTTTGTGGAACCATTGGAGTGCAAAGCTACTATTGAGAAAAATATTTTATTCTATTTTTTCATGACTACTCTAGAATGATGATTGTAATTTTTTTTGAAAGAAAAAATTGATGTTTTTCAACTATTTAAGTGGTATTTAGAAAGAGTTGAAAATGAAATACGTAAAATTTTGAAGTTCTTGAGATCTGATAAAGGAGGAGAGTTTACCTCTAATAAATTCAACATATTCTACAATGATAGAGGAATCAAAAGATGGATGTCAGCACCTAGGACCCCTCCCCAAAATGAAATAGCTAAAGGGAGTAACAGATCAATAATTTATTGATGTGCTAGAAAACTAATGATGGAGAAGAATGTGTCATAGATATAATAAACAAAAGCTATAAGTACAAAAATCTATACTTTGAACAGATTTCAAGTCAAGAAAGGTACATATATTACACCCTTTGAGTTATTTTAAAGTTTTTAGAAGAAAATTTTATATAGTGAAGGACAATAGAAATGCAAGACTTGATGGTAAAAGTGATGCAGACATATTCCTAGGATATTCTACTAAGAGAAAATCTTATAAGTGTTTGAAATCTGATACTAACAAAGTTGTCGAAAGTGAAAATGTGAAAGTTGATTAATATGTAGAGAAAAATGAAGTTGAATGCAAAATAGAACCTAAGGATTACAACACATTCATATATATGTCAATGAATGTGCTACCCACACCTTACCTGAAATAGAGAAAAATACTACCAAGTAATAGTCAACTATAAATATTGAGCCACAATAGCAGGCTATCAAACAATAGATCATGGATGTCAAGTATCAGCAGAATGATGCCAAGATACATGAAGACGATACCAAACATCAGGAAGAAAATGAAAAAAAACTAGAACCTAAACCAAAACTAGAAGAAAATATACAAAATAAACTTGAAATTAATTTTTAAGATGAAGTTGTACAAGAAGAAAGAAGAAAAGAACCTACACTGGCAAAGTATGTGAGAACATACCATATACCTAAATAAATCATTGGAAGGAAAGACTTCTAGAGTTATTACAAGGAAAAGACTTAGACGTCATAAATGTTTACTTTGTGAATGTGAACCCAAATTAGTAAAAGATTCTTTGGACAATGAAGATTAGGTTCAAGTAATGAATAAAGAGATTGAACAAATAGAGAAGAACAAAACCTGGTCATTGGTACCTAGACCTAAGGAAAATAATGTTATTGGAACCAAGTGGGTATTTAGGAACAAAATTAATGAGAAAGGAGAAGTCACAAGGCATCAAGATAGATTGGTATGCAAAGGATATGCACAAGAATGCATTGACTATGGGGAAACATTTTCCCCATTTGCATGATTAGGAGTTAGAACACTACTTGCATATTATTATTATAAAGGATTTAAAAATGCCAAATAGATGTAAAATCTACATTTTTGAATGGAATACTTGAAGAAGAAGTTTACATTGAACAATTGAAAGAATTTTTTGATCCCAATGAGAAGAACATAGTATCTAAACTACACAAAGCACTGTATAATTGAAACAAGCTTGTAGAAAATGGTATGAAATGTTGCACATCTATTCGGTAAAGATTAAATTTTCAAAAACTAATGATAACAATTATCTGTACCTAGAGACTAAAGGTGGTAAAGGGATACTATTAGCTGAAATATTTGTTCATGATATCATATTTGGAGGACAAGATGCATTATACAAATCATTTGCAGATGAGATGCAAAAGGAATTTGAAATGTCTATGTTTGGTGAGATCAAATTATTTGTTGGTTTTCAAGTATATCAAATGAAGCAAGGTATCTACATTACTAAATCAAAATACATATGGGAGATACTAAAAACTATTGGGATGGAAGACTCGAGACCAATCAACACACCTATGGCTATAGGACATAATCTATCTAAGAATGATGATTCTACTGATGTGAACCAAACATTATATAGATCAATGATTGGAAAACTATAATATCTTGATTACAATAGACTTGATATTGTCCTGGTAGTTGGAATTATTACAAGATTTTTTACAAATCCTAAGGAGAACCATATGATAATAGTAAAAAGGATATTGAGATATCTAAAAGGAACAAAATATTATGGCTTATATTACAAGAAAAATAACAAGTTTGAAATAAAAGTGCATATAGATGTTGATTGGGCAGGAAATATTGATGATAAAATCCATAGTGCTAGATGACCTAGCCAAAAGATCTACATCCCCTGAGTCAACTAGACCACCTCCTATGGATCCTCCATAGGAAGGGCCTAGTGAAAGAATACATGAAGAGGAAGAAATTGATAGAGTTGAGATTGCAATAGAGATAGGGTATGCCCAAGGAACAAAATGATTTAGAGAATTAAATTTCCCTTAAGGGGATGATGATGATGAAGAGGATGAATATATCTACATTTTGGATGATGAAGAGATAGGAGGAGATCTTAAAATCCTTAGAGCACCAATTTTGATATCACCATACAAGAGATAAAGGGATTGTTTCCAATAGAACTTAGGACAAAGTCTTCTAAGGTGGATGTTTCTAATGATGAGTTTGTAAAATTAGTCCCCTTTAAGAAATTATTATGGTAGTACATTAGGGAAGATTACCACAAGATGATTGATGAAAAGAAGAAGAAAAGACTAAATGATGATCTTGATGACATTGGAAAAGAGGTAGAATGTGAAATGATGATCAAGTTTGATACTATAATCCCAGAGGAGGGGAGGAGGATTATGAAGGAATCAGGAGTCTAGTTTTTGCCAAACCTCAATATCGTAGATGCAATTTCATTTTATTCTATCATGAAGAATATGAGGTTGAAGAAACCCAAAAGAGAGGTAGAAATGTCCACTTCTAGGATTTACTACCGTGAAGACCTGGTTATCTTAGTTATGTGGTCTATTTCTCCTTCTCATTTAGGTCAAGTAATGGGTGAAGATAGTTGGGTTAGCATTGATGTGGTCTTACATAGAGTCTAAGATGCAAGTTTTACCCACTCCATAAAGAACCTACAAGAACATATGCCATACATTCATGATGTAGCAAAAAGAACAAACCAAAAACAAGAACAACTACAAGAAAAATGCAATCATGTATATGTTGCATATGAATAGAGGAAAAAGGAAAATGTTGATCTACAAAGGAAAATGATACAATGGAACCAATAATGGGTTAAAATAAGGTTCCTAGAATCCTCTTTGCTGAAGGTATGAATACAATAAGTGTCCTTACAAAGCCTATTCACCAAAAACACCTATCACAAGTTCTTAACAGGATGGTCATGGTTATCTCAACCTAAACCAGTTCTATGAAATCTCAATCACAACAAAAACCTATCCCAAAGATAACTAATTACTAGTTACTCTTACAGGGGATTAAAAGGCATTTTTGACACATTCACTCTCCAAACTCACATAATGACCAAGTGTGACTCTAAGACATTCTCATAGTCTATTTAGGTCCTAAATAAGATGAAACAATCATTAAAATTAAACTATGCAACATCTATTCAATAGTTGCTTCACAAACCAAAGAAATGGCTTATAATTGTTGAATTCTAAAAACTTGACTTAGTTTTAAAAAACTCCACACAATCCAAGGGATGAATCAATAATTAAAATACCCTTTTTTAGTTTGCATAACACACTAAATCACTAGGATCCCAAGATGAGAATGAAACTAGTAAAACTTATAATCTCACCTAGAAGGATTAGTCAATTATGCCTCCATTCAAAAAGAAAGTACCCTAACCTTTAAAAAAAACTCCAATAAAATAATTGGAACATGAGGGGTCTCACATAAAAGACTTATAAATGAGATCCCAAGCCTTGAAGCCTTTTCTGTAATTAGTTGTGGGAGTTGTTGTTGTACATTCCTACCATGCACATGAATCTTGCATGCCTAGGGCATCAAGTTTCTATTTGTTGTCTGCATCTTTTGACATGAAACCAAAAGAATCATAAATTATATTTTCCTCACTTGGATTCCACCCAAGGATGTTAAATTCCCATTGTATAATCTCAAGATATGAGCAGAAATGTGAGAAACCCTACGTGATAACAAGAAACTATAGCAACAATCAGCAAAATTAAGATATCTGGAGTTAGGAGGCGAGTTAGAATATCATTCCAAGTGCATTCAAAAGGATATTCACCAGGATATCCAAAAATGTTACCAATCCATACCTATGTGTCATAATAAATCTGTAAAATGAGTTACAACATCAGATTTTGAAGAAAAACTTGATATTTTATTGATTTGAAAGAAAAATTACACATTCTATGCCTACCACCCACCTAAAAGGGCTATGAAGGATTTATCAATACTTATAAAAACCATTTAAACCAAATATGGTTATTGTGAATTCAAATTACAAGTTTTGCAAAAAGTTGCTAAAAGTTGCTTGACAACGTTTTAGCAACTTTGCAACTTTTAGTGTGTCATAACCCCATAATGACATATAACTAATGGAAATATCAATATTATTTTTTTTAATATAAACACATGTATTCATTTCATCATTTTCCATCATGATAATTTTGGTCATTTGTGTTAGTATAACAATATAAATATTATATTGAATTAATATATAAAATAGGAAATATTAGAAAATGATAATATTGGATAAATGAATTAATTATATTTTAAATAATCATATTTATAGTATGGATAATGTACATACAAATCTTATTTTTATCATTTATATATTGACCATTTATAGTCAATCATATTGAATTATTATCAATACTCAATAATAGAAAATATGTACAAATACTTATATTAAAAATAATATTAAGAAAATAATAATGATATAACTTAACTATTATAATAATCTTATTTAATAAATAACATTACATATAACAAATGGGAGTCAAAAGGTCATGACCCCTCAACCATAAATCAAGTGTATAAATCAAAGGAACAACATTTATATGGAAAGTGTGTAGGGATGAATGAACAGATCAGCATCTCATGGTTCGACCGACTAGGAAAGAAGGAAGAACAGGTGTGAAGGACAATGCAAGGTAGGTGTGAAGGACAAGGTAAGGAGTAACAAATCCATCCATCACATACTAGACACATCCAATCAAAGTACCATCAAGTCAAGATTGATGGTACAATAGTGTGTATCCAATCACAGAGAGAAAGAATTAATTCACATATAAAGAAAAATTCATTGTACATTGTAATGAATAAGAAGGCTAAACAAGAACCAAATCCTTCATTACAGTAGGCTAGTAACATTCTCTCCACATACACTTTAAAGGGGACAACACTATTACCAATATCGATTCCACATAAAATAAGGAGGATATGTAAAATAGGAACATACCAAGTTAATGGTCCCCAATAATATTAAAAAAATAGGGTTCCATAAAGGTAAGGGTAAGTATATTATGTTGGAACCAATTTATTTTCAATCAAGAAATATAATATATAATAAAATCTATCAATTAGATAATAGATCTCTTTATTTTTTAGATAATGAATAATAGGTACAAAATCTATTATATATGTGACATTAAGTGATTATATATGTAATGAAAAATAATCAAAATTATTATATAAGAATAAGAATAAAATATTGATCCAAACCTATGTTTGGTGGAGGACATTCATTTTGAATGTCACAATACGATCGAAACTATGTTTGGTGGAGGGCATTCATTTTGAATGTCATAATACGATCTAAGGTGCACTTGGTGGAGAATGATCCAAGTCTATCTTGGTGGAGGGAATTCATTATGAATGTCATAATTTGATGGTGTTCTTTACAAATGTCATAAAATGATCCAAGTGTAAACTTGGTGGAGGGGATTCCTTGCGAATGTCATAAAATGATCCAAGAATAACTTGATGGAGAATGATCCAAGTTCTTGGTGGAGACAATGTGTTATAAATGTTAATTACTTCTTAAGGTTATAAGCTACTTAATTAGATTTATTGTGATAATATTGATCTTTTATAGTTATGATGGATTCTAATGTAACCCTAATGGTGGGGACATTATAGTGGTATCAAAGCATAATCCTACCATCCTATGGAACTGGTTAGCCCATGCATTCATCATACCTTTAAAAAAATGGTAAGGGAACTAGCACAAGAAGTAAGGAACTTTATATAATAGACTAATGAGATATTTGAAAGGACTGAAAACTCTAATAAGATACTACTGGAAGCTATACAAAAACTAATAAAAAAATGAGAGACTTAACTCATAGAGGGACCATCATTCCACTCATGAGGACACTAAACCCTCGTCACAAAGTTCAGTCCCACAAGAAACATTCCCCTCATTCATTCTAAGAGAAGAACTTGTTGTGGATAATGGAACAACCACTAATGGCGTGGAAAAAACTACACAAATGTATGCCATCTTGGATCCAAATCTGTGATAGCTTATCCACTTTAAAGAATACTATGAATCTAAACTCATGGAAAATAGAAAGAAACCTCATGTAGATGAAGACCTTTAGAAGAAGGTAAATAAGGTAAAATTACTATGTTTTAATGGGTCAGGAGAAGAAACTGCTCAGTCATGGGTCCAAAAGTTAGATACATATCTATCCTATATTCCTATGACTAAAGAAGGTGTTTTCAAGTTTTACATACCTCATTTAAGAGGATCAGCCCACAAATGGTGGCACTATGGCCAGGTTTCACTAGGGCTCAAAAAAATTACCTCCTATAGTGAATTCACTCAAAGATTGATGAGTAGGTTTGATCTAAGGGATCTTAAATGGTACTTTCAACAACTAACTCACCTAAAATAATGAGTTTTAGTAGAAGAATGCACAAATCAATTTCAAGATCTTTTTGTAATGGTTCCAAACCTATCATAGAGTCAACTTACTCATTTATTTATAAGACTTAAAGATACCATTAAAGCTTATGTAAAACCCCTTGAACCCCAAAGCTTAGAAGAAGCCATTCAAAAAGAAAACAAGATTGAATATAATAAGATAGACGAGAGGTCCAAGAATCCTAAAACATCTATTGAACATAAAGAGACAAGGAGGGAAGATCAAGAAAGGAAATGTCACTTATGCCACGAACCATGGAACTTTGGTCATAGGTGACCAAAGAGAGATGATCTACTAAAGAAAGGATTATGTTTCAAATGTAAAGAACCTTGGGAGCATAATCATCGATGCAAAAGAGGGAAAATAAATTAAATAACATATAACGAAGGAAGCCTCAACAAAAGAATGAGACGTGACAATCAAGAAAATGCAACATTGGTAGTTATTACTAAAGAAAATGGGGACAATCATTTTCAAATTAGAGGTTCACTTTAAGAAAAAATCAATGAATCTAATATTGAAGTTGTATTGCTTGAGGACAAGCAAATTTGAGAGTCATAGACTGTCATAACCCCATAATGACATATAACTAATGGAAAGATCAATATTATTTTTTAAAATATAAACAAATGTATTCATTTCATCATTTTCCATCATGATAATGTTGCTCATTAATGTTAACATAACAATATAAATATTATATTGAATTAATATATAAAATAGGAAATATTAGCAAATGATAATATTAGATAAACGAATGAATTATATTTTAAATGATCATATTTATAGTATGGATAATACACATACAAATATTGATTTTATCATTTATATATTGACCATTTATAGTCAATCATATTGAATTATTATAAATACTCAATAATAGAAAATAATTTAAAATACTTATATTAAAAATAATATTAAGAAAATAATAATGATATAACTATTCTAATAATCATATTTAATAAACAACATTACATGTAATAAATGGGAGTCAAAAGCTCACAACCTCGTGACCACAAATCAAGTGTATAATCAAAGGAAAACATTTATATGGAGGGTGCATAGGGATGAATGAATAGATCATAATTTCATGGTTCGATTGACTAGGAAAGAAGGAAGAACAGGTGTAAAGGACAAGGCAAGGTGGGTGTAAAGGACAAGGTAAGGAGTAACAAACCCATCCATTGCATACTAGACACACCCAATCAAAGTACCGTCAAGATTGATGGTACAATAATGTGTATCCAATTGCAGAGAGAAGGAATCAATTCAAATATAAAGGAAGATCCATTGTACATTGCACTAATTGACAAGGCTAAATAGGAGACCAAATCCTCCACATCGACAAGTTGGTAATGTTCTCTCTGCATACACTTTAAAGGGGACAACATTGTTACCAATATTGATTCTGCATACAGTAAGGAGAATATGTAAAATAGGAACATACCAAGTCAATGGGCCCCAATAATATTAAAGACATAGGGTTCCATTAAGTTAAGGGTAAGTATATTATGTTGGAACCAATTTATTTACAATTAATAAATATAGGAAATATATAATGAAACCAATCAATTAGATAATAGATCTCTTTTTTTTTTAGATAATGAATAATAGGTACTAAATCTATTATATATGTGACATTAAGTGATTATATATATATATATATATATATATATAATGAAAAATAATCAAAATTATTATATAAGAATAAAAATAATATCTTGATCCAAACCTATGTTTGGTGGAGGACATTCATTCTAAATCTCATAATACGATCTAAACTATGTTCGGTGGAGGGCATTCATTTTGAATGTCATAATATGATCCAAGGTGCACTTGGTGGATAGAATTCATTAAAGATGTCATAGTTTGATCCAAGTATAACTTGGTGGAGGGCATTCTTTACAAATGTCATAAAATGATCCAAGTGTAAACTTGGTGGAGGGCATTCCTTGTGAATGTCATAAAATGATCCAAGAATAACTTGATGGAGACTAACCCAAGTTCTTGGTGGAGAAAATTTTTTATAAATCTTAATTACTTCTTAAGGATATACGCTACTTAATTAGATTTATTGTGATAATATCGATCTTTTATAGTTATGATGGATTATAATGTAACCCTAATGGTGGGGATATTACATAGTGCAAATTTGTTGAAGGTAACAAAAATAGGTTTTAACCGATCCAACATGGACAAAAAATGTATAAACATAAAAGAGAAATCTATCCTAATATTCTAGGCTATGTGATATCTTTGACCATAGTTGATCAAGGGCTTATAATGTGTCAATCTTGGAACTAGCTCTTACAAGTGGGTCAACAAGAATAGCCAACATTCCTAATCAAAAACTAATGATTCAAAAGACTTCAAAATAGTCCTAAAATTGTATTTTATTGGATTTTATGGGGTGTCCCTAAACCATACTCCCCATCAACTTTAGAGCTCATGTTGCCACTTGAGTCAAGCTGATCAATAGTAGTGCCATGTTGAAGGATCTATTCTTCAGTCATCCAAGTAGCATCAATGTCAAGTAATCCTTTTGATTCGACAAGGTACTACATATAGGTTTTAGTCCTAGTCTTTCAAGGTATTTTACATTCTAGTATTTTCTCCAATGTCACTAGTTTTCTAGGATGGATATTTGTAACAAAATCTCATGTATCAACATGAATTGAACTTGTATATGTACCTACAATATCACAACCTGCATCACCTTTGTAGAGAGTTAGGTTCGCTATATTAAAGATTTGATAAATAGACAATGTCGGGGACAAGGATATTTCATAAGCATTTTCTCCCATTTTGTGAAAAATTGTGCATGGGCCAACCTTCTTCATGTGTAGCTTAGAATAAATTCCCATTGGTAATCTTTCTTTTCTGAGATATGCCCAACTTAATCTCCAATCTAAAAAATGGAATTCTCTTCTCCTTTTATCTGCATGTTCTTTATACTACTGAGTTGTTTGTTTCAGTCTAGACTTTACCTCTTCTTGGACTTGGTTGATGATTTTTGCCAAGTATCCTCCTTGAGCACTAACTTTAAAGTCTGAAGGTAGGTCTATTATATCCAATGGGCCCCTAGGATGTAGACCATACACTATTTGGAAAGGTGTCTTGCTAGTGGACCTATTCAAGGAATCATTTAAAGAAAAAATTTCTTGAGGGAGTATAAAATCCGAACTCTAATTATATTGTTTAGTTAGGCACCTAAGAAGATTTCCAAGTGACTTATTCACCACTTCTTATTGGCCATAAATTTGTGGGTGATGAGCAGAGATGTATGTTAAATTTTAGCCCAATTTCTTGTGAAGTGTACACTAAAAATTTCCTTGGAACTTCACATCCTTGTCTAAAACAATAGTTTTTGATAAGCCATGAATTCTTACAATTTCTTTGAAGAAAAGGTGAGAAATGTGTGAGGCATCATTAGTAATTTTGCATGGCACAAAATGTACCATTTTGCTAAACCTGTCTACAACTACAAACACATTGTCGAATCCCTATTTTCTTCTAGGAAGCCCCATTACAAAATCCATTGAAATGGACTCCAAAGGTCTAATAGATATTGGCAAAGGCTAGTATAACTCCTTATTTGTGGATACAACCTTAGCTTGCTTACATATAGTGCAATCTTCCACAAATTTATCGATGTCATTAGACATTTTAGGCCAATAGAAACTCCTCTTGATCTGTTTAGATATTTTATCAATGCCAAAGTGGCCACCAATGCCACCATAGTGCTTCTCCTTAATGATGCTCAATCTCATAGAACATCTTGGTATACAAAGTTGAGAATCTTTGAATAAAAGATCATTTTGAATAATGTGTTTAGAAAAATTAGTGTGATATTTTCCTATTAGTTCATAACAAACCTTAAATGCTTCTCCCAAGTTTGGATCTCCTATATAGAGATGTTTGAGTTCATCAATCCCAATGCTTTGTAATTGGACTTCTTCAATTAGGATAACCCTTCTACTAAGGGAATTAGCCACTTTGTTTGCTTGACCTTTCTTGTGCTTCAATGTGAAAGTGTATGCCTACAGTTGCTCCATTCATTTGATATGCTTCACACTTAACTTTTCCTAAGAGTTCAAAAATGTTAGAGCATGGTTGCTAGTATAAAAAAAAAATTCCATTGGCAAAAGGTAATGTCTTCACTTTTTGAGAGCTTGTACTATTGCATACAATTTGAGGTCATAAGTTGAGTATCTTTTCTTGGCATCATTCAATTTTTTAGATAAGAAAGCAATAGGTTTGCCTTCCTGACTTATGACAGCACCAATCACTAGATTACTAGCATTTGTTTCAACAATGAACATCTTCTTAAAATCAGGCAAGGTCAAGATAGAATATTGAGCCACTCTATTCTTCAAATACTCAAAAGCATTGTTTGCCTCATTAGTACAAGAGAATTTATGACTAAATTTCTCTATGAATTTCCTATAAAATATGGCCAAACCATGAAAACTCTTTGCATCACCTTGGTTTTTAGTAGATGGCTAATTGATAATTGCTTCCACTTTTCTTGGATCCATTTTTAGAGTCCCTTTGGATATGACAAATCCCAAAAAGGTGAGTTCCTTTTGTATGAATGTGAATTCCTCCAAATTGATGATCAGTTTATGATCATGAAGTCTTCTCAAGACCTGCTCCAAACGGTTCAAATGTTCTTCCCTATTTCTACTAAAGATTAGAATGTCATTAAGATACACAAAAATAAAATTTGCCAATAAAGTCAATAAAAATTTCATCATGAATGTACATGGAACATTACTTATCCCAAATGGCATTACAAGCTATTCAAATAGTCCTTCTATTGTTTTAAATGTTGTCTTCCATTTATCTCCAAGCCTAGTCCTTTTATGATAACTTGATTTCAAATCTATTTTAGAAAAGTAGCAAGCATTTCCAAGTTGATCAAGTAGGTCTTCAATCCTTGGCATAGGGAACCTATACTTGATAGTTATTTTGTTTATGGATCTAATATCAGTGCATAATCTCCAAGTTCCATCCTTTTTAGGTGCAAGGATAGAGGGTGTTGCACAAGGGCTCACACTTTTTTGAATTAGACCTTTAGCAAGAATTTCCTTGATTTATTTTACAATCTTTGCATTTTGATTTAGAGTCATCTTATAGGGTGCCTTGTTTGGCAATGAGGATCCAGGTATTAGGTCAACCTAATGTGTAATATCTCTAGGGGGGAGGGAAGACAGCATGTCACTTGCCATGACATCATTATATTTCTCTAGTAGTCATTTGATTTCTACTAGTATAGGTGCTTTCTTTTCATATTTCTCACCATCCTTAGGCTTCATAATTAGTATGAAACCTCCCTCTTATGATTCCTCAATTTTTTTTATCATTTATTTTTCCCCTATTACAATTCATGTGGTTTCCTTTTTTGATTTCTAATCAAGTAATGGTTTCATGCTGAAGATTTTTCTATCTCTAATGATGGTGTATGTATTTTTCCTACCACTATAGGTGGCATCCACATCATACTACCATGGTCTCCCTAGAAGGAGATGGAAAGCATCCATTTCAACAATGTCACACAAGACTTTGTCTTTGAAATCCCCAAGAGAGATTTCTCCTATAGTTTTTTCAGTAACTAAGGTTTATTTTCCTTTGGTAAGCCATGATACATTATAAGGAAAAGGGTGTGGTATTTTCTTTAATCCTAATTTTTGCACCATCTCTTTAGAAACTAAATTCTCTGTAGATCCAAAATCTATAAGAAAGTTACATACCTTTCCTTGAAACTTAACCCTTGTTATGAATAGATTCTTTCTTTAGGGTGGCTCCTGAGTATGTGGGACATGTAAGAAATTTTTCCTAATCATTAGGATTGTTCATTCCTCAACTTCAAGTTGTAAACTATCTTCTTGGACCAATTGTGCTCTTCTTTCACCTTGGTTGTTGTTTCTTTTCTCAGGGCACTTATTTGCATGATGACCCAATTTTTTGTAGTTATAGCATTTGATAGGGCCATTTCCTCTACCACTCTACCTCTATTAAAGGTATTGCCTCCTCTTTAGTTCCCTTTGGAACTTGACTCATTATAATCCTTGTCCTTTGGATTCTAATTAGTATTCTTGTTGTTGCTATACTACCCCTTGTTCCATGAGTTGTTATTGCCTTTGAAGGATTTTTTTCCATTTCCTTTGCCTTTATTCTGATCTTTCTTCCTCTTCAATTTCTCCTCCACTTTTATTTCCAACTAGTAGCACTTATTCATTCATGAATGGGTATGCAAACTCAACTATTCTTGATGGGTACTTTCAAGCCATTCATATATCTAGCAAGATTCTCCTCTTCATCTTCTACTGCATTTGTCTTCATGCAAATTTTTAAAAATTCCTCAGTATAAGAACTTACATCTAATTCCTTCTACTTTAAACTTTTCTTCCTTCCATGGAGTTGAACCCCATATTCATCACGTACATAAGTCTCTCTAACTACTACCACCATTCTATCCAAAGATGAAAGCATGTTTCTTCCTTTCATCACCCTCTCAGTCTGGATGAAGTTCCACTGAGTTAGTGCTTCTCCCTTCAACTTGGATTTTTCCATATTTACCCTTTTCTTCTTTTGGATGTTTTCACACTCAAAGAAACTAGTCAAGGCTTCTATCCAATCCAATGCTATATCAGCATTCATTTTTTAACTAAAAGTTGGCAATTCCAACTTCCCCTCCATGGTTCTTTTCTCCATGGATTTGAGATGATTCAAGAGAGGTCTTTGTTAAGAAGTTACCTCACCATCTTCTTCAAGGTCTTCAACCTCAGCTTCCTAATCCTCTTTAGACTATGCCCCTTTCTCTTTATTCAACTTTCCTTGAAGTTCCTTCAACCTCTTTGCAAGAGAAATATAGGTTTGTCTTTGTTCTCTCATTATTTTGGCTAGTTCAGCATTAGTCACCCTGGTAGGTATTTCTTCATCTTCTTTAGTAAGATTCATGCTCTAATACCACTTGATGCAATGGAACCAATAATGGGTTAAAACAAGGCTACTACAATCCTTTTCACTGAAGGTATGAATAAAATAAGTGCCCTTATAAAGCCAATTCACCCAAAACACCTATCATAAGTGCTTAATAGGAGGTTATGGTTATCTAAACCTAAACCACTCCTAGTAAATCCCAATCACAAGGATAACCTATCACAAAGACAACTACTCGCTAGTTGCTCTTATACTAGGGCATTGAAAGGCATTTTTGACACATTCACTCCCAAACTCCCATAAGGACCAAGGGTGACTCTAGGACATACTCATAGTCTATTTAGATCCTAAATAATATGAAATAGTCATTAGGATCAAACTATGCAACATCTATTCAATAGTTTCTTCACAAACCCAAGAAATGGCGTATAGCCCTTGAATTCTAAAAACTTGACTTAGTTTCAGAAAATTCCACACAACACAAGGAATGAATCACTGATTAAAATACCCTTTTTGGGTTTACATAACATAATGAAGCACTGGGATCCCAAGATGAGAATGAAACCATTAAAACTTATAATCTTGCCTAGAAGGATTAGCCACTCTCCATTTACAAAGGAAGTACCCTAGCCTCTAAAAAAAAATCCAATCCAACAATTGTAACATGAGGGGGCTCACATAAAATACTTATAAATGAGATCTCAGACCTTGAAGCCTTTTTTATGACAAGTTGTGGGAGTTGGTGTTGTATATTCCTAGCATGCACATGGATCTTGCATGCCTAGGGCATCAAGTTTCTCCTTGCTATCTGAATCTTTTGACATGAAATTAAAATAATCATAAATTATATTTTCCTCACTTGGATTCCACCCAAGGCCATTAATTTCCTATGGTGGAATCTCAAGATATGAGTAGAAATGTAAGAAGCCCTAGGTGATTACAAAAAACTATGGCAACAATCAATAAAATTGAGATATCTAAAGTTGAGAGGTGAGTTAGAATCTCATTCCAAGTGTTTTCCAAATTAAATCACTATTATATCCAACAATGTCACCAATCTATACCTATGTGGTAGAATAGTCTATACAATGTGTTTCAGCATCAAATTTTGTAGAAAAACTTGATATTTTATTAATTTGAAAGAGATTTTACACATTCTATGCCTACCACCCTCCTAAAAGGGCTATGTAGGCTTTCCCAATGGTTATAACAACCATTTAAACCAAATATGGTTGTTGGAAATTCAAATTAAATTTTTTGCAAAAAGTTGCTAAAAGTTGCTTGACAACTTTTTAGTAACTTTGTAACTTTTAGTGCAACTTTGCCTAAGGCAACCAAAATTGGTTTTAACCGATCCAACATGGAGAAAAAAATGTAAAAACATGAAAAATAAATATATCCTAAGATTCTAGGCTATGTGATACCTTTGACCATAGTTGACCAAGGGCTTATAATGTGCCAATCTTGGAACTAGGTCTTACAAGTGGGTCAACATGAATAGCCAACATTCCTAACCAAAAACTAATGATTTAAAAGACTTCAAATGATTCCTAAAGTTATATTTTATTTGATTTTATTGGGGTTCTCCTACACTAGAAAATAAATTCATTTGAGAAAAAGATAAAAGTGTTATAAGCAACAAGAACATCCTATGTGGACCAGCCACTTGCTTCATGCGAAACCACAACATCCACCCAATTAAACATCATGTCTTTTGTTCTGATAGTTATGTTAGCACCTCCTAGGGAAAATCCATCAAAGAAAGTGAGAATTGATGATGTTTTAATAAAGGAGGTTTTAGACCTTAAGATGGAGTTAGAAAAAAAATAGAATGAATCTGATCATAACAAAGAAGTTATAGTCCAAACTACACCGATGCTTTTGTTTGAGAGAATAAATTCAAATTTATTTAGAATTCATGAGGAATGTAAGATTCTTTATTTAGCAATTAGGAAAATGGAAGATGATAGTAAGTTTTTCAAGCCCACATATTAGAAGTGGATAGGAATATTGGAGAAAATAAGCCAAATTGAACTTTGTGTAAGAGTGGATCCCAATCCTCCTCCTAATGCCATGGCCATGATAAAAATAGTTTTAAACATTAAGGAATTTTTAAGTTTTTCTAGAGGTCATTGAAAATAGAATAGTGGAACTAAAAGACTAGATGGAAGGATTTAAGGATACCATAGTGACACCCATTTTGGATAATGATAAAGTTATTAAAGACTTTACAAATTAGAGAATAAAATTGATAATGACAATGAATGCTTTAGTTAGAAAGATTGATGAAAATGTGGACACGTTCCTTTTTCAAGAATTTATGTCCAAGCTAATCAATTCAAAAATATTCTATGAGAGTTTTGAGAAAGAAGTCACCCAAACCATAGTTAATTATATCCCATATAGGCAGGTGGTAGATCAGATCTTGGAACATACATGGCCATCTAATGATGAGTTTGAAGAATGGGTGAATACATGCACACCATTAGATCCTGAAGATTCTTCGTTGCAAAAGGAATAGCATAGGAATATTTGACAAAAAGACCAACCACAAGGAAAGGGACATGTGGCCACGTGACTACAAATTGTCACATTGTATTTTAGTTATAAATAATTTTTAAATTTGATGTGTAATGTCATATGATAACGTATAAAAATTATATGCCTAAAACTTGTAGCAACTCACCTACATAAGGGAGTTCCCAAGGCTAGAGAAGGGTCCAATTTTTTAAATGAATATATTATCTCATTTTTTGGTCAGTCTATTACTATATATTGTATCCAAAATATCTTAAATGAAATAAGTGTTGGAAATATAAGGTAGGAAAGGTTACTAAAAGGGGAGGGGTGAATCAGGAACTAATAAAACTTTATCTTCGCCAATTAATCCTTCATATAATATTTTGATCTAATTGCATGCATGAAAGAATGAAAGCAATAAAACATTCATAACACTTTGACACAAGATATGGTGACCTAGAAACCTTCCAAATAGAAAGTCAAACTAGGGTGGGGATGATACCCAAAAGCTTTAGTACTACAATATAAAGTTAACCTGTTAAGGCTTACAATTGACCACTTATGGTGATCTACCCTGTTAGGAGAAATAAGGATTATGAGATCCACCTTTTTAAATGATTTACAAACATACAATGAAGTATGCACTTAGTAAGAGATTTAGCAAAATATTGTTAAGTTTACCCTATTAAAGGATTTGACTGATGCACCTATTAGGATGAACCAATGGTTGATCTCTAATCTGCAACTCTGATTTGCTAAAAGATATTCCTTGTATTACAATGATTACCTAATTGTGATAGATAAATCTTTTTTGTCCCTTATACTATTTGTAGCCTTCTCCAATTCGCACTCCTACCCATTATATTCTTCTTCAAATTATTACTTGGATATGATACAATGCATTACATATATACCAATCCAAATCACAACCTTCTAGAGTCAGCTACAATACCAATTTCATCATAATTCACAAAGTCAGTCAAACTGTTGTAACTCGGGTTCTAAAGACAAAATCGGTGATGTTCTAATGCATGGAAAATATTGTCAATGATAGGCCAACACTGGGGCAAATAATAAGAGAAGAATTAACAATTTTATGATCAAGTTCGTCTGGTCTATACGTGTCAATCTGAGAGTGTAAGCTTGTGAAAGGTGTCTGAGCAATATGCTATCAAGGGATGTTAATTATGAATTGAGCGATTATGGATGTGGCTACAACACATGAAATTAAATCTATGAGAAACTAAAGAAATCCTAGTGATAGGAACTGTCACTTCCTAGTGACAAGAACAACAAAAATAGAAATAAACATTTGAGAAATAACAATAATAACAAATGTAATAATTCACAAATCTAGCTAATCTAGAGGAAACAATTCCAATACTAGGCATATAACTGATCTAATATAATAGTTTACTAATATGACTCCAAGATTTCTATATTAATTTATCTCTTAATATGATAGCAAATTCAGAATATGCTGGTCATTATTAATAATCTGTAATGAGAACGTGATAATCTTTCTTACCTAGCTATGATATTAATCTACCTACAAAACTATTCATGAAAACTAACAATTGAAATGAAGGAAAATATTATTCTATTAACAAACTCAAACAAACCAAACGTAAGCTACTGAAATCACTAGCATTCTTCAGAGTGGGCCCTTCCTCCTTAGTTTGCTAAGTGATGAAATTCAAATGGTTCTTCCTCAAGAAATTTCAATCATGCAATGTTTATATTATTGATTAGAATGCTTTTTTTTCCATTCTCTGATATTACATAGCACATATATTTATATGTGTTTAGCTTACAAATATAGCACCAAACAAAATGATTTTGTTTTTCTAAAAACCAGGGAATATGAGGGTACATACAAACTTGCTTTCAGCCCACAAATCAGAAATTGGTTTGTTATAATAGTGGACATATGTGGAAGATATTGTTGCTGCTCATATCTTCAAAAATGAATAGTATGAAATAGAAGACAACCTATAATGCTAATACCCACATACTCCTTTGGTGGATAAAAATAGGTTTGTTATTAAGAATACAATAATCATGCCCATGCCATAATATCCAACGTTTTGCAGTAGCAATGTTGTCTTTAGCCAAAAATGATTTGTAACAATATTTGAAATTTTTTGGAGTCTAGCAGTTCTGCTTTTCACATGAGACTATCTCATCTCCTTAGCAGCAAGTTGAGCCACATAATTATTTGGAACCACTCATAGCAGCAGTAAGACTTTCTATAAGTTGAAACTTTGTTATTTGCTGGTCATTTTTCTTCACCATAAAATCCCAAATAACATGGTTGCAATGCATATTATTATTATTTACAATGGGTTGAAATAGAAATAAGAAGGTAATATATTCTTTTCTATCTAACAAATGCATCTTTTATTACAAGATAAGGCTTGTAGGTTTCCTCATCAAGTCTTAATGAAAATGCAACAGGAAGATATGTAGGCAACAGGAAGATCTATAGCATATTATCAACTTGTTAGATAAATACAATTTCATCTATTTATTCATATATTTTATCTAATAACTATATTAAATATTACTCATAAATATTAAATCATATGCAATTTATAAGGATAAAATGGAATATAAATGGGGATTGAAATGAGTGTGAAGGCTTATACAAAGGCTAAAATATGGTATGATTTGGAACATTAAATGCTCTCATCATTCAATGCTTGATAAACTTTCACACCCAATTGAACTTGAAGCTCAATCCATAATAATCACTTCCAAGTAGCTTGAACTCAGTTAGCACTGTGTGACTCGATGAACACTAAGAAACTCAATGGCTATTGAATCACTCAGTTCACACTACATGACTTGGTCAAGACAAGATTCACATTGTTAACACTATGAGCTTAGTAGATATAGTATAACTTTTTTAACATACCATAGCTTGGTTAATACTATGATCTTCTTCACTTTCACTAAATAGCTCAATAGCCTTTGCTATGATCAGTTCATACTATACATTATCTTTGAATCTTGGTAAACATTATGAAGTAACTCAAGTTCTTAGTAGACATTGTATTCTAACTACTTGGCTCTAGAACAACTCAATCACTTAGTTAATGCTTCAAACTGAATGATAAGCTTGGTAGCAACTATAGAGCTTAGTAGCAATATAGCCATTTGACTAAGTTTTGAGTCACTAATAGACATATTGACCTTAAAGTCAATAATATCCCCCCTTTGGAATTAGTGACAAAAACACTAATTAAAACAAAAATCTGATCATTCAAAACTATAAGTCAAAAACTTCCTTTATCATCATTATATGTCTTCAACTTAGTTTTGGCTTCTAGCTATTGTGGCTTGGTAACATACTCTTTTTTCCTAATTTTTCAAAATTTCTTTTGTAAAGATATTTTCTTCTTATTTGTACAAGTATCTTCATAATAATATACTAACCCCCCATACATATATGTCTCCATTATATATACATCTAGAGTGTAATAATCCTTTCTCCCCTTGTTAATATCTTCTCCCTCTTTATACAATATACAATATCTTCTCCCCTTTTTGAATTAAATGCCAAAGGTGTATAATATTTATATTTGAATACCAAAATGTGACAAGAAATCAGAATGTACCTTCAAGATTAGTACCATAGTCTTTTCCCAACTCTCTTGTAATACTTTACTTGGATGTAATGCAATCTAAACTTCTATTGATAATTCCATGATGTGATCAATTTTGGAGAAGTTATTATCATGGATGAGTGTCTTTTCATATGTAATGTGTTTCTACAATGCATCCATGTTTGGAAGAATCATGCCCTAAATTTCTGCAAGTGTGGACCTTATTCCAGCTTCTTCCTTCAATAATTTTTGCTTCAAATTTTCCAAATATCTGATCTTTGAGTAATATATAGAACTATGACTTGGGTCAAGTGACAACTGGTGTACACTTGTCTTCGTATCTTCATCTATCTTGGACACCTTTTCCTTGATCTCCTTTGTGAAGATAGATGTGTCACCTAGTTTGACAAATAGTGAGACAACATTACTAATAGATATTTCTAGTGAACTAAGAATAGTAGATAACTCTACTTGATCTATTGCAATTCTCTGTGCAACTTGTTCCAATACTCTATTCTCAAATTTTCTTTTAGCTCTTTTTAGCAGTTTATCCTATCCATTCAGCTATTCATTATATTTGTGGACAATTCTAGCTAATTGGTCCAGAATGCGTTGTTTTCCATCAACCTCAATACTTAGAGCATCGATAAATATTCTCTTTGTGTCTTTTAGAATTTGATTTTATTTCTTCTTTTCTTCTTTAAGATTTTTTTGCTTAGCTCTCTTCTTCAATAGTTCACCCATGGTATCCATTTTACTAGTGGTGAGGGTAGAGATATCCCAATTCAAAACAACTATATCCTCATCCAAATCAATTGCTTTCTCTTTCCACTTTTCCTTTAGAATGGTAGAAACAATTTTTTTACCCTTATCTAAGATTTTAGTGTTTGGATGAGATTGGTTCTCAACTATCATTTCACTAGCTATAGATACACTTGCAACAGAAATAATTGTAGAAATATATGGAATGAAAATAAATGTAGAAATGTCACTAACAATAGGAATACCTTGATTTTGCTTATTAAAGCATGATGATGGAGGAACTTTCTTCTTGGTAGATGAAGTGTTGGGCACTTCTATCAATGTTACACTTAACAAAATAGATCCGAAGCTTAGTTGGGTGCTTGGTGTAGCATTCTAGTATCCACAACCAACTTGGTAGAAGCTTTCTCTGAGCTTGATTGCACTAATTCTTTACTTGGAGAGTGAGGAAATGGAGCCATGACTGTTGCTACAATTTTTTCTACATTAGTTCCCTCAATGCTTTGTATATTTGGAAGGCTACCGATAGTATCTTCATGTTCTTCCTCATCATCATCCAGATTGACATCATCTATTTCATCATCTTTTATTTCTACTTCCTCTTCATCATCTTCATCATCCTTATCATCAACATGTACAACAAAGTCACTAGGTTGATGCAACTAATAGATGTTTACTATAGATGTTTTTCCATGTAGTAGTAGTTGCCTTCACCAAAGATTCAATATTCTTAAGAAATGTTATACATGTGTTGAATTTGAGAGTGAACTTCTTCTCATTTTGCTTCAAGGATTCCTTTACTTCCTCGACATGAGTTTCTTCAAAGTTTGTTCAAAGATGTCCTTGGAAGTCTTCTTTGCATTTTCCCATCTAGGTTTTACTGCCTTCATAAGTTCATCAAGAATTTGATGTGTAACCTCATCTAGTGAGTACTTCCATTTATCCAATTTGGTCACAAGAGTATCCTCAGTCTACCTTTTCTCTTCTTCATTTCTTGTCTCATATTTGAGAAATTTGAAACATGCCATGTCAATTCCTTCTTCCATTTTCTTCAATATTTCTTGAAGTAGAGGTACATATCTTTTGAATATAATCTTCTCAGCTTCATCTTCACCTAACTTTAACTTCTTCTTAGATTTGGATTCCCTTCTTGTAAATATAGAAGGGGAGGATTTGGTAGGTTTGGTTATGATGACCTTCCCCTTCTTCTTGGGAGGCTCTTCCTTCTCAGATTCAAATTCTTCTACTTCATCCTCTTCATCATTAGATTCTACATCATCTCCTTTGTCTTTTGTCAACATGAGAGTAGAACTTGCTTGCTTGGTATTTTTCATTAACTTTTCTATCCTCTTTCTTCTTTTTTTCACTACTTGAGGCAGCTTGATCTTAAACTCAATTCTTTCCTTAGCTTCAACATATATTTTGAAATAGGTGGATTTGGGATCCACATGTTCATTTAGCAGAGCTTTAATAATATCTTTGTTGTCATCAATGTTAACCTTATAGTCTAGAGGCTTAACCCATGCTACTCTAGGTCTGACTGCCTCAATTTATCCTTTGACACAATAAACCATGAAACAGGTATCTTGCTCATAGTCTTCCACAAGACTCTTGGATATCCTAAACATATTTTGCATCTTTTCTTTGAATGATTCAAAATAATTATCCATTATGTTGTCAAAATTCTTGCCCATTTCTGCTAAATACTCATTGATCTAATATAAAATTGGAACATCCTTCCTCCATACTATAGAAATTTGGAAGGGAAAAACTTTTGAACAAAGAAGAATAAACATGTAAAAAGAGAACTAAACTTACATGGGTTATTCTTTAACACTCTAATGCTCTCCATGTTTTTGTTGAATTGGTTCAACAGCAACTCGGTAAGGTCTAAGGATAGATTATTCTTCACCACCTTATATGCAAGATCAACATCTTCACATGACATGTTGTTCAACTAACTAGATTTGTATATTTTTTGAGAAATCACATGTATTCCAAACTTTAGCTCCATTTCTATCATGTCATTAGCTTCATGCCTCTTATGTCCCATACAGTAAGAGTCTTCTTAGTTAATTCAGCCTAACCTAGGGTTTGGTCATCTTAGCCTTATTTAGCATTAGAAGCCTAGTGATTTTGTGAATCATTTTCTTAGTAATCTAAATGGGTTTGTCCAACCATAATTGCCCATTATGAACATGACTTAGAATAATTCTAATCCATTTGACTTGAAAGTCCCTTGGAAAATGTGAAATGTGTGTCAAAAACCTTAGTTTCCAAATTTTGATGCTTGGGTTTCAATACACCATCCACACATAATTCATTGAAATCCTCATTCATTTCTAGGATTCCAAGTTCCTGAATAGAATAGTGGTAAAATGAATGGATTTCTTGCATGAGTAATAACTTGGGTAGAATTTGAGACTATGCACTAGCTAGGTTGAGTGCCTCTACAAAAGTTGGACTCAACTTGAATGTAAGTGCCTTGTAGTTGACTCCATGAACCAAAATTTTAGAAACTTTCTTGACTTTTCTACTTGATGATGCCATTGCTTGGTAGGGTTTCTAAAAATGTGATAAATCTTCAACAACAAATACTCAAATCACTTAGGGTCTCTAAATTCTCTCTTCACTTTGTGCTCTATAAAATTCATGGTGAAATAATGTAATTGATTTCTTCCTTTTAATGAATTTCTTCCTTTCAATTGCTATTAATGCTTTGTACTTCATACTGACTCAGTGATAGGTTATCCTCTACTCAATTTAGCCTTTAATTCTTGGAAGACATCTATAACTTGGTAGAGTCACCATCACTTGGTAGGAACTACCAACTCTATTTCTAAAACCTGAAAATATATGTAACCCAACCTTGCTTAGTAAGGTCTTCCAACCTAACCTTGCTCGGTAAGGTCTCCTACTTCCCATCATGCTTGGTGATCCCTATGCTTCTTGAATTTAGATATAGATCTTTCTTTTTCCTATCTGGAACTAATGTTAGATGATTTTTTCTGAATCACAATTCCTCTGATCTCCATAGGGACGTAAGTTGAAAAGATTGAGCCACCGAACTCATTGACTTGGGAGTCATTCACTTCATGATCTTGGTTTTCATTCTCTAGAGATTTGGGTACCCATTGCTACCTGATTTTTTTTCTAATATTATCATCTTTGGCTTTCTTTTCATCTTCAATTCTTCCTATGTTCATACAATTCTTGGCAAGATGTCCAAGTTCTATACAAATAAAACATCTTTTGTAGCATCTCTTTTCCTCATGTGATGTTTCACATAGTTTGTTCCAATGTTCCCAAATTCACCACAGTAGTGACATCAACACCATGTATTGTTGTCCCATCCAAATATTTCTTTCACAGTTTTTTCTGTTGGGTTTCACTTCTTGGCTTTGTACTCTAAAGATTTATGTCCTTGTTTCTTGCAATTGTGATATTTACCTTCAATCTTAGGTTTCTCTTTGCATTCAATTTCTCTATGACCATGCTTATAGCAACTATAAAATTTTCCATTGAATTTTTCTTTTCTATTACTCTAGCATTTGTTTGATGTATGACCTATCTTACCATAATGATTGCAAGTAGGTATTTTGTTCTTTTGAGCTCCTTGCTAAGATAATTCACCTTCTTCTGTATATCATATTCTAGCTTTGACTTTGTGTCTATACTGAATTTGTTAGTTCAATTGATTCATGCTTTCTAGAGATTTCATCATTCTTTCATAGGTTTTCTTTTCAACACTGAGATCATTATATAGTCTTTCATTCTCTAATATTAGATTCATAAGCTCTTCATTTGCATTGGTGAGTTGATTAATAAAATCTTCTTGTTGAAGGCATAGTTGTTGAATTTCATTGTCCTTATCTTCTATCACTTCTTTAACTTTGTCTTTTTCATCCATGACTTCACATAATCTGACTGATTGTATTTCTTTCTCTCTTTTTAGCTTTTTGACTTCTTCTTGAATATTGGAATTATTTTCTAATGTCTTTGATTGCTTCATTAGCTTCATCTAAATTTCTTTATGGAGATATGTCTTCAATTTTTTCTTCAATGTAGAATGAAAGCAATAGAACATTCATAACACTTTAACACAAGATATGGTGACCTAAAAACCTTCCAAATAGAAAGTAAAACTAGGGTAGGTATGATACCCAAAATCTTTAGTATTGTAGTATAAAGTTAACCTTTTAAGTCTTACAATTGACCACTTTTGGTGATCTATGCTATTAGGAGCAATAAGGACTATGAGATCCACCTTGTTAAAGGATTTACAAACATATATTGAAGGATACACTCAGTTAAGAGATTTAACAAAAGACTATTAAGTCTACTCTATTAAAGGATTTGACTGATGCACCTATTAGGATGAAGTAATGGCTAAACTCTAATCTACAACTCTGATTTTCTAAAAGAGATTCCTTGTATTACAATGATCACCTAACTATGATAGATAAATCTCTGATGTCCCTTATATTATTTGTAGTCTTCTTCAATTCACACTCATGCTCATCATATTTTTCTTCACATTCTTACTTGGATATGATACAATGCATTACATATATACCAATCCAAATCACAACTTTTTGGAGTTAGCTACAATACCAATTTTATCATAATTCAAAAAGTCATCCCAAATGTTGTAACTCAGGTTCTAAAGACAAACTCGGTGATGTTCTGATACATAAAAAACATTGTCAATGCTCGACAAACTTTCACACTCGATTGAAATTGTAGCTTAGTCCATACTAATCACTTCCAAGTACCTCAAACTCAGTCAACATTGTGTAACTTGTTGAACACTGAGAAACTCGATAGTTGTTGAATCACTTAGTGAACACTAGATTCACATTGTTTACACTGTGATCTCAGTAGATAGAGTATAACTTGGTTAACATTGTTGAAATTAAGGTCACTTTTTCTATTAGTGACTCAAACTTTGTCAATTGGTTACATTGCTACTGAGCTTCAGAACCTATGTACAATTCATGTCAAGTGTAGCAGTTTCTACCAAGTTGTTTAGTGCAAGTGATGGGAAATCAAGTATTAACCAGGTTCCATAGTGTCAACCAAGTTACACAATGTTAACCAAGTTATTTAGTGTTAACCATGTTTTCTAGTGTCTACTGAGCTCACGGTGTTAGTGATATGAATCTAGTGTTGACTGAGCCATGGAGTGTCAACTGAGTGATTCAGTATATGTTGAGTTTCATAGTGTTCACTGAGTCACAAAGTGTTGATCGAGTTCAAGCTACTTGGAAGTGATCATAATGAACTGAGCCTCTTTTTCAACTGAGTTCCAAATGATGCCAAGTGTTGATAGTGGTTGTAGAGTATTAGAACATGACTGAGTCTATTTCCAAAACCTGAGTTACAGTAGTTGGGCTGACTTTGTGGATTATGATGAAATTGGTATTGTAGCCGACTCCAGTAAGTTTTAATTTGGATTGGTATATATCTAATGTATTGTATCATACCCAAATAATATGTATGAAGAGTATATGATGAGAAGAAGTAAGAATTGAAAAAGGCTACAAGTAGTATAAGGAATAGAAAAGTATTATCTATCACAATGAGGTGATCATTGTAACACAAGGAATCTCAACCAGTGAATCAAACTTGCAGATTAGATACCAGTCACTGATTCATCCTAAAAAGTGCATTAGTAAAATCTTTTAATAGGGTAGACTTAATAGTATTTGTGAAATCTCTTTACTGAGTGCATACTTCATTGTATGTTTTGTAAATCCTTTCACAAGGTGGACCTCACAGTCCTTATTGCTCCTAATAGGGAAGATCATCAGAAGTGATCAATTGTAAGCCTTAATAAGACAAATATATAATGAAGTACTAAAGCTTATGGGTACTATCCCCACCCCAGTTTTAATTTCTATTTGGAAGGTTTCTAGGTTACGATATCTTATGTCAAATTTCTATGAATGTTTATTTGCTTTCATGCATGCAATTAGATCAAAATATTATATGAAGGATTAGTTGGTGAAATAAGATTAAGTTTTATTGGTTCCTAATTCACCCCTCCCCTCTTAGTAACCTTTCCTACCTCATATTTCCAAAAATTGGTATCAGAGTTTTGTGATTCTCAAAGAAAAAGTTCAATAGCTTGAGCAAAGATCAAAGGCAATAGAGGTATATAGGCTAGATAAGGATATTGACAATGAAAAGTTGGATCTTGAATTTTTCATTGGGAAACTGAAGAAACCAAAGGAGCAACTCTCATAATCATTGAAAAGAAGGAAAGATCTTGTAGTACAAATGAATGACAATATCTACATTGAAGAAAGAATTGAAGATATCTATAGAGAAAGAAATTTAGATGAATTTGATGAAGCAATCAAAGACCTATTAGAAAAAAATTCCAAACTTCAAGAAGAAGTTAGAAAGTTGAAAAGAGAACAAGAAATCCAATCAGTGAGATTATGTGGAGTCATGTAAGAAAAAGACAAAACCAAAGAAGAGATAGAAGAAAAGAACAATGAAATCAAGAAACTATACCTTCAATAAGTAGACTTCATCGATCAGCTCACTAATGCAAATAAAGAACTTATGAATCTAAGGTCAAAAAATGAAAAATTGTGAAATGGTCTAAACACTAAAAAGAAAATCAATGAAAGGATGATGAAATCTCAAGAAATCATGAATCAGTTGAGTCAAAAAAATTAGTATAGACACAAAGCAAAATAGGATTAGGTTATAAAGAAAAAGGAAAATCATCCAATCAAGGAGCTCAAAAGAATCAAAGACCTACTTGCAATCATTGTGGTAAGATAGGTCATAGATCAAACAAATGTTGGAGTAATGGTAAAGAAAAATTCAATGGAAAATGCCACAACTATAATAAGCATGGACATAAAGCAAGTGAATGCAATGAGAAATCTAAGTTTGAAGGAAAATACTATAGTTTCAATAAACAAGGATATAAATCTTCTAAATGTGATCTAGTAGAATAGATTGTGAAAGCAATATTTGAATGGGACTACAATACATGGTGTAGATGCCACTACTATGGTGAATTTTGGAACATTAGAGAAAACTGTGTGAAACACCACATGAGGAAAAGAGATACCACTAAAAGATGTTTCATTTGTATAGAACTTGGGCATCTTTCCAAGAACTGTATGAACACAAGAAGAATTGAATATGAAAAGAAATCCAAGAGCGATAATATTAGAAAGTAGATGAAGCACTAATGAATAGCAAAATCTCCTGAGAATGCAAGCCCAAGTCATGAAGTAGATGTCACTCAAGATTTGGGTGACTCAAACATTTCAACTTAAATCCCTATGGGAATAATTGGAATTGAGATTCTGAAGTAGACATCCCTCATTAGTTTTAGCCAGCAAGAAGAAGAGATCTATATCAGCATTGAAGATGCACAAGGATAATCAAGTGGTTGTAGAAATTCAAGACATTACTGAGCTAAGTCATGTTGCAAGACACTATCAAGCAAGGTCAAGATAAACTAAAGTATTGTATGTGGGCATCGAGTTGTTGAAGACTCTATCGAGTGATAATGATTCTACCAAGCTATGAATGTCTATCAAAAATTAAAGTTTGAACCAAGTGGAAAATAGCCTGTCACCGAGCAAGTAAATGTACCAACCATTAATACTGATTGTAAAGAGGAACTTCATTAAAAAGGAAGAAATTGAATGCATTATTTCACCGTGAATTTCAAGAGCTATTTTACAAACAATTTTAGAGCTTGGGAAGGATTTGAGTGTTTGTTGTTGAAGAAATTTCAAGTTTTTAGAAATCCTACCAAGCATGGAATTTTCCAGCAGCAACAATAAGAAAGGGTCTGAAATGTTGGTTTGAGGAGTCGATTGCAAGGCACCAACTTCAAGTTGAGTCTAGAATTTGCAAAAGCACTTGACTCAACTGGTACACAATCACAAATTCTACCCAAGGTATTTCTCATGCATGATATCCATTCATATTATCACTATTCTATTTAAGAGCTAGGCACTCATGAGATGAACAAAGCACTGAATGATTTATGTGTGAATGGCATTCTAAAACATAAGCATCAACATTTGGAAGCCAAGGGACTTTCAATCAAAGTGGATAAGCTTTATCCTATGTCAAGTTCACAATGGAAATTTATGGTTAGACTAACCCATTTTGATCACAAGGAAGATGATTCACAGAATCATTAGTCTTCCAATGTTGAACAAAGACAAAGTGACCAAACCCCTAGGTCAGGTTGAAATAGCGAAGAGAACTCTTGCAAACTAGCATGGTAGAGGAATGAAGATAAGTGAAATCAAAGACATGGAACTAAAGTTTGGAATCACTCATAAGATCTATAGCTCTAGTCATCTCAATAGTGTGTCATGTGAGGTAGTTGATCTGGCTCTCAAATTAGTGAAGAATAACATGGCATTTGACCTTCCTGAGTTGTTATTAAATCAATTCAATAAGAACATGGAGACCACCAAATGTTCCAACAAAAAATTTTATAAGTTTGGTTCACTCTTCACTTGTTTATTCTTCTTTGTGAAAAAATTCTTCCATTCTAAGGTTCAGTAGAATGGAGAAAAGATATCCCTATTTTATATCAAATAGAGTATATATCATAAATGGGTGAAAATTTTAATAGCATCATGGAAAACTAATTTTAAAAATTCAAAAAGAAGATGCAAAATAGATATAGGATACCTAAGAATATTGTAGAAGACTACAAGGATGATATATGTTTCATGGTGGACTATGATAAAGTGTAAATTCAAGCAGTTAGACCTAGAGTGGCATGGGTTAAGCCTCTAGAGTATGAGGTTAACATTGATGACACCAAAGATATCATTGAGGCACTATTGAATGAGCCTATGGATCCTAAAGCACCTTATTTTGGGACTTATGAAGAATCCAAGGTAAGAATAGAACTTGAAATTAAGTTTCCTTGAGCATTTGAAAAAGGAAGAAAGAGGATAGAAAAACTAAGATAGAAGGAAAAGGTGATGATGTGGAAGAAGATAATGTAGAGGATGAAGATGAGGAAACTAAATCTAAGGAAGAAGAACCTATAAGGAAGAAAGGTAAGGTTATCATAACTAGACCTACTAAGTCATCCACTATTGTATTCACAAGAAAGGAAGCAAGGTCTAGGAAGAAATTGAAGTTAGATAAAGAGGATGCCAAGAAGATTATCTTCAAAAAGCTTGCACCTACACTTCAAGAAAATTTAAAGGAATTGGAAGAAGGAACTAGCATGGCATGTTTCAAATTCCTCAAATATGAATCAAGGAATGCAGATGAGAAAATATAAATTGAAGACACCATTATGACCAAAGTGGGAAAATGGATGTATTCTCCTAATGAGCTTATGCAAGAAATTAATCCTAGATGGGAGCATGCAAAGAAGACTACAAAAGACATCTTTGAATAGACTCTTAGGCAACTCATGTAGAGTCTTAATGAAAAGGAGGTGAAAGAATCTTTGAAGGAGAATGAATATAGGTTCACTCTCAAATTAAACACTTGCATGATACTTCTCAAAAATATTGAATATGTAATGAATGTTGCCACAAACAGATGGAAGAACATCTACAAACTGCATCAACCTAGTGTTTTTTTTGTTCATGTTAATGAAAAAGATGATGATGATGAGGAGGAAAAGGATCTAGAAACAAAAGATAATATAAATCTAGATGATGAGGAGGAAGAATAGGAAGCTACTGGAGGAAGTCTTCCAAAGATTCAAAGCATTGAGGAAACTGATGCAAAGAAGATTACAACAGCAGTAATGGCCTCATTTCCTCATTCTCTAAGCAAAGCCTTAGTGCAATTTGTCTTAGAGAAAGATTCTACCAAGTTGGTTGTGGCTACCACTACAACACCAAGCACCCAACCTAGCTCAAAATTGTTGAGATAATGGGTGTTGCACACATTGCATAATATTGTTATTTTATTATTTTATTTTATTATGTAATGTTGTACTTAGATGGACGTGCAACATGTAAAGATTCCCATAGAATATTCTTGATGAGTTGTATTGTAACATTGTGAAAATATTTTATGTAATTATTTAATATTGGGGAAAAAATAATTAAATGCCCAATATTAAATGTGGGGTTAGTGGGTTAGGCAGCACATGGTTTATGTAATACCACTTAGTGGTTTTTTGGGACTTGCTACTATATAAGTAGCCACAAGGGTAGTTGTTGTAGAGAGAAAAAAGAGTAACAAGGAGAAGACAAAAGGCAAGAGTCGAGCAGGACAAGGCTTGACAGGCTAGCCAAGGGAGCATTTGTGAAGGTTGAAAGCATGGCATGGGATGTGTGGATTCATGCTTGTTCACATAGTTTGCTCGATTGTGGCTATGGCCATGAAGGGTTCCATGGTTGTATGGAAATGGTATTTTTTTTGAATAATACATGATGATGGATGCTTTTGGACGCTGGGTTTTTCCCTCAATGAGGGTTTCCCAGGGTATATCTTGTGTCACAATTTTTGTGGGTATGTTGTCTATTCTCTTGCATGTGGATTTTAATTCCATGTTTATTTCAGATTTATTATGGGTTATGTGGAAATGGTTATATTCTTTATTGCCAAGTTTCCTTACAAGTGGTATCAGAGCTATGGTTTTATTATAATAACCCTAGATTGAATCCATGGGAATGCATGAGAGGATAAAAGAAAAGGAAAGATATATGAATGATTTATTGCAGATCTAAGGGTTTTGGATTTGTTGTTATGATGGGACGTTAAAAAAATTTGGGCATGTGAAATTGTTAGAAAAAAAGATTTTTTCGGATGTTTCATTTAAATGAGGGTTTTGGAGGGTAGCTTGTAGAAATGACCTCTTGGGTAAAAACAGACCTCACCATTGGATCTGGGTCGACATTTCCATAAATTTTGATATATAATATGCCCTAGTTTGGCCATGTTCAGAGGAAATGAAAGAGTTTTTTGGTTTCAACCCATGATGGCCATCAAATTTAATCCCGTCAAAATTTTCGTCACTAAAAAGAAATTAAAAATAAAAAATCATACTGAAAATGGTAAAAAGAGTGTCTTAGTAAAATGGCCATAACTTTCTCTCAGAATATCAGATTTCAGAGTTCTTATAGGCGTTGGAAAGCTAATTCAGAGCACTACAAGATGGTGTAGGTTTGGTTCTATGATTTTGAAATTTTTTAAGAGCCCTAAAGTCAGATGTTGTTTATTTTGAGCATGAATTGGGGCATAACTTGGGCATACGGAGTCAGATTTTGGACTTCAAGTAGTCAACGGAAAGCTCTTGGAGAGCTCTACACATTGGTTCAAATTTGGTGCAGGTTTGGCATGATTTATTTATTGATATATTGATCTGAATAGCTTATAGATATATTTTGACTATGGTAACATTGTGAGTTTATGGCATTGGAGATTTAAGTTTTGATGTCATTGTATACTCAAGTTTGGTCTCATGATATGGTTATCAGTGTTTGGTTTAGATATGCATGATGACTTTTTGGATCTACAAATTGTGCAGTGTTGTAAGCGGTCTATACTTACAGGTTGCATTTATAGCTTGGTTATAGGTTGTCTTTGCCCATTGATCTTCATTATTGATGCATATTCAGATTGGTGGCTTGGATTTGGGTTGTCTATGCCCTAAGTCACATGATTTTATCTTCATGTAGAAGGGATGAGATGTTGTTACCAGGTACAGTCATGGCAGAGGATTGTGGTTGACTATGCTGACAGGTTGAACATATTGAGAGCCAGATGCTCAGTCCATGGATGTGATCATGCTATCATGGATTTTTGGCATGAAATGATTGGTTATACAGGTACATCCTTGATGTTCATTAGCTTGGATTTCTGATTTGGTTATGGTGGTATATCTTCTTGGTTAGGGATCATGGTTATTTAGTTTCTTTTGAGGAGCTCATGATGTGCACTTTGATTTCTTTGATGGTTTGATGCCTTGGTTGATTCTCATGGTTAGAGGATGGATTTTTTCATCATGATGTCATGGATAGCTTGGATACACGGTTTAGTGGGAGCTTGTGATAGTGATGGGGTGACAGTGCAGGATTAGTTCCTGATTTAGTATGGATCTTCATGTAGGAGATAGATTTTATGATGTCATAGGTGACTTGGTACCACGGTTGAGTGGGAGTTGTTGGCATTGATATATTTATTGAGTGTTTGCAGATGTTGGAGGTTTGTCTTAGATCCTGTTGCTACAGAAGCATCTTTGACATTTGCATGGTGCGCTTGTTATCTTCATGGTGTATGAAGATGGTTAGATCTTGAGGACTCATGGAGTTCTTGGTTTTCTTCATGGTGTGTGGAGATGGTTTTCTTCATGGTGTATGGAGATGGTTGCATCTTGAGGACTCACAGGGTTCTTGGCAAAGGTGTGGTTTATGCTTTTATTTGGCATGTTATCCTTGGTGTGAGGATAGTTTCATTATTATGTCATGGTATACTCTTGATACGCATTTAGAGTTGTGACATGTTATGGTGTGTTCATGTGGAGCATGTTATCTCTTTAGTTGAGATGGTTAGATCATGTTGTCATGTTTATGTTCCTGAGGCCATGGTTGGAACTTTGACATTGATCTTGGTTTAGTTTATTGGTATTGAGTACACTGATCATAAGCTGGATACTTCATGATATTGCTATGTTGCATTTGGAGTTGGCATGGATTGATTGGTTATAGGTGCTCATGGATACTTAGAGACAGTGGTGACGCTGATTTCTCTTGGATTAGAGAAGTATTTGTTGGGATAGTTGATGGTTTCAGCAAGAAGTCTGAGGGGCAGTCACTTGATATGGACTTGAGAGGAGATTGTTCTTAGATGAGTCTTGGTTGGAGACTTGGGTATCTTGATGAGCATTCTCATTCCCCACTCTTGGTCTACTCGGGGGTTTGCTACTTGAGAGGTATAGCCCATTTTTTTTCTCTCAGTTGCATTATATTTATGCTTGTCTTTCATGGATATGGATCTTGAGCTATGGTACATGAGTTAGTTCTGGAGGGTTCATTTGAGAGATGGTTTAGCATTGGTTATCTCCATGTGCATATGTTGTTATGCTGGTTGAGTTTGGGAGATGGTTTTATATTGGGCATTTTCCTTGGATTAGGAATGGTTATTCCTTGGTTTAGGAATGGGTTTATGAGTTTGATCTTCTTGTGAGAGGCTTACATCCATGATTAGTTATATGGTATGATTTGGGTGCACAGTTTACATCTAGAGGTGTGTGTAGAAGGACATGATACAGGTTATGATTTGCATGGTTTCTCTAGTCTGGTTATCTTCCTGGATGTTCAGTTATGCTTACATTGGATTTGTGATTGGTTGGATATTGTGATCACTGGTTTGTGCTCATGCATGTCATGTGAGATATGACATGGTTATTTCTTTCTCTTTCCTATGTTGGTTGTGGAGAACTTGAGAGACTATTGGAGACTTGTTATGAGAGTTTTTCTTGCAAGATATCAATTTATGTATTGTGGATGTCCTTGATACTACATGGATTCACTTCTTTTGAGATGTTGTTGAGTGGATTGGTTATAGATTTGACATTATCTTTTGCAGTGGGAGCTTCTTGGTATATATGTGGCAGGTATTGCTCTTGAGGCTTGTGATTGCAGGTTATAGATTGGATATGTCAATGATATAAGATTCACTTGTTATACCTTTGAGGTATGGATAGTTGGATGGGTTTGGCACTTTGCTGTGAGTGTTATTTTAGCTATGGATATTTTGACAACTACGGATACATGTGATTACCTTTGGATTAGGTTATTTGTGTTTGGAATTTTAGTTGGTACAAGATTTTATGATCTTCTAATGTGACAAGTTGGGTGGTTTTCTCTGTGGATGGCTTCTATGTATGTCCAGTGGGAGTGGCATAATAGGAGGTGAGATCATTCATGTTCGAGATGCTGGATACTTTGATTTTGTTGCGGGTACCAGGATGGAGCACTTGGTGTATTTTGATCCATGATGGTGGATGTGCTGGGAGGGATTGTTCCCTTGTTCATTTATGTGGCTACGGATTGACCCTATGCAATGTATACAAGAAGTGGGAGATTGTTGAGATAATGGGTGTTGCACACATTGCATAATATTGTTATTTTATTATTTTATTTTATTATGTAATGTTGTACCTAGATGGACGTGCAACATGTAAAGATTCCCATGAAATATTCTTGATGAGTTGTATTGTAACATTGTGAAAATATTTTATGTAATTATTTAATATTGGGAAAAAAAGAATTAAATGCCCAATATTAAATGTGGGGTCAGTGGGTTAGGTAGCACGTGGTTTTAGCACATGGTTTATGTAATACCACTTAGTGGTTTTGTGGGACTTGCTACTATATAAGTAGCCACAAGGGTAGTTGTTGTAGAGAGAAAAAAGAGTGACAAGGAGAAGACAAAAGGCAAGAGTCGAGCAGGACAAGGCTTGACAGGTTAGCCAAGGGAGCATTTGTGAAGGTTGAAAGCATGGCATGGGATGTGTGGATTCATGCTTGTTCACATAGTTTGCTTGGTTGTGGCTATGGCCATGAAGGCTTCCATGGTTGTATGGAAATGGTATTTTTGCTGAATAATACATGATGATGGATGCTTTTGGAGGCTAGGTTTTTCCCTCAATGAGGGTTTCCCAGGGTATATCTTGTGTCACAATTTTTGTGGGTATGTTGTCTATTCTCTTGCATGTGGATTTTAATTCCGTGTTTATTTCAGATTTATTATGAGTTATGTGGAAACGGTTATATTCTTTATTGCCAAGTTTCCTTACAAAAACATGTTCAGCTTATTATTCCATTGATTGAAGTGACTAACACTTCATCTACTAAATAGTAAGTACCTCCATCATCATGTTTAATCATGTAGCAACAAGGTATTTCTACTATGAGATCCATATCCACATTTTTTGTTGGCCCCTTAGTTTTTGATATTACTTATATTCTGCATGTGTCCATAGCTAGTACAATGATAGTTGAGAACAAGTCTCAACTGAGTACTAAATTTTTAGATAAGGGTAAGCATAAAGAAGAAGAAATTGATCTAGATATGGATATAGTTATTCCAAATTGGGATATCTCTATGCTCTTTCCTGATCAAATGAATACCCTACAAGAATTATTGCAAAAGAGAGCTAAGCAACAAAAATTTACAGAAGAGAAGAGAAAGAAAACCCAAGTGCTTGAAGATATAAATGACATATTTGTAAATGCACTGAATATTGAGGTTGATAGTACATAGCCTATTTTAGACCAATTAGCAAATTTTTCTAGAAATTCAATGAAGACTTGAATGGACAAGATAAGTTGCTACAAAGAGTAGAAAAAAAGTTTGAGAACAAGGTATTGGAACAAGTGGCGCAAAAAATTGTAATAAACCAAGTAGAATTGTCTACTATTCTTGTTGCATTGGAGACATCTATAAATGATGTCACTTCATTATTTGTTAAGTTGTGTGATACATCTATCTTAATACAAGAAATTAAAGATAAACTATCAAAGATAGATGAAGACATGAAAGAAAGTGTACATCAGTTGTTACTTGACCCAAGCCATAGTTCTACTCATTATTCAAAGATCAAATTTCTAACAATTTTGCAAGCAGAATTATTGAAGGAAGAAGTCAAGATCAGGGTCACACTTACAAAATTCCAAGGCATGATTCTTCCAAACATGGATGCATTGTAGACACACATTGCATATGCTAAGACACTCATCTATGACAATAACTTCTCCATAGTTGCTCACATGATGAAGTTATAAGCAGAAGTTCAGATTGCATTGCATGCAAGTAATCTTTTACAAGAAAATTAGAACAAGATAATGGCATTAATCTTGAAGGTGCACTCTAAATTATTGTCACATTTTCGTATTAACATATCATATACACCATTGGTATTTATGTCAAAAAGGAAGAGAAGTATAGATGAATGTATATATGTATAAAGAGGGAGAATTATATGTAAAGACATGTAAAGACTATATGTATGGGGAAGAAGTATAGTATTATATAGATACATGAACATATAAGCAGAAAACCTCTTTTACAAAAGAAATTTTGAAAAATCTGAAAAATGGAGTATGTTACCAAGTTGTAGAAACAAAATGGTGATAAAAGAATGTTTTGACTTGTAATTTTGAGTATTCAATTTTTGGGATGATAAGTATTTTTGTCACTAATGCCAAAGGGGGAGATTGTTGACATTAAAGTCAATTTGTCCATTAGTGACTCACACTTAGTCAATTGGTTACATTGCTATTGAGCTTTAGAACCTATGTACAGTTCATGCCAAGTGTAGTAGTGTCTACTGAGTTGTTCAATGCAAGTGATGGAAAATATAGTGTTAAACAAGTTCCATAGTATTAACCAAGTTATTTAGTGTTAACCATGTTCTCTAGTGTCTACTAAGCTTGTAGTGTTAGCAATGTGAATCTAGTGTTGACCGATCCATAGAGTGTCAACCAAGTGATTCAATATATGTTGAGTTTCACAATATTCACCGAGTGACACAGTACTAACCAAGTTCAAGCTACTTGGAAGTGATTAGTATGAACCGAGCCTCTTTGTCAACTAAGTGCTAGACAATACTAAGTGTTGACAATGATTGGTGAGTATCAGATATCACTAGGTTTATCTTTAGAACTTGAGTTATAGTAGTTGGGCCAACTTTGTGGATTATGATGAAATTGGTATTGTAGCCAACTCTAGTAAGTTGTGATTTGGATTGGTATATATGTAATGCATTGTGTCATATCCAAATAAGATGTATGAAGAGTATATGATAAGTAGAAGTGTGAATTGAAGAAGGCTACAAGTAGTATAAGGGAAAACAAAGTATTATCTATCATAGTTAGGTGATCATTATAACACAAGGAATTTCAACTAGAAAATTAGTGTTGCAAATCAAAGATCAATTACCGGTTGATCCTAATAGGTGTATCAGTCAAATCCTTTAATAGGGTATACTTAATAGTCTTTGTTAAATCTCTTTACCAAGTGCATACTTCATTGTATGTTTTGTAAATCCTTTCACAAGGTGGACCTCATAGTCCTTATTGCTCCTAATAGGGAAGATCATTAGAAGTGATCAATTGTAAGCTTTAATAGGCAACCTTTATATTGTAGTACTAAAGCTTGTGGGTATCATCCACATCTTAGTTGTACTTTATTTGGAAGGTTTTTGGGTTACCATATCTTGTGTCAAATTTGTATGAATTTTCATTTTTTTCATTCTTTCGTGCATGCAATTAGATCAAAATATTATATGAAGGATTAATTGGTAAAATAAGATTAAATTTTATTGGTTCCTGATTCACTCCTCCCCTTTTAGTAACCTTGACTACCTCATATTTCCAACAAACATAGCATAGGTCAGTTAACACTATGGTCTTCTTCATTTTCACTGAATATCTTAGTAGCCTCTACTATGCTCAGTTTGTACTGTAGATTATATCTAAAGCTCAACAACTACTATGAACTAACTCAAGTGCTCAGTAGACATTGTATTATGACTACTTATCTTGGGAATAGTTGAATCACTTGGTTAACACTAAAAATTGAATGATAAGCTTAGTAGCAACTATAGAGCTTAGTAGCAATGTAACCATTTGACTAAGTATTGAGTCACTAAGAGACAAATTGACCTTAATGTCAACAAATAAAGAGTAGAAGTGTTGAGTCTATATTGAGTTTTCACTCACTTAAAATTGATACTGAATTTTATGTTCTCAAAGAAAGATACTACAAAGTGAGTTCATAATGTTGATTCAATCTGGATCTTGTCTCTTTCTTGTGTTGTTTTTAGTTTTCTAATTTTTGATGACCAAGTTTGTTGAATTCTTAGTTATAGAGAGTTATATATTTTTCATATCTTGTTGATGATCAAAATCATTATGTATGTTCTTGAGAGGAAGTAAGAGAATTGAAGGTTTCACAAATAGATTTTTATAAGAATGAGATCTAGGGTTCAGTTTTGATTTCTTCTTCATAAAGTGCGGAAATAGAAGTATCATGTGTTAGTTTTCTCAATAAATAGCCCAATGGATAAATCATTGGTCATGTATTAGATATTGTAATCTTGATATAATACATGGTGTAAAATCAATTAATCAAATTTTATAATCTTTTGACAATAACAATCAGAAAGGTTAGCCTACTCTTGATCGAGGGAGTTTTAGGGTTTTGAAGAATTATCTATTCTTTGTCACTTTTTATAGTCCTTTAGTTAGAATAATTATAGGAAATCATCTTCTTAATTGGAATTTATATTACATAAATTTTTTTGAGGAGCAAAAGGTGTTCAAATAAACTATTCAATTGTATATTGTCATTGATGTTACACAAATTTTACACTCTAACCAAGTACAACTAGTATTAACTGAGCTTAATTGGGCATTGAAAAAGACTCTAGTATAAGCCAAGTAGAATTCAAAAAGAATAAAGTTCATTTGTTCATTGAAGAGAATTAGTGTAAACCAAGTTAGGTCAGTCAATGAAGGAATTAAGTGTAAACCGAGTTAGGTTGGTGACCAAAGAAATTCACACTAGTAAATTTGGACCTATTTTACGACACTTTTTCATCAAAATTGTAACTACAAAATGTCAAAAACTATAGTCTAAAATTTGATGGCCAAGATGAGTGTTGATATATTGATAGGAAAAACTATTAGAAATTATTACCATCATTGTCCCATGGTGGTGCCAAATAACTAGTTCAAAATATTGAACTATTGACACCTACGAAAGATGGTTCGATGGGTAGTCCACATCATCGATGGCAAGAGGCATCGAATTATTGATGACCTAGAGATATGTTGCGATGGATTTTTCATACTCTTGATGGAAGTATCCATCAAACTATCAACAACTTATAGAGATATTTCGACAGGTTTCTTACACTACCAATGGCAATAAATGTCAAAATAGCGATGGTAATTAGAGTTTTTTTTTTTAAATAATTTAGTAGCAAGTAGAGTTCTATAAAATAATTGATATTAAAATCATTTGTTGATTGATTGTTCTTCACGCCAATCTTTTTGTTAATTATTTAAATTTTTCACATGTTGAGAGACTTGGCCAATTTTTCCAATAAAATATACAATTGGATATTGAGGATGATGTATCTATAAGATTTGAAGAAAAATATTTTTCTTCATGTTTACTTTATTTACAAACCTGGTGAAGGTTCAAACTAGAACCTTAGCAAAAGTAAAGGAGGTTTTGTCATATATTGATTAAGGAAGATCTATGGTAACACAAATAATGTTAGACAATATGACTATTCCACTCCCCAAAGGAGATGTTGATGTGTCCATGCTTAAAGAAGTTGTTCAATTGATCACTGGAAGATTTGAGACTAAGGTTATAATTTATTTCTACATTCTACTTTCTCTATCCCACATGGTTGTAGACATGAGATGATTCTCTGATTCCAACATGGAAACTGGCTAAGTGGATTCCACAAATAAAGGAGTATCTAAAATCCATTAGAGAAGTCCAAATCCAGCATGTATATCAAGAAGGGAATAAAGTAGCTGATAGACTAGAAAATCTAGGGATTGAAATTTGAGAGTTGAAAATGCTTGATTGTGTAGATCTCTTACCGACGTCCTTGTAGCAGATTATTATAGAAGATATGTAGGCCTTCATGAGAAAGGGTATAGGTTAATGTAGAAGAAGTTGCATCATATGTTGAAAGGAGTGTTTCTTGTGAACTTAGTCCTTTTGTAGTTTTGGTCCACTACTTTTCTAGAAGGTTTCAGCATCATGGCAGCAAGTTTGATTGAATACCTTGTTGAATCTCGGCTTAAGAGCCAATGATAGTCAATTTGTTTCCTTTTTAAAGGAATTATGCTATTTCTTTTGCACTAATTTGATGGAATTTTTAGGGATAATGTCCAAACGTATGTATGTTTTAGATTTGGTGGAGGCTCCAAAGGAGAAAATTGTGAGACTTTTTAAGCAGGCTAAGGATCAAGAGAAAGTTACCATTATTGATTTGTTGGGGGTGGATTATTGGTCGGCTAGGCATGTACATGATGGAAAACTAATTTTTGAGCTTTTTCATCCTATTATCCAAGTGTTTGGTCACCCAGTGCTTGTTAATGGTATGATTTGTAGAATGTTGGCAAAAGATATTTATATGGAGGTATCTGTTGCAATGGATATGATTGATACAAGATTATTGGGTAAAAGGATTCTGAGTTTATTTTGTATGGAATAGGTAGGTAAGAAAAAGTTGATGAAAAAAGCTTGGAAGGTGTTTCAAAAATTTCTAGTGGATGAGTTTGACATGAGAAAGTTTGAGGCCTTTTTGTTCTTTGAACATGAACCTGTTCCCATTAGAAGTGTCAGAAAGGCTTATCTCTATTAGCAATGGGATAGGTTATCTATTTCATTAAGGTAGTAGGATGGATTTTTTTGTTGAACTGGTTCTATATTGGAGAGTATGCTCCTTATTTTGATGTAATCCTTCTCTCAATAATATAAAGGGAAAGAAACTATTACTATTGTGATATGCCAACAATCCCCGCCTTAAGAAACTATCGCTATAAGATATTGATTGTAACAAAGATAATATAAGAAACCTGAAACTAGTAAACTTAGAAGATTAATATACCTTAATATTGACAATCAAATACTTTCTCCTCCTTGGTGGACAAGTGTGATACACAATATCTTGCAAGAGCAGCTCCATGTTTGCATACAACTTATAGAGAAGGCAACATGTTGTCCATTTCTACCAAAGAAGCAATTGGTAATTAGCAATAAATCATAATTTGCATACAACTTATAGAGAAAGTAGCAAGTTTTAATTCATAGTACTTATGTTAAGGCCATTTTAAGGCATTCACTTGGAACCTGCTATGTTCACCCACTAAAAGTAAGTACCATGTTGGAGACTTCAAAGTTTGAGTATCCCCATGATCTACAATAATGACAATAATGCATGTGAGATTCCATAATGACATGATACAAAAATAAGTTGTAACTAAAATGCTTTTAATGGGGTTAGTTTGAGCTTCACTTGGTTTTGATAATACTTTCATATTCTCTAGTTAACAAGGCCAACAATGTGAAGGTGGAAGCTCATTTGGCCTCTTCCCCCCCCCCAACTATAATCACTCTAAATTCCCCATTAACAACTAAGTAAATATATATTTCATTCATTCATTTTAGAAGTATATCATTGAATCATTATAATGACATAACATACATTAACACGACATACAATTAATTAATACATATAAACATTCATCAATAAGTTGTGAACACATCAATCATTATATTCACATAACATTCATTAACATGACATATAATTCATTAATACCTATAAACATTCATCAATAATTCATGAACATGTAAATCATTATAATCACATAATAATATTCAATAACATGACATAAAATTCATCAACATTCATCATCAATAAGAAACATTCATAAAAAATCATTAATAAGAAACATTCATCATCATAAAAATCCATTAATAAGAAACATTCATAAATATACATCAACACATTCATCATCAAACAAGGTTTACAGCATTCATTTCTTCTTTTGTTTTTTCATTTTTTGAAGATAAAGTCTAATAGGCACATCCCAACTATCTTCGGCATCATGTGGCTCTTGTGGTTCTAATCTTATGACATGAGGCTTCCTCTTCTTACATCGAGGACAAGGCTGATGTGCCCTTGCAATAAGAAATAAATGGGTTTAATTCTAAACTATTCTGTTTATGTTATAAGTATTTAATTAATCTAAAGAACATAACAGTTTTCTTTACCTAATAGTGCCACATCATCTATTGTCACATTCTATTTAGTCCCAAACTCAACATGCTCAACACTAACATCACACTCTACATACTCAAAAAATATCAGATAAAGGTTAAATATTATTAATAATTACTTGATTAATTTGAAATAGAAATTGAATATGTACTTGTATCATTGTGATGCATATTGAGGTCTTCACCATGTGTAGGATACATACCTCTATCATCATGAGTAAGATTTGTGTTGGGAGTAGTAGGCTACAGTGAAATGTCATGCATGCATTGTTATCATTAATCGAAATTAACATCAAATAGCTTATTTGTCATGAAATTCTCAATTACTGTTATTATTCATTTGGCCTATTCACCTATGTGTCAACTATTGCACCAAAATCTTCTACACCTGTTTGGCCACTGGAATCTGTGTGATGGCAAGCAACCACTACTTCTTGAAGGCTATTTTTTTGTCCTCTTCTATGGTTGCTAGATTAAGTTCAATGCCCTATATTTTTTGCATAATATCATCAATATTGAATGTATTGCTTATTTGTAATTTTATATAATAATAAAAAATTTATGAAATTTCATTTACTGGTACTTACAAGGCATGATTGAATTTTCATATATCCACCAGAGCCAAGATGGTGTTGATCTACCTTCTCTTTTCTAGCCTATGTCGCTTTCGATGTGTTCTATAGCCTATTTATGTAAACTTTTAAATATGTTAGAAATATGATAGATTACATAAATCCACAATCAACATGGTTGATCTTCTATGTTAAACTCTTTAATAGGTTAGAATTTGAATAAAAGAACAAACTCTTGAATGAGATGAATTCTGTATCTGGAGTATAACTTAGACACTGTTAACATCAACATGTTATATAATTGCTTTTATGTGTCAGATATACTTATAAGGATTAACTCATTAAGGGGTGTCTTGTTTTTATTCAGTGAAATAGCTTCTATATACTAAAGAAAAGAGTTACAAATATGACCATAAATCAACTCTCTTAATAGACATTATATATCAAGAGCAGGCATTATAATATATTGGTTTCTATTTTCGGGCCTTAATGAAAATTTGTGCTAGTGGAGTAAAAGCTTGCTTCCTTGTAACTTTCAGGTTGCTTAAAGCATGATATTTCTTTTCTACCTAAAATTAATGGCACTTGAAATTATTTTATAGTGTATGATTTAGAATGAAGATATTTATAATGAAGAATATATTGATTTTATGATTTTCACTGTATGAAGAATACAATAAATTAGCATTCTTGAAAAAAAATGTGACTGAAGTTTATGAGACACGTACCTTTTTTTTTGGGTGGTGGGTTAATTCCTTTATCCCTTAGTCTCTTCTCTTTTACATCTTCAATAATTTCATTCCACTCTAGTTGCGGCACCATAGGAGGATGCTTGTACTTTGGGTTGAGCTTTAGAGCCCTTCTATACTGGTCTCTCACAACCTTTAGATGTTCACAAGCTTTTTTTAGAAGTTGGGCTCTATTCAAAATATTTTGACTAAAGAAATTCTCCATAGTTTAATTATGAGATGATCTTTTAATCCAGGGGCTTGGTTAGTCCAAACTTTAACAAAAAACAAAATTGTTAAATAAAAAAATTAGTTCAAGGATTAATGGAAAAATGTAGCAGCCAATTATATCAAGCTACATACTTTTTATTTAATGTGGGCCCAAATATCTTCAATGTTAAATCATAAAAAGTTTCATAAAAAATATTTTTTCCCACAAAATCATCACCACATCATTAGTTGAAAATGAGTTATGAATAAGTAAACTACAATTACACTATAAATAATTACAATTTTAAAGTACCTAGAAGCTTAGGCAATTTTAAGGGAATCATATCTTTCTTGGCCATCAATAATGATGCATCCAATCATCCAATAAAAGTAACACGGGCTGCCCTAGGAAATGCTAGTAAATTATCAGTAGTGTTGGTATTAGTTCTATCATCAGCATCACAAGGTGTAACTATCACATAACAAATTTAATCAATGCCATAATATACTCAAATGAACAAGAAAGTACAAATATTATCACATTTAACAAACAACAAAATGTAGCAAAACAAGGATTTTCCATCTCTAGTTGTAACGGGTGTGGATGTTTGCATGCTCCTTATTGTTGATCCTGTAGTTGGCAATCTCAGAGTGTTGGTCTTCCTCATGGAAGTAGGCATATGGAAATCATCAGCGCCTAAAAAATAATCATATATATACAATGTATTTGTCATGTCCCCTATTTTCCTCTAATAGAATTTAGAGCTAAATAATAAATAACAATGGCATCACTATTCAAAAAAACTCTCCACCCATGAGTCACTTGAAATAAATATTATCAAGTTGAGGGTAAGCATTATGCCACTATAAGTGGAACTAGTCCTATAGCAATATATCAAGAGCAACAGATCGTCATATCAAAATAAGCAATATTTGAAAGATAATTGCATATGTACAACACCATATGACAAGCTCATATTTCAATTAAACCATATGACCAATGAACATCATACAAAAAATAAAGAGAACAATGATTTGATTGTATAAACATTATTAAATATACTCCTAACCTTGTTTTCAAATTTATATTTATAAGACCAACACTTCTAAACAAAGGCCAAAAAATCAACCAAATTACCCATCATTATAAAATGACTAGTACACAACCAAACTTGGCAAAATAGGAACTAAAAATATAACCAAGTTTGTTACCAAAATATTTATTTAGTATATTTACTACAATATTCACCATGACGAAATACGTTCTCTTTTCTTTTAAAGAATTTGTACTCTTTTTTAATAGATTTAATAAATAATAAGAGATGAAGGAAGACTAAAAGCCCTTCTTGTAATGTCCTTTATTTAGTTGTGTCAGGAAATAGGGACAATTACTTCAACTTCCCTTTCTACTATGCTAATTGGATGAAAATAAAGCAATTAATGAAACTTGAACCAAAAATATCCAATTTCTAATATGAAAATTAATATATGCAAATGGAAATAATCACAATCTGATAAGGAAGCTGATAGAAACATTGTCATTGATGTCAAAATAATTCAGGTGATTGTTAGAAGTTGTCTTTGATGTAAAAAGTATCCTTATTAAGAAAATTTATATCAGGACCAGCATATACATTACTTGGCATTTGAGCATTGCAAATAAGTATGAATACACCAATCATAATTAAACTTGAAGGAAAAACTAATTCACTGAAGATTGCATTGAACATTGTGATATGGAGTGATATGTTCCTCACAGTAACCAAGAAGAAACATCATCTATAGCTATAGATATAAAAATAAGATCCATTTGTCAAAAAATGCAGTGCACTACTATTGGAGACAGCAAATGAAGGAGAGACACATAAGATAGGGCAAGCCAAGATGGAAACAACCAACATTAATAACAATATGCTAGATTGAACAATCAACATTAAGGAGCACATGAATCAGGTTTGATATGTATATATACAACGGGATTATATCTAAAGAGTCTCATTATTCATTAACCAAGAAATGTATAGCAGAAGCAATGAAGAGAAAATAACATTGGGTATTATACATTAAATTAGAGAAAGAGAAACTTTATAAATCATATGTTGAGTCACTTCAAAGCCAGCAGATAGTATAAAACAAACCATATGACCAATGACCAATTGCTATGTAGAACATAGATATAAAAATCATATCATCACAAGCTCATGGACATGGAATTGGTAAAGAGGATATACATTTAAGACTATATCATCATAATGGTTCAGCAATTATAATTAGAAAAGATATATGAGTTTTCCACATACAGCAATTATCTTAAGTATCAAAGAATGAATACAAGTGGTTAAGCAAAGGAGAAGAGTGAACATGATAATAATAATATAAAACTATTAATAATAATCATGAAGAAAATAATGTCCCTTTTGATGGTTGAGAATTGAAATCACATACCTGTAGGATGTACACTAGTACCCTCATCAAGTGGAAGAACTCGATGTGGTCTCAAAAAATTATGTAACAAAACATACATATTGTGGTTCATGATCCATAAATTAGTATAAAACATAAAGCTTTATTGAACTTTTGTCCTAGCAAAAGACTCATTTTTGCTTACTTCTAGATAGCATGCTCTATGGAACAATTCATTTCTTGTGGCCTCATTTTCTTTTGTTGGATTTGGATCCTACATAAGCCCAAGAATTTGTAGATAGACATTCTTTAGGGTCATTTTACACAGGCGAACAAGGTCACTACTAAATGCAATGTCATCATCACATAATACAGTGGCCGCCATATCAGCAAGTAATTATTGTTGTGGAATTTGTTCCTTTCCCTTTCCCTTTCCCTATCAAACAAATTGTGATAAAAAATATCAAAAAAAAGTCCAAAACCTTCATGAAAGTAACACAATCATCTGACATTTTGTAAAATTAAAATTGCATTAATTTTTATACTGAAGATTTACTTGCACTAGAGAAGAGGTGGGAGCAACATCCTTGGCTCTATCATCTGATGGCTCGGCCATGTCACCCTATGACAGAATATTTATAAAAACATCACCATAATTAAAGGAATAGTCCACTTAGCAAAATAACTTATTATTAAAATGGTATATTGTATATTAAGATTCTAATTTAAATTTTACATCTATAGTACTTACAAGTCCCATGATAGTAATTGTCTTTGTATCTATGTGATTCAAATTGTAATCTATTAGGAACTCTTCCCTTAAACTTATTGATTTTATCACACAGACAAAAACATGATTTCTCTCACGCACCTTGAAAATGCAATTGGGTCACTTATTAGTTGACTCAAGGTGTGTACTATTTATAAAACCTACAATGTTCCCTATTTCTTTTGGCCTTCCATCAATGTACACAGAAAGTATCTTACTTTGATCATGTCCTTTCCATTGTAGATAATTTGTTGGCAGTGCATACCTACGCATACTTTTTTTTTATTGAACTATCTGCATCTAGTTTTTGTAATTGTAACAAGGTCCTACATACTCCCTCAATTAAAAAACCTTGTTATAACTGACCTTTATGCCATCAATGGAAAATAGGCCCAAACCATGTAATGATGATGGAGCTATGTGATATATCCTCTCCTTAACACAAAAATCAATGTTAATTGGAGGTAATTCCTTGGGTACCCATGCTTTCTCAAGATGTGTGTACCTCAAGGGAATGTTGATGTTGTCCTTTGTCTCATCATCATAAGAACATGACCCCCATTGAACAAGGAAAAATTGAATGTGTTTATTGAATTTTCTTCTAACTTTTTGCCCTCTAGTTTGTCTCTCTTTCGTAGACCTACTACATTTCTCACTGTATGCTTCTATTCCCGAATTTCCCTCACTTGAGGAAGAAAAATCTGACGGATACCTATTTGGTGGTACCTGGAGCCCATCAAATGAGAGATATAGTTGAAGGAATGAAATATCAAGATATAAAATTCAGGCTATAAAATTATAACAAATATAAACATACAAGCATTAGTATCATGTTGTATATAATAGATAATAATTAGATAATTAAATATTATTATCTCTTCAGTACAGATGGCATCTAAACAAATCAAATGAATTATACAATATAAATATTGGCATTGATTTTGAGTAATATAGAATTAGCATTGATTCTAGACTTCATTCAACTTGGTAGAAAGCTTTTGAACTATTAAATCCATGAGCTAAGGCCAGAGAAAGTGTGATGATCCATGCTACCTAACTATGTCCAAGGTGTCTGCACACTGGAGGCATACTCCACTTACTAGGGTGTCTACATACCCATATACACAAGATCAAGACCCTTGAACTACTCACTCTAATGATTATGTAGTTCTAGTTTCTAATTATTTTTATATAGTTGTATTCCTATAACCACTAGTGAACTTTACTCACCTAATATAGATCTTCACCATCATACACCCACTAGGGAAAATCAAGCAGTTTTCTATAATTACAATCCTATAATACCCTAGTGCAACATTTGTGTTGTAGTTTAAAATTAATGTAAGGTTAACCTATATATGTCCTAAATCTCTCCTTATATAGTTATTTTTAAAGCTTGTGACAATAATCAATGGGTCTAGATAGACTAGTCATGATGCAAGAGCATCCAGAGGTATAAGGGCAATCCTATGTCACCCAAAAAAATATACCTAGACATAGTTTCTATTTCATGTTTTTTCATTTTTGGATACCCATTTGGGTCAAATAAAGGATCCAACTCTCATAGTTCCACTATTAGTGTTTTGGGTTAGAGTTTTTAAGCACCTTGGGATACGTGTAAATGCCAAAAAAATAAGACTATGTAATTGAGCCATAATTATGGTGAGTTAGAAGGTTTAAATTGGAGGGATGATTAAAATTGTAATTTAGAACATTCCAAAAAAAGAATCAGGTTAAAAGGTTGCATGGTTTGAAAGTTATCATAGTTTTTCAAAATCTGGAGACCTCCTAAGAATGCTTCAAAGTCAGGTTCGAGGCACTAAACGATAACATACGGGCCTAAAAAATGGGGAATTAGTGAATCTGGTCCATAGGGCTATAGAGCACTCCAAGAGCTTTCTAAAAATGTAAATGGTTCATTAATCGAAGCTACGGTTCATTCGAAAGTTTGACTACCATTTTTTGATTCTTCTGATTTTGCACCGACTCCTAAAGTGACTTCTGGAGCCTTCCATTTTGGCAGTGGATGCCAACTAGCACTTTCTAGAATGTATTCCTAATCCTTAACCCTTTGGGGTCTATTTAAGAACATTTATGGCATTGTGAAAGGCAATTCAGAGTGGAGTTTGCGAGAAGGTACTGGAAGAAGAAATTATCTCCAGATTTATACTATTGTAAGCTCATAGGGCATGTTTTGGAGTCTATTCTCTCCGCACTGAGTGTATTAGCATATTCTCATAGTTAATAAATTTTTCCCTTTCCTATTATGTCCATTCTATTCTTGGGTTATGTCTCCATCAAGTGGTATCAGAGCGGGGTTTTCTTGAGTGTGTAGACAGAGTGCCGACTGTGAGGCAGTTTGCACCAAGACTATGTGGTTGTGGGTTTGAGTTAAGAAGATGCCTCCATGAAGAGAGTTTGTTGAAAGGGATAGGCTATTAATCCTGAAAAGGTTAGAGCCCTCCAAAGGTAAGTTCAAGCATTGCAAGAGGAGCTCCATAGAGGAACAAATGTTGCCACAGGTGACAAAAGTGAGGATGACAATGAAGAAGAAGACATTGGACCAGAAGGAAAAGTTGAAGGGGAAGTTTTGAATCAGGAAAAGGAGAGGCTTTTTAGGGTCATTAATAAGTTTGGAAGAAGACCTACAATTGATGTCGGTGTATTTTCAAGAAATCTGAAATCGGATGAGTTGATTGACTGGATCAATGAACTAGAGGAGTACTTTGAGTATGAGGATATTGGGGATCCATATAGGGTTAAGTTTTCAAAGGCCATGCCAAAATCTGGTGGCAAGAGGTTCAATCGGAAAGAAATAGAAAAGGAAAGGAAAAGATCACAAGGTGGGATCGCATGGTGGAAAAACTAAAGAAGCAGTTCATTCCTGTTGACTACGAGCTTGATTTGTTTAAGAAGATGCATAGGTTAAAGCAAGCAGGAAAATTAGTTGAGGAATATATTGAGGAGTTTTACCAACTTCTAATTAGAGCAGGGCATGTAGAAGAAAATAAGGAGAAGGTTGCTCATTATATCAACCCAGCACCCAAGAGGAATTAAGTCTGGTAAGAATGACCAGCGTTGAAGAGGCATACCAATTTTCCCTATGAGTTGAAGAGAAGCTAAATAAAAGGTTTGAAGGGAGACAAAGAGGGCGTGGTCAAGGAGGAAGGGGTAGTGGTAGGTCATCTAGAGGCCGAAATGAGACCCAAAATAAAAATGAAGATGTGGGTACTAGCAAGAACTAGAGGAACAAGGATTTCAACCGCTCTCGTCATCAAAACTTTGGAGATCAAAGAGGAAGAGGTAGAGGACATGGAAAAAGTTCAGGAAGAGGACACTTCCATGGTACCTGTTTCCATTGCACTGAATAAGGTCATCATGCCTTTGAATGTCCTCAATGACAAGGAAGGACAAATAGGAGAGCTAAGCGCCAAGCTAGGGTTGCCCATGTGGATAAGGATGCACAATCATCACATTCAGAGGATGCAAAAAGAGGAGAGACTTTAGTAAATGAAAGGGTCCTACTAAGTGGTGAGATTGAACTAGGACAAAGGAGGAGTCTATTTCGTACCAAGTGCAAGTGTGAGGAAAAATGTTGTGATGTGATCATTGATGGTCGTAGCACTGACAACTTGGTGTCAGAGGAGATGGTCTCTAAGCTAAAGCTCAAGAGGGAGAAACACCCCCAGTCTTATTGGATCACTTGGGTGAAGGATGATCATAAGGTCCTGGTAAGTGAACAATGTTTAGTGAAGTTCAAAATTGGGAATTACCATGATGAAGTTCTCTGTGATATTATTCCAATGGATGTCTACCATCTATTGTTGGGAAAACTATGGTAGTTTGATAGGCATGCAGTACATGATGATCATGCAAACACATACTCTTTGACAAAGGATGGAGTTTTCCACAAATTGAAGCCCATGATAAAGGAAGGTGAAAAGGTATGCAGCAGTGCTAGGATCTGTCATGTTGATGGAAGAAAGTTTTTAGATGGCATGAAACATCAGCGTATGTGTTATGATTTGATTCCTAAAAAAGATAAAGAAGGTAGTAGTGAAATACCACTTGAAGTTTCAAATTTATTAAGTGAGTTTGGAGATATCATCTCTAATAATATTCCAAAAGGATTTCCACCAGTAAGGCAAATCAGTCATCAAATAGATTTAATCCCTGGAACTAGTTTGCCTAACAAGGCTGCTCATAAGATGACTACTACTGAAATTGAGGAGCTAAACAGATAGGTTCAGGAGCTATTGAGGAAGCGTTTGATTTGAGAGAGCCTGAGTCCATGTGCAGTACCTGTAGTACTAGCACCAAAGAAGGACGGAGAGTGGAGAATGTGTATAGACTCTCCAGCTATAAACAAGATAACCATCAAGTATCAGTTTCCTTTGCCAAGAATGGATGATCTTATGAACTGCTTGAGTGGAGCTCAGTACTTCACAAAGATAGATCTCAAGAGTGGATGTCACCAAATATAGATATGAGAAGGAGATGAGTGGAAAACTACCTTCAATACCAAGGAAGGTCTTTATGAGTGGCTAGTCATGCCCTTTGGATTGACGAATGCCCCAAGCACCTTCATGCAGCTTATGAAAGAGGTACTTAAGAAGCTCTTGGGAAAATTTGTTATTGTCTATTTGAATGATATTTTAATTTTTAGCATGACTTTGGAAGAAAATTTATTGCATATTTGTAGTGTCCTTGAAAGGTTGAGGGAAGAGAAACTATTAATTAATCTAAAGAAGTGTAGCTTTGCTAAAAAAGAGTTAGTCTACTTGGGGTTTTTTGTATCACCTGAAGGTCTCAAAATGGATCCAGAGAAGGTAAAATCCATCTTGGAATGGCCTACTCCAAGGTCTACTACTAAGGTAAGATCATTTCATGGTCTGGTTAGTTTTTATAGAACGTTCATTCAGAATTTTAGTGGCATATGTGCACCCCTGACTGACACAATAAGAGGGGATAGAAAAGAGTTCAAATGGACTACGGCAGCTGCGAGAAGTTTTGAATTGTTGAAGAAGAAGGTGATAGAACAACCTGTGTTGGCACTTCCTAATTTTAGTAAGGTGTTCTAGGTGGATTGTGATGCTAGTGGCATTGCTATTGGGGCTGTATTGAGCCAAGAAGGTAAGCCTATTGCATATTTTAGTAAAAAATTGAATTATGCAAAGAAGAAGTATTTTGTTTATGATCGAGAGTTCTATGCAATAGTTCAAGCTTTAAAGAAATGGAGGCATTATTTATTGCCAAAGGAATTTGTTTTATATATTGATCACTAGGCATTACAGTACCTAAATAGCCAAAGTAAATTGAACCAGAGGCATATGAAGTGGGTATAGTTCTTGTAGAGCTATACATTTGTGTTGAAGCATAGAAGTGGAAAGTCTAATAGGGTTGCAGATGCATTGAGTAGGAGGCAGTTGTTGCTTACAGTAATGCAAGTTGAAGTAGTTGGGTTTGATGAACTCAAGAATCTATACCCTGAGGATCCTAATTTTGCTAAAGTGTGGAAAGCTTGTAAAGAACTTGTTGTTGTAGACAGAACCAAGTGGTTAGACTATTTGATTTAGGATGGTATGTTGTTCAAGGGTAGTCAATTGTGCATTCCAAGGAGTTCCATGAGGAAAAATCTGATTAAGGAGAAACACAGTGGAGGGATGGCAGGACATTTTGGTTGAGATAAGACCATTGCCATTCTTAGACAACATTATTTTTGGCCTCAAATTTGATAGCATGTGAAGAAGTTTGTATAGATTTGTTAGGTTTGTCAAGCAACCAAGGGATTTAATCACAATACTGGACTATATCAGCCATTGCATGTTCCATCAAAGCCATGGGAGGACATAAGTATGGATTTTGTTCTTGGATTGCCAAGGACACAAAGGGGTAATGACTCAGTATTTGTGGTGGTTGATAGGTTCTCCAAAATGGTACATTTCATTCCATGCCACAAAACTCATGATGTCATCCATATTGCAGACTTGTTTTTCAGACAGGTGGTGAGACTACATGGTCTCCCAAGGAGTATAGTTTCTAACAGACATACTAAACTTGTGGGGTATTTCTAGAAAACATTGTGGAAGAAGTTGAGAATAGACTTGAAATTTAGTTCCACACATCACCCGCAAACTAATGGCCAGACAGAAGTGGTAAACAGAAGTCTGGGCAATATGCTAAGATGTTTAGTTGGGGATAAGCCCAAGGGATGGGATTTGATTCTACCACAAGCGGAATTTTCTTATAATAACCCTATAAATAGGAGTACTGGCAGATCACCATTCCAAATTGTATATGAAAGTAGCCCAAGGACTGCATCAAAATTGAGGAAGATGGAGCAAAGGGAGAGGACAAGTGTTGAAGTAGAAGAATTTGCTGAACATATCAAGCACCTACATGAGGAGGTCTAGGCACACATTATCAAGATGAATCAATAGTATAAAGCTAGGGCTGATCAAAGGAGAAGACATAAGGAGTTCCAAGTAGGGGATCTAGTCATGGTACACTTGAAAAAGGAAATATTTCCAGTAGGTACTTACAACAAGTTGAAGATGAAGAAATTTGGCCCCTACAAAATTTTGAAGAAACATGACTCAGGAAATGCATATGAGGTGGAGTTGCCAAATGGAATTCACATTTCTCCTATCTTCAATATTGCAAACTTAACAGAGTATCATGATGTTGGTGTAGATGAGGGGTTGATGCTAGAGCCATGTCTAATTCATACTTTTAAGGAGGAGATAGAAGAGATTCTGGATAGTCATGTGGGCAGAAGTACCAGAAATAGGAAGTATGAAGAGTACTTGGTTAAGTGGAAAGGACGATTGATAGAGGAATCAACTTGGATATCAACAGCTAAGGTTTCTCATTTGGGATTTCCTCTACCATCCATAAAGTGACAGGGTCACTTTTTAATCTACCCTGGGTGTCTGATGTAGGAGCATCCAGAGGTATAAGGGCAATCCTATGTCACCCAAAAATATATACCTAGACATAGTTTATGTTTCATGTGTTTTCATTTTTGGATACCCATTTGGGTCAAATAAAAGATCCAACTCTCACGGTTCCACTATTAGTGTTTTGGGTTAGAGTTTTTAAGCACCTTGGGATACGTGTAAATGCTAAAAAAATAGGACTATGTAATTGAGCCATAATTATGGTGAGTTAGAAGGTTTAAATTGGATGGATGATTAAAATTGTAATTTAGAACATTCTAGAAAAAGAATCAGGTCAAAAGGCTACACGGTTTGAAAGTTATCGCAATTTTTCAGTTTCTAGAGACCTCCTACGAATGCTTCAAAGTCAGGTTCAAGGAACTAAATGACCTTGTACGGGCCTAAAAAATGGGGGACGGGAAAATTTGGTCATTAGGGCTATAGAGCACTGCGAGAGCTTTTCAAAAATGTAAATGGTTCGTCAATCAGAGCTACGGTTCAAAAGTTATGCCTCCTAAAAATTTGACTACCGTTTATGGATTCTTCTAATTTTGTACCGACTTCTAAAGCAACTTCTGGAGCCTTCCATTTTGGTAGTGGATGCCAACTAGCACTTTCTAGAATTTATTCCTAATCCTTAACCCTTTAGGGTCTATTTAAGAACATTTCTGGCATTGTAAAAGGCAGTTCAAAGTGGAGTTTGAGAGAAGGTACTGGAAGAAGAAATTATCTCCAGATTTATACTATTGTAAGCCCATAGGGCATGTTTTGGATTCTATTCTCTCTGCACTGAGTGTATTAGCATATTCTCATAGTTAATAAAGTTTTCCCTTTCCTATTGTGTCCATTATGTTCTTGGGTTGTGTCTTCATCAAGTCAAGTTAATGCTAGCTAGGAACAGCTTATTCTTCATTTGATTGTACCTTATATAATGACAACTCTACAAGAATTTGTAATCAACCTAGCTAATTAGCAACTACACCAATTAACTTGTATACATCCTAACTCATTCCTTATATAGTTATGTTTAAAAGCTTGTGGTCATGCTACTTGTTGAGTGACTTTTATTGTTTATATACATACATATACACATATATACATATACATATGTATATATATTTGTATATACATGTACATACATACATATATATACATACATACATATACATCGATCAAAAGGGCACGGCAACAAAATCCTTGATCTTGATGCAGGGGCCCTAGGTCCTAAATAAGGTGGTCAACACCACATAGGATAGTATAGAAGGTGATCAATAAGTGTCCAAGTTGACACAAGATAGTTTAGACAATCTTAAACATGCATTTAGGCAAGTTGTTTACATGTTGTAATAAGGTTATGGGCAAGTCAAAGTTTGGTCAATGATTGGTCAAACATTGTGAGTTGACCAAAAATCTCCATTTTTATGTTTTATAATCTTTTTTCATATTGTGTTATAGTTTTTGAGGGCATGTGGAGTCTTTTATTTGAGGTTTTTGTAAAAGTTTTTAAAATTGCAAAAATGCAATAAAATTTGTCATGCAACTTTTTTCAATTTTTCTTGCAATCTGGAAGTGTAATAGTCAAATCATTATTTTGATCAAACATGGAAGGATAAAGTTTTAAGGTAAAGAGTTTTGACCTATAAATTTATTATCGTCAACCTAGTCTAGGGTTGGAATAGTACTATACGGATTTGGAATGAAATAGAAATCATTTTGGTGGGAAAATCCTTACTCTTGTTGATTCATTCTTCATCCCACCATAACACATACATGTTATAAATAGGAATTACTAAGAGGGGGGGTGAATCAATAATTTGCAAACTTTAGTCACCAACTGAATATTATTTATTACTTTAAACCATACATAAGAAAGTAAACATGTAATGTTAAACAATAACAATAAACATGCACAAAGATAACTCATAACACCATATTTATTTTGATAACTAGGGAAACTATGGCCAAGGGAAAACCCCAGTGGGGATGATACCCACTAGAGAATATATTGATATATATGTTCCTTGTTAGTGGATGGACCATGTTTCGGATTCAACGAGAAAATTTGGTATAAAGAGTCCCTATTAGGAGACTTTGAGTCCCTGTTAGGAGATTCCAACCCTATTAGGAGTTATAGTACAATAGATGCAAGATGAGCCCACTACCCAAACATGCACTTCCAATTACAAGAAGAGCTCACTGCCAAAACTAGTAATTAGTCTTCAATTATATAGGTGTTGTAACTTCTTTCTTGATTGATCGCTAACCTCAGTTCGATCTTGGATCACAAAATCAACTTCACATATATCACTTCATAGAAAGTTTGCATATCACTTAATACAATACAATTGCTCACTACTTCATACTTGAATTCGCAAGATGTCCTTTGCATAAATACCATGCCTTTTCAAAAAAAATTGCTAGGTTAGCTAAGACATTAATATACTTTTCCAACTTAGAGTAAACATCTAGGATGTCGACCCTAATTGGTCAAGTAATTATTTGTAAACAAAATAATTCATTTGCTTTAATTCTGATGTTATGTTTCACTAGTAAAATGTGAATATCTCTTTTTCATACAGTCTATACTAATGTCTGATGGTATACACATCATCATCAACATGTATAATATCTCTATCTAAATTTTCTAGTCATAATATGATGTCAGTAACAAGTTACATACAAAAGAATACATAGTTGTAAACCAATTTCATACTTGGACAATTTTCTAAGTACCAAAAGCTAAGTATCTTTATTTCCAAGGTTTCCTACAAGCATGTAGATCATGTGTTATCATAAATGACAACAATTACATATCTTCATTAGCCAATTGTCAACAATCTCCCCCTTTGGCATTGTTGGCAACAAAATAGGGAGAATTGGCTAAGTATCAAAAACTTATCAAAACAATATAGTAGCAATACATTAATCATCTTTTACAATTTATCTATCTTATATATGCTCCCCCTTTTGATATAATTTCATACCTTACCTTACTTATAATTTTTTTATGCATCTTCTCCCCCTTTGACATCAATGACAAAAATCATAATGTCAAAAACTATCAAAAATTGTTCATCTATTGTCAAAAACTCTATGTTCATCTGCCTTAAACTAGTAATATCTTCATACAATCATCAAAGCTTTCCTTGAGACTGTTTAATCCTTTTACTTGTATGCTTGGCTATTTCAATAGAAGAGAGAATTACACATAGGGCATATGATGAAATCTCAACTACATTAAGATCAGAGTATAAGAAATTTGAAAATAGGTGTCCTTGGCTTTGACACACTCCAACTATCTCTAAATAATACATATCTTTACAAAAATAGACTCTCTAAATTATGACAATCTCTTCAAAATCTATTCTTTCTCAAGTTCTAGTTTCCTGATATCACTATGAACACTGGCCACTTGTCCTTCAAAGCCATCAACTTTGTTAGAAGGTTGTTGGATATGGCTTGATAGAGCTTCTAGCTCACTTAGCTTTCCTTCAATCTTACTGTCAAAATCCTTGGTCGACTTATGAGATAAGGTACACTTAATGTACAATGCCTTTCCATCCTATTGGCATCTCTGAAGTTCATTGATACAAGTATCAAGACTTAGCAAATCATTCTTGATATTCCAAATTGTGCTAATGCATCATGTGAAATTTGGGCCTTTGATTCTAAAACATTCAACAAATTTGTAAATTTTTCATCAAAATATTTTATCACTACTTGTGCCCTTTGTTTAGGTTCTACCTCTGTATGCTTGATTGCTAGAGTATTGTGTAATTTGTTAGTTATCTCTATTAAGGTTCTTTGTAAGCTCTTTATTTTTCTATTCTTCTAAATCAATTTTGTCAGAGATGAGATCAAGTCTGTTTGATCATCATCATCACTTGTTAAGTTAGCAAGCGAAAGTGGAGTAGATGAACTAGATGGTTTAGCTTCATCTTCCCTTTTCTTCTTTTTTGCTACCTCTTTAATGCTTCTCTCTTCTTTCTCTTTCTCTTCCTTTTCTTTTCTTTCCTTCTCTATATTTTCTCCCTTCTCTATTCTTTTCTTATTTTCTTTCTCTACTCTCCTTTTCATTTCTTCTTCAAGAAATTTTTGCTTGGCTTCTTCAATTTTTCTCTTTTCTACCTCTAATAGCCTATTTTTCTCTTCAATTAGTTTCAATTGATCTTGAATAACCTCAGTCTTTGATTCAGGCTATTCAAAAATCTCAAAAGGGTTAGTGTCATCAATGTTAATAATAACATTGGTATGATCAATTTGCATAGTGTCACCACTTACTAACACTTCTGAAGTTCTAGGTGTTGGTGAAGGTGTTTCCTTTGACTTTTTCATCATTAGATTGATAGTTATAGCTATTTCACTCCTTATTTTATCCTTCTCACCCACCATAAATAGAAAGAAATGGTTTCACCTAGTAGGGTGCTAGATTTTTGAACAATTTCTTGACTTCTTCCTCATCATATGTCTTGCATATTGTCTTATCATAGACTTCCAAAGTTCTATATCCTCTTCTCAAGTTGGTGGTTTCTTCTCTATAAGTTTGTCATATACTTTATGATTTACTATGCCTTCAATATCCTTAAGTTTCATATTGTTAACGATTATGTATCTCACAGTAGAGATATCAATTTGATCTTTCTCAATACATTATATAAATCATATAATTTGTTCATCTAAACAAAGTTCCCTTCATTTGCAATGGCTAAGTTGATATTCTCAATCTTCAGCTTCCAAGGTTGCCTTTCTTTACCTACTATCTGTTTAGAAATGATAACTCTCTCTACATGTTTTGCTTCCTATTTTTCTTCTTCTTCTTTGTTGGATTCCACAATTGTCAACAATGACTTTTGTCTTTTTCCTAGTCTTGTAGCCTATTGCTTGACTCTTTTAGTCTTGGTAATCACAGCTTCCACTAATCTTTCTAATTTCCTCTTTGGCTCACTTGGCTATTTAGCTGATACTGTAGCATATGGAATGCTCTATTCTAAAGATGTTTCAGCAATATACATTGATAGAGGTTGCACATACATTATTCCTTGTTTTATTGTCTACCTAACTACCTATGAATCACTTTTTGTCATACCAGCCTCTATTAAAGTTTTCTTCATTATTGTCTCAATCTTCTTATGAGATGCTTTCTCTAAGTATGTCAAATGAGTTGATTGGGTAATCTCTTCATATGTCCCAAATCTATACTCATCTAGGTCCTTCTTGGAGTTCAACAATAGACCAATATAACCAATTGCTACATCATCACTTAACTCATAACCTAAGGGATCAAGAAATGTTTCCCAAGGTTCTACTACTTGAATATGAGTTAAAACTATATCAACCATAACACATATATCATTTTTTAATCTTTCTACAACTACAGGCACAATTTTGAATCTTTGTCTCATCCCATTTTGAAATGTTTTCATGATCAAATTTCCACTATCCAAGATTTTATATGCTAGATGTCTTCTACATATATTTTTAATCTTCTCCATGGTACAACTCTCACTACTCATAATCTTTTTAACTGATAAGAATGGAAATCTTTTAAGTACATGAAAGAATATGTGATTGATCAATGACTGAAATCTAAACACACCATTCTTGGTTCTTTAGATTTTCTCCAAGTTTTCAAGAAGTTGCATTCTCAAAATTTCACTTAGGTTAACTTGTTCCTTCTCAATACAAATCTTATAGGTTGCATAAATGAATCCTACTGATAATTCATGAATCTTAGAACTTGCACATATAGAATAGGTAATGATTCTACTTAGGAATCTTACATCATCTTGTTTAATGGTGTTGATCACCATGGCCTTCACATTATAAACTGATTTTGTATAGCTCTCAACCTTCTTCTTAACTAGTCCCTCACCTATAGGTATACTACCTTATTTGCTAAAACCAATTACCTCATGAATAAGGTCAACTAAAATATCAACTATATTGTCTTCCATCCATAATTTTCTATCATGAATTCTACTTAGTATGATCTGGTTCCATTCTTAGGTGTTCAATTCTTAGTAGAAGTGATATTTGAAAAGGTCTAGTTATTTCAAATGTTGAAATTCAGGCTAAAGACAATTTCCATATTTTTGTTCATATACTCACTCCCAATAGTTTCAAACTTTTTATTAAGATAACTTCCTACATCTTCCAAATACACTGCATTGTTCAGAGTAATAGATAATGTTGAATTAGGGTTCCCTTCTATGGGATTCATAGAAACAATATTCAATTTCAGTCTCTCCTCATTTTTAACATTATAAACTATTGACATATACATGATTCTATCAAATATAAACTTTATCGAACAAATTATGTGGATAAATGATAAAATAACTCTTTCCAAAAATAGGGTTTTGTTCAAAATCACTTTGTTAAGTTGCTTCTGAGTGCCCTATTCTTCTGATGTAATTGTAATGAAGTGGTAATAAAGTTTTTACTCCATTTTATTCATTCAATTTGAATTTGCATTAATTGTGTACTTTGCAAACATAAAAAAGTTGTTAATCACATTTTGAAATCAATTATCTGCTCAATAATCTTTGTTTGACCTTCAAATACTATTTGAGCTTTATCATAGCTTCCTTCCATTATAACAATGCTCCAAGAATCTTTGCTCCATGAAATTCTCTATAAAAACATATTTTTCATCTTGTGCTATAGAATTAACTTTCTCTATAATAACAGTAACTCTTAATTCCTTCATGAAAAGTTCCAATAAGCTCCTAATTTCAAGCAAGCTTAGCTACCATCTAAACTTATCTTGATACACCTTTTCCCAACTTCACTACCCATATTTCGATCTCTAAATGAAGTTTCAAATTCTAGTGTTGTGAAGAAACTTAATTCAACTTAGTTGAATCAAACTCAATTATTGACTTCGTTCTTCCTGTCTCATCATCTTCTAACTTTTCTTCTAAGATGTCCAATCCTTTTATGAATGCCTCATTGAGTTCTTCTCAAAGATAATTTACTATATTTCTTTGTTCCTCATTGTCTTTCTTAGTTCTGGAGTTATTCTCATGATTCCTTCTATCATTTATGATGTTTCTTCCATCATTCCTTCTATTTCCAAAGTTTCTTCCATTGTTCCTTCTATCTCTAATGTTTTTGTCCATTCTAGAATACTTTGTTGTATGTCCAAAGTTGTTGCATAACTGACATACTAGAGTTTTGCTTTTAAGATTATGTTGATCAATAGGTGCATGACAATTCCATGCTATGTGTCCAAAGTTGTTACACTTATAACACATGATCTATCTTCTTTCTTCATAAGGTCTTCCTTCTCTTGATGTCCTCTCATTGGATCTTCTTCTATCTGTAGGATTAGTATTTCCAGACACTCTACTATCCTTCTATCATTATCATATTTAGGTTTCCTACAATCAATTGCTTTATGACCCATAACATGAAAATTATGACAATAAAAATTTATAACATGATTAAATGACTTATTTGTACAATCTCTTTTCATATCACCTATTTCATTACATGAAAAACACTTACCTCTTAATTCATACCTGGTTTCTTTAGGAGATTCCACTTTCTTTGGTTCATCCAATATCATAGTTTCCTTGCCTTGTCCAACTTCTTTAGGTTTATCAAAATATTGATTGGATTCAATCTTATCATTAGATTTATCTTTCCTTTTCAGATCTGATCTATTTTTAGGTTTCTTTACAAACATGTTAAATAAATAACCAAGACCAGTCTTATCATAGGTAGGTCTCTGTATTGACATAGAATCATCAAGCTTTTCTCTACTAGAATAAAGCTTTTCAAGTTTTTTCTTGCATTGAGGTAGTTCACCTTTCATAATAGTGTTGTACTTATGAAGTTCTTCATGATCTTCTTTCAATGTTTCAAATTCAGATGTCTTCTCTTCTAGACTCACTCTAAGATCTATATTTTTAGTCTTCAAATTAGATTCAACTTTGATAGGATCATTCTTCAAAGTCAACTTTAGATTGGTAATCTTCAATTTATGCTTCAAGATCTTGTAATATGTCTTCAAATTTGAATAATCATCATCATTGGTTTCAGATTTAGTAGATTCAGGCTTGGATTTGAGATGTTCAATTTTGTTCTTCAATTGTCCAATATATACTTTGGAGTCTTCATATGTAATTTTTAGCTTACCTCTTTCTTCAGTAAGGAGATCAATTTTTTCAAGTTCCTCTTCAAGGTTCTTCATCAACTGCTCCATATCCATAGGTATCTTACTCAATATATTAAGCCTCTTCTAAGTAGTTGTGCTCTAATACCAATTGTTAGAAATAGGAATTACTAAGAGGAGGGGTGAATCAGTAATTTGCAAACTTTAGTCACCAACTAAATATATTTATTACTTCGAATAATACATAAGAAAGTAAAGAAGTAATGTTGAACAGTAATAGTACCCATGCATAAAGATAACTCATAACACCATATTTTGTTAGCTAGGGAAACCTTGGCCAAGGGAAAACCTCGGTGGGGATGATACCCACTAGATAATATACTGATATATATGTTCCTTGTTAGAGGATGGACCCTATTTAGGAGTCAATGAGAAAATTCAGTATAGAGAGTCCTTGTTAGGATACTTTGAATCCATGTTAGGAGATTCCAACCAGGTTAGGAGTTTATAGTAGATGCAAGATGAGCCCACTACCCAAACATGCACTTCCAATTATAGGAAGAGCTCACTGCTCAAACAAGTAATTAGTCTTCAGATATATAAGTGTTGTAACTACTTTCTTGAATGATCTCTAACCTCAGTTCGATCTCATATCACAAAATCAACTTTGCATATATCGCTTCACAGAAAGTTTGCATATCACTTAATACAATATGATTGCTCACTACTTCACACTTGAATTCACAAGATGTCCTTTGCATAAATACCATGCCTTTTGACAAATTGTTACTAGGTTTGCTAAGACCATAATATGTTTTTCCATTTTAGAGTAAACATCTAGGATGTCGGCCCTAACTGGTCAAGTAATTATTTCATAAACAAAATAATTCCTGTCCTTTAATTTTGTTTCTTTGTTTCACTAGTAAAATGTGAATATCTCTTTTCTATATAGTCTGTATGGATTTCCAATGTTATATACATCATCATCAACATGTATAATATCTCTATCTAACTTCGCTACTCATAATATGACTTCAATAACAAGTTACATACAAAACAATACACTATTGTAGACCAATTTCATACTTAGACAATTTTATGAGTGCCAAAAGCTAAGTATCTTTATTTCTAAGGTTCTCTACAAGAATTTACATAATATGTTGCCATAAATGACAATAATTACATATCTTAATTAGCCAATTGTCAATAATACATACATATACATATATAAAATCCTTACTCTTTGATGAGTATATAAAAAAAGTTTTTTTTTTGTTTCTTAAGATGCAAGAATCTCTCATTTGATGATGTGATTGTAGAAGACATGCATACCTACATTTTACCATGTACTACTTGATGAAAACAAGTTTGGTGCAGACATTATTCAAAATCTTGTCTGCACCTTACAATATGTGTAAGAGTAAAATTGTCATAGGTATCAAAGAAGTACAACAATAGTATCTACAAGTTACTTGCTCCTTAATAGGCTTTTGAAGAAATTTCATTGACTTTTTCTATTGAATTTTTGTTTTTCAAAGTTGTCTTTCAAGCATTTCTATAGAATTTTCATTTTGGAAATCATGATTTTGATGTTTACACTTGAATTGTAAATTGAAAGTTCATGGTTCCAATGTGCAGATAGGTTCCATAACCTATAATAATCAAGGTTATGTATAGCATATTGTAAGGTTTTTCCTCAAAAAAAATGGTTGGTTGCAGGGATTTATGCATGATGTTAGAAATGCAACTAAGGAAGCATCCAAAGTAAAACTAATCTTTGGAGTCTAATAGGTTCAATCAATTAAAAAATTTGGATATAATGAAGATGCAAAAGAAATTCATTTGGTTCAACGCATAGCTAAATTTATGTCTGGCCTTTTGGAAGTGACATTGAAAATGCTTTTCCTTTTCCTTCTATTCTCCTTGCAAGAATCTTGTAGCTGATATATAATTTTTTTGTGGATAGAATGAAACATGTTGTATGTAGAGAGTCCTGTTGGATTGGGATTATCATATTCCAATACTATTATAGGCAATTATTCTAATGATACACAATCTAGTATGGGTAATGTGCTCCTTGCTATTATACTAAATCTTTGGAGTACATATCTAGTAGCAGTATGATAGTATTGATTGTAAATATATGCTTAAAACAAATCAATGGCATGTATCATGTTACAGCTCAAGACAATTTAAATTTCCTTGTTGATTAGTTGGAGAAATTACCTGAGCTAAAAGATGTAGACATTTATTTAGCAGGAGAGAGCTTTGCAGGCATGCACCTATCTTCTTCCATTGTATATATCCAAGCATTTTGAACTATGTGGCCTTACTAATTAGGTCTAATTTCTGTAATACACTATAATTAGGTATCTTTCTTTTAGATTAGATGATTCATATAACTAGTCATTCACAAGAATACATCACCTGTGAACTTGAATTGCATAAATGAATGATCTACCATGAGTGGTGCATTGTAAGAACCCAATAGTCATGAGCTTAGATAATCCATTTGGCACTTGAAAGGAAGGTTACATTTGCAATGTTCTTGAGAATCTATAAAATTGTAGAATCATTCATCTAGTTTGTTTCAATGATACCTATATGCATGCAACTTTGTATAAAACTGATACTATGGACTCTAAAATTGATGTTTGCAAATAGGGAATCCCCTTCTGATTTGGAGATAAGTGTAAACAATGGAGAATACTTGTGGTCACATGGTTTAATATTAGATAGCTCATACTTAATGGATCAAATTGTGTGTAACAAATCGAGATATTTGAATGAATACTACCAAGATAAATGGTCACAGCTTGTAATGACATGAACAAAAATATAACAGATGATATAGGAGATGTAATGGATATACATGATGTCACATTAGGTGAATGATTAGGTGACATTTCAACTCAAGAAATGTCATCAAGAGATAAGTGGAAGATTCATACCATGGTAAACTCTTAGCACTACCTTGTTTTTCATCCTTTAAACTCAAAAGGAACCTTGCGCTCCATCTTATTTAATCAATAGGAATAAAAATCTATCAAAGTCCAAATATAATTTTGTTCAAAGTAGCTAAAAAGAGATGCATATGATGACATAAATAATCTAACTACATCCAACCTAATTAGGCAATGCATATATTATGCTTGACGCTATTTTTTTCACCTCAATTTGGTTGACTGCTATTCTCATCAAACTTTGTAGAAAATAAATGAAATTGATCTCTATACTAGAGATAAGACAATGACTTATCTAAATAGAGAGGAGGTTTAGAAAGTACTTCATGCCAATACAACTCACCTGCCTTAACATTGGGGTCTATGTGTGATGAATGGTGCTCGCCTTAATACCATTAACCATAACAAAAACAAAGAAACAATAGCAATTGTGAGAACAAAATATGGACTTCTTATTTGTGCTACAAATGTGGAATTATAGAATTCATAAGTACAATATGATAACCCACATGGGCACCTTCATTACAGTAATCTGCAAGACTAAGCTACGAACTACCACCCAGAGTTATCCTAGACAATGTTCAAGCCTTTCTTAAATAGTCAATTTTATGCTACCCGAGAAAGTTCTAGATGCTCAAAATTAATACCTAGGGCCAAAAGACCCTAACAATACATATAGAGTTGGCTAAATACATCTTTGACAAATTATTTTAGAAATTTTGGTATCCCAACTTTTGAAGGTCATAACTCTCAAATTGTTGCTTCGATTGGCTATTATAACCACTTTTTGGAAATGCTAGCTCCTGATCTACAGACTCTAAATGACATAAACGCCCTTTTGTCAAGTTTTTGGAACTCATCTGGGAACTCTAAGGCCTCCAACAATGAGTCTGAAGATTTTTCTACCAATTTTTCCACTGAAAATTTGCAATAACTTCTTTAATACTTAAACTAGAGCAACAAGATTTTTATGGTAGGCTTATAACTCTAAAATAAACCTTCTTATAGAAAATGAGAACATTTTGAGCTCATATGAAAAACTTACTAAAAAAAGCAAGTTCCCATAAATAGTAAGCACCCTGTCTACTAGTCCTTATTATAATAAAAAAGATTGAAAAGAAATATTTTTGGGTGATGTAAGATTGCTCTTACACCTAGGATGCCCTTGCATTACAGGAAAATGTTTCTTTCTCAAATGAACCATGACTTCATCGCCAATTTGAAATTCCTTATACCTCATTTTCACATCTACCTTAGCCTTATACTGTGTATTCATCTTTATGATGTGCTTCCTCACCTCCTCATGGATGTTCTTCAAATGTTTAGAAAAAATTTATGCTCCACCACTACTTATCTCTCCTTTATCCAATTGTCACAATTCAAAAGCATTTATGGAACTACTCCCATAAACAATATGGAATGGTGATTTACCAATATTCCTATTAATAGAATTATTATATGCAAATTCCACCTATGGTAAAATCAGATCCCATCCTTTTGGCTTGTCTCCAACCAAACATCTCAGCAAGTTTCCTAAACTGTGATTCACAACTTTTTGTCTATCCATCAGTCTGTGGATGATGTGATGAACTGAACTTCAAATCTATCTTCAACTTCTTCCACAATGTATGCCAAAAATACCCAACGAATTTGGTAGATCTAAAATTATACTCTTTGGCAGACCATGTAGTCTTACCACTTCTTTGAAAAATAACTCTACCACATGAACAAACCACTAGTATTCTTGCAAGGAATAAAATGTGTCATCTTTGAAAACCTATCAACCACCACAAAATAAGAGTCATGCCCACATTACATCATTGGTAATCCAATAGAAAATTACATGCTAACATCCTCCCACAACTTCTTTGGTATAGGTAATGGCTAATACAACCATGTATTCTTCTTCACTCCTTTCCCCATTTGACATACTCTGCAACTCTATACAAACTTCTTCACATCTTGTTGCAGCTTTGGCTAGTAATAATTCTTAGAAACCAAAGCTATGGTTTTATCTCTTCCAAAATGTCTAGCCAATTCTCCACTATGCTTCTCCTCGATAAGATTCTCTCATATTGAACTTCTTGTAATGCACAACTAGATTCCTTTGAACAACATACTATCCTAGATCATGAAATCCAGCAACTTTTTCTTGTCAAGTGTAATAGATTTTGTACAAGCCTTCCATGCTTCACCAAAATCAAGATCATCTGGATACAAAGTACTAAGTTCCTTGAACCCAACCACCTCTATCTGCATTTCTATCAGCAAAAGTTGTCTTTTACTAAGAGAATTTACAATGTTTTTAGATTTCCCACTCCTATGTTTCAAAACAAATGTATAACTCTACAAAAAATTAATCCAATTCGCCTTTGGTTTAATTTTCCTTGACTATTCAAATATTACAAAGCTTGATGATCGGTATACAAAACAAACTCCTTGGGAAGAATATAGTATTTTCACTTCTTCAATGCTAGAACTATTGCACAAAATTCTTTATCATAAATAGAATATTTTCTTTTTGCATCATTCAACTTCTCACTAAGATAAGCAACAATTCTACCTTCTTGACTCATAACAACTCCTATTGCAGTACCACTAGCATCGTAGTCTACTTGAAACACCTTATTAAAATCTGGAAGTGCTAAAATAGGTTGCTCAGTAACTTTTTATTTCAACAGATTAAAACTCTTATCTGCTCCTACACTCCACTTAAACTCTTTCCTATCCCCCCTCATTAATTTAGTCAAGGGTCCACAAATACTACTAAAACCTCTTATGAACTTTTTGTAAAAACTAGCTAGTCCATAAAAAGATCTTACCTCTATCTCACTCCTTGGAGTAGGCCATTCAAGGATAGCCTTCACTTTCTCTGGGTCCATTTTCAGACCTTTTGCTAAAACTAAAAATCCAAGGTACACCAACTCCTTCTTTACAAAACTGCACTTCTTCAAGTTTATAAACAACTGTTCTTCCCTCAACTTATCAAACACCTTGTGAATATGAATCAAATTCTCTTCCAATGTCTTACTAAAGATCAAAAATATCATCTAGGTAAACAATGACAAAATTACCTAGAAATTCCTTTAGTATCACATTCATGAGCCTCATGAAAGTGCTTGGTGCATTGGTTAGCCCAAAATGCACGACAAACCACTTCTACAGTCCTTCTTTTGTCTTGAAAGAAATCTTCCACTCATCGCCTTCTCTGATACAAATTTGATGGTACCCACTCTTCAGATCTATCTTTGTGAAATATGCAGCCCCACTCAAACAGTCCATAATATCATCCATCCATGGCAATGGAAATCTATACATGATTGTGATCTTGTTGATAGCATGAGAATCTACGCACATCCTCCATTCTTCATTCTTCTTTAGTGCTAATACTATTGGTAAAGCACATGGACTTAGACTCTCTCAAATCAACCCCTTCTGCAACAACTCATGAACTTGCTTGTTCAACTCTTCACTTTCTCTTGGTGTCATTCTATGCACTGCTTTATTTGGCAAACTGGTTCTTGGAACCAAATCCACCTAGTGACTGATCTTCCTCATTGGAGGCAATCCATCAGGTACATTATTTGATACAATATCAAAAATCTCTCCCAACATAAATGCAACTTCTGTAGGTACCTCCTCTACTTCATCTTTACTATCTTTTGAAATTATAGCAAAATACATATGCTTAGACTTCATATCTTTGACAAACTCTTTCCCATCAACAAAACATATTCTAGCAGCACTACATACATTTTCTTCTTTCTCCTTCAGTAGCTTTAACTTATGTTTCACTCCATCCTTAGTCAGAGTGTAGGTATTTGCTCGCCCATCATGTACAACATGTCTGTCAAACTGCCATGGCCTACCTAGCAACATATGACATATGTCTATAGGTATGATATCACATAGTACCTCATCCTAGTAGCTTCCAATCTTGAACTTCACATAGCACTGCTCATTGATCATGACCTTGTGGTCATCTTGCACCCAAGAAATATGGTATAGACATAGGTGTTTCTGTCTCTTTAGCTTCAACTTTGAGACCATCATTTCTGACACTAGATTGTCATTACTTTTACCATCCATGATCACATCACAACACTTATCTTCACATCTGCACCTTGTGCAAAACAAGCTCCTTCTTTGATCAGGTTCATTCTCACCACTCAACAAGACTCTTCTATTAACTAGGACTTCTCCTCTTTTAGCATCTTTAGAATGTGAGGATTTGGCATCTTCATCAACATGTGCAATTTTTGCTTGGCCTTCTATTCTTTAGTCTGTCCTTCCTTGGCACTAGGAACATTCAAATTCTTTATGCCCTTCTTCTTTGTAGTGAAAAAATTTCCCACAAAAGCCTCCTCTTCTAGATCTTCCACCATGACCTCTTCTGCTATTCTTATTGTCAAACTTCTTGCTCAATTTTTCCTCAACTCTTAGGGCAAATTGGTATGCCTCCTCAATATTGTTCATTTGAACTAGACTTAACTCCTCCTAAATACTTGGCCTTAACCCATTAAGATAATTGGCCACTTTCTCCTTATCAACTTCTGCATGGCAAGTTCTAATGAGAACTCTGTAGAACTCTTCGGTATACTCTTGAATGATTTTTTTTGCTTGCTTCAACCCTTGCTTTTTTTCAACCGATCAAGCTCATAATCCATAGGAATGAATTGTCTCTTTAGTTTAGCTATCATCTGATCCCATCTGGTGATTTTTTCCTTTCCCTTTCTATTTCACTCCAACTGAATCTCCTACCACCAGATCTTTGCATGTCCCTTTGGTTTTGCCTTCACAAACTTGACCCTATTAGGATCCTCAATATCTTCATACTCAAAGTACTCCTCAAGTTCATTGATCCAATCAATTAGCTCCTCTGAGTTAAGATTTCCCAAAAATGTGGGAACTTCAAACTTAGGTCTTTTTTCCAATCTTGGAGATGGCCCTAAAAATCCTCTCTTCCTCTAGGTTTAGAACTGCCTCTACTTTGGAATTTTCTTCTACTTCATCCTCATCCTCACTTTCTCTTACAACAAGATTTATTCCTCTACACATTTTTTATTCCAATGCTTGCATTTATTTTTAGAGGGCTCAGAAACCCTCAGACGTAACACCTATAGCTCTTCCACCACACTCTCTTCATGGAGGCATTTTTTATGCTTTCGTTGAAACCCTAGTGTAGACTACCTCACAATCAGTGATTTGTCTACACACTTAGCCCAAACCACTATCCTGGTGTGAACTACCTCACAATCGGCGATCTATCCACACACTCAAGAACTCTAGCTTTGATACTACTTGATGAAGAGTGCTCCCCTTAATACCATAAGCCATAACGAAAACAAAGAAACAACAGCAATCGCAAGAACAAAATATGGACTTCTTATTTATGCCACAAATGTAGAGTTACAGAATTCATAAGTACAATATGCTAAGCCAAATGGGCACCTTCATTATAGTAATCAACAAGACTAAGCTACGAACTACCACCCAGAGCTGTCCTAGACAATGTTTGGGTCTTTCTTAGATAAGTAATTTTATGTCACTTAGGAAGGTTCTAGATGCTCAAACTTAATATCTAAGGCCGAAAAACCCTAACAATACATATAGAGTTGGCTAAATACATCTTTGACAAATTATTTTAAAAATTTTGGTATCACAACTTTCAAAGGCAATAACTCTAGAACCATTGCTCTGATTGGCTATTATAACCACTTTTCAAAAATGTCAACTCTTGATCTACAATCTTAGAGTGGAAAAAGTGCCCTTGCATCAAGTTTTTAGACCTCATTCAAGCACTCTAAGGCCTCCAGTGGTGAGCCTAAATATTTTTCTACAAATGTTTCCACCGAAAATCCACAATAACTTCTCTGATACTTAAGTTGGAACAATGAGATTTTTATGGTAGGCTTATAACTCTAAATGAACCTTCCTGTAGAAAATGAAAACATTCTAAGCTCATATGACAAACTTACTAAAAATAGCAAGCTCCCATAAATAGTAACCACCCTATCTACTAGTCCTTATTAAAATAGAAAAGACTAGAAAGAAAATATTTTTGGGTGATGCAAGATTGCTCTTCCACCTAGGATGCTCCTGCATCAATGTGAGGGGTATAACACTTGCATTCCTAAATCTATTACAATTCAAAAAAAAATTCTAAAGATAATAGATAATTATATCTTTAAATTGTTTTCAATATCTTAAGGGTAAATTAAAATTATAAATAGGAGAAAATGGTTGGTCAATATTTGTTGGCTACTGAATATCCATATATTTTTGGACAAATAGTCTATCAAGTTTTTGAAGTTCTAGTTCGTTGTTCTCTTGAAAATGAATTAATGGAACCTAATGTAGCTTCTTATCAAATATGTTAGTGGGGATTTGTAGGCCATTGTGCATTAGGGTATTTTCTAATTCTTACCCTCCAACGTTTTGAAAAAATGACACTGATAAAATGCTCATAGCACAAAGCTCACCACCGCATAATAAATACTTGACCAAAACTCAAATATGGCTACCATGGTAGAATAGGAAATGAAACAGATGTAATATCTTCCTAATTTGATAGTATATAAACTCCAACAATGACAAAAAGAAGGGTTTTTTTAAAACAAAATGCAACTACTTGTCTCGAATAGCAAACTATTGGGTTTTTTAAAAAACCCTTACCTTTAAACATCGTTGTAAAACTCTTCCTCAAGGCTCCCTCTCACGTGCCTGTAATTTGTCATGTAAACAAATGAAGTTGCACTTTCTTTCTTTTTTTGTTTATATCCTCAACGAAGTTGAAATTTTGACATTATCAAGATCATTTAATTTTAAGAAAATGAATTTGAAAAGCCAAATTGGCTTGCCATCAAAAATTTAGGTCAAAAATGACCCCCAAATGTCTAGTGTCAGTATTAACCGAATGGTTCAATTTTTCGTATTAGTTGAGTGATAGTAGAATACTTTTATTAAGTAAATGGTTAGTACAAGTTAACCTAGTGGATGTTAAATGTTTATTTGAAAGGGCATTCAAGCTAACTTGACATTGAACTTCATATTTATGAAAGGTCAAGTTATGGATTGAGGTGTGAAATAGAAAGAATGAGAAAGATGTGAATTAAGAAGGATATCTGATTAAAGATAGAATATCCAAGGAGTTATAAAAAAAATTATGATCAAGGAGGATCTAGAGGATAAACCAAAATAATGATCTAAATCTACAAATTCAGTTGCTTCATCAAATAGGCCAATCATTGTTACTCTCTAACAATTGTAGTAGTGAATAAATCTCTTAGCAAAGTTGGCTTAACAACCATTTTGTAAATCCTCTAACAAGGTGGAATGTCTATATTGAAGTGTCTTAATACCTCTAAAAAGGTCACTCCTAACAGGGTGATTCAAATCCTCTAACAGGGTCACACTTAATCGTGTATTTTGTAACCTTTAACAAGGTTTGCCCCTAATAGGGCTCACTTCAGAAGAGTGAAAAGTTGTAACTAGTTGCATTGGTGGTTTTCCCAAATTGGGTTTCCACATTAAATTTTTTTGTCTCATGTGTTCATGTTATTTTTTTAATTATTTATGTTTCTATAAATAAGTTACTAAATTTTAATTCATATTAATATATTAAGATTTCTTTGTTAATCAATATATAGTGCATATCTAGTTCCAACTAAGCAATGCAAGGATTTGTGTTAGTGAGAAGTTTTTATTGGCATCTAAGGGATTTGGAATTATTTTTTATGGTAACTGATTCACCCCTCCCCTCTCAGTTACTCCTCTTATATTTCCAAAAAATGGTATTAGAGTTATTGGTGTTTAAAGGAAAGGTTTCAAAGATCTAAGCTATATATCAAGATGTCTTACAAAAGAAAGATCTGTAAGCTTAAGTTGAGAGATAACTTTTCAGCATGGAAGGAACTAATGAAGCTACATCTAGGAACCATTGGAGATACAAGTGTGCACTTCTTAGAGAGTCAATATGTGGAACCTCCAAAGCCTTTAACTATAGATCAAATGGTGGACATGAAGAATTACAACACAATGATGATTGATATTGCTTTCTTTCTCAACTATTCTAAATTTGATGAAGTCAAGGATTTCCCTATTGCCCATGACATGTAGAACAAACTAGAAAAGATCTATGGAGGGGATGATAATGTGAAAAGATCCAAAGTAGAAAGTCTAAGAGGCCAGTTTGATTAGATGAAGATGAAAGAAGATGAAAAAATTGCAAAGTATAGTAAAATAACCAAAGCAAGCATAAGTGCAATCAGAGATGTAGGAGGAAAAATACAATGATACAATAGTAGTCAACAAGATATTAAGAACTCTTTTTCCTATTTATGAAATTAGAGTTTCAGCTATTCAAGAGATGAGATGTGATCCCAAAAATGATATATCTTTGGATGCACTTGTGGGAAGATTGACTTCTTTTCAATTGGATAACTTTGATAACTATATTCCTAGCACTAACAACATAGAATCAACATTCAAAGAAAAACTAACTCTTGAAAGAAAGGGAGGAAATTGTTGAAAACTTACAATAGGAACAATTGTTGTTTTGACATTGATGTTAAATCTATAGATGATACATATTTCTACCTAGTCAAAATGTCATATCTATTTGATTGATGAAGAGGATTTGAGAAGTTACTCATAAAGTTATAGCACCTAGAGGAAAGGTTGAAGTTATGAAAAGGAAGCTACAATAGACATTTGATTAGATAGACTTTGATAAAGAAAAGTAATTATTTATGTCAAGAAAGCTAAGCCAAGCTCATAAAAAGAGTAAAATACTAAGGAGTGTCAAGTAATGTTAGTGTCAACCGAGCTGCAGTTAGTGCTAAGAAAATCTAGTGTTGACCAAGCATAAGCGTCGACTAAGAAAGGTAGTTGATGCCAACCCAGAAAGGTTTATAGCAACTAATTATTTTAGTGTCGACTAAGTATCATAATTTAGAGATTTGTGAGTAACAGTAAGAGAACAAATTCAAAGAAATCATAAGATCAAGCAAACTCAGTTGATTTCTTGGGAGATGTAAAATGTGTTGAAGATAAGATTGATGAGTTGGATAATTAAATTCAAGAAGGAGATTAGATAAAGACCTAACAGATAGATTTTAAAGAAGTTTCTAGAGAATGATCAAGAAGATGGACAAATACATTGAATTAAGTTGAATCTTATCATAAACCCTAAGATCTACGATGGATGTAGAAAATAGTAAAGCACAAATTGCCTATTTAAAGAGATACAGAGCCAAACATTTAGTGCCTAGCCTAGTCTAGCTAGTGTGTGTATGTCTGAGTTTGTATACAGAGAGAGACATAAAGAGAAAGGTTGATCAAAAACACACAAGTGAGAGAATGTGAAGCTAAAGGAGAAAGCTTGTGCCATAAATATTATGTTGTTATTGATAAGTGAATTAGAGTAGAAGGCTTAAGTGTTGATGAGAAGAGTAGACTAATTTTTTGAAGGGTGACCAAGAAGATCACGATCCAAGATGACAATGGAAGGCTTATTAGTGAACCAACATAAGGACCAAATAGAGATCTAAAAGTGATTTGTAATCACATAGATCAAACCTACTGTTTTATTTCTTATCATTGTAAACAGTTTGTATTGAAATCCTTTTAATAGAAGTTGACCTTGTAGTCATTTGAAGACTTAATAGTCTATGTAAATTCTTTAACTAGGTGACTTTCTAAATGGAATGATCAAAGTCCTCTTACAAGGCCACTCCTAATAGGGTGATTAAATCCTCTAACTAGGTCACATTTAACTATGTGTATTTTAACCTTTAACAAGATTGGCTCCTAACAGAGCTCACTTTGAAAGAGTGACATGTTGATGGTGGTTATTTTCATATTGGGTTTCCACGTAAAATCCTACTGTCAAATTGTGATGAATTTTTTATGAATGTTTACATTAGGTAATATTTTCATTATGTGATGCAAGTTATGTTATGATAGTTTTACAATAGAGACCGACCAACAAGAGGATAAGCATAACAATGAAGTGTTTAATGTTTAATTATTCAAGTGGTACATATAGTCCTTGAGTAACTGATTCACACCCCTCACCCACCACCCCCCCCCCCCCCCCCCGCCCTCATTTATTCTAAATATTTCTAACAATTGGTATCAGAGCACAGTGCTTACAGATACACGTTTGAATGTACTTAAATCTAAAGATCATAATGAATAAGAGAGATGTACCCAAGTTGAACAAGGAGAACTTTTCTACATGTTAGACCCTTATGAAGCTACACATATCTAGTATCAGTGATGCTACTATTAAATTTTTAGATAATGAATATGTAGAAGTAACAACTTCTCCTCTAACTACTAAAGAATTGAGACAAGTTAGAACACAACCAAGAAATGTTGGAGATTGTGTCAGCCCTAAGCTATGTCAAGTTTGGTGACCTAAAAAAATTAATACTGCAAAGAAAATGTGGGATAGATTGAAGACCATATATGGAGGTGATGACAATGTTCTGAGAGCTAAATCTTAAAGCCTGAGAGGTAAATTTGATGACATGCGAATGATGGAAGGTGAGAACATAGTACAATAATATACACGATTTAAAGAGGTTGTTAATGTTATTAGAGGTGCAAATGGAGAAATCAAAAAAGAAACACTGATAAGTAAGGTATTGAGGACTCTACTCCCTATTTATGCCATTAGAGTCTCTCCAATCCAAGAACTGAGATACACACTAGGTAACAACTTGACCTTAGAAGGTGTAATTGGTAGACTTACTACTTTTGAGATGTCTAACTTTGATAACTACACAACTACTACTATTGAATCTTCTTTCAACTCACAACTAGTTGTTAGTAAGAAGAAAGGGAAACATGTGAAGAGTGAAAGTGGTAGTTCTGATGATGAGATTGATGAACTTGAGGCCCTCATTGCAAAAATGTTTGGAAGAGGAAGAGGTAAATACAAAGTTAAATTACCTATCAATTATTTTTCATGCAACAAAGTTGGTCATATTGCTGCTAGACATCCTGATAGAAAAGATAAAGATAAAAGGAAAGAAAGAAATTGCAAAGGAAGAAAAGATGACAAAGACTATAGGAGAAGCAAGGATGAAAAAGTTAAGAAATCATGTTGTATTGCTGAAGAAAATATTGATAATGAATCTAAGATTAATGATGATGAAGTTGTCAATGTTTCTATGAAAGAATATTTTGATGAAGTTGAGAAAACTACATTTATTTCTTGTGTGAAAAAAGTGATAGATGGATAATTGATAGTGTATGTTCCAATCATATGATTGGTGATAAAGAAAAATTTGAAGATATTGGTCCATACAATGGTGGATGTGTAAATTTTGGTAATGATATCTCATGTGTTATAAAAGGTAAAGGCACTATTCAACTGACTGACAAGATAACATGTGACAATGTTTACTAGGTTGAAGGACTTAACTACAACTTTTTGAGTGTTTCACAACTAAACAAATCTGATTACAAAGTTGAATTTTACAATAGAAAGGCCAAGATACATGATGATGATGGTAAGATAATTGGAACTAGTGAGAAGACAAGAGGTAACTTATTCTATCTAGACCTATCAAGTGAGACATGTATGTTTGTACCACAAGAAGATGTTTGGTTATGGCACAAAAGATTATGTCATGTGAATTTTGACAATTTGGTGAATATCAACAAGATGAAGAAAGTAAAAGGATTTCCTAAACTAAAGAAGCCTGAAAATGCTATGTGTAAACAATGTCAATTAGGAAAGATGACTTAGTTTCAAGAGAAAAACACATATTGCTAGTGATACTTTGGAATTGGTTCATACTGGCCTATGTGGACCCATTGGTGTTAAAAGTTACTATGGAGATCAATATTTCATTCTATTTGTAGATGACTAATCTAGAATGAGGACTTTGATGTTTCTTCAAGCTAAATCTGATGTTTTTTAGTTATTCAAGTGGTATTTAGCCATAGTTGAAAAATAAACAGGGAACAATCTGAAGTGTTTGAGATCTAACAAAGGTGGTGAATTAATGTCACATGAGTTCAATACATTCTGCAATGATAGAGGAATTAAAAGATAGATATAAGCACCAAGGACTCCTCCTTAGAATGGGATAGCTAAAAGGAGAAACAAATCAATAATGGACTATGCAAGAACATTAATGATGGAGAAGAATGTATCATATAAATATTGGAGAGAATTTGTTAGTACTCTATCTATACCCTGAATAGAGTACATGTCAAGAAAGGTACAAATGCTACACCTTTTGAACTATGGTATGGCTATGATCCCAATGTTAAATATTTCAAAATCTTTGGTATTATATTCTATGTACTAAAGGATAATAGGAATGGAAAGCTTGATGCAAAAAGTGATGAATGCATATTCCTAGGTTATTATTGCCCCTCTTTACATGCTTCATCACTGCAAAACCTTGATGTCATCAACTCAATTTTAAAGAGTTAAACATTTTCTTTATGTGAGAAGATCAGGGAAAGAGATCATTAAGTGAGACTTTGTCTTTAGCCACAATTGGCATGATTAACCAAAACGCAACCTCTCCAATCCTTCTCCGCATATCTCTCTATGAATTATCCTCCATTTCTTTGTAACCATCAGTGGTAATACCCTTCGTCCTCATTCATAGTGTCTCCATTACATTAGCTAACTAATATGCTTAAAATAAATATTGAATGACTGTACTTGAGCATGAGCCTTGGAAGAGTACTCAACTAACAACTTCAAGTAGAGATAACTCATGACCTTTGGGATGCTAGTTGAAGCAATGTACTTATAAAAAATCTCCAGCAGCTTTGTTCATCATCCTTTGGGATTATACTCCTGCAGTGATTAATTCTCATTAGATTGATCTATATCACGAAGGCATTGGGCACACGGCATATGAGGTTTTGTAAATGCATTCTCAAGATCATAACTGATCATTTGGAGTTGATCTCATCTTGCAATGGGTTTAGGAAAATTTATTTTCACTTGTTCTCCATCACACATCTCTATAAAAATAATTAGAGGCCATCCTTTTTGCAGTGGGAAAACATATCACATATAATTACCACTCAACTTGCTTCTAGAATGATTTATTTCCCTAAATGAAATATCCACTTCTATCACACCTTTAAGACATATGAGTATCGCCGATGTTCCATATTATTGAAGGCGACATTAAAATTTTGTTGCAAGTGTGACACAATTTATGAGCGTTGACATCCTAAGAATATACTCCAAATTCCTTTCCTATTATTCATTATGTGTATATGGTCCAACATAATCATTTGACCTTCAATTGGTGATATGTGATTGTTTGAATAGTTTCAACCATAACAATCATTATAAGTTTATGAAAGCATACTTGTCTCCCCAATTATCTTCTCAACAATCAAATGATATTAGTTGGGCCCCAAAGTGGGTCCGGCTAAAAAAAACAAACTAAAACACCTGAACTCTCAAATAGGCCTACTGAACATCAGGCACTGATTAGGATCAAATTCAAATGTTGATTGATCATTAAAACTAAGTTTACCCTATTATTTGCAAACTGTGATTTGCCTGCCAAGAGGTCCTATGACTGGCCTTAAAAATTGACTAAAACTGACAACCAAGCCCTAAGATCTGACATACTGCTTCTTTGTTTTGCATTCTACTATCCTATCATATTTCATCTCATAATGACTTCGGGGTCAAAAGATATTGACCATCAAAGTTTCCTTCTTAAAACTACCTACAAGCAAACATGTCAGAAAACCATAAAATCGCATTCGATTTTGGCTTTGAAAATAGGTCAAATTGACACTTGAGGGCTTGAAAAATGGGGCATTGGTTACTGTCACAAGGATAGTGTAAATTTTTGATTTGGGCTCATGATGAATAATTGGAAAAATTTGGTGAACGGTCAAAGTGGGCTACTTGAATTTACAGGAATAGGAACATAGGAAGAAAATTGATTTTCACAAATGAAAAGGATCTGGGAAAGTGCACAAATCGATTTATCAAGACTTGAAAACTGACACACTTAAAGTATTTTTAGAGTAGAACACAATGGTACAATCCATTTGGTTTAGGAAATCATGGATTTGGAGTTATGACATCCCAAATAGGGGTATTGATCAATCTACATTTCTTGACACCAGCAAAACATCATAAATTACATTTGGAATCGCGTTTGAAAACTTATCAAATGGATTCTTCATAAGCTCAAATCTGAAACATAGCAATTGTTTGACCTCTAAAATGAAATAAAAAAAGAATTTTCTCATTTCGATCAACCGGGTCAAAGTTACAACTAGTCAAATGGGGCCTTCCAGAATTCTAAACAATTAGCATCAGCATGACAACAATAACAACTGACTTTGAGGGATTCAAAACTAAGTCAAAAAATGTCAAAATGACTTGAAATCATAAACATGGGTTCTTTGATATGCATACTAAACTCTCCCAAAAGAGTGAGTCATGAAACATAATCAGGTGCAAGATATTCAATTGCAAACTAGGCCTCTTTTCTCTATTTGATACTTGGGCAAAAATGTAGATTTGGACATTGCTCAAAAAAAAACTTCACAAAATGACTCAGAATGACAATTTGTCTTTATGGGATGTATGGATATACTAAATGAAAGGTGTTAGAAATATTAAACACCTCTTTGTCCTCAAAAGGACAGTCGGGTAAACATGCATTAAATGCGCTCATAGGGGCTCAATAGCTTAGAATAGCACTCAAATCAGGGATGCAATTTTGAGTCCCAACACCATGCTCAATTCCATGCTCCATGTTGAATGAAAAATGACAAGACAAGACCCTCTACATATACAAAACCAAGCCACAAGTTGGCCCAACAAATTACATTAAATAAACCTTCAAGCCACAGGTTACATTACATAATGCCACCTATTAAATTTCCTTTTCCCTCTTTTCTCCATTTTTATTTATTTTGTTATTATTTTTCTTCTAATTTTTATCACTTTCTCTCTCCTCCAAAAAAAAATTATGATTTTTTTTTAAAATTATGTCTCCCTTTATTTTTTGATGCAAGATACTCCTGCATCAGACTCCCCAAGTAGATAGAAAAGTGTGTCCCACACTTTATGCCAGTAGAAATATCTGCAACCATCTTCATCTTCACCAAAGGCTTCCAATCCATCAAGGACAAGAAAAAAAATTTGTACATCAACCATCTATACTTAATCTACTCAAACATCAGAATCAAATGAATCTCAACAACCCAATTAGCATGATCGCTCCTAGGAACAAATTGAACATAATGCTTCACTAATAATCTCTGCAACTGATCACAACTAGCCATGATAGCATCCTCAAAAATTAAATCCATGTTAACAAAATGTAAGCTCAAATCCACACTAATAGCAACATGTAAATCCTCAACCAAATCAACCACAGACAAATCAGGAACATGTAGATCTGCAGTATCATGTAGATCCTCAAACACATCAGCAACTAGTGAATCCATAGTGACAACATGTAAATCCAACTCAACATCGGTAAAAACATGCATATCCTCAACAAAAGAATGTCCAACAACATGTTAATCCAAAACCATATCCACATTAGTAGCAATATGGAAATCCATATCAACCATATCAGCAATAACTAATACATACTTAATCATCTTAGCAACAACAAGGTTAGGAATCTCTTCATTAACAGCCACAAGTTGCTCTATTGGTTCACATTAGGCTCCACAAACTTATCAACAAAACCAAATTCTACCTCAACCTTGACATGCTCTCTTCTCTCTTGAACAAGCCTTCTAATTGGATAGACAACTAACTTCTAGATTGGTAGACTTCATCTACATAAATATTTATGAAACTCAACCATACTTTTCTTAACTCAATCAGTCAAACTGGCTTCTAATTGAACAGTAAATTGATTAGTCAAACTAGCTTCCAACCAAGTAGACATCTCTAAAATCTTTTTCTCCACCACATCATGAATATTTACAATCACCTTAGTATCCAATCCTCTTGGAGCTATCTTCCAATATCTTTTCAAACCCTCTACAAAAAATCTCCAACCAGGTCCAATCTTCACTCAACAAGATCAACAGGTCATCTTTAGAACCATCTCTCCATATCAAGATCCAATTATGAGTCCTCTCCAATTGTAAGTTAGAACTAAAATTTTCCACCTTACAAAAAAGATATATAGGACTTCATAAGGAACAATTTACCACAAGATTGAACTTAGCTCTGATACAACTTGATGTAGTGCAAGGTAGGGGAATCGCCAAAGGAGATGTCATAGACCCCAAAAAATAATTACACACTAGAAGAATAACAATAATACAAAGATTTAGATCCAAAATAATGTCAATTCTCATAATATAATCATGATTTACATCCAACATGCCTGGTTGTAAGACCTTGGGTTACAACTAAATATATAATCAATTACAATAGTAATTCTGCAAAAGAGGTGTTGGAAATATAGATGGAGTAAATGAGAGGGGGAGTTGAATCAGTTCCCACAAAAAAAAATTAGATCCCTTGGATGTTAACAATAAAACTAATTGTTGTTGTTATTTGATAAACACACAGATAATGTTGTAACTCAATATAAGCAGTGTGATTTACTTTTAACTAATCTTAAACATTCACAATGATTAACTTGCAAGCATGAAAGAAATAACATGAACACATGAGACACCAGGATTTAATGTGGAAACCTAATATGGTAAAAACCACCAATGTAACTAGTTACTATTTTTTACTCTTCTGAAGTGAGCCCTGTTAGGAGCCAACCTGGTTAAAGGTTACAAAACACACTATTAGGTGTGACCTTGTTAGAGGATTTAATCATCCCTCAATGGAACTATCACCTTGTTAGAGGATTTACAATTGGCTATTAAACCAACTCTGTTAAGAGATTTTGGATCACTGCTACAATGGTAAGAAAGTAACAATGAAATGACTTGATTGAGATGCAACTGAATTGTTGATTATAAATCTTTGTTTTGCTTCATACTAGATCCTTCTTGATCAAATATTACTTTGTTGTTCCACAAGGATACCTGACCATCCTTCAAGTTTGCTCACACACTTTCCTTCTCAATCAATCAATACACTTGCATACTCTCACACACACTAAAATCTCCACTTGACCTTATATTTATATAGTTTAGATTATCAAGCTGGCTTAATTAAAAATTACAATGACCAATAAACATCACCATAGTCGGCTAGAAAACAATACTTGAAATAATTAAACTTCATATCCAAATCAACAAAATCCTTTGATAGTTGACCCAGCTCGGTAAACACTGGTCCTGAAATGACTTCCTGAGTTAACCAATAGAAGCTTGGTTAACACTGCAAACTTGCAAAATCCTTTGGCAACCGATTGAAATCGGTGAACACTAACTCTAACCAACTTTCCTTTGTTGACCATGAGAGCTAGGTAACACTACTTCCTGCCATAATTTCCTTCGATGCCCGAGTGAGCTTGGTAGACACTATCTTTGTAGAGTAATCTTCTAGGAATGCTTGATAGAGAAGAGAAACTATCTAGCTGACCAAGTGAGCTTGGTAAGCACAGACTGACAACTAATATGACATTTGTGTAACATCAAAGACAACACTCAATTAGACAATTGTATCCAACAAGAGGAACATAATTTTTATTTTTTAAAAATTGTGGAGGAGAGAGAAAGTGACAAAAAATAGAAGAAAACAATTTAGAAATAAATAAAAATGGAGAAAAAAGAGAAAAAAAAGCATTTAACAAGTGGCATTATTTGGTGTGACTTGTGGCTTGAGGGTTTATTTAATGTAAGAGTTTATTTAATGATACTAGCTAGGCCAATTGTGGCTTGGTTTGGTATAAGTAGAGTGTCTTGTCATGTCATTATTCATTTAGCATGGAGCATGGAATGGAACATGGGATCCAATATGGAGAAGATGGAGTAGTTGAGTGAGTGAAGTTTTCCTAAATGTGTGGATAGATCGTCGAATGTGAGGCAGTTTACACCAGGACATTAGGTGAAATTTGTTAGAAGAGCTAGTAGTTGTGAATTCAAAAACAAAAAGGTTTCTTGGTGGCCTATGAGCACAAGTTTAGATTCTTCTTGGGGTTTCTACCAGATTGTGGATCTGATTTGGCTAGGGTTTAGATTTTACACAATCTTGCAGAGCTCATTCGTGTATTTTGTTTTTCCTTCATCAGATCTTCTTCCTACAGGGTAAGTACCTCTAAACATTCTACTATTTCTATTACTAATTTATATTTAGGTTTCTTATAATTAGCTTCTATATGACCAAAACCATGACAATTGTAACAATGAAAATTAGTAATTGATTTGAATGGCATACCTATGCAATCCCTTTTCATATGACCAACTTCATTACATCCATAACATCTACCTTTGAATTCATGCCTCATTTCCTTGGGTAATTCAATTTTCTCATGTTTCTTCTCATCAACTCACTCAAGTTTATTGGGTTTCTCAACCTCCTTAGTTGCATCATTAGATTGATTTTCCTCAATCTTATTTGGATCTTCTTTATCTTTCATAGGATAATGAATTTTAGGGTTAGGTTCCTTTCGAGCTTCAAATTTCTTAGTTGACTTTTATCCAATGAAATATCCAAGACAAGTTTTATCATAATAAGGTCTCCAAAAAGGCATTTGTTCATCAATGTTCTCACTGCTAGAATATAATTTCTCAATTTTTTTCTTAGACTGGGTTAACTCTCCTTTCATAATAATATTATACTTCTCAAGTTTTGTGTACTGCAACTTGGTAGACTCAAGATTGGATGTCACTTGGGTAAGGTTGGATCTTAGATTTGCATTCTCAGATTTCAAATCTAATTCAACTTTAATATCATCATTTTTTAGGCTCAATTTTAGATCTGTAGTATTAAGTTCATGCTTCAGGATCTCATTTTCTTTCTTCAGTCTTGAAACTACATCAGTTTCCTTAATTTGATCTTTAGGTTGTTTCTTGGACTTGAGATTAACTATCGTATCTTTCATCTTTCCAATGCAGCCTTTAGCATCTTCACATCTGTCTTTCAAAACATCTCTTTCTTTGGTAAGAATATCAATCTACTTAAGAGCTTCTTCTAGGTTCTTTTGTAACTGTTCCATATCCATAAGGATCTTACTCAAGTTGTTAATCCTTCTCTAAGTAATTGTGTTCTAAAACCAATTGTTAGAAATGGGAAATATTGAAAGGGGGGGTGAATCACTATTTCACAAACTTTAGCCCAAAATTGGATATCTTTAACAATTTTATAACATGCATAAGAAAGTAAACTATGTTGAAGAGTAAACATAACCATGCAATAAGAGAACTCATAACACCATATATTTTTAATTGGGAAAATCCTAGCCAAGGAAAATCCCTAGTGGGAATGGTACTCACAAAATGCTCCACTGATCAAAAGTATCTTGTGAAAGATATTAACCTTGTTAAGAGTCTATTACATCTATATAGTGTATCGGTCCTTGTTAGAGGACTAGGCCTTGTTAGAAGCCTCAAACCTATTAGGAGTTTATATATACAAATAAAAAATGTATGCGAGATGAGCTAACTACCCAAAGATTCAATGTACAATATAGTTCTTTAGTACAAAGAGATAGATACAAAAAACTCTTTACACTGTTGTTGATATCTTCAATATCTGATACTGCCTTTGTTACTCATCACATAATTCACATTCCTCTAATTATACATCAGAATTTGCATCACAAAATATTACATCAATGTCACATTACATCACTTAATCATCCACACAACTTTGCATTTGAAATCTTTCCTTTATACCTTGTTAATTTATAATTGTCTGCCTAGTCACCCTTTATGCCTTTATACACTTTACAAAATACAATATTAACTCTTGGTCACTTAGGTTTAACATCTAGGATGTCATCCCTAATTATTTAAGTAATTGTATTAAAAATAAAGTAATTCCTTAACCCAAAAATTAACAGAAAAATGGCTTCCACTCTCGCTCACATTGTTCATACTCCCACTCATGATTTTCAAACTGTGGCTCCTACCCACCATCCCCCTACGATTGTGAATGCTCTCCATCCTCCTAGTTTTTTAGATACTCATTGTCCTCCTACTATTGCCACTAAGAGGCTCTCTAATGCATCTCCTGGTGGGCTCTCTCAAGTGTCTCATATGGCCCTCTCTGGGTCTTAAGTTGTTGTGGGGTGCTCTTTAACATCTTATGCAGATGTGGTTGCTTTTGACATAGACCTTGGTGGTCCTATTGTGAGACAAGGACTCTATTTGGTTGTGCCTGAATCTTTAAGTAGCCCCATTGTGATTAATCTAGATTCAGAAATTGTTGATGAGATTTCTAAATATGTGGAGGATTACTCTTCTATTGTTGCTATTTTTCATTTTAGGGGTTTATGGCCCTCTCTTTTGGATTTACATGCTTGGATTTCCAAACATTGGAAACCAATAATATTGGATTTAATTCAAATTAACCCAATGGCAAGGGGCATTTTTATTGTAAAATTTGCAAATGTTGCAAATAGGGAATCCACTCTATGTCATTGTTTCTCTTGAGAGGAGAGGTTCCCCCTAATGACCAAAACTTGGTATCAAGGTTTTGATCCATCTACTAAATCCTTTAATAAGATGACTTTATGGGTAAGATTGTTGAATCTTCCCCTTCACTTTTGGATGGATTCAATCTTGGAGGTTGTGGAGGAGGCCACTGGGGATTTCCAGTTGGTTGATTTGGAGTCTAATAATCTATATAAGATTATGCATGCACAAATTCTTGTAGAGATTGATGTTTCAAAGTGTCTCCATGATCAGATTAGTTTGGCTTCTCCAAATGGTTCTTGGACCTAGATTCTTGATTATGAGGGTATTCCCTTCAGGTGCAGGAAATGTCAAAGGAAAAAAAAATTCAAATCCTCCAAACTTCCGTTTGATATGTCTTTACATTCTCAAAAGACTAGACCAAAATTTAAATCTTGATGGTCTTTGGTTTTTTTCTGGGCTAGTTTTTAGCCCTCTTGTTGGGAACTTTGGTGTGTCCCTCTAGTTTTTCGGGTGGTGTTCCATAGTTGTATTAAGATCCTTCATTGTTAGATCTCTCTAATCTTTTTGTACAAGGTTTTGGGTCCTTTCAAAACCTATTTTACCTAATCAAAAAAATTTCCTCATCATTCTCCATTTTGCATGTATGCTAATGTAACTAGTAAACTTGGTATAACTCTATTTGTACAATCCATACATTCTTGTGCACTTGCATGCATTATCATCATAATGTCAAGTAATAGTTCCTAAATTTGTACATGTACGTGATGTACCTATGAAGCTCGTCAATCAAAACTCTACCTACTATGTCTAATAAATTGTATGACACTTAGACAATTTTTTAAGTATATATAGCATAACTTCATCTTCATAATCTGCCCACTTTATATGATTCATATATTTCCATAAATGAAAACATCAAAATGTCTAACCTAGCCAAATTATCAATATGAACAATGAATGTATCTGGTGCATCTTATGTGATGACCATAAATATAAAAGATCAATATACCAATGTGGGATATGATTATGTGAAATGCATAATCATTGTTATGTAAAATTAAATCATGGCAACAACGGAAGTGTTGCTTTCCACAACCATAGATTGAAATCTGATGAGTCTTTCCAGCTCGATGCTAGGATATCCAACCAATTATGGCCAACTTGACATAACTGAATAATGTAATATGAGTTCCATGTGCTTCTAGCTCTGCAAAGCCAAGGAAGGTGTACCTGATCTTGAATAAATAACTTAAATCTAATATCCTTATAGCATATTGGTTAGAATACAAATATAATGAAAGCTTCTGAAATGGAAAGAATTATAGAAAGCTTTTAACTTGCAAATTATGAATTAAGAACAAAAGTAAATGATTATATAAATATGAGTGTTTTAAATAAAGAATAATATTTATGGATTATTGTAACAAATAAATCTATTAATTCTTCAAAGGAAAGATATGAAATAATTTCCAAAATATGGATTATGAATCATGAATGATATAAAGACCAATGCTAGAATTAAAAAGGGGAAACAGAGTCAATATTATAAGTTATTATATACAACTTCATAATGTTCTATGTACCTTAACTATAAACAATTTTGTAATCAAGATGTGATGGATCAAATATATCGATGCAATTTTAAACTAGTCTAGAAAGTATTTTAACTCCTATAGTTAGGAGACAAACTAGACACAGATATGGAAACAATTAAATATTTCACAATATCTATGATTATCAATTTTAAAATTCTATAATTGATCCAATGCTCTTATCTATGATATACATTATTTATAGAATTTTAAAATAATTATAAAGGACACAACTTAATAATATTTTAACTCTAAAATTTAAAATAAATAAGTATGCTTACAAATGATGTTAGAAATTAAATTTGTAATAGAGATACTCCTTACAAATGATCCATCCACAAAAAAATATTCCAGAATAGCATAAAAGTGTATCCCATGATCCATTATCCACAAGCTTTGTTCAATCATTAAATCTTTGCCAATAGAAGAACAAAATATATCAGATGTGTGACAATAGCATGAGTATGTAAAATTTGTAAAAGAATTGTGTGTAGTATGGATTCTCCCCTCCCTCTTTTTAATTCTTGTATTTATAAAGGACAAAGAGATACATATTTAACCATCGCATCTCCTCAACAATAAAACTAATTATTTTTTCTTTACAAAATATCACTAAACTCTTCTCAAAAACAATACTAAATTGAAGCATTCTTAAGTAGCCAACATGGAGACCCTATTCAAATATATAGTAATCATCCTCCTAAGGAAAATGAAACATATAAAAATAAATTTAATTTTCACCCAAGCTTGGTGTCTTCACCAAATCATTTCTATACTTCCATCTTCCTGAGTGTGGGGATCAAAACAAATTGCTAACCATTGTTTCCTCAAATGAGTGCATAAAGTTCAGAGAGAGCCAAGAAAATTTACATTCACTCTTTTTGAACCCAACGCACCAATATTTGTGGATTTTAAAATAACTTCTATTGGGACTCAAAATTGAAGCTCTGATTTTGAATACCATCATGAAAATTGATTCAAATCAAGCCTTTATAAGAACTTTTCATGCATATGTACCCAACTATCCTTTTGAGGCCCATGATGTGTTTCATGTGTTTAACACCTCTCATTTAGTATATTCATGCATCTTATGATGATAAGTTTACATTCTCAATCATTCTGTGAAGTTTTATCTTGAGCATTGTTCAAATCTACATTTTTGTCTAAGTGTCAAACAACAATAGGAAGCCTAGTTTGCAATTGAACATCTTGGACCTGATTAGGTTTCATGACTTTCCACTTTGGGAGTGTTTAGTATGCATATCATGGAACCTAATTTTCATATTTTAAGTTATTTTGATATGTTTTGACCATTTTTTTCCCCAAAGTTGGTTGTTTATTGTTGTCATGATGATGCATATTGCTCAAAATTCTGGGAAGTCTTGATTTCACTAGTTATAACTTTGACCCAATTGACCAAAATCTAAAATTTCTTATTCCATTGCATTCTAGGGGTTAGGGACTTGCTATGTTTCAATTTTGAGCCTATGACAAATTTTTTTGACTAGTTTTCAAATGCGATTCCAAATGCAATTTCTAAAGTTTTACTAGCAACAAAATGTGCAGATTGACTGGTAGCCCTATTCGGCATGTTATAACATCAAAACTATGATAGATTGAACCAAATGGATTGCACCACTATGGTCTACTCTAAAAATACTATAAGTGTGCCAATTTATAAGTGTGCACACTTTCTTGGGTCCATTATGTTTGCAAAAATTGTTATTATGCTAGTGTTCCTAGTTCTGTAATTCCAAGTACCCAACTTTGGGCACCTGCCAAATTTGCCCAATTATTCATCGTGAGCCCAAATCAAAAATTTATACTCTCCATGTGATAGTAAAATAATGTGCCATTTTTTAGGCCCTTAATGATCATATGACATATTTTCAAACCCAAAACCAAACGTGCTTTGTTGTTTTCTAACTTGGTTGTTACCAACGCAGTTTGGATGAGGCAATTTTGACAATTAATAACTTTTGACTGAGTGATTGTCATGAAGTGAGATTTTGTAGGATGAAAGAATGTTAACAAGAGAGAGAAATTATGTCAGGTGCTAAGAATATATCAGGTGTTCTAGTCAGTTTTAAAGCTAGCTTGTAGGCCTATTGACATAAAGTTGACACATATCATAATGGAGATACAGATGAGTTATAAATGATCAACCAGTTATCAAACTTGATTCCAATCACTGAAATGAGCTCAATGGACTGTTTTCTTGTAAAGGTAGCATTTCAAAGTTTTTCTTTTATCCACAAGCCAAGTGTTGATAGTTCTCTCCCAAATCTAGTCATGATGGCACAAGATAAGGAATTATTTGTGATGAATTACTCATGGAGAAGACTAGCACCATTTCAGAGGTCATTCCCCCAACTTTCCTAGATGCACCTTCATCCTGTGTGAAAGATGGAATATGGATTTTTCTTGTTTGAGCTATATTTCTATTTTATCAAAGAATAATCCAAAGGAAATGAATAAAGGCTCTCAATGCCCCATTTGTTTGATATTTATTTTTAAACCATTAGAAAAATAGGGGTATTGCACATATCAAGTGCAGGAGGGATATTATTTCATGTGTTTCTATGGAAAATGATTGAATAGAGAGAGTGATTTTGAGGCTGGTGGGGTTTGATCTTTTCAATATATGTTGCAACCTTTGTAAAATTTGACATCATATGATTGCAATAAAATGTGCTCGATATTTTCCTCATCTCATTGTGAAAACAATGAAAGATAATGCTTAGAGTTAGAATTGGAACCCATTATTCTCCAGGTATGCATCAATAGAAGCCATGGATGTGACTATAGTAGAATGGAAAGTTGAGCAAGAAGACACCATGCATCTCACTATCACCATTGCTACTATGAAATTGATTTGCACATGCAAGCATGTAATAGTGTAAAGGGAGTACCACCATGAAAGTGTCTGATTGCAAGAGAATAACCGAGACAAGTGGAGTAGTTTTAACTGATATGTTTTACTAATTGAATGTTTTTGAGCTCTTCATCAACAGATTAAATAAATGTTGTCGGAAGCTAATGAGTGGAAGAGTGCACCAAGTGAAAGTTGTAGGCAAAAGGCGTGATGCGTTGAAACAGGAAGCATTATTTTGTTACACACTAAACTAAATGAAACAAAGACATCTAAATGTTTGGAAATGCACAGAGAGAAAGGAAATAAAATGAAATAAAACTTCTACATAGAGACAAGGCATGTCCATTTATCCCACATTGGTAATGTATGGGTTTTCAATAGCCTTTTTATGTACTATTGCTCAAATGATATGTGTTCAAAGGTAACTACTTTTGGAACAAAGGTGAGCTTGTTGACATATGGGCCCAAGCAAGTTGGCAGATGAACATAATTTTGAAAAAACTCAAGGATGATGTGGAGAGATGACATAGCAACCGACCAACCAACCATAGAATGACACCTGGTGCATCCCAAGGTAGCTGAGCTAACGAGACTGACACTCGGCACAATGTCATGAAACCTCATATTCTCACAAAATACGTGATGTTTGGTGAATCAACATGCAAGAATCTAAGAGATTGAGATGTGGCAGGGGTGTTGAGGTGGTGTTGATCACGTGGCATGCACTTTGAGGAAATTGATGTGGAAGAAGAAGACACGTGTCAATGCTTCACATTATCACAAAATACGTGGTGTTTGGTGAGTTAGCACGCAATAGAGCGATAATGCAACATATGGCAAAGGCAGTGACATGGCAGGTTTTCAAATGAATTCACCAGATTGTGCCACATGGCAGAAATCGACAATTGTCATAATGTCACCATGGGAAACTTCACAGATGTTAAGAAATGAAAAAATGTGAGGACCAATCAAGTGGTGACATGTGGCTCCATGTTAGAAGCAAGCAAGTAGTCCCTAGGCCAATTAGGAGGTGTTAGGCACCTAAGTGGCGAAGGTGTTTGAGGTGCTAATGAAGCAGGGTGACAAGAAAGTGTCGACCAATAAGAGGGTGACACATGACAATGATGTGACAGAGGTACCCAATGAGTTACTGACTAGACAGATGACTGTACAGAGTGCAGCAAATCAGAAACTACCACATGTCATGGACAGTCAAACCTAGTTTGACCTAGATGGAAAAAGGGGTTAAAATGCAAGATTCAAAAAAATATTTTTTTATGGTTTTCCTCTCTAAATGTGCAAAATGATTTAAATTTAAAATGGTTATATAATAAAGTTTCAACTTTAGTCTAAAAGATAAATATTTGCAAGAATTCAGTGCCTAAGAATCAATTCTTGAACCTGGTTTTCAAATGATTGCCCTAGGCATTTTTCTTAAGAAAGTATAGGCTTATCATATATCAACGAAAAGCTCTCAGAGTCTAATTTTTAGATTTTTTAAATTTCTACACAGGTGTTAGTGGGTAAAAATTATACTAAGTTTTTTGAGGTGCTTCTTATGCAATTGCATTTTGGTATAGGTAGTTCAGAATTAGTTTCTAGAAAAATGGTGAAATGGGCATTCACCAAATTTGGAGAGGATCTTAGCAACATTTTTGCCTCCAAAGTAGTCTAGTGTGGTTTTTCGAAAATTTTGGCATAAAATCATATAATTTATCAAAAAGGGGATTTTCTCATCATTTAGGAAGAAATTTTCAAATATTTTGGGTAGAACGATGGGATTTGATCCATTTTTTAGTTCTAGAGAGATGAAAGAGGTTTTGCAACAGCATTGGAGGGAGATTCAAGTGGACAAGTTTCAATTCCTTATTAGATCCTAGATTATTTCCTCATCTATATCTTTCTTTCTTGTTTCATTGTACAGGGTTGGTTCCCAAAGTTTTGAGCAAGTTCTCAACTGGGTTTCCACCATTCTTTCAGCATTTTCCCTCTTATATGAACAGCAGTAATGAATATAGTGTACAGTTTAGGTCTATTTGTGTGTTTTATGAGTCTTTCATGCATCTTGAATGTAGTTGTTTCAAAGGAATGAATACAAAGAACAAAAAAGTATCTAGTTTCATTATGATTCTTGTCTCCTTTCTCTGTTGTTTACAATCTTTTGTGGTTTATGGACAAAGAACATAGATCCATTTGCATCTAATTTTGGGTTGTATGTCTTGATGTGATTTTCCTTTGATTCAAAGAGTCATGTAAATGCTTGACACATTTTGACAGGATTGTGAGTTTCATGAGAAGGATGTTTGATAAGTATGAGGTTGAGATTGAACATAAATGTCTAATTCACAAAGTGATAAGATAGATCACCAATACTTGATGTATGTTATGATTTGTGGGATACCCAATGGATAGGGCACTAATCAACTATAGGATCAATTTAGTTTTTTGTTGCATATGTGGTTATGTTGATTCAAAATCAAATACCAATCATCCATTTTCCCCTTTTTTTTGGGAGCTAAAAGGATACCCTCACTTAGCTTGTGGATTTCATAAGTCTTGTAACTTTATATTGAATAGCTTTCTTATTGCATAAGTATAGGAGAAATAATAAATTTATCTTCTCTATATAGATTAAGATGTATGCTTTAAACTGGTACCATATCAACAAATCTAGAGGTCTACCCACCTAGGTTTTGTAGAGCCTGAAGTAGGAGTTCAGCCTTATACTTAGCATGGGTTCTTGACAAATTGTGTCCATCATAGGAGATAGTTGTCCTTAGATGCAATCTTGTCTTGGCTACTTGGTTGTTAAAATCATTGTTAAATGAGGAGCCAACTACTTCAATGGCCTCCAAAAGGTTAAAAAGTGTCAAATTCTTCTGGAAAAACCATATTCTATCAATTAGGCCTTCTAATAGTTTGCAAGATGATAGCATCTATACCATTTCAAACTCTAACAGCACCTAATACTTTGTCTTTGCTGATGAGAATTTAAGAGCTCTTTGATTTTTCAAGTTACAAAAGGATCATGATGCATTATGTATTTGTTCATGGTGCTACAGATAGGATTTATGCTCCATTGCCTACAAGAAAAGAAAGAAGAGTTAGACATCAATGAACAAAGTGAAATTATTTGAACTCTTTGTGAGATCTATATCCACACATATGAAATGCTTCAAATGTATTTTGAATTCTTCATTACATGACATATGTTCCCATTTTCTTTTCAATCATCGCGGGGCTTTAGAATAATGTGTGATACAGTGGCTCTAGTCATCATCAATAGATGATAGTCTTCAATAATAATTCAGTATTGTCCATAGCATATGTCTTACTAACTTTTTCTTCCAACTGGTACATGAACAGACAACCCTTATCATTGTAACCAATGACATCAATACATTTTTGGAAGAATGAACCAAGAGCATCCAATTATGTCCACATAAGTCATTAAACATGAGCCACCTTGACCATGATGTGGAACATAAATCAAACGCAATATGATTCAATAATAGAGAAGCTCAGAAATAATAAAGGTGATGACCAAACATAAAATGAGAGACATATGTTGTCTGAACACCAATGAAAAAGAGCTAGTATCATCTTTACAGGTCCTAAACATAGCAAAGAAACAAGAGCATCATAGTCCATCATTAATGTTGATACCAACTCTTCTTTTGCTTGAACAATAGAGTTTCTGAAATATTTTATGTCTACCATTAACAATTTTACACTTTCTACAGCATTTATTTTCTTTCAATCTGATGTAAATTATTTTGTTAGAAGGAAGCTTCCATGTTTTAGGATCTCTTAGGAGTAATATTTTGTACTTATTCTTTCTAGATGATGATTAGGTTCAAGCCAAAATCTCCCAAATGTTTAGTAGAAGTCCCTTTGTTCATTTTCCAGCATTTCACATTCTTATGACCCTTCTATTAATATTTGAAGGCCCCTCATTCTTTAACTAATGTTGCTTCTAAGTTTGTGATAATATACTGATGTTGCTTCTAAGTTTGTGACAATATATTGATGTATAATCTATTTTATGCATAACTTTTTTCTTGTTTGATCAAACTAGATATTGTCCAATGTTCTCTTCTTATTTTTGTGAATTAGTTGCACACATAAATTCTATTAGATCATATCCTTTGTAAACTTACTACAAAAAATATTAGATAAATTATAATTTTTATTTTTCTTATGTTGGTTATAGTCAATGAAAACTTCAATCAAGGTTGAATCAATATTGGTGTGCTTAGTAAAACTATTATCACAAATATCATGTAGATCAAAACCCGCCTTCTCCTAATTGCAATGTTTGGAAACTATTGCATGTTGGTATATCAATCTGAATAGTTGTCTTATATTTAACTATGTCCTAAACAAATTCTAGAGATATATCTATTGGATACTTTCTATGGTATTGTTTTTGTTTGCGTATGAAGTATCTCTTTCCAATTCTTATGGAAATATCCAATTTTGACCATGTCTTCTTGACATCAATAACAATGTTCTATCATGATTATCTCAATGGAAATATTTCATCAATATTCAACACTAATTCATAAATGAAGGCCCAAAATTTTGTGAAAAATTGGGCTCCATCAGGAGGGATATTTGAAGAATTTCAAGTTTCATCACTACACATTACTTATGCACCTGGTCTTATATACAAACATTGATCATATTAGTCCAAACTTCATTGAATAGATGGAGGAGATGGGAGAATCACTCCCTATGAAGCAATCAACTAGGGTGTGGAGCATATTTTATTGTTAATCCTATTCTATTTCATTTTATAATGATTTTTTCCCCATCATGAATATGTTAGTTCCTAATTTAGAGAGACATCCATGAGAGGTGGGGAAGTTTCTTATGCCAACTTTGTGTCATGATGATGATGTATTAGATCATAACTGGGGGAATAAATTTTTATTTGGAAACAAAAACATAATGAGGGTATATGGGTCCCCACATCCTCCCCTATGTTCTACCAAGATTTATGCCAAAAGGTTAGGGAGCATTGAGTTCTTTTGGAAATTCATTTTGATGGATAGGGAACATTTAGGTCATGCTAGGAGAAAGGGCACATTTTTGTGTAGGAGTTTCAAGATAGGAGACTTCACAGTTGGTAAAGAGGCTATAGATGAAATTGATGGTTTCCTTAGACAATATAGATTGTCATCCCCAATTGTCAAGACTTATGATCCTGAAGATGTTGTCACAATAGCATTGAGGAATATGAGAGGTTATAATTCATCTTAGAGAAAACCCTTGAGGGAAGAAGATATAATAAGGAATTGTTTGTTTGAATATTGTTTAGAGATAGAACCATGAAATGGGGAGATATAATGACGGTTGAAGCAATGATGAAAAGAGTTGACCCAGCATTTCAAGGCTTTTACATGGAAGAGAAATATTTGGACAGATTTAATAAATGCATTACAAACTATCAAGGGATCATGTCACACCTATCTGATGAGGTTCATGGGAAAGAAGAGGAAATGGTCATGTATATAACAACTTGCTCAACTTTGTGCACACTTAACCCCACATTGGTTGTCTCTTGAAGAAGAAGAGGATGAAGAAGAAGAATGGATAACTAAGACATCAACATGGACTCAAGGGCAGAAGAAGAAAAGATTGATTGGCATACCTTCAATGGATAGGGGAAAATCCCTACACATCTTACTAGGAAAGAGCCAATATTTTGCTAACTTAAGGTAGAACTTTTTGATAACCCAAGCTACAAAAAATGAGAAGGCTCCTGGTGAGTTGGAGGTGGCAAAAAAAATGTTAGATGACAGGGTTATTTAGGCCCAAGAATTCTTGTAAGATGATAATTTTGTCAAGAGTGATGAATTCAAGATTTTTTCATTTAAACTAAAACAAAATGAATTATCTTTGGAACTACAATCAGGGGAATCATATGAAAAGGTTGATGAACTTGTAGGAAAATTGTAGGCCTATGATCCTAACAGAGAAGCACTTACAATGGAGAAGGATAGAGAATTGGTCAAGAGGAGTGGGATGTTGTTTCTCCCTAAGTGGGATCAGAGATCTTCTTTTATGCTAGAACAAATTAGAAAACAAGAAAGATCAATACCTTTTGAGGCATTTGGACCTAGAGGTTTGCAAAGAGGGTCTGGGTACAACATAGATGCATAAACTATGGTAGTTTGGAGTATAATCCCAAAATCCAATAAACTAAGGTTGATGGAAGTAAAAGGCACACCTTAGGGGAGTGTTATTTTCTAGAGTGTGCAATCAGTTTCTAGTGGAGACATTTCAAGATTGTTAAGTGCAATGGCAGCACTAAGCAAGGACAAGATAGAGAAAAATAAAGATTGGCTAGCTCAGACATTCAAGGATTATGTTGCTACTAGGAAGAAATATGAGGAGGAATTGAAGAGGAGCTATGTAATGGAGCAAAAAATTCAAGAATTGGAAATTGAAGTAAAGACTACTCTGAAAGGTGCTACTAGGCCATTAACAAAAGTAAGTGACAAAGAAATACAAACAAAAGGAGAAGGATCAGTTCCTATTGTGATAACAAACCATCCTATGAGTATGGACATTGATGCAAAAGACTCGGGAAGATACGTTGAGTTAAATGCAATGAAGGGTATTTTGCATCATAGGATAAATATATTTAAAAATAGTTCTCAAAATGTCCTTAGTATTTTATTTCTTTATAGGGTGCAGAGCACCAATGTTTTGAATGTATTTCTTTATTGACTCCTTTTTTCAACTAATGTGTCCTTACTCTCAATTCCTTGATAAATTAATTCCCATGATGACTCAAAAGAAATATTACCAAGAGAGATCATTATTGCTACCAAGAAAATGGTTGGCAGGGTCAAAGAGTTAAATGGATTTTTCACCGATAAGATGCAATTGGTATAGAGTAAGATGAAGATCATTGTTGAGGGTGAACATGGTTTCATATCTCCCATTGTGGATGATAAATGGAATTTAAGAGAATGGAAAGAATGGTCTACATCTTTTGACAATATTCGGGATAATGAGAGGATTGTGTCATATTTCAATGGAGATGTGGATGTATCAACTATTTATGAGGTTATTGACACATTGTATAAAATAGAAAATATTACAAATAAGCTTGTTACTAATGTGAAAGCCATTATAAATGCTAGATGGAGCATGAACTTAAATGAACTAAATATAGTTAGGAAGGTTGCATGTCCTGATACAGAAACAGATATCACTATTTGGAATGCCATAGTAGAGATTGATGACTTGCTCGCTAGAGACAGTTTAAGAACATAAATGGAATGAAGCATAAAGAGCCAAAAGAGAGAGGTCATTCATTAGAATGGGATATATTACTTTTGTGGTTCACCTGCTATGGATATACCTACATTACAAACAAAGAATTGTTCTTGAACATTCGTGCTACCATTTGTTCAATTTTGGAATTGTCTCTAGTACCTTTTTTCTATTATTTTGTCTTTTATGTTGTTTGTAATATCCTAATTTCTTAACCTAAGAATTTTGTCAAGCACTTTGCACACAAGGGATATTTTGCAAATCTAAATTATGATTTCTTTCTAAATGCCAAACTTTAATAAATATGCTTGCAAAGAACTCCAAAACATCTAACAATGAAGATGCAAATGTTTTTGTATTTTTATGAAACATATAACACTGGTTACAAATGAGAAAATATGCATCTGCAACAATAAGACATTGGGGAAACACCTTCTATGATGTTCAATGATATTATAATCCCTTTTGATAATTGTTTAATTTAAGATTATGATATAAATCATATTACAAAACTTCTACAACTGATTTCTAAATCCCTACAAATGCCCTAAGATATTCAGATCTAACCTCAATACAAAGCAAAATGTAAATGGATAGGAACTAGGAGACCACTCAAGAAATCTAGTTTTTATTATAGTGAATCATTGTAGCAGTGGCAGCATTGCAACAAATCATTGTAGCCATATCTAACTTATTCCTTCAATCATACTCCACAATCTGGCCCTAGGCCACAAATTTGGCACAATGAAAAGACTGATTTATCTTCTCCAATAATTGTAATCCTTTGAAGGATCTTTCACCAATATGCTTGAATAGAGAACCTGTATGATGTCCTCCCAATACCATATTGATTGGGTATTTCACCAGCTCAAATTGAGGCACACAAAAGAACTTTGTTCTCCAATGGCAAATGATAAAACCCTTGGCTCCACAAAACTCATCAATGCAAATGAAAATAATCAAATGATAAGAAAAGAACCTCTCATGTAATTTATTCTTTCCTTGTGGGAGCTCACTTACTTTTCTCCCCAATGTGGGATAAAAGATATTATTATATTTGCACTTTATTATTATAATATGAATTTATGGCCCATCGTAAAGTGTCAATCCCCTAATAAAACCCTCTAATCACCATATTAGCCTACGAGGATCACGTCACAGGCTAATCTTAATTACTAAGAGATGCCAAATAGAAGGAGACATCATAGTTTGCCCCTCCTAAAATTACTTATCCTCAAGCAATCTCAATTCAAGATGCTACAAAATCTCCTCACTCTCCCAAGTGATGTCCTCCACTAGCGAATCTCTCCACTTCACTAAATATTCCCTGATGGTCCTCCTGCAAATTTCTCTCTCTATATATATTCTAGGATAGACTTAGGTACTACTAAAATCAACTTTCCCTCATCATCTAAGGGAAGCAACACTGTTGAAGGTATCACACAATGTCCTAACACCTTTTTGAGACGTGACACATGAAAAACATTATGGAATCTTCTCTCTTCCAAAAAATACAACTCGTAAGCTACCTCTCCAACTCTCTTGATCACCCTAAAAGGCCCATAATAACATAGCCTAAGTTTCTCGGCACCACCTTTTTTGAGAGTGGATTGCTGATAAGGCTGCAGCATCATATATACCATATCACCTACCTCAAAAGTCCACTTAATCCTCTTCTGAGCAGCATATTACTTCTGTTGATTATGTGCCTTAGTGATATTCTCCTTAAGAGCCTTTACAATGTTTTGGCCCTCCTGTAATAAGTCTCTAGCACTGGGCACTCTACTATCTGATAGCAACAAATCCATGAAACTGGGTGCCTCATATCCATATAATGTCCTAAATGGTGACATATTTGATAGACATGTGATAAGTAGAATTATAGAAAAACTCACATAGATATATCCACTTAACCCAAGCCTTATGTTGTCCTTTTATGTAGTTCCTAAGGTATCACTCCACCCATTTGTTCACTATCTCTGCCTGACCATCTATCTGGGGGTGGTAGCTAGTACTCGAAGTGAGCTCTATCCTACACAATCTGAACAACTCCTACCAGAAGTGACTCATAAACCTATTGTCCCTATCACTAATGATGCTCTAAGGTAAGTCGTGCAACCCGAATACCTCTCTAAAGAATAAATGTCACCTACATGGCAGTGTATGTGGCAGTGATTGAGAAGAAGTGGGAAAACTTTTTAAGTCAGTCAACAACAATATATATGCAATCCCTTCCCTAGTTTCTCGCTAGTCCTATAATGAATTCCATGGACAAACACTTCCACTTCCTATCAGGAATTGGAAGTAGTTGAGGTAAGTCGGATGGATAAAAGTGCTCCTATTTATTCTGCTAGCAAGTAGGACACTCTCTAATATACTCCAACACCTCAATTTTGAGCCCTTTCCAAGAGAAACGCTCACAAATCTATCGGTAGGTTTTGTAAATACTTTGATCTTTTGTCATAGGTGAGTCATGATAAACTACACCATCCCCCTCACCTTTGACCCTAGCACCAAATAAATGTGCCCTTTTTAAATGATGAGCTCATTCACAAGGGTTGAATCACTATTTTGGACCAATCCATCTATGAATCATGATGTGCATGTATCCTTTGCATACTCTGCAAGGATTAAATGTATCCAATCCTCTGATATATTTATCATCAAGCTCAAGTGGGGTCTTCATGACAAGGCATCTACTACTACAATATGTGTCCCCTTGAAATAGGTAATCAAAGTCATATGCATGTAATTTACTTACCCATTTCTGTTGCCTGTCATAAGATCTTGTTGCCCTAGGAAATGTTTCAGGCTATTGTGGTCAATTTTTATATTGAATTTGCTACCCATTAAATGCTACCTAAATTTGGTCTAAGCATGCATTATGGCCAATAGTTCCTTATCATAAATGTTGAAGCTCCTCTTAGGCCCCTTGAGCTTCCTACTCTCATAAGCAATCGGGTGCTTGTCTTGCATAAGCACCGCTCCAACACCTTTGCCAAATGCATCGCAAGGCAACTCAAAAGGTTTGCTAAAATCTAATAATTCTAGCACTGGATAAGAAGTCATCAACTCCTTGAATTTATCAAAACAAACTTGTGCCTCAAGAGTCCATAAGAAAGCCCCCTTTCTCATCAAGTTTTTCAAGGGTGTTGCATGCCTAAAATATCCCCTAAAAAACCTCCTGTAGAACCCACACAACCCCAAAAATCCTCACAATTGTGTCAGGTTCATTGGAATAGGCCACTCAATAATAGCACAAATATTTTAAGGATCCATGCATACTCCCTGAGCACTAATAATGTGACCCTAATATAATAACTCTAATAATCCCAAATCACATTTGGACTCCTTTGCATACAAGGACTCCCTACTCAAAATGTTCAACAAAGTGTCTAAGTGTGACCTAGATATAATAACTCTAATAATCCAAAATCACATTTGGACTCCTTTGCATACAAGGGCTCCCTACTCAAAATGTTCAATAAAGTGTCTAAGTGTCGCACATGCTCATCCCATGTCCTATTATACACCATGATTTCATCAAAGAAAACTAACACGAATTTCCTCAACTAAGGCTGAAAGATCTTGTTCATTGTGGACTGAAAAGTAGTTGGACCATTAGTTAGCCCAAATGGCATAACAACAAACTCAAAATGGCCAAATGACACCTGAATGTTGTGTTCTCTATTTCCTACTCTCTAACTTAGATCTGATGATAGCCTAATCTCAAATCAATTTTGGAGAAAAAACATGCTCCATGTAACCCATCTAATAACTCATCAATTTGTGAGATGAGGTACTTTTTTTTATAGTCTTCTTGTTCAGGACCATGTAATCTATGCACATCCTAAGAGTACCATCCTTCTTAACCAAAACAATAGAAGAAGCAAAAGGACACTTACTTGGTCTAATGTGGCCCATAGTAAGTAGTTCCTTAATGGTTTTCTTAATTTTGTCCTTCAATCACTTTGGATGCCTGTAGGGCATGATCATGATGGGTTTAGCACCCTCCTCTAACTCAATAATATGTTCAATACCTCTATCTAGAGGTCTACCTGGTGGTATGTCACTAAAAACCTTGTAGTCCTTGATTCTTAGTTCTTGTATGTTTGGGTGATATTCTAATTTGTGTTGCCCCTATGATGGCATTAAATGCAACAGGTTGTCCACTCAACTTGGTCATGTCTCAACAAGCTCTCCATGTGTCTATAAGACATCATCATAAACCCACTATCATGAATGGCCTTAAGTATATGGGTCTTCCCTTCTGACTGTAACTTCATTTTCATATCTCTCAAATTGAGAGTGAACTCTCCCAATAATGTAACTAAGTCATGCTAAGAACTAAATATGTATCACCCATGTTAACAATATAAAAATTTGCTTTGAAACAAATTTGTTGATCTTTAGGGGAAAAAATGTAATCTTCCCATCACATTTGAGGATGTATCCATTAGTTACCCTCACTTTCAAACCCTCAAACTACTCTATTTGTATCTCACGCCTCGCAATCAACCTAGAATCAATAAAATTATGAGTAGCACTTGTATCAAGCAAAGTGATAACTCGTTGACCAACCAATACCTCTCTCATCCTAAATGATCCCTCTTGTTGTACACGAATGAGATGGGCCTCCTTAAGTCTACCCTCAATCTTCTCATCACATGTAGGCATTTTTTTCAACTTCTCATCATCTATGCCTTCTTTTTCTACAATTGATTCATCATTTTGAGATTACTAGTCCAAATTTTCAGAATTGGAGTCCTCATAATAAGCCCACATAACCCTATTGGCTTTCCCCTTTGGCCTCAAAGGGCAGTCATGGTTCATGTTATACGGTCCTTTGCAATAAAAATATAGTTTTTTCTTTCTTAAATCATTTGATATCTCTTTATCCAAGGGAGCAAATGATTTATCTTTATTTTCATCCTTTGTTTCATTCCTTTCAGGTTTCTTGAAGAATGGTTTTTTCTCTTTGCCAGATGATGCACCCTTTGACTAAAATTTATTTACTTAGGCTGCTTGTTCCACACTTCTAGCCTTCTTAATCGCTTCTTGTAAATTGAATGGATTAAAGGCTTTTACCCAACCCTTTAGTGGTTCGGATAATCCTTCAATGAACAAAACAACCAATCTCCTATCTGAGGTATCTAGCACCATAACATATAGCCTCTAAAAGTCACTAATGAAATACTCCAATCTGCCTATCTGTCTCAACTGTGACAACTCCCTAAAGTAGACTTTTGGATCCTTCTACCTCTCTACCAACCTGTCCATAAAGTCCTGATATGAAGTCACCTAGCTATGCTAAAGGGTAACCATGCGATGATACCACCAATCATATGCAGCTCCCTCTAAATGTAGCGTAGCATATTTGATTGCCTCCACTTCTGTCATAGGTCTTAGTGCTAAGAAGGTATCAAGCTTGTGAATCCAAGATTGAGTTGTCATTTTGCTACTACCCTCAAATGTAGTTAAGGAAAGCTTCCCTGTAGCACGCATTAATTCATTATCCTTGCCATAGGGTCTCTTATCCTGTCTCGTTGTCCTATAATGCTCTCTCTTCAAGTTAACAAACTGCTCAAATGTCATCCTCTCTCACACATGTGGAGCTAATAGATCTCATTTGTCATTCTCAACCATTAGGATATCTATGAACGTCTCCTCTCCTGCTTCTTTTGTAAGTGTTATCTCAGGCTCATCTCTAGAGAAGCTAGGATGAGTAGGCATGTTTGTTGTCCTAGAGTGTGTGCTATGAGCTTTAGGCGACCCCACTATACTCATGTTATCCCCTTGCTCCTAATTATCTCTGTCATGGGGGTTCATGGGTTGAACCATGGTGGTGAGTACCTGCAAAACATGAGCCATCTGCTCCTTTCCTGTAACCATTGCTCTAAAAAACTCCCTTGTTTCTTGATCCTCATTCCTATTATCCCTTGGTGGGCTACCCTCTTCCGTGTCACCCATGGTGTCTGGAAGCCTGTCAATTTCTTCTTCCCTATCAAACGAAGCTTGCCTAAAAGTGTAAAATCTATGAGAGCCAACCTCAGATGGCTACATGTCATTGCTAAACCCTCAGGATGGTAGGATTTAGCTTTGATACCAATGTAATATCCCTTGCAATTCTTATTTTATTTTTTTTATTTCTTAACCTAAGAATTTTGTCAAATACTTTGAGCACAAGGGATATATTGCAAATCTAAATTATGATTTCTTTCTAGATGCCAAACTTTAATAAATATGCTTTCAAAGCACTCCAAAACATCTAACAATGAAGATGCAAATATTTTTCTATTTTTTATGGAAAGTATTACATTGGTTACAAATGAGAAAATATGCATCTACAACAGTAAGACATTAGAAGAAGGTCTTCTATTATGCTCAATGATATTCTAATCCCTTCTGAAAACTTTTTGATATAAGCTTTTGACATAAATCAGATTACAAAACTTCCACAACTGATTTCTAAATCCCTATGAATGCCCTAAGATATTTAGATCTAACCTCAATGCAATGCAAAATGTAAATAGATAGGAACTTGGAAACCGCTCAAGAAATCTAGTTTTTATAGTGAGTCACTGTAACAATGGTGGCATTATAGCAAATCAATGTAACCATATCCAACTTATTCCTTCAATTATACTCCACAATCTAGCCCTAGGCCATAAATTCGACACATGAAAATATTGATTTGTCTTCTCCAATAGCTGTTAGGATTAAACCACAGACAAAAATAACAATTACATGCAAATATAACCAATAACAGAAAATAATAGATCACACAAAATAGAACACAAGACACCAAGATTTAACGTGGTTCACCCAATCCTTGGGCTACATCCACCAAACAGCAAGTCCAATATTTTTACGATCCAGTGATTACAACCTGATTATAATCTGTAATCCTTTACAGCTCTATATTGCCGCAAGAACCAATTTTGCATCACAACTATGAAACAATCCCTAACCCTAAGCTCTTTTATACAAGTATTTTTGCCGCTTTAGGGTTATAATTAATAATTACATGTCGGCCCAAAATCCCTATAAAATAGGGCCCAAAAAAAAAAATCGGTCAAAGAATTTATGAAGTATGTACAGTACTTTCCTGATCAATCACCACAATCTAACAATAGCTACAACCCCTTGAAAGATCTTTCACAAATATGTTCAAATAGAACACTTGTATGATGTCCTCCCAATACCAAATTCGTTAGGTATTTCACCAACTCAAATGGAGGCACACAAAAGAACTTCGTTCTCCAATGGAAAATGATGAAACCCTTGGCTCCACAAAACTCATCAAATGCAAATGACAATAATTGGATGATAAGAAAAGAACCTCTCGTGTAATTTATTCTTTCCTTGTGGGAGCTCACTTACTTTTCTCCCCAATGTGGGATAAAAGATATTCTTATATTTGAACTTTATTATTATTATATGAAACTATGCCCCATCATAAAGTGCCAATCCCCCAATAAAACCCTCGAACCACCATATTAGCCTACGAGGGTCACATAATAGGCTAATCTTAATTACTGAGAGATTTCAAAGGGAAGGGGACATCACATTGTTGATGAATGAAAGGACCTATATAGAAATTGTCCAAGTCTTTGGTCTTTCTAAGTTACAAATCTAAGGATTTATGTATAATTTTCAAGAAAAGTTGATACAAATTGAAGAGATCAACAAAGTTATACCATATGGATCTTGTCTCTTTTTGTCTTGTTCTTTGATTTTCTAAATTCAACATCAACTATGTGTGAGTTTCTAGCTTTAATCTATTTTGAATTATATCTCATTGTTTTGCTATTAATTTGATTGGTTAAGTAATTGATGCAAGAAGGAATTGAAAAGCCAAGGCCAAAGGCACACCTAACTATCCAACCACCCTACAAAGTAAACACAATAGAAACAAATAACAAAAAGAACAATACCAAGGCGAGAAGGAATGGAAAATACTTTATTAATTGAACAAGATTTACAAAATTCTAGATTTAGAACTTTTCACATATCCTTCATTCTAACTCTTCTAGCTCCCTTGAATTTGCACTCTATCCAAACTCTCCCCCCTACCTAACCTAAGCCTAGACACCCCTATTTATATTTGCCCAAGTGGCTTACAAAATACTCTAGATCATCAGAAAAGAAGGTCGACCTAAAAATGGTATACGCACACATCCCAAGACAAGATCGTTACATTAAATTCACGATCCAAATTAAATACACAAGTTGGCTTACACTAAGAACCAATCATAGACAAACTCGATCAAAGAAGAAATTGTGCATTAGCAAACGTTAGGTTCACTCAACATAGGAAGGAATGCTCGGCCAACACTAGATAGCTTCGTACATATAGGAATGCCTAGCCAACACTAGACAGCTCAGCACATACAAGAACTCTTGGCCAACACTGGGTAGCAACTGCAGCTTGACAATGACTAGAGCTTGATAATGACTACAACTTGGCACTTGCTGGCATAATGAACAAAGATGAGAAAGATGCCAAGGCAACCCAGGATACTCCTGCATCAATAATTGCTCAATAAGGTGTGAGAAGATCATACAATTTTATAGAAAGATTATAATAAGTATGTGATGTTAATGGTATATTGACTTCATTTATAAAATAAGGGAATAGATCATAGTTTTTGGTGTCATATTTGTGAATTGGAATCCAATGGATAAAGCACCAGTCACATTTTAACATTTTACTCTAAATTGACTTGAAAGGTTACACAGTAATAAAACCTTTAATCAAGAATTTTATATCTCATATTGTTTTGTAGAATTGAAAGATTTGGCATATACTTGACTCAAGAAATATTGGAGAAGAAATATTAGTTATCCTACATTTATGTTGTTGTCTCTAAGTTAGAAGATTCAAAGGTCACCATTTTCTTTAATGAGGATTAATGTTTAGATGTTGTAGAGAAAGAATCATTGATTAATCCTAGGTATACCCACCTGGATCTTGCAGAATTCAAAGGGGAGAAAACTGTATTATCTTGCCAATTAATCCTATTGGTTTGATTGGATATACTTGTCAAGATTTATAGCTAACTCCTAGGTATTGTTCACATTCCAAAAGGTGATTAAAATCCTGTCAAAACATGATACAACAATTCCAACATGAACTACCACTAGAGACATACCAGGTTGTTTCTTTCCTCGCTTCTAATGTTGATATTTTGAAAGTTGTTATTTTGATTATAGAGGTTCAGGAAATAAAAGTTGCATTTGGATTGACCATGGACCACACGAATTGCCTCAACTATTGATCTTGCATGACAATTTTCTTGAGTTTGAATATGAGGTAGAAAATATTTTTTCAAAGTACAAGGATGAATTTGAAAAATTGAGGACCATCACCCAAGCCTTGCTTCTCATGAACATCTTGAGGAACATGTTGAGAAACCATGTTAGATCAAGTGTATATATTAGTCTTATTTGTGTCATCCCTTCAGGATTCTTTTACATAATTAGAGTAGGTTTGTCTTGAACACTCGGTTAGAGAGGGTTAAACTTAGTTTCATGTATGTTGGTTAGCGTACTTGTTTTCTTGTCGAGTTGGGAAGTTGATTTGCCCCAAGTCACTTGACTTGAGGTTTCTCCAAGTAGTTTAGTAGATGTTGCCTTTAGTTGTCTAGGTTTCTTTAGTTTAGTTGCTTGCTTCCTTAGTTTAGCTAGAGGGACCGAATTTGTGAGAAAGGCATGCATGGTGTTAGACAACACACTTTGGTATTCCTCCTAGTGGATTTGTTTGGTGTATTTCATGGATATTTCTTTGAAGTTTATTTGAATTGGAGATAGAATTCCTAATAACCTTATCTTGTGAAAAGGATTTGTACTAAATTTGGATTGGATTTGTCCATTGGGTTTAAGTATCTAAGTCTGTTAATTATAACATTTTTACTCGCACTTAATTGCTTTGTGTTCAACAGAAGTTTTCAAAGCGAAGTTGGAATAAGTATAAAATCATACACCTACTTCAACACCACAATGGTTTTCCAAACCCTTTGCAAGCTTCATTGCTTGTAAGCCAAAAATATAAGAAGATTGAAAAGAAAGAAAAGAGAAAAGGAAAGAGAAAAAATAACAAAATAAAATAAATTGATTTGGCTTTGGACATGCAAATATCTCTATTGGTGGTGTAAAAATAATCATTAAAGGTAGAGCAATGTTTGTGGTTGACCACAACAATAACTTTGGCTTGGTAGGAAGTGTTTTTGGTCTTAGGCTTGTACAAGCATTTTTTATGTCACTTAGGGGAATTTTTGTGGTCCAAGTTGTGGATTTTTTTTTGGTTCGGGAGAGAAGGGTTTCATGTTGAAAAAGGGGACCTAGTTTTTGACAGAACCAAGTCTTGATGGAAATTTATGATCATTTGAAATCTTCCCTTTTGTGGAAATTTTGGATCTTTTAAGATCTCCTCGTTGGTGGAAATTTTGAATCTTATGAAATCTCCCCCCTCCTCATTTCTCCCAACAATCGTAAGACACTCAAGCCTTGTATTTGGTGGCAACTCAATCATTGAATTTAGAACGATGAGGGAAAGAAATTGATAACTTTTTCAAAGGATTTTCCCTTCAGTGGAAATTTCGCAAGTTCAAAAAATTTCACCAGTCAAAATTTTGCATATTCTAAAGTTTCCCCACATGAGTGTTCCAAGTTTTTCCATCCTTAGGCATTAGTTTATCGATATATGGCATGAAGGAAACACCTTGAACAAGAGTAGAGCAAGGAATCATCGAGGAACGTTCAAATGAGAATTTTTAAGAATGTCATGTCTAGTGGAGATTTCGCATCTTCAAAATTTTCCACTCCGATGGAGATTTTGCATCTTTAGAATTTTCTACTCCATTGGAGATTTCGCATCTTCAAAATTTTCCACTCCGGTGAAAATTTTGCAACTTCAAATTTCAAATCTTCTAAAATTTCCCCAACCAACCATCATCCTTTGTTGATTACCAAAACCACCATACCTCTCCTCTCAAAATTCAAAATTCAAAAAATTAAGGAGAGATAAAGTAACAAAATAAAAATGAAAAATAATAATAATGATAACAAGTGGTTTTGGGTTGAGATGTGATTGAATTTTGCCTCAACTTTGCAAAATGGCTGGATCTAAATTGGGATGAAGTTTGATTGTTATCAATGTGATTCTATTTTCAAAGTTTTTTCCACAACCTAAATTATTTTCTACTTTATTTTGCAAGGTGAATTCTAGGAGAAGCTAGAGGGCAAAATGATGATCAAGGCCTCAAGATTTCAAGTGGATACTACAAGGAGATGGCTCAATCCCGAGGACTCAAAAGAGAATGAAGGATTCATGTTTAAACTATCAACCCACAAACTCAAGTCAGAATCAAGAGGAAATTTCAGAAAGCATAGAGGACCCAACTACATAAGTGTTCAAGGAGAATCAAGGAAGATCAAGTTCATGGGTCCACAAAGACGCAAGTGATTCAAGTCAATCCCACAAGAAAAATTTGAAGGATAGAGGAAATCACAAATTTTCGGAGATACTCTACAAACCAAGACTCCAAGCCCAAGATAAGAATACTGAGGTGGCGACTAATTGTCTCCTCCAATTAGAAAATTTCAGCTTCAAGCACAATCAATCAAATCATGCCAAGTGTTTTATTTTCTCATTGACTATCAAAATCATTGTAATTTTCTTATTGGCACATAAATTGGTACCTTTGTGTAATTGGGTTGTAAATGAGCCAACCCCAATTAGGGTTTGCAGGTAGAAATCTCGACCCTTGATTTGCATTTGATCTTAACCCTCCGTTGTAATTGGAAATCTATAAAGAACCAAACAAAACCTTCTCATTCATAAGGCATTAGATGAAAGGAGTTAGTTTTAGAGATTAGCTTAGATATTGGAGGTAGTAGAGAGCTAGAGTAGAGTCTTCATGTGTATTACTTGTTATTGCTTTGAAGTGTTGCACCTCAATCTTTGAATTGGAGTAGATTTATTTTCATGTTGAAATAGTTTAGTTGAATAAAAATATTGTGAATGTTTTCTTGTAAATCCAAGCCACTAGCATCTTGCTAATGGTAAGGGTGCCTTGCGGTAAGTTGATGAAAACACTTACTCTTTCAATTGATTTTCAATCTTTGGTTTGCATCTAGATGACGAGATTAGAGAGAAAATATTGATGTGAATTCCTTAGAAGCTTGCACTAGGTGGGTGGAGTCACTGGTGAGACATCTAGTAAAGCCCAAGTCATCCATTAATTCCTTGCATTCGCAGTTAGAAGTAGATGTAGAAGTAGTGGTAAAGGTTAAGTTGAAGTTGAAGTTGAAGTGGAAAGATTGGAATCATATTTTCATTGCACATTGTAAAACCAAGTCTTTAGAAGTGCAACAGATGATATCTATTGAATGGATAGTGTAAATCCCTTTTGTGATTAAGAAGGAACCTTGAAATCATTTATGTGAGATGACTATCATGAAAGGATTGAGTATTTGGTGTTTCTCCTTGAAACATTAAATATTTGATTATACATATTAAAATGGAACAAAACTCGCATCAAGTGGAAGCTACTATTAAAACACAAGAAGAAAGTACATTTTCTTTCCTATTAAAACTAATTGCCAAAATAATAACTTCAACATAAAAACAAAATTATAAAATATATTATTTCAAGAAAAGAAAAGAAAAACGCAAAATCAAATGAAACAACAAAATAATGCAAAATCCTTCCTACCCAAACAAATTACATCTAAAAACATGCATTACCTTACTCTTTAATTATAAAATCTAGAAATTATAGAATATTTGATTTCTCTAACTAGGTCCCCATTAATAAATCTGAAATGGATTAAGTGGGTTCAAGAGGGAGCAAAAGGTGGGAAAGAAAAGCATTCGATAGAATCTGAGGGAGGAAATTTAGTCCGACTATGGTGTTTCTTACATATGAAAATAATTTGGGAAACGTAAGAAGATTCTCTAATTTTTTTTATTATTATTTTAAAAAGATGTGTTGGAATATAATTCTGCATAGAATGGCCAATTATAGATTAAGGTGAGGATTTCTTACCTTCCAAGCAAATGTAAATGGGTCTGGTAGTTACCTACATATCAAATATAAATACTACAAAGGCCGCGTAGGTCTCAAAACTATCCGGAATTTGTCCAAAATCGTTCTCTTAACACAAACTTAAGCCAGCACAGTTTCTTTTAGACAAGCAATAAAAAGGATTACAAGACAATGAATAATGTCAGTATCAAGATCTACAGTATTTCATATCTATTAAGATCGTCAATGTTCTTGCGTGCAGTATTTTACTTGCATATTGTGAAAATAGATTAATAGACTACGAGTGCTAGATACATCTAATCTATGAAATATGGTAATTAGAAACTGGCAATAAACATAGAAGTACCATCAGCACGATGCAATGGAACTATTAACACTTAAAAGTGATTACTAAGGTTCAAATGTGCAACTATGAAAACATATGCAAAACAAAATTGGTGACCACCACTACTAGCATATTAGTCTGAATTCTACAAAACATCTGCTACATATCTCAAATAAGAGCAAGAGACTAATAGTGTGCCAACTCAAAAGCTCTAATATTGTCCTAATCTGACACCTAAACTCTTGTAGAGGAGAAGAAACAAAAAATAATATCCATGATCTAATACAATGAATAATAATAAATGATACTTCAATAGTTTGGCACCAAGTCCATGTGAAATTCACATCAGAAGTTTTTAAAATGATCCAACAAGATACTTTTGCCCCTCGCCTTAAACGTGCATCCTAGAAAGCATTTTAGCAATCTAAAAGGTTTGGAATGGGCTAATGCTTCTGGCTAATAGTATAGTAGCATGTGATTTGGCATACGTTAGAAAGCTTGGTATTGATCGACACAAACTAAGGTTGTTTTCACAATATTCTCAACTGCCTCAACTAGTATCACCATCAACAGGTACCCTTTGGCCTTGAAAATTGCAATCCATCCCAATCCTTCTATGCTTCAACTGTTGATAACCTATATGTATCTGCTTGAGCACATAGCAAGTTTGGGTACTCCTAAAAGCATATCTTTCCCATAGTCTCATTTACTAGTTATGGCAAGCCATTTTTGCTTAAATTCTTTCCTACCCACCCAATTTGAGAAAGAATCTGTTGCAAAAACTTTTCCTGAAGCTTTTAAATTGAATTTGGAAAACATCTTACTATGCACAAAACCCCACTAACTTTTTGCCACAATGCTAAGCTAAAATTGACCTGAAATTGGACTGAACAAACCTCCTCTATGCATCCCTTTTTGGAATGTCTAGTCATTACATAAATTATGGAGTAAGATGACCGGTTGTCAGGATAGTTAGTCACGATGTAAGTTACCGGTAAAACTCTAATTCTTAGGTAGCTCAAGAAATTGATCCACTCAGTTTTACCCGCCAAAAGCATTCAGTTGAAGCAAGAAACAAATGCTTAGTTCTTCCTTCAGGTTGGTGGTCAACACTTCCAAATAGTTCCTCCAGATAGACTCAAGACTATAGAAATGTTTATGAAAACATCCAACATTTATGAAAGATTCAGGAGAGCTCGCAAGGCTTCCCAAGAGAGATGACATGTTTTACAAATTCTACAAAGCTACACAAAACTTCCCTCTGTACACCTCTCCTTAGGATTAATCTAGGTTCCCCGACACCATCCTCTCCTTTTCGTGCTAAAAAGGGACTGTAAAGCATGCTTTTTGGTTCTGCCTCCATGCTCAACAGCTGTGGTATTATCTTTTTTCCAACCTCCCTGCCCTTTTTTCCCAGGTTTGGTCTTGGAGAGCTCTGCTGCTCGGGCTATCTTGCACCGAAATATCATATCACAGACCTCCAGGCACATTATTCTGTAGAAGATTTGGAATTTTTTTCTGCCTCGCTGCCCACTATCTCGCACCTAAATATCATATCACAGACCTTCAGGCACATTATTCTGAAGAACATTTGGAAATTGTGCTGCCTCACTGACTTTTCCCGCAATTTCTATACCATCCAAATGGAAGCTCTGATCATTTCTGTGAAGCTCTCCCCCCATCTCAATCTTTTGCAGTTCTCCTTTCAGTCCAACCCTGACCCGCATGCCACACTAGGAGAGATAAATTTAATTCCACGCTTTGGAGGCAAAAATGATAGGTGCTAATTGCAGAAATAACGAGAACGCTATTCTCCCGAGTGTCTAATCCTACAGGTGTGAATATTGTTTGGATGCTGAACCTTTTGCTGGTCGATACATCTTCCATGGCCCTCAAGTGAGTTTGAGAATTGTGGTGGTTTTCAAATGTGCAGTCAGTGGAAATGAAGGAGAGCACTCACCTGTCATGCAAGATGAACTGTAGGATGAACATCACTCAGGCTTCGTCATGATCCACGGCACCGATTGAGCACCGATTGAGCTTCTTGCTTACTTCTATGCACAAATAAGTTGTTCTTTAAACTGTTAACACTCTAAGAGTGTAATATTCGCAGCTGTAGATGTGGTGCCTATTTCTTCCATGATGTTTGGGCAATCTTTAGGGAGAAGCATAATGTTGCTGCTCGGTTAAGGTTGGTTTATTGTTAGTTTTTGGACACCTTTAGCTTAGTTTTGATACTGATCGGCACCTTTGTTTTTTTCGAATTTGATCCTTATGATTGCTTCTGTGCAGCTGTTGTTGATTCATGAATTGTAACTACAGTAATTTTACTCCAATTAAAAAAGAAAAAGAAACAATTGATCTCTCACACTGGTAGTGCTCCTAAGATAATTATAACAGGAGGCCAATCATTCTGCCTGCTCATCTACAAGATTCTAAATTTCTCCCTTACGCCTTGCTAGGAGAATTAATTTCATACTAAGGCGTCGAACTGAAAAAAGGAATGAAGTAATTGGAGAAAGCGTATCCCAGTAAGCAGCATGAGTCAAATTGGCAAGAGCATGTTGTGGAAATTCATTTTGGCATATGTACAAAGCTTTGGGTGCTGGCTCAAGATTCTCTAGGGTAGTCTATGACTTCACAATTTTCCAGCGCCTTATTATCAACATGAATAGATACTCTGAACAGTGTTCCTTTCATAGGGCCATAAAGCAATGTTGCACTGTAGCCCCATCCTCGTACATTTTCCTTAGGACAGTTGCTTGAGCACATACCAAATTTGGGTCAAATCATGTGATAAGGCCAAGAAAAAACCACTTATATTACCTCAAAGATTTTCTGGAACTTGATTGTGTCAAAATTTTTAAGCATCAACGTTTCCGATCACACACGGTGATCCATCATCAGGATGAGGAGTGCAAGAGAATATAGAAATAAGATGATGGATCACTGTGTCTTATTTCTATATTCTCTTGCACTCCTCATCCTGATGATGGATCACCGTGTGTGATCCGAAACGTTGATGCTTAAAAATTTTGACACAATCAAGTTCCAGAAAATCTTTGAGGTATTACTAATGGATTGTAGAAATCAAATGACATTAACCACTTAAATTTTGAGTCTAGACATGTTTACTATGTTCATTCGAGTCCGTTTTGTAAGGCTAATAACCAAATTTGTTTTGTAAGGTGAACCGGAACCTAGAGGGTCAAAATTGGTCAAACCAGTCAAATGAGGTAGGATAGCATTGGAATGGTGTTTTTGAGTCAGTCAGGCCATATTTGGGACTTATGATGTGATAGGGCTCACTGGATAGATAGAGATACAGCCAGTTATGAGTTAGGCCCATTAAGACATCAGTTGTGTCATTACAGCCAGGTTTTTCAGTATAACTGATTACCTGCAAGTACTTCTTTGCACTCTAATTCGCTTGCTCACTGGCTTACATAAATTGTATCGTTACAGCCAGTTTTTCCAGTACAAGTGATTATCTGCAACATCTAATAGTACTTCTTTGCACTCTAATTCACTTGCTCTCTGGTTTTATGTTGATTTTCTCTGCAATTAGGATTCATATTTCCGTAATTAGGGGTTTTTAGTGCTCCATATTTGAATATTTTCAATCGCTCAATTCTATTCAAGAAGTTTTCTTAAGAGTCATCTACTGTAATTGAGCATAATTTTGAGCTAGGGGAGGGCAATTGAGTATAGAATTTCAAAACCCAGTCTTCTGTCAAACCCTACATGTGACTTTCAGCCATGGTAAAACAACAATCATCATTTTATTTGGGTAAATATCCTCTACAATTGTTAAAACAGATGCTAGGGTTTCACGTAGAGATAAAGCCAGAACGAGCAGTCTGCCCAATGAGTTTTTGATAAATTACCAGGTTGGTTGTAAAGATTCTTGCTTTTCTGTGGTGCATGTTTGCATGGCACAAACTATCGAAATTGAAGTAGTCAATAAAAAGTAGAGTATCTAGCTTGCAAATACATACTACAGGAACAACATTTGCTCCATTACATAAATGGGAACTTGCCCGGACCATGTTTTCTACATAATTGTACGAGTTGTTCTGCAGCTTTTCTATGGTGCATGTCTACAAAACAGATATATTCTGAACCTAAGTTGCTGACAGAGCAGAATACATAGCATGCAAATGTGCACTACAGGAACAGAATTTGCTCCATCTACATGGCAAGTGAATTTGCATGATAGTTGTAAATACAAACCCACCCAAGGAACTAGAATAAGTAAAATAGTTCAAAAAATACTTGGAAGTTGAACATTATAAGGTGGACAAAAAGTTTATGTTTGGCACACGACTTCAGGTAAATAGTTCTAAAATAAATCCTCCACAGTACAAAAAGAATTAAACTCATAGTCTTTAAATAGAGCAACTACAAAAAGAAATGTATATAATAAGTAAATAATGAGACATAAAAGGTTGTCAGTTATTCTCCCAATTCAGTTTGTGCAATACTTTCTTTCAGAAGGTTAAGATGTTTTGTGTCTTTCAACTCCAGTGCAACCAATTAATGTATGAATGCAGGGGTGCTTTACTGAATGCAAAATCTTGTCCCTCATATTAAAACCATTGCTTTTATATTTTTCATTTCTGAAAAAAGCTTCATATAAGCAGCAAGCTATTTCCAGTTCCTCTCGGCTTCTCATACACAATATATCGGTTAGTAGATGCTTGATAATTAAATAAACTTTAGGTCTCTCAAACTAAATTAAACTCGGACATGATATTTCCGTCTCCTTAACGCTAAATAGAAGCCTTAAAAAATTCATATTATACCTCAGTCTTCATTAATTCAAATGTTGGACAACCATTCGAAATATTACACATTGCAAAGCAAAGCTTCCTTGTGAAAAGAAAAATGAGCTTTCTACACTAATGACAACAGTGTTGAACGGGTATTGTATTAAATAATAAATGAACGTTTACATCAAAATCAAAAACTCAATAGCAGTGATGACCAGTTATCAGTCTCTGTAACATTCCCAAAAAGAATTCCAATCCAAGATTAAACAAATCCACCACAACCAAAGCAATTACAATGCATCTATACAAACCCTATTCTCGGCACACCAGATGTCTCTGGTATTCCAAAAGAATTAAACTAAAACAGATAACACACTTATTTCCATACGATTGCAGGCCCACAGATGGATACGCTAGTGGACATCATCTAGCCATTGTATAACATCGACCCGTGTTCTAGAATTTGATGCCTATGGTCAGGGAAGACCCCAGGAGTTGCACCAGTTTTACAAACTCACGTCATATGAACTGACAAATATAAGACTCCATAATTGATTCTTAAGACAATTGTCAAAGCTTAGTGCATTGATAATGTAAAGGGAGAAGATGAAAATCTCAGTACAACGAGAGATGGATATACGCTTTCAGCAATTCTGGGCAATTATTTCACGCATAAGTCAAGTTGGCTATAAATATGCAGCACAAAATTAACGAGTTTCGCAAACATTCAAATACAGATGATATGAATTAATTCCAGGTATTGTATAGAATTACTTCTTTTTTTATTTGAACAGCTTTTTTTCCGAAGATCGAAAATCAACGCTAGGTGTCCCCATGCATGTTGAAGAGGAGAAGAAAGTTTTTACACAGAATATTTGAAAAGCTGTTTTATAATTTAATTAGTGTTATGCCATTTGATTATAGTTGTATTATTTTAATTAACACTATTCAAGTAATTTATTTCATTTGCATTGTTTACTTTATTTGAAGAGCTATTTTATTTATTTAAAGAATGTTTTGTTTGTATTTACTTATAATTTGTTTTCTCTTATTTATGAAAACTTACTGTATGTTTTTAGGATCGTTTTTTAAATGAACTTCAGCTATTGATTATTTTTTATTAAAATGCTCCCACCATTACAGTGGACCCCTTGCTGCCACTTGTGATTATGCCTCTCAAATAATTAGTCATTTGTCAGTTTTTAAAAAAACCAGAAATAGCATTTTCTATGTCCTATCCAATTTCTCACTCTCTTGAGAATTTATACTCCAGGAATCTCAACTGATAGGCCCACCAAGCAGTTTTACTTGTCGGGGTACTTTCTTAAATTAACTTGTCAAGATATTCAATACGACACCTATACTTGGCTACGCATATAGTGTGTCACCTTCATAGATTCCATTTCAGAATACTAGGCTAGGCAAATAGTGCCACCTTTATAGATTCCATTTCAGACGTCAGCCAAAAAACACATAGGCAATCTATATTCCACAATTAACTAATTTTGATACAGTGTAGTTTTTATATACTGGAAGAATAATTCTCAAATGCTAAAACAATTATAAGCGATTTATGATACTCAAATGTCAAGACAATCGCAAGCAATTTATATTGCAAGGGCACTTTCTCTGCACTTAACTTTCATTCTTTTTTCATTTTTAAAATTTGATCACTTATATTCATATGACAACACTGAAATTTAAACATCACCTGTCAACAGCAGTGACTAGTCTTCATGAGGTCGCAAAACAGATTTTAGATTGCAATAATAAGCAAATCCGCAGAAAAATGGTACCACCAAATACCTTTGATATTTCCATAAGATTTGAATTGAAAAGAATAATGCCCATGCTTCCATACAATTGCAACTCCAATGAAGAAATGCCAAATAGACATCATCCGGCCACAAAATGTGTCATTCCATATTCCAACATTTAGTGCCTACAACAGAAATAAGCTAGCTTATTGTCTCATCACTCGAAACAATAAAATGTTTGTTAACTATCAAAGACTTGCCTTATAACAAAAGACTAGAACTCCACAGCTGTTCAAGTGTTCAAGAGTCATCAATCTTAGTTCAAACATCCATGAAGGAAAAAAATGTCAATCAACAAGTACTTTAGGACAGACTGTTTAGTCCACATTTGGAACAAATTATATCCATGAACGACTCAACTTGGTGATAACTTTTGGTTTACAGTTATACATAATAGGAGAGACCAAGAAAGAAAACTCCCACATATATTAAGAAATTTCCCCCAGTCAGCAACTAAGAAGATAGTCACACTGACATCTTCTTGCTCCTCTAGTAACATATCTATCCTAGCCTCTAAGGCCTCTGTTTTACGTCGTAGCTTTTCAGGAATAACATAGTACAGTCCCATGGGCGATAGATTGATTTCAGAAATGACTCCCATTTTAACAAGACACAGTCTGTAATCGACAGACACAGAATGATACTCATCATTTCCATCATGTGCGGTAATGAAATGAGGACAGAAAATATAAATGGAACATCATATGGTTACGAAGCCCCCTAAGCTCTCGAGCTCCCAATTGATTGTACGTGTATCTTGGCTGTTGTATATTTAAATAAGCTAGCAAATTTTGTTTTTTGCATTTTGCAGAAAACTGCAAAGGTCTCAATTGTTTACAAGTTGTTTCAATATCTATTATTTTGTCAGGTGAGGGTAGAAATTTTGTTAGCAGATAACAGGAAGGCCAAGTTACTGAAGAGGCCCCCCTCATTTTAAAGTAGCCTACATGCACATAACAGATAGCATTGCTGCTTGCAGAACTGAGATTTCCAGAACTTTAAAAAGTAGTCTTAGAAAGCCAGAAAGCTAGAAGAGCATATCCATTTCTGAAAACGGAGAGCCTATGCACAACACACCAGATTGTTTTCAATGTTGTTCTCTGTTAATCCCACAAGACTTTCGTGATTCAGTCATGATTTCAAAATTGTCATTTCAAAACTGTCACAAGCTTTGATATCACATCGCTTTCTAAACACCCACTCTCAGCAAAGAAGACTTTATTGAATTTTCCTATCAGCTAACAAGATTTAGTCAAATTTCCCACTTTTATCTTTGCTCAAGACTTTAAGGGACTTGACTTGCGAATGATCTAGTGTGCTTATTCAGGATTTCCGGGTTCAAAAAGGCCACACAGCATACGCTTCAGCACCATTTTCCCGGGACACCTTCACTTCCCAAAAAGTTTCAGGGCATACAAAGACAAATCACAAATGTCAGATCAGAACCTTGACATTCCAGCAATTTTAGCGATAGGGTTTCAAAGATTTTTGAGGCTTCATTCTGTCTTCTCCCAAGTAACTTGGATTTGCAACTTGACTTTTCAGATTATCAAATGCTTGGGCATAGACTGCACGTTTTAAAATTTCCAAAAACTGTTAAATTCTTGTGAAGATTTCTCAGTTTATTTCTATGTTTTAGTCATCTTTGTTATATTGTAATTATCTGTATAAACACTTAGCCCAGTTCAATGGAGGCTTACTGACAATCCAAGAAGTTTTTCTCAGAAAAACTATGGTCAGTTCAAGGCTAGTTCACATTCTCTTGGCCATATCCAGCCACCAGACACCCTCATCTATACAACTCTTCTAGACCTGCACTAACAGAAGTTGAAACTTAGAAACAAATTTTAATCTCGATATGCCCGTTCCTTGTTCTTTGGAATGCAAATTGGCTTTTGTTCAGACACATATATAACAAAGCAACCCATAATTACTGTTGATCATTGTGCCTTAGTTATCAAACCATGGTTGTTATCAATGTCATATATTCTACTCGTTCATATTGGGCCTTATAATTTAAATATAAAAACAAATGCTGGGCAGCTATTCATCAGTTCAGTATAATCTTCATGCACAGGTTGAGAACATTGGACATATAATAAAACACAGCATAATAGCATTTATTAGTTTTCTTACATCCAAATCTCAAGCACGGTGAAAGGAATATTTCCACTCGCCACTTTAAAAAAAGTATTTAATAGTGTCCTAATCAAACCTTTAGATATTCCAACATGGATCTTCTGTTTTCAACACAGACCACCAGTTTAAGTATTAATTTCTCCATTCAAGTTCAATTGCTAGAGCCTGGCTTATGCTCTACTTAAATCACCATATTTGCTCCTTCACATCAAAATTCATTTGGATTTAAACCATAAATCAATTAAAGATCTCAGCAAACAAATTATAATCAAAATATTAAGGTTCCCATGTTTCAGATTATTTCTATATCAGTTCAAGCTATTCTTTTAACTAGTACCGCCATAAAATGTATACAAAATTAAGTCCAGTTTCAGTCTTCTCAGCTGTATTTCCACCATATAAGATGGTTATCAGTATCCTATGGGAGGAAAATTAATTTAGTGCCATGTTACTTGAGCTTTATGATCTCCATTTTGCTCAATTGTTACTTACAGCATAGTATATTCAAAGTGATGCTCTGATCATTATTGATAGGTTTTGAAGAGACATGAAACCCTTCACAGCAAAACAAAACTATAGATAAAGCATTATCAACATAAGTAGAACAGTGACAAAAGACACCATCAAAAAGACAGAGAGGCAAAAAGCAGAGCAAGCAGACAAAGTCAGCAGACAACCAACCTAAGGGGCAGCAGACAACAGAATTACATAAAGTTCTTCAGAAGCTCCGCAGCTTCGAGACAGAATTACACAAAGTTCTTCAGAAGCTCAGCAGCTTCAAGCTCCAGGTTGTCCATGCTGATGTTCTGATCATTGTACATACAAAAAAAAGTTTACAGCTTGTCCATATTGATACTCTGATCATTGTATATACAAAAAAATTACAGAATTGACCAATCAACAGAACAAAATCCTCTCCAAAATGACAGATTGACAGACGTGACCGTGAAAGTCATTTAGTTAATCAGATACCCACATTTAGGTCTTGAGGAACGCCATGAATACAAATGGATGTAAACAAACCATACATTAAACAAAAGAAAATTGTCAACAAAAACCTGGGCCAAATGGAAAGTTCTCCAGTTTTAACCATATATTAGACAAAAGAAAATTGAAAACAAAGACCTTGCAATGAGCAAATTGGAAGATTCTGCAGGTTTTAAGTCGGCAAGCATTGGTGTATTGGTAATTCAGCTTCTGTCTGAATGCAAACAAGATGGTTTTGATCCACTTTTTGGATGAGAAGATAGTCTGAAGATTGAACATGATGGCAACCTAGATATCCATTGTCTCAGAATGATGAACTTTTTAAGAGTTTGAAGAGCTGCTCGATAGTGTTTTTGAAGCGAAGTGAATTTTCCATGAACTCCTCCAATCAATCAATCTTAGATCTCATGTTTGAATAATCTTTAGATCTCATGTTTGAATAATCTTAGATCTCATGTTTGAATAGCCGGCAAGCCATGCTGAAAACATTTTACAGTTACAATATTCCCTGGAAACTGTACCAATATTCCCTTCTAAACCCTTGCAGATATGCCACCCTAAGTGGTGGTCGAAGGACTGAAAATGGCAGATGACTGTTACAAGGGCCCCTCAACTTTCAACATACCAATTGAATTAAGTCATACTTCTAAGGGTCCATGCTGTTTGCTCCCATAAGTTCACAAATTCTAACAAACTTTTTCTTTTCACATTTGATATATAGTATGACCTCATTTGTAAAATTACAAATTTTGTTCGCTACAATGTATATAGAAATATGAGAAACTGTAAAAGAACCAGCATGCTATCAAGCCGACAATCTTTTCATTACGATGAATATTGAAATATGAGAAACTGCAAATGAACCAGCATACTATCAAGATGAAAAGACGAGAATTTTGCGTTCTCAGATATTCAGAACCATGAAAATGGATCTTGGAAAAGCCAATCCAAATACAAAAATAGAGAATCCTTGTCTCTCAGGTCCCTTATGTCATGCAACAAATGGATACTCTCTTTAATTTGTTTTAAATTATTAAAAAAAACTGAAAACTAGAAGGCAAAATAAAAGTCTCACAAATCTATCATTAAATAAAATGATCAAGGACAGAAGTCAAGAATACTATCATATCAAACAAGTAAACCAAACATCAAAATTAGTTGGCAGACTTCAAGGCCCGAACAACCATCACAAAGTAATATCCATGGTCAAATAATAATAAAGGTATACCTCGTACTGACATACACAATACAAGTAATTTTTTCATCTGGCCAACTGATAACAATTAACAATAAGTATACATAAATACCGTTTTGAAGAAGAAAGTAAATACCCTTTTGAAGAAGAAAGTGGGGAACATGTTAATGAAATGGTATGTTGAATAAAAGAATGAAAGTTTTGGGAGATGAGTACCACCCCTAAATAGCTGTTTAGACTAGACAGCAACACATACTTATCATCGCCGATCCCACACACGAGATAAACAATTTTATATTAGAAGGCATAAAAGATAATTTCAAAATGATAACAAGATAATTAAAGTATCCTGAGAAGTCAAAACATATATATTCTATACAGCTAACAGGTTTATAAAACTGCCCAAAAGTCGAAACAAATTATATAGTAAAGATAACCGGTGCTCCATCAGGATAGTCAAAAGAGTGGAAATCGAAATTCAACCATTAGATTGCATTGCTCAAATTTAATCGCAAAACAAGTCTTATATACAGAGGCATACTCCAAAAAAATAATGGGATAGTTCTTCCAAAAATGTCAGTCCTGTCATCAAGGAGTCAGGACCATGCCCCTACTCTACCGCCCTATCGATCAAAACTAGTTTACATAACGACCTTCCTAACTGTTGATATTGCCTAAACTACAAGCAGCTTGGCAACATGCAGTTAGAATCGATAACTTCCAAAACAATACATCAAAGCACTCTCCAGGATTGACGGAAATAATGCCTTCTGTTTCAAGAGATATGACCTCCATATAACCTATAAAGAGATCAAGGTTTCAGTCCCATCATGAACGTTCAGCAACAGTGTTTGCAATTTAATCATCAGTCGCAAACTTGCAGATTAAATCATTTTCATCACTTGTCCAAAATTTGAAGCCACCATCGGCTAAGTTTTGGGGCCAGGACTCATTGTTTCATTCATTGAAGGATGTGCCTGCCCTTTAAACATTTTTATAGCTGAAATAAGCAACCTATCACCAGCAATCAATCTCACATTTCTTATGAGGTCTTCTCGACTAATTTTGCTTTCCTGGAATGCCACAAAAAACCTAATTCTGTTTAGCATCCGCTACTTTTTTATATTTCTACATCAAAGACAACCCCTAGTAAGCATAAACATTAATAGAAAGATCTACCTTGTAATCAGTATAATGCTTTTTCATTAAACTGATACTTGATGACGATAAGAATTTTTCAATGACATTAAAAAGCTTTGGAAATGACATCCAAGCAGAAGTCGGCGTCAGTTGTTGGTCCTGCATATTTTGCCGTGAGTCCTTTCCTAAAGCAGGACAAGGCTGCACAAATTTCTTATCCGAGGGAAGAAAAGCCTGCCGACCTCCATCCTATATAACAAGTCCAATAAAGATTCTTCATAAGAAAATTAAGTCGAAACAGTACCATATATAGCTAATGATATACACCTACAGAGACAATTATTAAAAAATATACACTCATCAATGTACCTCTATCAAGCCTAAAATGTGCTAAATCAGAAGTAAAACTTAATAATAAACATTTGTAAACCAAAAATGGATGCATGTTTGGGATGACATTTATTCATCAGATATTAGCCGCAACACTTATGATATAAGACGGGAATCACATACATTTGTTGTGTCGCATGCCATCAAAACGAAATAGGATTACCAACCTTCAGGAAGTGGATTCGAGAATGTACGACAGACTTTGTGAAAACTTACACAGGAAAGGACTGCTCAAAGGATATGTTTGAATCGTATAAAAGCTTCCTAAACTAGGGCAACGGACTGTAATTTGTTGTTTCAAATTTCTTTCCTATGGAACTCAAACCTTTCTAGAAGATGGCTCTTTCTTTGCAGTTGAAAAGCTTGATTCTTCTAGGAGAAACTTAGCAGGCAATACTATAACTAGATTTCCGGTTGTTAAAGTCATTAACTTAATCGCAAGTTGGTGAAAGATGGGGATGGCAGTAACTTGGTTCTTCTCTTCTAGTAAGCAGACTATTATTAATCCAACAGCAATCCTATCAATACAGAGTTGTTTCCTTGAAAAGAAACCAAACTACCTAATAATGACCCGACATCCCTTGCAAGGCATCAACAAATACTGAGCTGGTTGCACAAAAAAGAAAAAGAAAATGAACTTACAGTCTCAAGCATTGATCTTGCATATTGTCTTGCTTTCATTTTAGACCAATATTCTGCAAAACACAACAGAGAGAAATAAAATATCTGTCCAATACTGCAGGTAATTCCTTTCAAGCAATCGCCCATTTCAATGAATAGCAAACAACCAAACAACATTCCAAATTTGGTCACAAACAGATATAAAAACATTACCATGTAAATGAGGAGAAACCTTAAAGCTAACGACATATTCTGGCAAGATATGTGTGTTCATGTGGGTGCTCCAGACGATGTAACGCCTTGGATTAGTAAGATCGTCTATGCCAGTATCGAATTCTTCGTTACTGGGGTGACATTGCTTGGAGCCAGATCGCACAAGCTCCGTATTCCCCAAAATCACACGACACAACACCATGTGCTGTTCGCCGTTTTCGTCAATATCAGAGTATGTTGCACTGTAAAAGACGAAACTAACACTCAAAAGACTGGAAAGCAATCCTTACAACATATACTGCATTCAGAAAACTTTCAAATGACAACCGCAAAAACGCAAATTCATCAGTTGCAAAGACCAAGCCCAGATAATCAAGATTTGTCGTGTGTATCTAACGAGAAAATTTCATTATTTATGCCAACAAAAGTGATGCAGATGAACAAATCATGGGATTTGTGAAGTACGTCTTGAGGTTGGAGTGTGTATCTGCGACCTCTTCAGTGCACAAATTATTTACTACATGGGCGCCTACTATTGAAGGATTAGAGTAAATTACCAAAATTGAAAATATATAGGAGCAGACTGTTAAAAAAAGGTTCAAAACGTAGAATAACATTAGAGAAGGTAAAAATCTCCTTACCTCACATACGCGCATTTCTCAGGTGCAAGGTAAACTCCTCTGCCAAGAGCTGCACCGTGTTTTGGGATCATAGGCTGCCCAAAACCATGCGTTATTATTCCACAGACGGCATCCCTAGATGTTCCATGCCAAGCGGCCTGGATATTTCCATTACCCCCGTTCTTTCGAGTCCCAATATCCACGTGCCGCTGAAAGGCATGCAATCGGGATTGCCCCGCAACGCTGCGATGCAAGTTGCGATAAACTCCAACAACGCTTGTAAAATTTGCAAGCGTACTAAGACCGGTCAGAAACTTAGTTTTAACATCCATAAACTCCCGGTCATGATCATTCAGCTTGATCAAATTGTCACCCGTCCCCACAAAAGCCTCACTTGCAGCGCAAACCCTAGCAGAAGTAGGACATTCAGAGTCAGACACATCGGACTTGCCCACACATGAATCGCTGGAATCCTGGTCCGATGAATCCTCCACTTCAACAGATTTCGTGTTACTGGCAGAAACTACTCTGCAATTGTCGACTTCCAGGCGATCGGCGGCATGAAATCGGAGGTCAATTTCGAGGTTAACAGGCGAATTGCTCATTTCACCCATCCCGTCCAAGACCGACCTCGGGAAAAAGCATTTTCCTTTAACATCTATCCAGGATATCGATCTCTGCTTGCCAAATTTCAGATCAATCTGGACCATGTGAAGAAAATCAACCAGGTACGAAACCCCGTCAACGGCGACCTCGACTGATGTCTTCCCGCCTTCAAAAGCCTGTTTTAGCAGCACAAAAATTTCAGGCCCGAAATCCGTCCAGTCGCCCTTGCTGAAATACATAACGCGGGCCGGGACACCGCTTTTCTTAAAGTTACCATAGTTTTCCACTACCGCCATGCCATCGGAGCAGCACTTCACAAATCCACCAGGGATTTTAACCCTCTTTGCAGGGGGCGCAGACGACCGCTTTTTCGCGTTCAAAAACGAAATCACAGCCTGTTTCCGCTTCAACTTGGACTTTTCGACAAATGATGGAGACTGAAGCTGTCTTTGGGCCTCCATTTTAAAGCACAGAATAGAAATTTCCTCTTCCTAATCTATAAAGACCTTACAACATTGACATAAAAACTGCAATACAAACCGCTATTCCCAACGACTAACTGCGGAAACAAAGCTCCTGAAATTCCCGAGCTCCAAAGCCGAAAACAACCAGCACCAGACCAATGCTCTTCTGTACGACGACCGTATAAAAGCAGACACTGTTGATTTGAATCGCAGAGCGTTCAAACAAGGTCTGGATATAAACCCGGTCTGTATTTAAGAATAACCACGGCGGCCCACCGTCACTCGGTGCCGTTTGTTTTGACGGTGATAGACGGTGGGCTGGAATGCTTAATGCATTTTGCGATGATGAATTCAATACTGCCTCTTCTGGTGCTTATCACCTTGGAGGTCACGCAAACCGAACCGACCACCAGTAAAGACCTGACAGACTTCCCATTCGTGTCAACAGACGGCGGTTTACGTTCCCAAAAAGTTTTCTTGCCGCGGAAGTCAGAAAGTTAATGAATCATCCGATTTTATCGCTGAGCGGCGGTTCCCCTCACGGCGAGGATTATCCAGCGGTCAAGTTTGCTATTTTTAGTCTTCTGCAGGCGTGAGCCGCGTTTCTTGGCCTGAACCGGTTAAGCGTGCTTCTTTTCATTTATTTATATCAATTTGTCTACTTGTATATTCTTTTATTAATTTAAATTGTTTTTTTAATTACTTTGCTGCATAACTTAATGAAATTTGAGTAGGCCAAATTGTCTACAGACTTCTTGCTCTGTTTTTATGGGAAATGAAATTTCTGAAAGGATTGTTTGCGTGTTGTTTCAGCTTTGTTAAATTATATTAAAAAAATCTATGATGATTTCCCATATTGGAGCAAAATTTTTTTTTTTTTAATGATTTTCCCACATTGAAGCAGAATTATTGTGGGAAAGTAGAATTATAAGCCAGATTGTACGTGGTTGTCTCCACTAAAGGTTCTTAGAATCGAACGAGGGGAATTTTTGTGAGGGTGATGTGTGGAACAATGGGATTAACATGGTTGAACAAATTCGATTGTTCTTGTTCTTGTAAAGAATGAATTGTGGTATGAGGCATCGAAATAAATTAACCACAATTTGATTTCAAATATACGTATTTGATAATCTATGAAGCGTGCAAAACTTAGTAGAGGTAAGTTGGAAAAATGAAGATGTTGATAGTTTGGTTTTTATTGTTTTTAAAGATAATATGCAAGGCCTATGTTTGAGACTGTAATGTCATTATTTACTTATTTGGTAGACTCTGAACATTTATAAGAGATATTAGAGCACAATTTTGTGGTTTTGTTTCTTTTAAGAAAAATAAAATGAACTTATGGTCTCAAAAATTGATCTTGTATATTGTTTTTAAATTAAAAGCAGTCAAAACTAGGGGGCTAGCCCTTAAACAGTCAAACTAGCAAACTACCAATAGATTACCAACAACCAAAACTACCCCCTATCACTTAAAATACAAAAACATAGTATGAAAACTTAACTAAAAGAGTATCAACAAGCATGACATACATATTGCTTGCAATAGAACTGAAAAAGCTATGGAAATATAAACACAAATGCATAAAAGCCTTAAACCCAGCCAATTTCAACAACTAGCAGAAAAACAACATGAAAAACCAGAAGGAGAGAGCCCTTAAGGCTTCTTAGCCTCCTCCCTCCCTAGGAGGATATTAGCCCAATCTTTCGCAAGGAAGTCAAACAACATTTTGGAGTCCTCCTTTGGCAGGTCACCCTCCTGATCTTTAAGCAGGTGAAGCGTGGTAGCAACTGCATGTGTCACCTTGATAGTAAACTTTGTCAAAAGGTGCATTCTTTCTTCCAACGCATGAATTCTTTCCCACACATCATTTCCAGCCATCTTCTTGATCTCCATGGTGACCTCCTACTTGTCGCTAAGAAAGTTGTCCGCTTGCACCATAGTAACATCCTGCACAATCGGGGGGTTAGCATTATCCTTGGAAGAAACCCTAATAGGGGAGGAAATTGTTACAGGGGAGGGCACTCTATCCATAGTTTCAGGGAACTGGTCCTGGGTTAAGTCCACACACCTCACCCCAATGGTGGCCGAGACATGCGTCATCTCCTTCTTCTCCTTAATCCCTTCTCCCGAGCTAGACTATGAGGAATTTGAAACCTCCTCTTCCTACTACTCCATTTTCCCCTAACCAAAATTTGACGCCTTCTCTTTCATCCTTTGTTTAGGATGACCCATGTCCTCTGAATCTGACTCCTCCTCTTGCGAGGCCCCAACTCTCAGTTTCCTTTTAGCATTGGATTTTGCAATCCTCCCTGACCTCCTCCTACCCCCTCTCCCCTTGTCCTCTGACTCCTCTAGTTCCTTCTCTTTCCCTTTATCCAGCCTTCTTTTTTTTCCCCGAGGGGGTGGGCTTCAACTCAACAGGGGACTCACTAGGTGATGGTTGTGGGGTAGGGGCTCTAGGACCCGTAATCCTAAGGGGGACCAATTGGGGCTAGGGGTTGGGATGGGTAAGAATATCAATCTCAATAATCCTAGAGGGGACCAAAGCAATGTGAAATTGATATAGTTGGAACATCAACCCTTGATGCAAAATGGTAAAATTAACACCCTTCCTCATTTTTTCCTTTACGTCAGTAATCATATCTACTAAATCATGCAACAGAAAGAATAGAATAGAAATAAAGTCATGGTGGTGAAAATGGTTTAGAAGGGGAAGTGGTAGTAATAATAGACACCATACCTCCCTTCCAGAGTTAGATACTTCATCAACATCAAACATACCTCATTCCATGGCTCAAGGAGCTTCTCCCGCATAAATCCACCTCTATGTCGAACAAGTTCCTCCCTATCCAAGAAAAAGCACTACAAACTCACTTCGTCGACCACCCTTGTCACCTCTTGCCATTTCCTTCCCCTCATAGCCAATCCCATCGCTAGAGAGATGACTTCCTCAGAGATATGAAATGAGATGCCATTAATCGTCACTCTTCGGTCCTTCCAAGAATTGACAAACTATAAGGAACAATTTTCATTGTACCCATTTAATGCCTCCATAAATGGAATGAAACCACCTTCCTTTAGCATGTACCACACCAACAACTTACTAGCATTTTCCTCTATCATGGAAGGCTCAATTCGCAAAAGGTCGCCACCCATCTCTACAATTTTCCCTAAAACTCTCTTCTCCTTCCAAACCAAGAAGCGCTTGCTAAGAATGACTTCACACTTAAGCAAAAAAATAATAGCCCTTAAGCGAACATAAAGGCCATTATTATTATTATTAATAGCAACGTCCCTTGTAGAAATTAATGTCACGTGTTGACTACCTCTATCTCTCCCCCAATGTTTTCCATCATTCCCAATACTCTCAAACCATTTAAAATTTGAACTTTTACTCATCCCAACATACAAGAACAAGCATAAGAAAATCATGAAAAAACCTTTCATCTCAAACTTCAAAATTGGGGTTTTATTGTTTGCATGGCAGGGCCTGGGATTTCTTCTCCATTAGTGAGAACAGATGGTTCTTCTCCAACTATGCATGCAATGCGATTTGAATCATTTTATTCAGGGGAGAGCTCCAAGCTGAAAAAAGTTAATGGTTGTTTTCCGCGTAGCCATGATCGCCCTGTTCTAGTTATTCCTCCAATGACTGTAATGGAGGACATTGATTATTGGACCAAGCATGCTTTGATATGCAAATTTCTTGGAATCTGGATTTCCCTATCCGCTCTTGAGGCATGGATCCGCCGCTCATGGCAGGTGGAAGGTGATATGGAGATTATGTTGGCGGGGAATAGTTTTTTTTTTGTTGTATTCTCTTGCATGTCTGATCGGGATCGTGTTTTTGAGGGAGGCCCTTATTTCTACAACCATGCGGGGTTATTTGTCAAACCTTGGCATTCAGGTTTTAATTCTGCTGAGGATCTCCCTTCAACAGTGCCAGTTTGGGTTCGCTTGCCTCGTCTTCCCTTGGAATTTTGGCGTGAAGACATCCTTCGACAAATTGCTGCTTTTTGGGGAAGCCGGCTGCGATCGCACATCAATCCCTCGATAAAAAGGTTATTTCTTATGCTCGAATTTGTGTTGAAATTAATTTGAATAACCCATTACCAGATTCTTTGGAAATTTGTATGGGGGATTTTTCTTGGGTGCGGCAGTTATATTATGAATCTCTCCCTTTCCGTTGCCGGATTTGTCATGAGTATGGTCATTTACTACGTCAGTGCCCTCGTAACTCAAGTTTCAAAGGAGTGGATGGTTCTACAGCTGGCAATATTGGTGGTTTGGCAGATACTACAGGGAAAGGACAATCTCAAATGGCTAATACTACCAAGGGGATGAATCCGCAAGATGCTACAGGTAAGGGTAAGGCTCAAATGCAGGATAAGGATGGATTTACCCCTGTTCGCCCTCGTGCTAAGGGTCGTGGTTAAAAGAGGCCTTTGAAAGAAAGATTATCTGATTCAAGTTTTAACCGCTTTGAGGTGCTGGATAGTATGGTTCTAAAGGAGGGTATTCCTCCTCCTATCTCTTCTGATCTAGTTTGCCCAGATGAGAGATCTGTTCCTAATGATGCTTGTGGGGCATCCCAAGTTGTAGTATATCAGAATTGTGAGGTCCCTGTAGCTCCTGTGATAGAGGCTCTGGTGACTCCTGTAGTGTTGGAGGATAATGATGTTGTTTTAGCTGACTTGGTTAAGGATGTGCTACCATCAGGTAAGGGCAAGGGTTCTCCTCTCCCCTTGGGGTTGATGTCTCGACCCTTTAAGCGAGCTTCTTCTACTCCTCCTCTAAGGAGTGGGCGCAAAACAGACCAAGAGAAGATTAAACTCACAGGAGATATATTGATTGAGTCTGGTTCAGTGAAACCTTTGGATTCTCATTTTCCCATTTCTACCCAATGATGATTATTCTCTCATGGAATGTAAGGGGGTTAAATAGCATCCCTAGACAAAAGGCTATTCATAACTTGGTGGTTGATCATAGCCCTGATGTTTTTTGTATCCAAGAGACTAAGCTCTCTATGGAGTCTATGGTCCAACATGCCTCTAGTATTTGGTCTCGTGGCCAATGCCAGTGTGTTGGGGCAACAGGAAGTGCGGGTGGTTTAGCTATATTTTGGGATCCTCAAAAAATTTCTCCTCTTGGCTGGATGTCTTCTCGCTCAGCTCTCTCTATGGTAGCTTCTGCTCTAGACTCAGGAGAGGTAATCATGGTTACTAATGTGTATGCACCTGTTGATCTTGTAGGAAAGGAGGAACTTTGGGAACATATTCAATATGTTAGAAATTGTCATCCTTATCATCCTTGGGTGTTAGCAGGGGACTTCAATTCAGTTTTAAGTCTGGAGGAGAAGCATGGTGGTTTGGCTAGATTGGGGCCTTCTTCTGCTCTTCTTCAGCAACATATATCTCTTTTGCATCTCTCTGATGTTAAGCCTTCTAATGGTCTCTATACCTGGAATAATCGCAGGACTGGTGTTGCTGCTATCTCAGAACGTTTGGATAGATTTCTTGTTTCTTGCTTCTAGGTTAGTGGCACCCTTACTATCTCTTCAGAAATCCTTGATTAGAGGGGTTCAGATCATTGGCCAATCAAATTTTCTGCTATAGGGGCTTATGTTCTGAAGCATCCTCCTTTTAAGTTCCAGTTGATGTGGCTTCGGGACTCCTCTCTTCATGATTGTGTTTTCTGTTGGTGGAAAGATGGTGCTCCTGCATATGGTACTGCAATGTTCTCATTTTCTAAAAGGCTTCAATATGTTAAAAGGCAGCTCAAGATATGGAATAGAGAATGCTTTGGGAACCTTCACTTTATGAAGAGGCTTGCTCAAGAAGATCTTGATGCCATCACAAGGGAGATTAGAGATCGAGGTTTCTCAGAGGATCTTGGCAAGGCTGAATCCCTTGCTTCTAGAGCTCTAGAAGAATGGGAACTTCGCGAGGAAATTTTTTGGAAGCAAAAGGCTAGAGTTGATTGGCTCCAGGAAGGTGATCGTAACACTGCCTTTTTCCATAAAACAGTGCAATCTCATCGGAATCAGAGCACTATCTCTTCTTTGGTTAATTCTCAAGGTATCCAACTGAATTCCTTGCCAGCTTTGTTCCAGGAGGCTATTTGGTACTTCTCTACCCTCTTCTCTGAGGACTCTCCTCCTGCTGATAATGAAGAAAATCTTATTTTGTCCTGTATTCCTTCCCTTATCACTCAAGAAATGAATGATTATCTCATGTGTCCTATTTCTTTGGAAGAGTTGGAGGAGGTGGTCTTTGGCATGCCTAAGGGGAAGGCTCCTGGTCCTGATGGCTTTCCAGTTGAATTCTTTCAGGAATTTTGGGACATCATTAATCATGATTTATTGGAGGTGGTTAAAGAATCCTATGCTAGCAAGCAGATGCTTCAAGCTTTGAACTCTACATTCTTGACTCTTATTCCTAAGAGAGAGGGTGCTAATCAATTGGAGTTTTTTAGACCAATTGCCTTATGTAATGTGGTTTACAAAGTTATTACTAAGTTGATTGCTGAGAGATTGAAAAGGTGGCTTCCCATTATTATCTTAGAAGAACAAGGTGGTTTTGTTGCTGGTAGACAAATTTTGGATGGGGTGGTTATTGCTACTGAGGCTATTCACTCTATGGCTACTTCAAGGGAGAGAGCCATGTTTATTAAGCTGGATATGGCTAAGGCCTACGATAGAGTTAAATTGAGCTTCCTAAGGAGTATTCTTCTTTCTTTTGGATTTAGCTCTAACTGGGTGAGTTGGATTATGAGTTGTGTTACTTCTGCCTCTTTTTCTATTCTTATTAATGGTCAACCTTCTCAACTATTTGGTGCTTCTAGAGGCCTTCGCCAGGGTGACCCTCTCTCCCCATATCTATTCATCATCATGGCTGAAGGCTTGGGCAGATTCATTAAGCATCAGGTGTCCCAGAATTCTATTCAAGGCTAGCGGTGGGGTAATGGCTTACCTTCTCTTTCCCATCTTCAATTTGTTGATGATTCTGCTCTTGTTGGTCTTGCTAGGATCAAGGAAGCTGAAGCCTTTTGACATGCTTTGGACGTTTATTTGGCAGCTTCAGGCCAGAAAGTTAATGAGCACAAATCTTCCATTTACTTTTTTAACACTCCTGATTCTATTCAGCACAGGATTGTTGGTATCCTACGGTTTCAGATAAGATCACTTCCTTTGACTTATCTTGGCATCCCTATTGCTGTTTCCAGGTAGCCACGTCTCTTCTGGCGAAATTTGATTACCAAGCTTCAAGATAAGGTAAATCATTGGACTCATAGATGGCTTTCTATTGCTGCCCGAGTTACTCTTCTTCAAGCTGTTATCCAAGCTCTTCCTACTTATCGAAGCATGGTTCACGCTGCACCTATTTACTTTCTCAAGGAGTTTGATGCTCTTTCTCGACAATTCCTTTGGAGTGGTAATTTTCATAGTACTAAATGGAGCTTGGTTAATTGGGCAACTGTTTGTAGGCCTAAAAAGGAGGGTAGTCTTGGTCTTCGATCTGCTCTATTGAGTAGTCAAGCTTTGGCTGCTAAACTTTATTGGCGATGGTGCTCTAGACAACATCAAATTTGGGCTCGTATTATCACTCATAAATATTTTCATGGTGCTGATCCTTGCTCTATTTCTGCACTTCCTCTTGAAGGTCGTGGCTCAATGGTTTGGCATACTTTGAAGATAGGCGCGATGCTGGTAAAGAGGGGTCTGTTTTGGATATGTAAAGGAGGTTCTCAGACTTTGTTTTGGTCTGATGCTTGGGATGGATTCCCTTCCATTTTATCCATATACCCTCATCTTCAGCCTCTTTGTGACTCTTTTCTTGCCGCTAGATGGGATAAAGTGGCTCATTACAAGACTCCTTATCAATTGGGACCTATTGTTGGTTACAGATGGAAGCATTCTTCTGATTGGCCTCCTGGAGGTACAGACATGGATCGTTAGGAGCTTTCTCAAATTCTGGCCTCTAAAGAGTGTTCTTCTTTGCTTGGTCCAGATGTTTTGGCTTGGGGTGATACCTTGTCTGGTAAATATCATGTCTCTGTTGGGTATCAGGAGATAACTAGACAATTATTTGGGGATGCTGAGGTCCCTTGGTGGAAGCAAGTTTGGAATAAAGTTTCTTGGTCCAAGTGCAATTTTTTCATGTGGCTAGTGGCTCACAACCGTTGTCTTACCTGGGATAATCTTTGTAAACGTGGATTTCAGGGCCCCTCTTATTGTGTTTTGTGTGGTAATGGAGAGGAGTCTATCTCCCATCTGTTCTTCCATTGCTCCTATTCTACTCAGATATGGCACCTTTGGTGGAGCACTTGGGGTTGCTCTTGTCGGCATGCTTCCTCTTTGCCTGAGTTCTAGGCCCGCTTGGGTACTGCTCCCTCCAAGTCTTCTTTTCTCCATGCTACTTGGATTGCTGGCCCATCTTTCATGCTTTGGCATATCTGGTTGGAGAGGAATCGTCGCATATTCCAAGATGTTCGGCTTGGTGTTTTGCATCTTTGGTGGAAAATATCACATTCTCTTCAGGAAACTATTCTTTTGAAGTGTGAGCTTGATGGGGGTATGGATCCGGTTGATCTTGCTATCTATAATCGCCTCAATTTTCATCTGCAGGATGGGGCTGCAGCTCATAGGTTTCCTTCTATGTCCAGGCAGCTTCACCATCAGAGGAAGGGTCAGGTTAACCGGGATGGGCATTGGACTCCTCCTCCTTGTGGAATTCTGAAAATTAACACTGATGGTTCTTCCCGTGGGAATCCAGGTCCGGCTGGTATTGGCGGAGTGGCTCGTTGTAGTTTTGGGGATGTTAAATTTTTCTTCTCAGTTCATAAGGGTGATTATACTAACAATCTCATGGAAGCTCAGGCTATTTTATATGCTGTGGAACAGTGTTGCTTGCGGGGATGGAGTAAGATTATTTGTGAGTCTGATTCCCAGGTGGTGGTGGACATGCTTTCTTCGCAAGAGCTTGAGGATGTTAGTTGGTAGCTAGCCACTGTTGTTAAGCAAATTCTTTTCTTCTCTTCCTCTTTTCAGTTCATTAGGTTCACGTATATTCCTCGTGAATGGAATAGAACTGCTGATTGTTTAGCCAAATGGGCATCTAGTCATGATCCGGGTTGGAATATTAGGGATAAGAGGCAATTGTCCTTTGAGATGGTGCAAGAATTTGATGATCTTGTTGCTCAGGATCGAGCTCCTTGTTGAGCTCTCCTTATTGTACTCCTTTCTGTCTTAATAAATTTTTACCCCTCTTTTTGCAAACTTCAAAATTCTTTATTTTTTGGGCCATGCAAATTTATTATCACAAGTACCTTTTCCATTACTCCTTGCCATCTGTCCTTCATAACTTTGTCGTTTTCACCTACTCGGTAGTAGGTCACAAAAATTTAAAATAATTCTCCAATTAGGATTCATCATGCTTGATTTCTCGGTTCACTAAATCTCTTACCAAATTTGGCAACGCAACATCTTAGTCCCTTCACATTTAAGCCTAATGCCGCTATTCCATCTGCCACCCTATTTCCCTCTTGAAAAATATGATTCAAATCGAACCTATTTAAAATAACTAATAAATGTCTGATGTCTTATATCACACGTTTAATAGCCCATCCTTCCTTCATGTTACCTTTAACAATTTCTATAATGATTTTTGAATCACCTTCGATCTCCACATTTAATCATCCCACACTTATCACCAATTTTAAACCCCAATAAAGAGCCATCACTTCCGCAGTATTATTAAACACTTTCCCTAGCTGTCCAGAGTATGCCAATAGCATCCTACCTTTGCTATCCCTAACTATACCTCCTCCCGCCGAACTCTTCTTTCTAGCAACACCATCAAAATTGAGCTTAACTCAATTCTCAGGCAGGGGTTTCCATCATGTCCTTCTCCTTGCCAATAGATTGGAATCATCAGTCTCCATTATCCCCTCCTCCAAATTCTAGTGCTTGGCCACTCTAACATCCAGTTGACTAGGGGGAACATCAGTTTCCTCCACTTGTTGCAACTCATATTCTCGATCATAAGTTTGTAGATCTCATCCACAAAAACTTCTTCACTGCTTTCTTCATTCCTGAACACCCTGTTATTTCTCTCCTTCCAAATACCCCAATAGACATGGGGGGGGGGGGGGGGGGGGAGAGTGGGGGGGGATAACCTTCCACATACTGACATGGGGGGGGCGGGGAGGGTAAAAGGGCCTTGCCAAACCCTTATTAAACACCCAGTTCACCTCCAGCTTCTGGAATAGCCTCCCCCAAACATTAGAAGCATAACTACAATGAAGGAACAAATGGGTAATATTCTCCTCACTTTCTTACACAAATAGCATCTATTGGATAATTGAAAACCCCTTTTTATAAGGTTATCAATAGTGATTATTTTCCCATGAATAGTGGTCCACCAAAATATATTAATCTTAGGGATTAAATGATTGAATCATATATTCCCCCAGTAATTAGGTTCCAAGGTTTTTTCAAACATTAATTTGTAGGCAGATTTAATAGAGAATTCCCCCGTTAAAGTGGCCTTCCAAATGAACTCATCATTATGATCCATACCTTGGATTTTGTACCCTTCAAGCATATCATTTAGCTCTTCTAACAGCACCCCTCCATCTGGTGTGTGTAGTCGCAACTCAACCTTTTTCCACTTCCTCCTTGGGCCAATAAAATCAACAACTTTACTCCCCCATTGCTCCTGGTGGTGACTCCGAAGGGACCCATACTTTGTTCTTCTTAACAGTTTATCAGTAAGCCACGGATCCTCCCAGAAGTTAATATGATTACCATTACCCACTAGCCACGTCACACCATCTTTCAAGAGAGTTGTGTTTTTCACAATATTTCCCCAAATCTTAGATCCCATAAGAAGGTCATTTCTCTAAGTGCAGTGAGAGAATTTTATATTCCCTAGGTACTTGACTTTCAGAATAGTGCACCAATTAGCTTCCTCCTTCATTAGATTTCACCCCATCTTAGTGAGTAGCACATTATTCAAATAAGATATCTTTCTTACTTCCAAGCCACCTCTACTCTTAAGTTTACAAACTATATCCCAATTTACCAAACTTAACCTATTCTTCTCACTTCCTCCCAACCAAAGGAAGTTATTTTGTATTTTCTCCAATTTATCCACCATACACTGAGTAATTTTGAATAGTGATAAGAAATACACAAGTAATCCCTGAAGGGAAGAAATCAGAAGTTGGAGCTTACCCGCACTACTTAGAGTTTTACTCTTCCACCCAATCAACTTCTTTTCCATCCTCTATAGGATGGTATTCCAAAAGTTGTTACTTACATCTTTCACCATCAAGAGGAGGCCCAGATACATGTCAAGTAACACAATAGTATTACACCCCAAAATATTAACAATCCTTCGCTGGATATTAGGGGGGTGTTGAAGAAGAACACCCTACTTTTATCCAGATTAATTTTTTGTCCCAAATTGACCGCATATACCTCCAGAATAGACTTCCAAGCTCTAGCTTCATCCACCAAGGATTCCCCACTTAGGAAGGTGTCATCCACAAACTACTAGATCACCTCTGGCGGAACTGTAGATGCAAGCTTAATACCTTTAATCACCCCCCCTTCCATCTTTCTCAAGAACGCCCTCCCCAGAACTTCAACAACCATGATAAACAAGTAAGGGGAGGTAGGGTCACCCTATCTTAGTCCCCTCTCTCTGCCAAAGTTCCCCAAGCTGAACCATTCACCATCACTGAGTAATTAACAATTTCAATCATCGACTTGACCATCCTTATAATCTTTTGACTAAAACAATTTTACCCATAACTTCATACAATAAATTCCAATTGATCCTATCATAAGCTTTAGAGATGTCAAGTTTCAAAGCCATACCCAGATTACCACTTTTCTCCATAAAGTGCAACACCTCATGAGTTGTTATGATTGCATCAAGGATTTGGTCTCCCAGAATAAATTCCTTGTAGGTTTTTCTAATAAATTTGTGTAGTAGCAGTTTTAACCTGTTCACCATAATTTTAGCAAAAATCTTATAAGTAGTATTACAAAGGCTAGTCAACCTGAAATTGGAGAGGGCCCCTAGGTCTTTAACCTTTGGAATTAAGGAACTAAATGTTTTATTAAGTTGCTTGAGAAGCTTCCCTATTCTGAAAAAGTCACAAGCAACCCAGAGAAGATCCAATTTGACTACGTTCCAAAAGTACTGGAAGAAAGTCAAGGGGAACCATCAGGCCTCGGGGATTTGTAGGCTTTCATAGAGAAGACATCTCTATGGACTTCCTCCTCAGTGACCACCTGTGCAAGTTCCTCATTCTCTTCAGCTGAGATCGTAGTAGGCATGGAATTAATTAGCCATCATCTGTCCTCTTCCCTAATATTTCTCTACTCTTCCAAATAAGAGTTCTTGAAGTAAGTAGTCGCCCAATTTCCTATATCTTTAGTTTTAGTGAGCTTGACATTGTTATCATCTTTGACTTTATCAATCGTGTTTCTTCTTTTATGAATTGATGCTAATCTATGAAAAAATGTTGTATTCCTATCACCCACCTTGAGCCATAACACCCTAGATCTCTGCTTCCAAAAGGTCTCCCCTCTAATCATCATTTCCTTCCAAATCTTTCTACATTTATCCTCCTCTTGAATCATATCTTCTGAGATGATGCCTCCCCCCATAGCTTTATAAAGCTCCTCTAACTTCTCTTCCACCTTCGCCTTAGTCTTAAAGATATCACCAAAATATTTTTCTTCCAAGGCCACACGTTCCTTCTAACATTCTCCAACTTAGCCGAAAGTCTTTACATAGGCATTCCTTCCACACAAATCCCCCACCACTCCACCATCCTAATACTCAAATTAGGATGAGATTGCCACATAATTTCATATCTAAAAGGTATTGGGCCCCTTGGAACTCATCCTTCCAATTAAAAAATATGGGAGCGTGATCCAAGATCATCCTGGGTAAGCCCGTGAGAGAGGAGGAGGTTAGACCTTCCCAGCTTGCTGGAACCAAAATTCTATCCAGTTTGACTTGGATAAGGTCAACTCCCTTCCTATTGTTCAACCAAGTCAACTTCACTCCATGCATCTCCATATCCACTAAGTCATTTTTATTAATGAATTTAGCCAAATCCTTCATATTGTCATTGAAATTCATCATTCCTCCAACCTTCTCCGAGGGGTACAAAGGTGAGTTGAACTCTCCCATACAGAAGGTATTTTTATTACTAGAGAGAAAGACAAACAACTCCTCCCAAAGACCACATCTTCCTTGCCTAGTATTAGGAGCATACACATTGATAATATTCCATATCTTATCACCCTTCTTATGTTTAGTAATTAGATAGTTTCTAGAACAGTGAATATAACTTCCTTTACCAGCACTTGGGTTCCAAAAAGTAGCTACACCTCTTGATGCCCCCTCCACTTCACTATAACAAAAATTAGCACCTGACCAAACATAACTAGTAATACATTTCAAAATAGATAGTCATTTTAACTTCCTAGATCATAAGGATATCAATTTTCAAGTTAGATAGTTGTTGTTTAAGAGAAAACTTCTTTTGAGGGCTATTCAACCCCCTCATATTCCATGATAGAACAATCATTTTCTACCCTTTATCAGGGACTCCAAGGTAGGTTGCCTGCCACTAGCCACCTCCCTTTCCATTTGCTTCATTCTTCTACTCTATTTCTCAACTTCCCTACATCCATTTTTAACTCTAATTCCACCTCAGATTTCTTTGATACTCTTGTCTACCTTCTTTGGGTTTTCCATTTCCCTTCCACATCTTCCACCAAGGCCAGTGCTTCCACCTTCTTAGGAATTAGGGGCACCTCTTCACTCCAAAAAAGTACCCTAGCTACCTTCCCCTTCTCTGAGTATTTCGCTTTTCCTCTCTTCAAAGCAGTATCAATGTCATCGTCGAATACCTCCTCAATAACCATCTTTCTGGAAGGGGTACTGAGGAGCTCTTCAATTCCTTGCAAAAAGGGTAATGTCTCTTCTTCATAAAAATTTCATCTTCCTCTAACTCTCCCAATTTCTCATCTAGTTTAGAGGTCTTCTCAAAAGCCTTTGCCATACTTGACTCCCCCTCACCTTGGTGGGATTCCTTCTCTTCTATCCTAATACTCTCCACGTCTCCTTGGTGGGTAACTTTATTATCTTCTTACTCCTTCCTCTGGTGAAGAAGTCTTCACCTTCCCTTCCATCTCTCCTTCCCCTTTATCCAGTGATGCAACTCTCTCTTCCCCCATTTCCAACTAAGCAACCACAACTTCCTTCTCCCATGTTGCCTCCTCCTCAACCGACTTATTAGTCTTTTTGCAATCAATAATCAAATGCCCAAATGAAGAGCATTTTTGGCAAAACAACCCCGCATTTTCATAAATGATGGGTTGCACTTTTTTACCCCATTTTGAGCTCAAAGTAATGGACTCAAGTAAGGACGTACCCACAACAACATTCACAATGAATCTTGTAAAAACCAACCTAGACCTCTATAGGGTAACTGTGTCTACTGCAACAAAATGTCCAAAGGAATTCCCAATAGATTTCAGGATCCTCTCATCCCAAAACTCGAAGGGGAGTCTTGAAAGCCTTGCCCAAACCAGAGCCATCATGTTTAGTTCTTTCGTTAGATCCAATGCTAGGTGCCACTTAGCCACTGCTAGAGTATGTGGTGTAGGAGCACATAGAAAAATGGACAAAAAGAATACATATCTTATTAATGTTTTTTCTTAAATTTCAAGTTAATATTTTTCAATATATTTGAGTCAACATGTAAGGCTAAGTCATTATTTTATTTGTGAGTATTTGGTATCCTTGCATCACTATGCTTTCCATATGACCAAGACTCGACCATCACCATTGTCATGTCTTCAGCAACCATGAATTTAAAGTAGAACAAACCCCCCAATAATGCCAAAATCATCACACTTCCCTTTAACTTCCATTCCCAAGATGCATCTTTGTGGAACAAACAACACAAGTGCCAAGTGTTAGGCCTCAGTTACTTAAAGTTGTCGGTTTTTAAAGTCTTTTTTTAGGCCTCCTAGCACAAAATGTACAATTCTAAGAAAAAGTTAAAAATGTGTTTAAAATGATCAAACAATGATCAATTTTGAATCAAATCAATAAATGAGCTCAATAGATCAATTTGAAGAGTTAGGTGTTTTAGTTTGAACTATTTTTTAGTTGGGCCACTTTGTGACCCGGCTTACATCATCAACAATATGGGAGAGAGCTGTTAGAAGTTAACATGCCAATAATGCAAGTCTATGTGTAATTCTATTTGACAAATGTTCATGTTAAAAGGGGATCTTTGGGTAGTGTAAAAAAAGGAAGTTCAAAGCACATGCTATTATGTCTTAAGGTGGTTAATAAGCTTCCTAGTTATTATGTTGACTAATCCTCTGAACAAGGGGAGCTTACCCAGTTGTAAGTTGGCAGTGATGACACTAAAATGAAATGACATGTCTATATTGGGTAAAATCACAATGGATAAATATTTTTATAGGACCTTTATCATCTCAATGGAGAAAAATTGGGGTGTGTGTTGTCTTCTAATGTGATCACTTACACTAAAAAATAAGGAGTCAATGCAAGGAGGATATAGAGTCTGAACCAAATGGCTTGTCATCCTTGCTTTGCAACCACATTTAGATAAAACTCGAGATCAATCTAAATGTAGGCATCTTGGAAAGTTTCTAATTGTAGCAATTATAAGAGGGAATCCTTGCACATTTTTTGAAGAATGAAAATTTTAATAAAGAAGAAAATGTAGTGATGAATATTCCTGATCCAAGAAAAGAAACGAAGTTTCATGATTGTAGAGTCATTTCCAGTTTGTAAAAGCATGATGAACAGGTAGTCCCTGTTCACAAGTTGCCAAGATGTTGTATTGTTTTATCACATGGGCATCATTTTGTTCCAAATTATGCATGAAGCATGAATTTAATTGAGTCTTTGGGAAACTTTGACATAGTTGGGACCTACATTTTGAATTTAATGAATGATGTACATCATGAAATTGTGATTGTTGCTAATGAGTGAATCATTACACAATGATGTCAATGGTTGAGCAAATGTTTTGACCAAGTGGTGTAAAGGAGGTATTTTCACATCACCCTTATCATGAGTAGGGGTTGTTCTTGCTTTGCAAAGGAAGCTAGGGATACAAGTTCTTAATCTACTCACAGAATCAAGGTCATCATTCTTCTATTAACATGTGCCTTGTAGGCCATTATTGGCTAGTTAACTAGATCGTTTCAATCCATGGGGTTTGTTATTTCTAAGAAAGCAACATGACAACATGTTGGTGTAGTGTTGAGTACATTATTTAAGTCTACTCCAGCAGTCACAATTTTTGTGAGGCTATTGTCTCCGTTTAGATGTCGTTTCAAAAAACTCTTTGATGTCACCATTTAACAAGCATCGGGCAAGTGTTTGTTGGAAATGGAAAGGAGTAACTAAGAGGGGAGGGGATAATTAGTTACTAAAAAAAATATCCTAGTCCCTTAAGATGTCAACACAACTTCAAACCAAATCCTTGTTGAAACTCAGTTAACACTAAATATTTTGTTGTTACTCAGTTAACACAAAGATAGTTAGATATTAAGATATTTAATGCGATTAGCCTTTATTAACTTAGTTGTAGAAGCTTAAAGGAAATAACATGAACACAAGAGACACCAAGATTTAAAGTAGAAACTCAATTTGGAAAAACCATTAGTTGCAACTAGTTACAAATTTTCACTCTTCTGAAGTGAGCCATGTTAGGAGCCAACCCTATTAAAGGTTACAAAACACACTATTAGGTGTGACCATATTATAGGATTTAATTCAACCTATTAGGAGTGGCCTTGTTAGAGGTCTTCAAACACTTCAATCTAGAAATGCCACCTTGTTAGAGGATTTGCTAGATAGTTGTTAGGCTAACTTTGTTAGGAAATTTGATTCATTGCTACAATTATTAGAGATTAACAATGACTTGACTTGATTGTTGATGCAACTGACTTTTCTAATTAGATATCTATTCTAGCTTGATTACTCGACCCTCCTTGATCACAATATTCTTTATAGCTTGGTCAACTCGGATACTCTATCTTCTTACAAATATCCTTCCAAAGTCACTCCCTTAATTTATCTTCTTTAATTCCACTTTTCAATGCTCAAATCAACCTTTCATTTATATGATTCACCTTGTCAAGTTGACTTGAATACTCTTTTAATCAAACAATTATCATCCCTTAAGTCCAGTTGTATTAACCAATAAATTTATCAGACATAATATCTGAGAGTGGGCTAATATAGAATTGATTACTCAATTCATATAGAGGATCCTTTCATTCATCGACCAACTTAGTTAGAATAGGAGTTCTGATGTTAACTGACTGAACTCGGTTAGAAAAAAATTCATGCTAAAATTCCTTTGATAACCGACTGAACTTAGTCAATACAAACTTAGCTTCATTAACTAACTAAGCTCGGTCAATACTATCTCTGGACTTGGCTATAGCTAAATTTTTGACACATACAGGAAATTTCCTTTGATGCCCAAGTGATCTCAATTATCATTGACTACTTGGTAAAGGCTTGACATTTTGTGTAACATCAAATACAACATACAATTGAACAATTGCTTTCAACAATCTCCCTATTTGGCATTGATGTCAACACAACATGTCATAGTACAAAAGAAATTTTAGAGAAAAATAGAAGTAAGGATAATATCCTCAATTTCATTTTGATTCTCATCCATAAGAACTCCCTCTATCAATGACAACTCCCTCTGACATCAATCTCTCCCTCTAGAATGATTTTCTCTGACTTCTCTAAATTTCTTTGACTGCAATCTCTCCCTCTAACTTACTAATACAAAATTCTTATGATATGACAACGAACTCTCCCTCTTTGAAATCTTATGCCAAAGACAACATACGATGGATTTCCCATGTACTTGATGTATTGATTCATATGCAATCTATTATGAAAATACCACATCAACTTAACTAATCTTTGTTTAGTGAGCTTCAAATAGGGGAATGACCCCTAGCTTACCTCTCAGATACAAAAATGGATCCTTAGGTAATGGCTTGGTGAATATGTCTGTAATTTGTTCTTTTGTATTCACATATTTCAATCTCACCTCTTTGTCTTGCACTGATTCTCTTAGAAAATGATATTTTATTGTAATGTGCTTTTTCTTGGTATGCATCATTAGATTCTTGGATATGTTAATTGCATTGGTGTTATCATAGAAAATAACAACTAGATCCTTGATTTCTTCCTTCATACCTATCAACAATTGTTTAAAGAAAATGATGTTTGAACAATTGATTACTGTTGCAACATATTCTACCTCTACTATAGACTGAGAGATGCAATTTGGTTTCTTGTTTGTCCAAGACACTAACCTCTTTGTAAGAAAGAATGTTCCACCACTAGTTCTTTTCCTGTCGTCAATACTTCCTACCCAATCAAAATCAGTGAAGGATTTTAATTCAAAGTTGTCTCCCTTCTTATACAACAAACCATAATCTTCAATATCTTTTAGATACCTCATTATTCTTTTTATTTTCATCATATGATTTTCCTTTGGATTAGCAAAAATATTACCACCATACCAGCTACTAATGCAATATTAGGTCTTGTGTGTACTACATACTGAAGTTTTCCAATCATTGATCTATATGTAGTCTAATCTACCTCTTTGGAATCATCATTTTTGGAAAGCTTATGTTTAGTAGACATAGGTGTTCCAACTGGTCTAGAATCCTCCAATCCAAATTTCTTCAATGTCTCCTTGATGTACTTTGATTGAGTAATGTAGATGGCATCCTTCTTTTGTTGAATTTGAAGGCCAACAAAGAATTTAATCTCTCCAGACATTGACATTTCAAATTCTTTACTCATTTCCTTAGAAAAAGATTTGCATAAGTCATCATGTCCAGTGAATAATATATCATCTACAAAAATTTCTACCAGCAACATCTTATTTTCTAGTCCTTCCTTGATGTATAGATTGTTGTTGTCATTTTTCCTTTAAAAACCATTTCTTACTAGATAACTATGCAATCTTTCATACCAAGCTTTAGGGGCTTGTTTGAGACCATTTAAAGCTTTGTGTAATATACAAACCATATCCCTTTTGTTAGGATCTATGAAATGTTCAAGTTGCTCAATGTAGACTTCTTCTAGGATTCCATTCAAGAAACCTAACTTTACATCGATCTGATATACTTTGAATCCTTTATGTACAACATAAGCAAGTAGTGTTCTAACACCTTCTAGTCTTGCAACAAGAGAAAATGTTCTCCATAATCAATACCTTCTTCTTGAGCATAACCTTTGCATACTAACCTTGCCATATGCCTTGATACTTCTCCATTTTCATTCAATTTATTTTTGAATACCCATTTTGTGCCAATTACATTTTTGTCCTTGGGTCTAGGAACAAGATCCAAGTTTTTTTCCTTTTAATTTGTTAAATCTCTTCATTCATTGCCTCAATCCAACTTTCATTGTCTATTGCATCTTTGACAGTTCTAGGTTCAAAGTCAGTAAGAAAACATGTACCTTTTCATTTGTTCCTTGTCATTAGGCCTTTTAACTAATCTCGAATAATTTTCTTGGGTGCATGATGCCTTTTGACATATCTAACAAGTATAGGTTCCTTCTTTCTGGATTTTGGACTTGGTTCACAATGCTCAAAATGATCTTTTGAATCATGCTTAAGTCCCACTACCTGTAACTCAGGTCCTTCAAACTATGACTCAAGTTACACTATCTGCAACTTGGGTCCTTCTGATTGAGACTCGAGTCCCTCAGACTATGAGTCGAGTTGCACTGGCTGCAACTTAGGTTGAACTAGAGATTTAGGGGACTCGAGTGGTGAATACTACTAATTTCCAAATATGTTTGTTTGAATATCAAGTAAAGTACCAGGTTCAAAGTAGAGAAAGTTTATGTAGTTTTCATGTTCTTTACTACTTTGTTCTTCACTCTTTTCTACAAACTCATCAATTTTTACGTGTGCACTTTCTATAACCTTGTGAATAGTAAGATTCAAACATTTATGTGCTTTTCTTTTTTTGGAGTATCCTAGGAATATGCCTTCATCACTTTTCACATCAAATTTTCCTTTCCTTATTTCTTTTAAGAAATAAAATTTGCTTCCAAATACTTTGAAATAACAAACATTAGGTTTATAGCCATACAATAATTCATAAGGTGTTTGATCTGTATCTTTCTTTAGTTGAACTCGGTTTAAGGTATGAACTACTGTAGTGATTGCTTCCTTCTAGTATTTGATTGCAACATTTTTCTCTATCATCAGTGTTCTTGCACAATCCATAATGGATCAATTTATTCTTTCTACTATGTCATTCTACTGAGGTGTATCAGGTGTAGATACTTGTCTTTTGATTCCTCTTTCATTGTAGAATTCATTGAATTCATTTGACATGAATTCTCCTCCTCTATCTGACCTTAGACATTTTAGTTGCTTTCCTATTTCTTTCTCCACTCTAGCCAAATACCACTTGAATTTTGAAAGACTTCATATTTATTTTTCAAGTACATCATTGTCATCATCCTAGAATCATCATCAATAAATAAAATGAAATACTTATCTCCATTGTAGCTTTCTATGCCAATAGGTCCAAAAAAACCAAATGAACCAACTCTAGAACTTCTTTAGAATGATAATTCTTGCTTTTGAATCTTGTCTTTCCCATCTTCCCCATTTGACAATTTTTGTACATGCCCATATCAGGTTTCCTTAGACTTGGAATGCCTCTCACTCTTTTATTATAGCTTATGTTTGATCAGGTTATCAAAATTCACATGACATAATATTTTATGCCATAGCCAACTTTCCTCTACTTGTGCTAGAAAACATGAACTTTTAGTTAGGTTTAGATAGAATAGATTACCTCTTGTTTGATTGCCAGTCCCAACTAGGTTTCCTTTCCCATCTAGCGGCTTGGCATTTCTATTCATGAATTCTACCTTGAATCCAATGTTGTTCAACTGTGCCACACTAAAGTATGCATTGTCACATCTGAGTTCATTAGTTGATTCAATGCAAACTTTTCCCTTTACATAAGAGGGTTCATCATTTCTAAATTTGACACTTCCACCATCATAGTGTTCCAAGTGCTTAATTTTTTTTTATCACCAGTCATGTGGTGAGAACAACCACTATCTATGATCTATGCATCATTCTTGATAATATGAGAAATGAGGGCCATCTTATCATTTTCATCCTCTAATTCATATTTAATAGCAATGTGAAACATTTCATCATCATCACTACTATTAAGAGTTTTTAGCCATGTAACAATATTTCTTACCTTTATCCTTGTAATCTTTGTAGCTTTTGAAATCTTTTTTGCCTTTGTACTTGTTATACTTGTTTTTTCTTTTCCTTCTTTGTTTGGACACCTTGCAACAATGTGACTAACTTCTTCACAATAAAAATAGATTAGGAGCATTTTACCTTTGTACTTTCCTTTGCCTTTAGGGATGCTTTTGGAAATTAGGGCTTCAATGGTTTCAAGGTCATCATCAGAATCATCTCCATCTTCACTGTCAAACTGTTTGCCTTTAGATTTTCCACCTTTCTTTTTGAGTGATAATTTAGCTTGAAATGCAGATGGAATGCTACTAGAGTTAAGAACATAGTTATCAAGTTGTCCAACTGAAAGGTTGTTAACCTTCCCACTAGTGCATCCAAAGTTATATCATTTTTGGGATTACATCTCATTTCTTGAATAATTGAAACTCTAATTACATAAATAGGAAGAAGAGTTCTAAGTACCTTGTTGACCACTATTACATCATCTATTTTCCCTCTCGAGGCTCTGATTGCACTCACACTTGCTTTGATTCTTTCATTGTATTGTGCAATGTTTTCATCTGCTCTAATCTTCATTTGATCAAACTGACCTCTTAGACATTTTGCCTTAACTCTCCTCACATTTTCATCTCCTCCATACATATATTTTAGCTTGATCCCCATGTCATGAGTAGTAGGACAATCTTTGACTTCATAAAATTCAACATAATTAAGAGTAGAAGCAATGGTAATCATCATTATATTCTAAATCTTCTTTTCCATAATTTGGTCCATAGACAAAGGTCCAACAAGTGCCACATACTTGTTCTCTAGGTATTTTAAGTCTGTGTCTCCAATGGTTTCCAAATGTAGCTTCATGATTTCCTATTATACTTGGAAGTTATCTTGATTTAACTTAGGAATTTCCCTTTTGTAAGACATCTTGATCTTTAGCTTAGGTCCTTAAACCTTATTTGCAAGCACTAATAGCTCTAAGACCAATTGTTGGAAATAGAAAGGAGTAATTGAGAGGGGAGGGGTGAATCAGTTACTAGAAAAATAAATCCTAGTCCCTTAAGATGTCAACACAACTTTAAACCAAATCCTTGTTGAAACTCAATTAACATTGAATATTCCATTGTTACTCGGCTAACATAGAGATAATTAGATCTTAAGATATTTAATGTGATTAGCCTTTATTAACTTAGTTGTAGAAGCATAAAGGAAATAACATGAACACAAGAGGCATTGAGATTTTGAAGTGGAAACCCAATTTGGGAAAACCACCAATTGCAACTAGTTACAATTTCTCATTCTTCTAAAGTGAGCCTCGCTAGGAGCCAACCCTATTAAAGGTTACAAAACACACTGTTAGGTGTGACCCTGTTAGAGGATTTAATTCACCCTATTAGGAGTGGCCTTGTTAGAAGTCTTTAGGCACTTCAATCTAGAAATGCCACCTTGTTAGAGGATTTTCTAATTAGCTATTAGGCTAACTCTATTAGGAGATTTGATTCACTGCTACAATTATTAGAGAGTAACAATGACTTGACCTGATTATTGATGCAACTGACTTTGTTGATTTAGATCTCTGTTCTGGCTTGATTACGTGACCCTTCTTTATTAGAATGTTCTTTATAGTTCAATCAACTTGGATACTCTACCCTCTTACAAATATCCTTCCAAATTTACTTCCTTAATTCATCTTCTTCAATTCCACTTTTCAATCCTCAACTTGACCTTTCATTTATATGATTCACCTTGTCAAGTCAAGTTGAATACTCTTTTAATCAAATAATTATCATTGCTTAAGTTAGCTTGTATTAACCAAAAAATTTATCAGACTTAATATGTTGACAGGGGAATAATACAAAATTGAGTACTTGTTTAACATAGAGGATCCCTTCATTCACCAACCAATTTGGCTAGAATAGGAGTTATGATGTTAACCAACCTAACTCAATTAGAATAAAATTCATGCTGACTTTCCTTTGATAACACTTCAACACTTGTCCACCTTTTCATATTCTGATGCTCTCTCATCCTGATGATGGATCATGTAGTATGATTCGAAACGTTGATGCTAAAAAAACTCACACAATCTAATCCAGAAACATTGCTCACATTATTCAAACATTGTTAAATTAGGAGCCAACACAACCAAAGTTGAAGAGGAGTTGAAATTTTCCCTTGTCATTGCCTTTGTAAACATATCTGTTGGATAATCATTTGTATGTATCTTTTCCATTTTCAATTATCCATCATCCAAAAATGACCGAATAAAATGGTACCATAATTGTATGTTCTTTGTCTTTAAATGTATTGAATAATTATTTTCAATATGAATGACACCTTGGCTATCTATAAACAAATAATTATCCAATTGTGGTTATCCCAATTCTTCCATGAAGAAATGAAGCCATATCATCTCTTTGTCTACCTCTATAAAAACAACATACTCTACCTATGTTGTGAATAAAACATTCACCTTTGGCAACTAAGAAATCTAACTCACTATTGATCCACCAATAGTAAATACATATATTGTAGTACTCTGCCTAGTATCAAGACCCCCTACCAAATCTAAGTCAACATAGCCATTTAAATCAGTAGTAGAGCCCCCAAAATATAAACATTTACTATTTATTCCTCTCAAATATATGAGAATCCATTTGACTACAATTCCAATGCTTTATTCTAGGATGACTCATATACATGCTAACACCTCACACCACATGTGCAATATCTAGCCTAGTACATACCATGGCATACATTAATCTCCCTATAATTTTAGCATAAGGTAGCTTGGACATCTTATCCTCCTCTTCTTGTTCCTTTGGACACATTTTAACACAAGGAAGATATAGAAAGCTAGGGCCAAAGGCACACCTAATCATCCAAAAACAACACCAAGGAGAGAGCGAACAAGAAATACTTTATTAATTCATCAAATTGTTCACATACATGCCCGAGTGTGATGCCTTACAAGTTACAACCAACAAATGCAACTTTAAGATCCATGACCTCTATAAATCCAACTCTAAGATCACTACTTCAAGACTATCGACTCCAAACTCTCTAAGTGATGCTAAACCTAAGCCTAAATACCTCTATTTATACTTTCCAAAATGACTTACAAAATATTCTAGATGATTACATAATAGAAGGCTAACCTTAAAATTGTATATACACATCCCAAGACAAGATACTTACATTAAAAACACAACCTAAATTAAACACATAAGTCATCTCATACTAGGAACCAATTAGAGACAAACTCGGTCAAAGAAGGAACTAAGCATCAATGAATATCAAGTTCACTCAACACACGAAGGAATACTAGGTCACCAAAGCACTCAACCAACACTAAAAAACTCGACCAACATAGGACAACTCATCCAACACTGAAATCGACAACAATTATAGCTCGACAACCATTGGAACTCAGTACTTACAAGTAGAATGAACACATATGAGTAGGATAGAAATGCAGTCCAAGATGCTCCTACATCAAACAACTGAGATTGAAAGAAATGATTCTCTTGAATCATTGAGAGGTCACAACTCGAACTGAATCCAACTCAGATTGAGAAATCCATGTAGCATCTTCCACTGGTTTGCTCTTCCATTTCACCAAATATTCATAGTAATCTTTTTCACTTGTGCTCTTACCAACTCTCTGATCCAATATCTGTTCAAACTCTTTAATTTTATTCTTAGGATAATAATCTAGCATAACAACTTCATCATTTGATTCATGATATTTCTGCAAATCAACAACATTGAATATAGGAGACATATCCATATCATCGAGTAACTCAACTTAATAAACATTACTATTCTCAAACTTCCTCAAGATCTTACAAGGACCAAACTTCTTCATTTTCAACTTACTATATGTTCCAACATGAAATCTTCCTTTCTTCAAATAAACCATCACCTGATCACCAACTTCAAAAATATGATGTCTCCTAGACTTATCAAGATTATCCTTATACTTTTGATGTCTCCTAGATTTATCAACATTCTTAGGTGTAGGGCACTCCAAAATTATGTTAACCTTCTCAAGATCCATTTTCAAACCATCAACTAAAATCACAAATCTCAAATACACAATCTCATCTTGCATAAATGAACACTTCTTCAAATTAATCAACAACTTTTCCTCTTTCAATCTTTGCAATAGTTGCCTAATATGCTTAAGATGCTCTTCCTTAGACTTACTGAATATCAAGATATCATCCAAATAAAAAATCACAAATTTACCCAAAATCTCTTTATAATGTCATTCATCAACCTCATGAAAGTTCTAGGTACATTAAGCAAATAAAAAAGCATAACCAACCACTCATACAAATCAATTTTTTTCTTGAAAGTAGTTCTCCATTCATCACCTTCTCTATTTCACATATGATGATAACCACTCTTCAAATAAATTTTGGTAAAATAGTTTTCTCCACTCAAAAAATCCATTATGTCATCCATCCTTGACATAAGAAACCTAAACTTCATTGTTATCTTGTTAATAGATTTGGAATAAGTATAAATTCTCCATTCTTCTTAGTTGCCAATAAAATAGGTATAACACATGGACTCAAGCTTTCTCTGATCAAACCTTTCTACAAAAAATCTTGCACTTGTCTGTTAAGTTCTTAGTTCTAAGTGGGTGTCAATCTAAATGGTGCTTTATTTGGCAAACTAGTTCCATGAATCTAATCCATACAATAACTTATACTTGTTACTGACATAAAATAATCAGGTATGTCTTCAACAACAATCTCCTCGTACGCATTCAAAAACCTTTCAATTTATGGTGGTACTCGGCTAACACTGTTAACTTCTACTATCACTCGACCTCTACTGTCTTATGTTGCTCGACCTTGATCTGTTGCTCAATCATTACTATACCCTAATGCTCGATCATTACTAGCAAAACTTGAACCTCTAGGAATTATAGAAAAATAAACTTGGTTCTTCTTCATCTCCCTCTCAAATTGTTTCCCATTAACCAGGCAAAATCTAACAATAGTACAATTTACTTAATCAAGAACTTCAATTGAAGGCAACAATGTTTTCTTTTCTCCATTCACCCAAAGAGTATATTAATTCAATCTTCCATCATTCACAACATGTCTATCATATTGCCAAGGTCTACCCAACAGAATATGACAACAATCCATAGGCATAATATGACAGAAAACTTCATTGAAATAGTTTATGAGTTTGAATTTTACAATAAATTTCTCACTTACCAACAACTTATGCTCATCCTTGATCCATGAAACATGATAGGGTTTAAGGTGTCTCAACTTCTGCAACTACAACTTTGTAACCAACTCCTCCGATGCCAAATTCACTAGACTACCACTATCAACAATCACCTTGCAACATTTTCCTTACATCTTACAGATGGTCTTGAAAAGACTTCTGCTTTGGTCAGGTTCCTCATCAACTATTTTATTACATAAATTTCTCCTTACCAAAAGGTTTTCTCCAACCTCAGGTCCACAAGGTGAACCCTCAATATCTCTTTGAATCACAATATTTATGTTGTTCATTTTCACCAAAGTACCTACACTCAAAGGATCTATGCCCTTCTTTGTCACATTTGAAATAATTACCATAGAAACCACCTCTAGAATAAGAATTATCACCTGTCCACTTGGTCTTTCCCTTCTCATCACTCTTCCTTTCAAATTTTCCCTTATCTTGTACATAATCACTAGATTTGCCACCTTCTCCATAAGATCTACCTCTGCCTCTCTAGAATCTACCACCTCCACCTCTCTATCTTTGTTCATGCTTCTTTACCAAGATCTCCTCAAGATTGAAGGCATATTGATATGCTTCTTTCACACTTTCCAATTTCACAAAACTTATTTCATCTTGACTTCTAGATCTTAATCCATTTAGATACCTTATAACTTTCTCAACCTCATCATCCACATGTCCAAATCTAATGTCTAATCTATATAATTCCTTAGTGTACTATTTTATAGGCATGTCTTTTTGTCTTAGATTTTGCATCTTCCTCAACAAGCCAACTTGGAAATCAAGAAGAAGGAACTTCTTTTTTACTCTATTCACCATTTTCAACCAAGTCCTGATCTTCTCGTTTCCTCTTCTTTGCCTATCAGTTTGCAAATGCTCCCACCATTATGAGGCAACCCAATGACTACAATCTTGACCTTCCTATTAGTAGGAGTGCCTTCAAACTCAAAGGGCTTCTCCATATCAGAGATCCAGTCCAACACAACACAATGTCCAAGTTTCCATCATAAGGATCAACTTCCATAATAGTATTTGAATGTGTTGTAGGTAATACTCTCAATAATTTTCCCTCATCTTAATCTTCTTTAGGTTCACGATAAGGTTTTGGGGTTGTTGCTTCATCATCACTTACATCATCAAGATGTGCTCCTCTCCTCTAGGCTATCTCTATAGCATCTAATCTGGTTGCAATTTGTCTCAACATGTCCATAATAGCAATGTCAATATTTCCTCTACCTTGAACCATTTCGACAAACAAGTTCCTGCAAGATCATAACCCTCTACAAGTTATAGGTCAAATCCATAGACCTTCCACCCTACAAACACAATCAATCAAGGTTCTATATGATCCAATTCCTCAAGGATGACCCTCAAGCTCTGATACCACCTAATGCAAGGAGGATCTAAGAAGCTAGGGCTAGAGGCACACCTAACCATCCAACCACCTCATTGAGTAAACACAATAGAAGCAAACAACACAAATAAAAACACCAAGGAGAGAGAGAAAAATACTATATTAATTCATCAATTTTTTTGCATACATGCCCAATTGTGAGGCCTTCCAAGTTACGACCAAAGAATACAACTTCAAGATGCATGATCTATATAAATCCAACTCTAACCTTGTTACTTCAAGATCATCTACTTCATAATCTCTAAGTGATGCCAAACTTAAGCCTAAATACCTCTATTTATACTTTCCGAAATGACTTATGGAAGATTCTAGATCAACCATAATATAATGCTGACCTAAAATGGTTTGCACATATCCCAAGAAAATATGCTTAGAATAAATATACAAAACCTAATTAAATACATAAGTTGACTCATACTATGAACCAATCATATACAAACTCAATCAAAGAAGGAACTGGCATCATCAAACATCAAGTTCACTCAACACATGAAGGAACACTCAGTCACCAAAACACTCAGATGAGACTTAACAAATCGACCAACACTGGACTCCGTAGCAACTATAGCTTGACAACCAGTGTAACTTACACTTATAGGTAGAATGACCACATATGAGCAAGATAGCAAGACAACCCATGATTCTCCTATATCACATTTCCTTAGTCAATTTCAAATGACTAGACAAAGGTGTGCTAACAACCTTGGCATTCTCCATAGAGAAACATTGTAACTTATTCTCAATATAATCAGCTTGAGATAATGTCAATTTTGTGTTCTTCTTATCTCTACAAATTTTCATACCAAGGATTTGTTTTGCTTCCCTCAAATCCTTCATAGAAAACACATATGCTAATTGATGTTTCAACTCCTGAAGCGATCCATGTTAGACCCAAAAAAACTTATATCATCAACATATAAGGATAAAATAATGTAGTTTTTATCATCCAACCTCTTAAAATAAACACAATGATCTGAATGACACATAGTGTATCCATGCTCATTCTTAAAACTGTCAAATTTAAGATACCATTGCTAATGTGCTTGCTTCAAGCCATATAAATTTTTCTTCAATGTGCATACTAAATTCTCCTTACCTTTGGCCTCAAATCCCTATGGCTATGCCATATATTTATTTATCCAAATCACCATGAAGAAAAGTTGTTTTAACATCAAGTGGCTCCAAAAGAAAATCTTCAGTAGCCACAATACTTAAAATATTGTAAATAAAAGTCATTTTAACAATATGGGAGGAAAGAGGAAAAGGGTGGAGCTGATAAGCTGCTCGAAGTGGATGAACAAGATGGAGGTATGGGATATCTTAAGGTGCAGAAATTTCACAGGGTACATGGAAAGGTTTAAAGGCAACAATCTTGCCATTACTCATCAGTTTATTAAATCTTGGAAGGATGGCTCTATTATGGTTGGCAACTAGCGAATGGAAGTTACTAAAGAAGTGATTGTGCAGGCCACGAGGCTAGATATGGATGAGATTAACTTTTATCAGGAGAGGAATCTATCAGATAGGGCCATAGATGAATTTGTGGAGTCAAAGCATGAGAAAAATTGCTTGGTGAAAATAAGTAATTCTTACATCAACTCGACCTCTGTTTCTTGACCATGGTGATTTATGCTTTTTCTTATAATGGAATACCTCACTCTAGATGAGAGATTTACTAAGTTGTATGGGTACCATTTCATGTTGGCCAATCACTTTCACCATGATGTTAGGATCAACTTCCCATTTTACTTGTTGCAGTCTCTTAGCATTTCCATTCAGGCTATTCAGAAAGACTAAATGGTGAGCATGTTTTCCAAAAGGGTCTTACGGTTCTTATAATGAATGTGTTAAAATCCAAGAAGATTGTGAAACCCAAGGGCAGTTTGAAAGGGCTAGACTATGATATGGAAGGATGTCTCCTGGAAAAGGGTTATGATTCAAATACCCAACATGAAGTTGAGGGGGGTATGGGGAGTTCGAAAAAGGGCTCTGGTTGTAGTTCTAGAAAGAAGAAATAGATGGTTGTTGACTATGATTCTGACCGAGAAAGTGATTTTATGAAGGAATTGGTGAGAGATCACTATAAAAAGAGGAGTGGAAGTAAAGGAAAGAGTATTAAGGGTTTTCAAGATGATCGGGCCTCTCCCCCTTTTGATGATGAGCCTCTGGCCCACCAGATGGAAAGGAAAAGAAAATCTTTGAGGCAGTAAGAGGAGAAGTTACAGACTATGAAGAATGGGGATTCAGAAAATGAGGATGATGGGGAACAAAGGCATCTTCCAAATTTTGATGATAATACTGATGGTGGGCCCAGGTCATCTAAAGGTCTTTTTGTAACTTTGGTACAATTATGAAGGAGATCGACTTCCTGAAGCAACAAATGTAGTTGTTTGGCAAGGAAGTCAAGCAAGTCAGTAAAATTGCCAAAGGTGAGCGTACACTTGTCCAACACATAGATAGGCTTTGAGAGGTTATCAGGAATTTAGAAGGAGTTAATTACCTTATGCTTAAGATACCATAGCTTGAGGCCAAACACAGGGTGTTGGATAAAGTGATTAGTGTTAATTAGGGGAAGGTGTCTAAAATGGAAGTTAATCTAAGTAATCTAGAAAAGTTGTTCAAAAAGATGGTTGATAATGTGAGTAATCTCTTGAAGTTGCTTGAGCATGACAAAGGGCAAGACTCCCCTCTAGTGGCTGAGAATCAAGGTCCCAACAAATGCACCCGAGCTCATTTTAAGAACAAAGAGGAAGTGAGTAAAATGGACAAGGTGAAGGTTGTTGCTGAGAATATGCATATTTTAGCGGATTAGGCTGTTGACCTGATAAAGATTTCTCAGCTAGTTGGTTGCTATTCTTTTGCTATTCTTTTGTTGTCTTTTCCAACTTTGTCTTGAGTGACCTCATGATTGTTCTTTTTGGAGGTCTGTCTCATGTTGTCTTGTGCTACTTTTCTATGTTGTTTACTTCTCTCGTTTCTTTCTAAACTTCTGGTTTTATGTAAAAGGTTTTGGGTCCTTTAAAACCTATTTATACTTAATCAAAACAATAGGAGAAAATATCTTATCAAAATCTTTTCCCTTTTTCTATGCAAATACTTCTACAAATAACCTTACTTTAAATATTTTCTTACCTCCATGCTCTTCTTTCAGTCTATAAACCCATTTATTTTATATAGCACTTTTATCTACAGGTAACTTACATAAGTCCAAAGTCTAATTTGTCAGCAAAGAGTCCATTTCTTTTGTCATTGCATACTCCCATTGAAACTTTGTGTTCACCTACACAACTTCATCATAACATTCAGGTTCGCCAACATTTATTGATAAAATAGAATATAAAGAGGGGAGACATCTTTCTGGAGGTCTACTTAGCCTTGTTCACCATCTAACATTCACTGAGCTATGTGGAATGTATTGTTGTGATTGTCATAGAGCATGAGGAACTATTGGAACATCATCTTTTTGTGTATCATCCAACACTACATAATCATTTTCTTTCTTTTCATGTTGCTACAATAGATCGTTACAGTACAACACTTTCTCATTGAATATGATATTCCTTCTTCTTACAAATTGATGATTTTCAAAATCCCAAAGCCTATAACCAAATTCATCAATGTCATATCCAACAAATATATATTTCCTAGCTTTAGCTTTCTACTTGGTTCTTCTTTAGAATCTATATGTACAAATTCTTCACAACTGAAGGTTTTGAGAAAAGAATAACTCACCTTCTTACTAGTCCAAGCTTCCTCTAGATTACTACAACCAAAAGGAGCATAGGGACCTCTATTGATCAAATATAAAACAATATTGGAAGCCTCCCCACATGTTTAAGGGTAACCCGTGATGCAACCTCATGCTCCTTGCACACTCCATTATTCTCTTGTTCATGAATTCAACCACTCTATTTTCCTGTGGAGTCTTTGGAATAGTTTTATAGTTATGAAGACCATTATTGGAACAATAATCTTCAAATTCTTTGCTGCAATACTCACCATCGTTATCAAATTTGAGACATTTTAGCCTTCTACCAGTCTCATTCTCAACTAAGTATGTCCATTTCTTATAAGTTATAAATACATTAGATTTCTTTTTAAGGAAATGAACACATACTTTTCTAGTTGCATCATCAATAAATGTAGCATAATAATGAGATCCACCAAGGGGAGATACTTGAGCTTTTCCCCATACATTTGTACGCACAAGCTCTAATTTCTCATCTTTCTTTTCCTTTTCACTCTTCACAAAACTAACTCTCTTTTGTTTTCCATAAACAAAACTTCCAAAGAAATCCATATTAACACATTTTTGACATGTTAAATTTTTTTTTGAATGATGTACTTACACACCTTTCTCACTCATGTGCCCAAATATGTTGTGCCATAGTCTTGTTTTAGAATCTACAATAAATATTTTTTCTCCTTCCTCAACTGTAACAACTATTCTTAAAGTTTCATTTTTCTTTGAAATAATTAAAGTAGAAGGAACAATATGACCTATACAAAGATATAAGGTGTCTACTTTCACACCTTTCGCTACTACAAAGGAACCTTTTGAAACCTTCCAATTTTTATCATTGCAAGTAACTATGCAACCCTCATCACCTAGTTTCCCTACTAAAATTAAATTCCTACCTAGTCTTGGAACATGTCTTACCCCTTGTAGTAGCCAATGATTCCCATTCTGCAACTTAATCTTAATTTTTCCCTTTCCAACAATCTAACAAGGTTCATTATCCCTCAAATAAACTAAGCCCAAAATCCACTTGGACATAATCAATAAAATAACCTTTATGTGGTGTAGCATGAAATGAATCCCCTAAATCTAAAGCCCATGAATAATAACACTTTCTAAAGAAAGAAGCAAAGCATCCTCTTCAAATTTGTTGCATACCATATTTTCCTCGTTGTTTCCATATTGTTTGTCTCCTTCATTGTTCTTTTGATTGTAGAAATATTTCTTCTTGTGTCCTAGTTTCCCACAATACCAAAAATCTCTTGGTCCTTTTGATTGAGACCTCTTCCCCTTTGATTTTCCTCTTGATTTCCCATGATTTTTAGAATTGTTTCCTCTCTCATTCATTCTAAATCTTCTTTGTGTGTTAACATTTCTAATCTAGATCCACCTGCGATTTTCCTATGAGTTTCCTCACTTAGACTGACACCAATCACATCATCACATTTTAGTGTATCAGATCCAGAAACAAAATAATTCACAACCATTACCAAGTCACTCCAACTTTCAAGCAAAGAACACAAAATCAAGAGATCTCTAATTTCTTCATCAAAATTAAAATTTACAGAATACAATTAACTGGCAACTGTTGTCACTTAGGTTTGCACCCTTGTCCAAGGCCTATGCATGAGGACAACCTAGTGAAACATGGAAACAACCTCCAAGTTGTGGGACTTGAACTATGAGGTTGAGTCTCCGGAGAAGGCCGACTTCCTCTTACTATCAGGGCGCACTTAACTACTCTTGGAGAGGAAAAGGGAGAAGGAGAGCATGAAAGCAAATCTACCTAATCTAATCTAAAGAGGTGATGCACCAAAATAGAGTGTTCAGACCAATCTCTGCCCATGTATGCACTATTGAACCAGAATGAAACTAAGGATATACACACTTAGACTTGCTTTAATCAAATAATCACATGCAGATCAAAAAATTGAGATGAATGACACAAGGAAAGAGAGATTCACTTATATTATCATTCATAGGCCAAGGAGATATAGTCATGCAGATTACTAATTTCCACAAAACACTAGTGGAGGCAAAGAGTTCTTGCACTTCACACCAATGGCTGAAAGAGATAAGATAGGAATCATACAGTTCAGAGGCAAAGGGAATTTTACACTAGAATTGCAGAGCAACAACAGAGAACAACAGAGAATAATCGACCTTTTCAAAATTCACAAAAATTGCCTTTATAGTTCAGACATAATTGAGATTTTCCCTCCAACTATAATTACTTCGCAACTACTGCATTAAGTCTTGCAGAGAACAATCATGGAGAAAATTTGATCCGGGTACAGATCCAGATGCAATGATATCCAATCCTCTGTGTCAAATAATGCCTTGAGAAGACAGAAATGGCGCCATTAAGCTACTCTAACCAGGTAGATGGATTGGATTGGAGGTGGAGTGTTCCTCCCTTGTTCAACATTCATTCTGGGTTGGTTGGGATCGATCATAAATATCAAATTGTGCAGAAAACTAGACCTCCTATCACTTTTGGTGCATGAATCAGCAGAGTCAACGAGTCAACCTATCTTTGGCACCAGGACGAGCCATGTGGACTAAAAAGTTTATTGCCTTTTGCCACCTCACAGGGTCCTCCTGAGTTGACTATGCCTTTCTCTAACTAACTGCGCCATCTTCTTAAAACCCTAATTGCGATGGTTACAACATAACCACCAACCCTCACCATTAACAACTAGCGTTACTTTCTTGAGCCCGCGAGGACACATGTGTTCAAGTCACTATCTCACTATGCATATCTTTTGAGCACCTTTCCATAGCAAGATAGCGAGGACCATTGATCTGCCACCATTTGACGACCTTGAAAGTATAATAAAATCTGTCAGGTAGCCCTACATTTTGCAGCTCGCAAGGAAATAGGACCCATAATCCATGTGTCGCAAGGTCACTAATTCGCTATACCTAAACAATGTGCATCTTCCCATAGCGAGATAGCGAGGACCATAGACCCATGCTGATCTGACGATAGTGAAAGACTCACCATACACTGCACTTGCCCCTTTAAAAATTTTGGGCCCACAAACCAACTCAGCACAACCTGGCACACACCTCAACACAGTCACCATGTCCACCCTGGCATCCCTTTCCTAACCCTGCCGTGTTTTTCATTTTTAGGTCGGTCGCTAACTCGCTACCAGAGAAAATCACAAACTTCTTGGTAGCGAGTTAGCGAGCCTCGGTGGGTCGTCAAAAAATTCGGCGATGTCACATCGAAAACGGACCCACCTGCCATGAATTTCATGATGCCTCGCTATCTCACTAATGGTGAGATGTATAGTTTTTCTGATAGTGAGGTAGTAAACAAAAACTTGCTTTGATACCACTTGTTAGGATTAATGAGATAAAACAAATAATTATAAGAAAATATAACCAATATCAGAAAATAATAAATCGCACAAAAGAGAACACAAGACACAAATATTTAACATGGTTCACCCAATCTTGGGCTACATCCACCAAAAAATGAGTCCAATATTCTTATTATCCAATTATTATAACCTAATTTAAATCCATAATCCCTTACAACTCAATACCATCACAAGAAGCTACAATCTCATCATACATAACAAAATCCCTAACCTTAAGACTTTTTATACAAGATTTTGCTGCTTACAAAATTAAGGCTAGAATAAGTTGATGAGTAGAAAATTATAACTCATGGCCCCTTTTACAATATTAAATTTATTTTTGGCTTTAGGGGCACTGCCCCTTGATCTCGCCTTATGTCATGATAGGGAACACACCTGGGACTGTTGACCATAGGATCCTACAAGGGGTGTTTGTTGGAAATATATGAGGAGTAACTAAGAGGGGAGGGGTGAATCAGTTACCACTAAAATAAATCCTAGATCCCTTAGATGTCAACACATAACAAAAATTTCACTAAAAATATTGATGCGCAACAAACACACAAGTACTCAGTTTACACTAGTAAATGTCATAACTTAGTAAAGATTGAAATAGCAACTGTAACTCAACAAATGCTTAACATGCAAATCTTAAAATATTACCTACGATTAACCTTACTTAAATTAGTTGCATACACATAAAAGAAATAGCATGAACACAAGTGACACCAAGATTTAATGTGGAAACCCAATTTGGGAAAATCACAAATTGCAACTAGTTACTAATTTTCACTCTTATGAAGTGAGCTCTGTTAGGAGCCAACCCTGTTAAAGGTTACAAAACACACTATAGGTGTGACCCTGCTAGAGGATTTAATCACCCTATTAGGAGTGGCCTTGTTAGAGCTCTTTAAACACTTCAATCTAGAAATGCCACCTTGTTAGAGGATTTACAAATAGCTGTTAAGACAACTTGGTTAAAATATTTAAATCACTACTACAATTTTTAGAGAGTAACAATGAGATGACTTGATTTATGATGCAACTGAATTGCTGATTATAGATCTCAATTTTGTCTTATATACTTGATCCTTTCTAATCGAATGTATCTTTGCAACTCCTTAAGGATATTATGCTTATCGTTCAATTTTGCTTCCTCTAATCATATTTTATTCTTTCATTCACTTGCAGAGATTCAATCCTCAACTTGATCTCATATTATATCATACACATTGTCAAGTCAACTTGAATATGGCTTAGAGTAAATAATATTCATCTCCTTAGTTGGAGAGAACTAACAAACAAATCTATTAAACTCAATATGCTAAACTAAGAAAATCCTCGTTAGTCGACCCTGCTTGGTAGACACTAACTCAAAAATGATTTTCCTGTGTTAACCAAGTGAACTCGGTTAACACTAAATCTTCACAAACTTTATTTGGTAACTTAGTTAGCTTAGTTAACAATGGTTCCATCCAAATTTTCCTTCATTAACTGAGTGAGCTTGGTTAACACTTAACTTCAATGAACTTCTCTTTGTCACCCAAGTGAACTCGATAGACACTATCTTCTAAACTTGGCAAACTCTGGAATTCTTGATAGATACATGAAACTATCTTCAATATCTGAGTGAGCTCAACATACACTGACTAGTAAAGATATGACATTTTGTGTAACACTAAATATAATACACAATTAACCAATTGTTTTCAACAATCTCCCTCTTTGGCATTGATGTCAACACAACATGTCATAATACAATGAAATTATAGAGAAAAACATAGTAAGGAAGATATCCTTAGTTTCATTTGATTCTCATCCTTGAGAACTCCCTCTGCCTTCAGTTTCTCCCTCTGTTAGAAAAATTTGTCTACAACATCTTCTTCTAATAGAAAACTCTGCCTCTTTGATATCAAACCAAGTTCTTCTTTGATATCTCTACAAGTTCTCCCTCATCACATAACTCTCCCTTTATAAAAATTCTTTGAATATGACAACAAACTCTCCCTCTTTGACATCTCATGCTAAAGACAATATTCCATGAATATCAATATACCTTGTGTATTGATTCATATGCAATCTTCCCTCTTCAATACTGCATCAAATTGACTGATCCTGAACATACTTTAGTTGATACATCACTAAACTTCAATTTAGTGAGCTTCAGATAGGGGAATAACCCCTTACTTAACTCTTAGATACAAAAATGCATCCTTAGTTAATGGCTTAGTGAATATGTCTACAATTTGTTCTTTAGTATTCAAACAATCCAACCTTGCCTATTTATCTTGTATCAATTCTCTCAAGAAATGATATTTTATGGCAATATTCTTGGTCTTGGTATGCATCATAGGATTCTTTGATATATTAATTGCAAATTGGTGTTATCACAGAATATATCCACTAGATCCTTGATCTCTATCTTCATACTTGCCAACAATTGCTTGAACCAAACAACATTGGAGCAATTAAATACTACTGCTACATACTCTGCCTCTGCTGTAGATTGAGAAATACAATTCTACTTCTTACTTGTCCAAGACACTAGTCTTTTACCAAGTAAGAATGCTCCACCACTAGTGCTCTTCCTGTTATCAACACTTCCTACCCAATCAACATCTATGAAGGTTTTCAAATCCAAATTGCCTCCTTTCTTTTACCATGATCCATTGTCTTCAATACCTTTTAGATACCTCATGATTCTCTTGATTGCCATCATGTGATTTTCTTTAGGATTTGCTAAGAATCTTGCCACCATAGCAATTTCTAATGCAATATCAGGCCTTGTGTGCACTACATATTGTAGTTTTCCAATCATTGATCCATATGTGCTCTGATCTACTTGTTTGGAATCATCATTCTTGGAAAGCTTATGTCCAATAGACATAGGTGTTCCAACTAGTCTTGAATCTTCCTTTTCAAACTCCTTTAGTATCTCCTTGATATATTTGGATTGAGTTATGTAGATACCATCTTTCTTCTATTGAATCTATAATCCAACAAAGAATTTTATCTCTCCAAACATGGACATCTCAAATTCTTTACTCATCTCTTCTGAAAAAGCTTTGCACAAGTCATCATTTCTAGTAAACAATGTGTCATCTACAAAGATTTCAGCCAATACAATCTTCTTGTCTAGTCCTTCTTTGATATACAGACTGCTATTATCATTTATTATTTGAAAAATAATCTTTATCAAGTAGTTATGAAGTCTTTCATACCAAGCTTTGGGAGCTTTCTTGAGACCAAACAATGCTGTGTGTAATTTACAAACCATATCCTTTTTTCTACGAGCTACAAAACCTTTAGGTTATTCTTTGTAAACTTCCTCTTCAAGAATTCCATTCAAGAATGTAGATTTCACATCCATTTGATAAACTTTTAATCCTTTATGTGAAACATAAGCCAATAAAGTTCTAATAGCTTCTAACCTTGCAATAGGAGCAAAAGTTTCACCATAATCAATACCTTCTTCTTGAGAATAACCTTTGCATACTAACCTTGCTTCGCTTTTGGAAAATTCTCCATCTTCATTAAGTTTATTTCTGAAAACCCACTTTTGTGCCAATTACATTTTTATCCTTGGGTCTAGGAATAAGAGTCTAGTTCTTATTCCTCTCTATCTATTCTATCTCTTCATTCATAGCTTCAATCTATCTTTCATTATCCAAAGCATCTTTAATTGATCTAGGTTCAAACTTAGTAAGAAAACATGTACCTTTTTATTTGTTTCTTGTCATTGTACCATCTGCCTTGTCTCCAATGATCTTATCAAGTGCATTGTGCCTTCTAACATATCTTGATAACATAGGTACTTTGGATTTGGAACTTCTTCCACTAGCCTTGGCATGATCTTCTATATCAAGCTCAGGTCCCACTGTCTGTGACTCAGGTCCTTTAGACTCGGTTTGGTCTGGCTGTAACTCGGTAGCCTTTTATTGTGATTTGGGTCCTTTAGATTGTGACTTGGGTCACATTGGTTGCAACTTGGGTGCTTTTGGAGATTTTGGGGACTCGAGAGGTGAAGTCTCCTGACTTCCAATTGGATTTGACAATGTATCAGGTTCATAGTGAATAAACCTTTTGTAATCCTCAGGTTCTTTGTTACTCTCTTCTTCACTCTTTTATGCAAACTCATCAATTCTCACATGTGAACTTTCTATGATCTTACGAGTGGATAAATTTAAACATTTATAAGCTTTACTTCTACTAGAGTAACCTATGAATATTCCTTCATCACCTTTGATATCAAATTCACCTTTCCTACTCTCTTTCAAACTATAACATTTGCTACCAAATACTTTCAAGTAACTTACATTAGGTTTGTAGCCATACCATAGTTCATAAGGAGTTTGATTTGATTCTTTCTTTAGCTATACTCTATTCAAGGTATGCACTACAATACTAATTGCTTCCTTCCAATATTTGATTGCAACATTCTTTTTTTATCATCAAAGTTCTTGCACAATCCATGATGGATATGTTCCTTCTTTTAGCTATACCATTCTGGTGAGGTGTACCAGGAGTTGATACTTGTCTTTTACTTCCTTTTACACTGTAGAATTCATTGAACTCATTAGAGATGAATTCACCACCTCTGTCTAACCTCAAACACTTCAACTTCTTTCCAGTTTCCTTCTCTACTCTTACCAGATACCACTTAAACTTTTGAAATGCTTTAAACTTCTTTTTCAGATACATTATAGTCATCATTCTAGAATAATCAACAACAAAAAGAATAAAATACTTATCTCCACTGTAGCTCTCTATTCCAATAGGTCCACATAAGTCTATATGAACCAACTCCAAGACTTCTTAACAATGATAGTTCTTGCTTTTGAAACCTGTCTTGCCCATCTTACCAATTTGACAATTTTTGCATAGGCACATATCAGGTTTCCTCAGACTAGGAATACCTCTCACTCTTTTGTTCTTGCTTATCTTGATCATATTATCAAAGTTCACATAACATAACCTTTTATGCCATAACCATATTTCTTCTATGTGAGCAATGAAACATGAATTTTCACTAAGATCTAGGTAGAATATATTACCTTTGGTTTGTTTACCAGACCCAACTAGATTTCATTTTCCATCCGGTAGCTTGGCATTCCCATTCATGAATTCTACCTTGAATCCAATGTTATTCAACTATGCCACACTTAGTAGATTATGCTTTAGTCCTTCAACCCAATAAGTATTACCACATCCAAGTTCATTGGTTAGTGAGATACACCTATTTCCCTTTATGTAACATGGTCAATTGTTTCCAAATCTCACACTTCCACCATCATAATGTTCCATATGTTCAAACTTTGTTTTTCCACCAGTCATATGATGTGAGCAACCACTATCAATAATCCATGTATCATTTTTACTAACACGAGATATAAGTGCCATTTTATCTCCTTTATCATCAGATTCATCTTTTACATCAACATATATCATTTCATCTTCTTTACTACTATCTAAATCTTCAACCATAAGAAAATATTTCTTACATTTATCCTTGTAGCCTTTGAAGTTCTTGAAATCCTTCTTGCCTTTGTATTTCCTGTGCTTCTTTTCATCTTTGTCTTCTTTGTTTGGACATCTTGTAGCAATGTGTCTAGCTTCTTCACAAGAGAAATAGATCAAAGGAATCTTATCTTTGTACTTTCCTTTTCCTTTATGATACCTTCTTGTAAGTAATGCTTTAATGGCTTCAAGATCACTGTCAGAACTATCTTCCTCTTCACTTTTAGATTGTTTACCTTTAGACTTTGTAGATTTATTCTTCTTTAGTGATAACTTGGTTTCAAATGCAAACTCAAGATTGTTAGAAGTAGGAGTATAATTATAATAGTTATCTAGTTCAAATGCACTCAATCTTCCAACTAGAGCTTCCAAAGTTATCTTGTTATTTGAATCACATCTCATCTCTTGAATAGAAAATACTCTGATTGCATAGATAGGAAGAAGGGTTCTGAGTACCTTACCACTGTTACATCTTCAATTGTTTCTCTAGAGGCTTTGATAGTTCTGACACTAGCTTTGATTCTCTCAACATATTTTGTAATGTTTTTAGATTCTCTCTCATTTTCATCTGATCAAACTGACCTTTCAAGCTTTTTGCCTTGGATCTTTTGACATTATCATCACCTCCATAGATATCCTTTAGTTTGGTCTACATTTCATGAGAAGTAGCACATCCTTTGACCTCATCAAATTCAACATAGTTAAGAGCTGATGAAATGTCAATCATCATGATGTTATAATTTTTCATTTTAGCAATTTGTTCCATAGTCAATGTTCTAGTAGGAGCCTTGTAAGCATTTTCCAAATATTTCAAACCTGAATCACTAATGGTTTCTAGGTGTAACTTCGTAAGTCCTTGCCATGTCTCAAAGTCATCTCTATTCAGCTTGGGAATCTCTCTTCTGTAAGACATCCTGATCTTTAGCTTAGGTCCTTGAAACCTTCTTTGCAAGAACCAAGAAGCTCTGATACCATTTGTTAGAAATATAAGAGGAGTAACTGAGAGCAGAGGGGTGAATTAGTTACCACTAAAATAAATCCCAAATCCCTTAGATGTCAACATAGAACACAAACTTCACTAAAAATACTGATGCTTGACAAACACATAGACACTTGATTTACACTAGTAACTATTGTAACTCGATAAGCACTGAAATAGAAACTGTAAATAGGAAAATTATTAACATGAAAATATTAAGATATTATCTATGATTAACCTTACTTAACTTAGTTGCATACACATAAAACAAATAGCATGAACACAAGTGACACCAAGATTTAATGTGGAAACCCAATTTGGGAAAAACCACCAATTACAACTAGTTACTAATTTTCATTCTTCTGAAGTAAGCCTTGTTAGGAGCCAACCATGTTAAAGGTTACAAAACACACTATTAGGTGTGACCCTATTAGAGGATTTAATCACCTTGTTAGGAGTGGCCTTGTTAGAGGTCTTTAGACACTTCAATCTAGAAATGCCACCTTGTTAGAGGATTTACAAATAGCTGTTAAGCCAACTCGATTAAGAGATTTATATCACTGCTACAATGGTTAGAGAGTAACAATGAGATGACCTGATTTATGATGCAACTAAATTTCTAATTCACTTCCTCTAAACATCTTTTATTCTTCTATTCACTTGCACACATTCAATCCTCAACTTGACCTTGTATTATATCATACACATTGTCTAGTTGGCTTAAATATGACTTAGAATAATTAATATTTATCTCCTTAAATGGCTAGAACTAACAAAAAAATCTATTAAATTCAATATGCCAAAAAAAAAATTCTTTGTTAGTCGACATTGCTCAATAGACACTAACTTATAAATGATTTTTCTATGTTAACCAAGTGAACTTGGTTAACACTGTATCTTCACAGACTTTCTTTGGTAACGAAGTGATATTGTTTAACACTGGTTCCATCCAACTTTTCCTTCATTAACTAAGTAAGCTTAGTTAAAACTCAACATTTGTGAACTTCTCTTTGTCACCTAAGTGAACTTAGTAGACATTGTCTTCTGAACTTGGCAAATTTTGGAATGCTCAGTGGACATAGGAAACAATCTTCAATTCCTGAGTGAGCTCAACATACACTGACTGGTAAATATATGGCATTTTGTGTAACATCAAAGACAATACACAATTAACCAATTGTTTTCAATAGTGTTGTCCTAAGAACCCACAAGGGGCGTTACCCCTTAACCCCTAGAGCTTGGGGGTGCTACCCCCAAACCCCCATAGTAAAATCTAGGAGGAAATTGTGCCAAATAAAGTGAAAAAAAAACCTCCAAGTTTGATTAGGCTCCACATCACAACACTAGGAACATATATGTTGTGATCCTATTGGTCATATGGGGTCATAGGCTACCCTATGACCCCTTTCAATCATTCATATGACAAGATGTGTTAGTAGGGGTCCTAAGACCCCCTAGGGACATACATTTTGTGTTCCTATGGGTTATAAGGGGTCATAGGTTGCCCTAAGACCCCTTTCAACCATTCACATTACAACATGTATTGTTAGGGGTCCTAGGACCCCTAGGGACATACATGTTGTGTTCCTACGGGTCGTAAGTGGTTGTAGGTTACCCTATGACCCCTTTCAACCATTCACACAACAACATGTGTTTCTAGGAGTCCTAGGATCCCTAGGGACATACATATTGTGTTCCTATGGGTTATAAGGGGTCCTAGGTTTCCCTAGGATTTCTTTCAACCATTCACGTAACATGTGTTCTTAGGGATCGTAGGACCCCTATGGATATGTATGTTTTGTTTCTATGATTCCAAAGAGCTTGTAGGTTACCCTATGACCCCTTTAGACCATTCACATGATAACATGTGTTTTTAGGACCCCTAGGGACATACATGTTCTGTTCTTATGGGTCAAAAGTGGTCATAGGGTCAATCATTCACATGACAACATGTGTTCCTAGGGGTCTTAGGACCTAGACCCTTAGGGACATATATGTTGTTTTCCTATGGGTTATAAGGGGTCATAGGTACTATGACCACTTTCAACCATTCACATGACACCATATGTTCTTAGGGGTCATAAGACCCCTAGGGAGATACATGTTGTGTTACTATGGGTTGAAAGGGGTTGTAGGTTACCCCAGGATCCCTTTCAACCATTCACATGACAACATGTGTTCCCAGCCCAGTCCTAGTACTCCTAAGGACATATATATTATGTTCCTTATGGGTCATAAGGGGTTGTAGGTTACCCTATGACCCCTGTTGATTATTCACCTAGACCCCTAGGGACATACATGTGTTCCTATGGGCCATAAGGGGTCATAGCTTATTATATCTTAAATAATAGTACTACTTAAACATATTTAAATATGTTTGTAAAAAAAATGTTTTTAAATGTAGAACACATGGTCCTAATTATCTCAAATTTGAAATTTTGGATTTTGTTGCCACTTTTTAGGTATACAAAACCTGACCAGTTACCCAAAATCTTTGGGTACCCAATTTGGTTTCAGGTGTCGAATTAGGCTTGGTATTTTCCAAGCTTGTTTGGTCAACTCAAAAAATGTGTTTTAGCCATTTTTATCTAACATCTAGACTTCAACTGACCTTCTGACGACTCTTTTTTCATCTAAATCAATGAAACAAAAAGGGTTTCTTGAGAAAATTCTCAGAATCCATTGATATAATTATTGTCAAATTATGATTTTGATAAGTATTTATCAGTTAATTTCTTATGGAGATGCCTATAAAGTTATGATTGACATGTTGATTGAAAAATAGCTATAACTTTCAAACAATATAACATTTTTAGAATCCAAAAGTTGTGTTACATTCTATGCTTCACCTACTATAAGAAAAAAAGAAGAAGTTTAATTTTGTAAAGTTTTCAATTGGTTAAGGTTGTTAGAAACAAGAGTTTTGAATTTTGAAAAGGTTATAGTAGAAAATTCATAATGAACTATTTATTTAGAACAAAAATACCCAAAAATATGTTTCACATATGGACATGAGTCTACTTCTTGTGCCTAAAATTATATTAAAAAATATTATCATTTGATTTTAATTAAGGTAGTCAGACATACACCTACTTTTTATTTTTGTACTATTTCATTAAAATCCAAAACTTTGACCAATGATTTTTTTAGATAGGGCCTAGCAGTTCAAAAAGTACATTCAATTTCCTACAGATTCTTTTCTTACAAATTTTTGATATAAAGTTCATAACTACTTAAAAATAACACATCAAGTTGACATAACCCCGATTTTCTAATTTTCACTGCCACTCAAGGCCATAGTTTGGTTGACCAAGATCTTGGACATACCCACATATTGATTGCATTGAAAAAAAAGAAGTGGCTAACATATCTTAAGAGTAATAAATGTTATTTTGCATAGTAATTAAAAAATAATTTTGAAAGAATAATTCTTATGAAAATTTTCCTAAACAAACATAATAATTGGAATTAGAAATAGATGAACTTAAATTGCATTAATTTATGTATTAAAAATTTGATGAATAGACCACTTTATTTGTTGATGTCAAACAAAGTTATGTATGACCAAGAGATACATAATAAACTAAAATCAATAATGAATAATAAAAAATATTTTTCAGTATGACCAAGACTTTATCACATCCACCATAAAAATAAAATAAAAATATTCAATATATAATGATCTATAGCCAAAATATGTAATAATAAAAAAATAAAAAAATGGTGAAACAAAAGGTACTAACTTTTTATTTTCCATTATAAAATTAATCCAAATAATAAACATTTTAAAACAATTAAATACATAGTAATAAATCATTCAAAGTAGTTGATCTTTCAACTTAGATAAAACACATCTAGTTTTTAAAATAAAATATGATTAATTAGTAAGAGCCTACAACACAATGCTAACTCGTGAGCCTCTCATATACGAGGTTTTGGGTTTGAGTCTACTCAAGCTTAACACAAAATAATTTTTTGTAAAATTCACTTTTATCACTCAAAATGTTTTAGTCTATAAGGTTACAATGAGAGGGCTCACCTTTGAGATTAATGAAGAGGTCATGGCCCAGGCTACTGATTTGGATACTTTTGGGCATAAGTGGAAAAAGACTAGCAAGTCTCTAGAAATGGTAGGTTTGGACCAATTTTTTAAACATTTCAAGGAGAAGCCTATCAAGAAGCATGGTGGCTATAATACAGAGCACCTCCTAGACAATTGGCTGAAAATATGTAAAACCATTATCAAGTAATTTACTCTGGAAGGAAGGTATGGGGTTTACTACTACTATCACCTCCCTTTTTTCAACCGTATTCATAACAAGGACCTCATTTCCATTCTGTTCTTCTTTTTTCACTCTTTGGAAAACATTGTCTTGGAGTTGTTAGAGGCTCTTAACTTAAGGGAAAAAGTTGGTTATTCTCCACCAAGGCTTAATTTTTTGTTTGTTCCAATTTTACCACGCTTTCTATTCCCCATAGCCCTAATTTTCTTCTCATCACTAATCAACCTAATATTACTTCATCAGCCTCTGGTTAGGGTATGCATCCTAGCTCGGTCTCCTCGATGGAATGTCTGAAAACCTCAAGTGTCAAAAGGAAAAGGGAGGAACTTGGAAACCTTGCTAGAAGTTCATGAAAAAAACCAAAAAGACCACCCTCATTATTTTTGAGAATGGCAATAAGAATGTTTTCCATACTTGACGCTCATCTAGGATTGCTAAGATAAAAGGGAAGCAAGCCATTAGGAATTTGGCCATTGAGGAGTCCTCTCTGGACACTACTGTCAAAGAAACCCTAGAATTTGACTCTGAATCTTCTTCCAAGGACACTAAAACCCCTAAGAATGATCAACTACTCACCAATCCCCTATCTCCTATTTGACCCCTATCTCCCACTGACACCCACAATTCCCACCCTCCCCCCAATGTGGTAGGTGAAAATGTTGTTGAAGGAGGTCATTTTGGTGGTGTGCTCAACCCTCTAAGAACTTAGGTGAACCAGCTCGAGAAAGTGGTGGAGTAGTTGAAAGATGAGATTGCGAGCCTTAAACAAAAGGTTCAGGGACATCAATAAGTTTACCTTGAAAATCATGCATGCCAACACTACCAACTTGTGCACTCTACATGACAAGATTCTTGGTGTCGATACTACATAGGAGAAAGAGGCTAAGGAGATTTTTAAGTTCCTTAATGAGGAATGGGCAGAAATTTTGTTGCCCAAGAGGCTTGGCGAGAGGTAGTTTGCCTTATGGTGGTTCTTTTTTGCTTGGATAGCCTGTGAGGCTTCAATATTTTTAATTTGTTGTTTATGTTTAAAAACTCTAGCCCAGGCTATTGGTTTGGATACTTTTGGGCATAAGTGGAAAAAGACTAGCAGGTCTCTAGAAATGGTAGGTTTGGACCAATTTTTCAAACATTTCAAGAAGAAGTCTATCAAGAAGCATGGTGGCTATTTAATACAGAGCACCTCCTAGACAACTGGCTGAAAATATGTAAAACCATTACCAAGTAATTTACTCTGGAAGGAAGGTATGGGGTTTACTACTACTATCACCTCCCTTTTTTCAACCATATTCATAATAAGGACCTCATTTCTATTCCATTCTTCTTTTTGCACTCTTTGGAAAACACTGTGTTGGAGTGCCTTTAACTCAAGGGAAAAAGTCAGTTATTCTCCACCAAGGCTTAATTTTTTGTTTGTTCCAATTTTAGCACACTTTCTATTCCCCCTAGCCCTAATTTTCTTCTCATCACTAATCAACCTAATACTACTTCATTAGCCTCTGGTTAGGGTATGCATCCTAGCCCGGTCTCCTCAATGGAATGTCTGAAAACCTCAAGTGTCAAAATGAAGAGGGAGGAACTTGAAAACCTTGCTAGAAGTTCGGAAAAAAAAACCAAAAAGACCACCCTCATTATTTTTGACAATGATGATGACAATGTTTTCCATACCCGAAACTCATCTAGGATTGCTAAGATAAAAGGGAAGCAAGCCATTAGGAATTTGGCCATTGAGGAGTCCTCTAAGGACACTACTATCAAAGAAACCCTAGAATTTGACTCTAAATCTTCTTCCAAGGACACTAAAACCCCTAAGAATGATCAACTACTCACCAATCCCCTATCTCCTATCTGACCTCTGTATCCCACCGATACCCACTATTCCCCCCCTCCCCCCAATGTTTTTATGGTAGGTGAAAATGTTGTTGAAGGAGGTCATTTTGGTGGTGTGCTCAACCCTCTAAGAACTTAGGTGAACCAGCTCAAGAAAGTGGTGGAGCAGTTGAAAGATGAGATTGTGAGCCTTAAACAAAAGGTTCAGGGACATCAATAAATTTACCTTGAAAATCATGCATGCCAACACTACCACCTTGTGCACTCTACATGACAAGATTTTTGGTGTCAATACTACATAGGAAAAGAGGCTAAGGAGATTTTTAAGTTCCTTAATGAGGAATGGGTAGACATTTTGTTGTCCAAGAGGCTTGGCGAGAGGTAGTTTTCCCTATGGTGGTTCTTTTTTTCTTGGATAGCCTGTGGGGCTTCAATACATTTAATATGCTATTTATGTTTAAAAACTTTAGCCATATGTGGCTTAATAGTTTAGTTTACTATGTTATGATGAACTATCACAATTTTTTTTGGTTTCTATTTTTTGTTCATGCTAGAACTCAAAAGCTTAAATCTTTTTGTAAGTTAGTTTTCGATAGAGGCAAGTTACTATGGGGCCCCTTTTCTTTCCGCCCTCTGGAAGTTGTTAATCCTTTGATAATGTGGTTCTAGAGGGTTGTTTGTACTACAAATCAAGATCTTCTTCCTATTGATTTTATCAAAAACTTATCATAGTTACAACAAATTAATCTATTAGCATATATAAAACCAACACACACACACACACACACACACACACACACACAGAGAGAGAGAGAGAGAGAGAGAGAGAGAGAGAGAGAGAGGTTAAGAAATTGAAAATCTAGAGAAATGATGTACACACTTCTCCACTCCTATAATACAATTCCAAGCACAATGTTTGAATAAAATAGATTTTGACATTATGTGAAAGATACATTAGAATGAATGATTTGAAAACATTAATTCTAGATGCCTTATATAAGACAAACTATTAGAAAGTTCTCCTTCAAGCAAACTATTACAAGAAGGAAAATTTGTCCATCAAAATCATACACCAAAACATTGCTATGGAAATAGAACTTTATCATTATCCTTGTCAAATGAAATATTACAATTAAATTATAACTAACATACCTAAATTTTAATTGATTTTTTTGGTAAATTAAGCTGAGAGATATCTAATTTAAAATATGTAAAGTTCAGAAATATAAATAGTTCATCATATAAATATTATAGAATTAAATTATTTTAAATAACATAAGTAATCATTACAAATAGATAGAAATAAAAAATATAATTTTATACCAAAAATTTTTTCAAAGAGGGGTAAACGCTTTGACCTGGAGCTATGAACCAGTGAGGCCACAAACAGGGGACCTCATCCCCATGAGATTTGAACCTTGATGGCAAGGATAACAACACAACAACTTAACCATCACAACAACTTAACCAAAAGTTTTTAATTTATTTAAAATAATTAAATAATAGAAACATCATGCAATCAATAATTCAATATAATCATAACAAATAGATAGAAATAATAAAACAAATTAAAAGAAAAAATATTCAAAATTAATTAATGAATAAGATTTTTGTAATTTGGTTCATTTACTTTCTAGTATTTTAAAAAAGTCTTTATGACATCTAAAATACTATAATATCTATTAGATTTCACAATTTACTATTTACCCAAAATCCAAATCAATTTTTTATATTTAGTAAAACAAAGATATTCATTCTAGTAAAAAGTATAAAATTACGCTAAAAGTTTTAAGTTATTTTAAATAATTAAAAAAATAGAAACATCGTATAATTACTATTTGAATATATAGATAACAAATAGATAAAAATAGAATTTAGTTACTTATTGATAATTAGGAACACAATAATTGACAAGGATGATAAAAATAGCTACTTCTTATTACCAAATTAATTAAAACATTAATGTTGAATATTATTAATATGATTTATCTATGATTTTAATATGCATGACACTAAAATAACTCTTAATTTTTTTTTAAATGTTAGAAAGAGAAGTTTTCAATGTAAAAAACAAATTCCTTCCGTATCTTCTTTGAATGGTATTCGCTACCCTGTTTGTGATCTCAAATAATAAAAATAAACATACATTTTCTTTTAAAAATCTTTTTATAACAGAACATATTCAGTTGAGCAGAAGAATAACGGGAATCCATAATATTTTATGCATGGCGTTTTCCATGCTTGTTTGACATTCTTATTTTTTATGCCAAAAAGAAATTAAAGTTTAGATTCGCTTTAAATTTATTTGATTGACTTGAATCTTTGTTCACAGTATTTATACGCAGAGCTATATATAAAGCCTACACACTTTTCTTATTCTCCCTTTCTTCTTCCTGTGTTCCTCTTCATGCCATGATTTATACAAGTTTTCTTTTTCTATTTATGGCTTTCTCTTTATTCATTGCTTGTAGTCGAAATAAAGTATATCCATTCACCTCGTTATGGCCAACATATATTCTCTCAATGTCATGTCAAAATATATGTTTCTCTCATTTGCAGCTGTTTCATTATAGACTGCATACTTGTTAAAATTAACACTTTAAACTATCATTTATTTTCTAATGAAGATGATGAAAAATTATATTTAATTTTTTTGATTGATTAATTAATCATTATTATTTATTAAGCTCGTGTAGAGTCGAACCTAAGATCTCTTAGATAAGAAGCTCACAATTTACTCTTGTGTTGTAGGCTCTTGCCTATTTTAAAACTTATTTGAGTATTTATTATCTTGATTCTTATTATATAAATTGATAAAATATAAGAAAAGTATAAACCATGAGTGCATTTAAGTCCTAGTTGTTGTACCCATTCTAATCCATACACATTTTCTCATTTTGAGCTAGATCATAGGAGTGCTTCTATTCTATAGATGGAATCATGTATGTGTTCATACGCCACAAATTCAAATACATGTTTTTTCTTATGCTAATCACACTTGTATCAATTTATTTGGTAAGATGATGAAATGCCAAAAATATCACCCATCAAGATTTTTATCCTTGGTTATATATAACCATTTTGATTTATATTTGTTTCTTCATTGTGCACTTGGTTAATAGAGTAATTATACCCAATAGATAGAGTAATTAGACCGATTAAAAATATCTCAAATGAGCACTTAGGATGTCACAAACTTTTAAAGACAAACTCCAAGAAGCTAGTATAGAAACTAAAAGATCCTTGAAGTCTATCATATTATGTATTGAGATAATTATCAGACATTTGAATTTAGGCATTGAATCAAATTAATAGGTGCATGATATACATATATTAGTATTCAGTGCCTTTTATGTCTTTCAAACTTGTGCAGTAGGATAGTGGTTTGAATAAGATTTGAGTGAATTTCATAATACAATCCTTTTACAAAAATATATCCAAGGTACTTCTCCACACCACCAAGTCTCAAAATAAACATCTTTACAATTACATATATTATAGAAGCTCACACTTGAAAAGGAAATAATTACAATAGGGTAGAAAAGATCATTTTCACTCCATAATGAAACCACAAGCCCAATAACACAACTATTGGGATTATAAAGGGTTGTACACCTTGCATAATTTTAATAATGTCTACTTTATTATAATGTATGTGGTACACTTTGGGGAACTGTATAGATGTGCATCAATAAGAGATACCATTCTTGGGTCCATTTGATGTGTTGTATTGTAACATTGGGAATTAAATTTTACGTGTCTATCACATTGAGATATGACATTGTATTTATTTAATAATGGGGAAAGATATTTAATAAATTGAAAAATTAGTACCAAATATTAAATGAGGGGTTAATGGTAGTCTATTCACATGGTTTTACGTTACCACTAGTTTTATTTTGTGTGAGCTTGTTTTCATAACATAAAAATCCTATTAGGGGTTTGCATAGGTTAGTTAAATAGAATATAGTTATTAAGTTTTTATAGGGAGTGCATATGTTAAGAGTGACATGAGATGTGTGATTTCATGCATCAATACACAAAGAGCTCAGAGAGAAGTTTGATGTTTCAAGAGTATTGGTTGTAACGAGTTGCAAGTTATTTGTATTACTTTATAATTGAATAACATAATGGAGTACACTTTTTTTGAAGGTTAGGTTTTCTCCTCATAATGGTTTTTCTTGAGGATATATATTGTGTTGTCTTGTGACTTGTCTAGATTTTATCTCTATGTAATGGTGATTCTATAAGCTTGTATGCATACTCGTCTCTCTTGAGTTATTTAGGAAGTGTATTAGATGTAATTAAGTATGAAAATTATTTCCTAGCAAGTGGTATCAAAGATTTCATGTGGTTGATTTTGAGTTATAACCGTACCTTAAGAAGACAAGGTATACAGTTGAAGTCATGGATACACATGAAATAATTGAGATATTACACTATATAGAACATACTTATAGATTGTTTAATTATAGATAAGAGTGTTTTGAGTTTGTAATTATGATGTTTTTTTTTTTTTTGTAGATTTGGGGCTTGAGAAAAATGGGACAAATAAGTTTTCTTGGATATACATTCATATAATAATTATGGGAGGGTATTTTGAGAAACAACCATGTTAGTAAAAGTAGACCTCATAATTAAATCTACTATGGATGATTTTGAAGGTTGGTTTTTTCCTCTTGAGGTTTTTTCTTGAGGACAAATCTTGTGTTATCTTGTGACTTGTCTAGATATGATTTTTTCATATTGACAATTCTCCAAGCTTATACACATGATTCTCTCTCATAGGTTATATAGGAAGAATATTAAATTTAATTTAGTATTAGTATTATTTCCTAACAAGTGATGTCAGATCTTTCATGGTTGATTTTGAGTTATAACCTTGACTTAAGTAAATAAGGTGTAATTTCTATTTTTTTTGAAGTGGTTAGTAAGCTTTTCAATGTGATCAACGACCTTCGCACAATACACCCTTTGGCTTCACATAGAATACTTTTGAATTGGATCTATCAATTGGTGAGGCTACAATTGGGGGACCTTCATCCCTTTATAACATAGTTTAGGCCCAAACCTAGAAGTGTGTTGGATTAGAAAAGGTATAAGCATCATAATGGTCCAACAAAGGTTTTAACCTAGGTGGGAAAAAAATACAACCACTTAACCAACACACTAAGTGGCAATCTAATACAAGGTGCAAAGTTGAAGCCATGACTATGCATGAAATAATTGAAACATTACAAGGTATAGAACACACCGAGTTTTTTTTAACCCAATAGTTCAAATTTTTAAACCATAAAATATTCACCACGCATCCATCTCATACATTCAATAAGTAAATTGAAATATCATGCAAAGAATGTATATCTAAAGCATGCAAACAAATAACCATTCACACATATATGACACCATATATGATTACCTAGAAACCCTCCAATGAGAAGGTAAAATTGGGGTGGGGATAACACCCACAAATCTTTTACTACTGTAGTAATAAAGTCTATCCAATGAAGGTTACAATGTTTGATCATGAAACATGATCTACCCCGTGAAAGGTCTGCCTTGTTAAAGGCTTACAAAGACTATTAGGTCTTACCCTGTTAAAGGATTTCCACACCCTGTTAAAAGTGTGCTTTGTTAAAGGACTTCAACTCACAATAAAGTAAGCACCTTGTTAGAGGATTTCAATACAACCTGTTAGGACTACTTTGTTAAAAGATTTAACTGATTCACCTATTAGAATGTCTCAGCATTGATCCTACGGTTAACACTTTGTTACTTGATGACAAATCACCTCTAAACTGATGTATTCTCAATCCTTCTTTATCAGATGTCTCTTTGCTATTCACTATTTCCTTCTTCTCTTCTCCTTTAATTGATTCTGTAATGCAATTTTAGATCATACCTTGATCACCATGAATGTCCTGATTTGCACATGCACAAATCTCCTTTTTCATTCATACATTCCCTTTTACACTCATAAGAAGCTTAGGGTTTGTCCTCCTTAAGAAGATTTATGTGACTTAGGGTTAGGTATGAATCAATGGCTGTGATTCACCCATTTTGTTGCTTAAACCTTCCCTTTACTTGATTAGATGCATGTAATTCATAGGGATTCAAACTTAAGATTCATCCTTATCACCAAAATATTGTAATTCAATTTGTAAGTTGGCTCAAAAATGGTTTACATAGTAGTTTGTGCCAATACAAACAATTATGACAAAATTGTGTTACTTAGCATCTGAAGTCTCTGATGCTCGGTATATACTGATTTCAGTACTATGACTTGGCATCTGAATGACTTGGTATGTACTGCTTGCTCAAGTCCTGAATCACTCGACATGTACTATCTACTTAGCTCCTTGAATAACTCGACACATGAGTGACTCGGCACATGAGTGACTCGGCACTCACTATTGACTTGGCATGCTCTAACTTATACATGTTGTGCTTGGCATATACTGCTTGTTTGACATGAACTAAGTAAATGACTTAAGTGTATATACACTCACTTGTCAAAACCAATTTGAGATCAACATTGATATCAATGATAACATAACAACTGATATGACTATTTTACATACAATAATAACATTCCTAGTTACATTATTAGTGGGACTAACAAGAACTAAGGAGGAAAAAAATATAAAATGTCATCCTCAATCATCTATATCTCCTATACAAAAGTAGATACCAACAAACCATATAATCCAGATATAATGTGTCCTTTACAATCAATTTTATCTATCCTTACCATAAACATTATATCATATAAAAAATAAGGTGCTAACATATACAAAATAAGAAGCATTGTGCAATTATAACACATGAAAATATTGCTCATTGGGTAGATGATAGTAGCAATAGCCCGAACATAGAAAAAACATGAATTACCTATGAACTATGATGGGTCATCAATTAGTTAATTTTTCTCTCTCTATATATTGTCATCCTTTATTGATATATAAAAGATCTGTGATAAAAGATGGCCCAAACCCTCTTCTATATTCCAAACAACTCCAAATTGCATACAAGACTTTCCATTTGATCCCAATCATTAATATGTCCCTACATGGCACAGTAAAATAATCGTGTCAACCCCATTAAAACTATTACCTTCATTAAAGGGAGTCTATGAGTTTGAAGTGCTATAGGGGATATATGGGATAGAACAAAATTTGCATCGGCAAACATTCCACTAGACAACCACTAAGCACCAAACACTTTTCCATATGTTTACTTGTGAGTCTAGTTAATTGTTAGTTGAATATAATTTATTATATATTTATTAAAGTAAGTGTGGCTATAATTCAATAAATATATAGTTGTGATTAAGTTATAATTTAATAAGAGTTATATTTGAGTTTAGTTTATAAATATTAAGCTATGAATATTTGATAATATACGTGGAATTATAAATTATTTAAGTTAGATTATAAGTAATTCATGGGTTAGAGTTGCATTACAAAATCAATAAGATTAATCATGCAGTCTAAAAATAAATAAATAAATAGGAATAAATATTAATTTAAATGAGAAGAACATGCTTTAGGGACCTAAAACCCATTACAATAACAATACTTAGAGATAAGCATTAAAGTTCTTATAAAAATAAATTATAAACTAAAGGTGACATAGGTAAAAGTTGGCTAAAAAAAGAAATAGCTAGCACAAAACCATAAGCCATACAAAAACCAATAGATATATGCAAACAAAAAACTAGCATAGAATAGAACTAGATTTAAAAAAAAAAGCTCCATGACATCTAATTCAAGTTGTTATGTGTTTGCAATTACACCCTTTAATTATTCTATGTCCTTATTGACCTTGAGTTCTTTCTTCCTTGTGCTTGCACATGCTATAGATATTTATGTTATTAATTAAGTCATTTATGATTATTTAATTTAATAATATAATAATGTTATATAATCAAATTTGATAATATATTAAATATATTTCATATGTGCTCTTTATGTCATAGTGCTCTTCCAATGCATACTTATCAACAAAGGAAAAGTAATGCCCCAGGTGGGAATTGTGTCTTTGAGATTTGTACTTTTATAGATTTATACATTTCAACTTTTGGTTCATATTTGTGGAGAGTTCATAATCATTTTGATGTCACAATTGTTCATATGCTATTTTTGTTGCATTTGTGAGTTATGATATGTATTCTATTGAGTCTTCGATCATGAATTATTTTGATCTCAAGGGGTGACACCTTTTATGGCATTAAGTTTTATTTCTCAACCTCAACACCTTATTTATACTATTATAACTTTTCTATCATTTGAAAGATAGTTCTATAGGATTATGTTCTATACCATGATTTGAGAGAGATGCTATTGTGGCTTTAGTTTTAATGACCATCAATCTTGTGATATGATAAAATATTTTAGTTTGATAATTTTTCTTTTGAGATGTCCATACTAAGGTTTGGTATTTTAGATTCTGGCATGTGATGTGATATTTTTTATTATGCTCCAACACCTTTATTTGGTGATTATCTTGATTTAATAATTTACGCAAGTTATTGGTTTTATCTTCTCTTTATTTTTAGTTGGAGTATTATGGTAGGTCATCTAGGAGAATATAGAGGAAGTTGATTACAATGTAGACTAAGGGCCACAAGTGGATGACCATGAAAACTATCTATAAGTACATTAGTAAGTAACAACATAATAAGTTACTAGACCAAAAATAATAATAAGATAATTAATATAGTGCCTCATCCATGTCTTGAGTGCTAGTCCAGGCTAAGGACAGGATTGAGAGAAGAAGCTTATCAGGATAAGGGACATAATGATCTAGCATAATTGGTTTCCTTGTCATCATGAAAGGATAACTATTTCCACATGGGTCTCTTTTGAAGGTCCAAAGACTAAAGTGACAAGTTTAGGATACCTCACCTATGGTAATGTAATGCCACTTTCCTATTTATTTTCTAGATTCCTACAAGTGCTTGGTGCATCTAATATTGTGTTTGAATATTTTTTATTTGATAACCTTGTAACCCTTTTACCTAGTGTACCTTTACATTATCCTTTCTTGTTTGATTATAATTTTGAGTGGGGTCTCATTTTTATCTCCTCTACATTGTGGGGTGGGCCTAATGGTTCTACATGATTGGGTGATAGTGATTATTTTACCATTGAGATATGATGTTTGTGTCCTTGTACCAAGATGATCCTAGTTTCTACTAATATGTTCACTATTTAGAGAATTTCTCATTGTCACCATGAGACACATATCTTGTATTCTATCATGTATTAAGTTGAGACATCCATTCAGAAGATGTTATATTATGACTTATTATTTATTGTGATCCCTATGACATGTTTAGTGGAAGGTGTATTAGATTTGTGGTAATAGTGTTGGCATTGATCATCATCGATGTTTAAACATTTGTAATGATACTTTGGTGGTATTAGTTGTTTGGTGATAGGTTTTAGTTTTTTTTGGTATATTCTATGGTATATGAGTGATGAAAAACTAACATAAGTTTTTATTATGCACATGAATATTATAGAATGCAGATATCTCATACTTCTTGGTATTATTTACTCTATATACCTTGTTCTACTTTATTGTACACTTGGAGATATTTTATTAATTCTTGGTGATTTTTGTAGCTACAAAGTGACCATTTAGATATATTTGATATCTAGGAATTTGTGTAGATCATCAAATTTGTTGTGGGAATAACATGTGGTGGTTCTTGGGTTAATTTTTTTATACAAAAGATCATTTTATTTCCATCCTTTGGTATTGGTTGTGACTTTCCATCAATGTCGATAGTTGTGATAAATATTGTAATACCTTATGTGTAACCTATAGTTCATAATGCAACATGGTGACTATGTAGTTCTAGGTTTAGGTTTGGTGCTTGAAATTAAATATAATAATCTAGCTAGTGCATTAATGTTATCACATATCTTTTTATGAAGAAAAAAATATTTTCTTGGATACCAATATAAATAAAGAACTTTTTGTATCCAAGTATTTAAGAGTGCAAGTACGAGTGGAAATGATTTTGGTGTAACTTTAAAGAGAGAATTTAAGTTTTTTATGAGTGTGGGAACATATGTGTTGAATTCCAATCATGTATATGATGCAATTAGGAACTTACTCAAATAAATAACTTAATGAGGCATATATAATAGTAGATTGTATTTTCAAAGGCTTGACAACTATATTTTGTATCATTTCTACTTCCATCCTTTCAACATTAAGCCTTAATGCATTTTGGGGGCATAACTACTCTAGAAGTGAGGCCTACAATCATTAATCCTTTTTCTTATTACAACGAGCATTTAGTTGGCAAGCCTTGCTGAAAAAATCACCTTAATTGGTGTCACCCTAAAAAGTGTTTTTAATTTCATGAGAATTAGTTTCTCTATCCTATTCTAAGTTTTTCATGTAAGTCTTAGTGTTTATTTTGCTTATGTTACTATTCTTTTATGCATATCTTACTTATGGCAAGTTATTGATGTAGGGCATGGATAGAATTCAAATGCTTAAGGAAATGAAATGTGGAATAAACTCAACTTAAACCTTCCAACACCACTCTTCTCAAATATGCACATGGAAGCTATACATAACTTAATGAAACCACATAGACCACAAGGCTAGGTGCAACCTATTTATAGGTGTAATTATTTCGCTTCACATATAAAGAAACCACAACATGCTCGACTGTGAGGCCTTCTGAGTTGCAGACTTATTCAAATAAAATCATTATCTTAGAGCCTCATCTCACATCATCTATCTTCTACTTTCTAATAATGTTCAATTTTATATCTTCTATCTAATTCTCCATGCTTTCCTACAACTATTCAAGCTTCTTTTATAGCTAGCTAAGTTATAAGTTAGTTTCTCAAGCATTTAACTATAGTATAGGTCCATACTTTAAAGAGAAAACTAAAATCCATGCAAAGGGAAATATGAAACCACACACATTGAAAGGTAGGTCCACATGTCTGTTAGGAGTTAAATCTTAACTATGCAGGACACCACATAATCAACAAAAATCACGCCAATTAGAATAACATGCTTCACTAGATGCAAATAGAAGGAAATGGGGGTTGCAAAGAATGACACTGAACTCAAGAAATATAGAACATTAGAATTTGCACACTTAGGATAAGGATCTAGGATAGGTACTCGTCATGATGACAAGTACACACAACATGAAAAATAAAGAAACAACCACTACTTTGTGAGCATCAGACTAGTACATAAAATAAGAAACATTTTGGGTTGATGCAAGATTTCTCAAAGACCCAAGATGCTCCTACATCAGTTACTGTACTTTAGTTGAAAGATCTCAAGTGGTGGCTGTTGATTGTTAAGTGTTAATTAAAATATTATTTTTTTCATAAATGTGTGGGAATAATCAACTCATCCTCCTCTAAGTTATTCATTCTATTCAATAATTGATATTAGATATTAATTAACCTAATTAAAGAACATAAAAGGCATTGTTGTGGATCTAATTCCAGAGCTTGGAGATTCAAAGGAAATTATTGACATTGATGACAACCTTAAAAACACTATCAATGCCAAGAATGAGGTGAAGGACAACCTAATTGATGATTGGTTAGATTTTTCTAAACTAAATTTAGCTATGGAGGAATGGAAACAAATTAAAGATAGTTTGAATGAGATGAATAAGGTCTTTGAACAAAATGATAAGTTTGAAAGTGAATTGGAGAATATAAAGATGAAGGAGTATGAAAACTTTGCTATCTTGGATCATATAGTAATAAAATAGAAGATATGTTGTTATGTATATTTTTCTTTAACACTATGATTAATTATTTTATTGAAAAATATATAAAAATAAATTAATATAATTGATTTCAATATAAAACTAGTCTTTGTTAAAAAATCTATTGACAAAATATTCTTTAGAATATTTTATTGAGTTGCTTTAATATATTCAAATTAATGTTAAAATATTATAAAGAACATAACAAATCATATATATGTCAAACCTTTTTGCATTGTTTAAGTTTACTAGACATGTTTAGGACCTCAATCTTAATACACTACCATTCCCATGGAAATATGTCTATAAGTAATTGAGCCAAACATTTCTATATCTGGTATATTTGGATTCTCTCAAATAAAAATTTTCATTAAAGCTTTTTAAAGTCATTTTAGAATAAAAGATATGCTAATATATGATACTAATAAGTATCAATAAAATTAATAGAATATATAATTTGATAATAACAATATATTATAATTATCATTATAATAATAATGTATCATAATAGTAATAACTATAACATTATTAATCATTTAAAATTATAGCATATTTTTAATTAATATAACTATTAATAGAATTAAAATGCTAAATATATTACATACATTGATTAAACAAATGCATCGCTAAGAGTTGAACTGATAATCCAACAACTATCAAAGGGAGATTAGCCAATTAACAAGCATTATTAATAAGAAAAGAGCCATACAGGTATTGATCAAGGTAACTCAGACTAAGTATAAAATTAACTAGATTATTAACTAAGCATCTAACAAGGATATAATAACAACGAAAGACAATTCTACAGAAAAAGATAGTCCTAATAAGAATATTTAGATTTACATTATACTTATAAAAAAACGTTAAAAAAAATTCTATCAAACTGATCTATTTAAACTGTAAAATAATTTGATAATTCAAATAATCTTAATGATTGAAGCCTCCCCTCTAACCTTAAAAAAATAGAATAACAAAAAAATCATTTGATTTCACTCACACATCCTCTCAACCCATATCTTATAAGAGAAGTTCATAAATTTCGAATACTTGTAGGAGGTAGATGAATTGGCTATATCCCTTAAAATTGTCCCTATTTAACCCAAAAAGAAAATTTAAAAAAAATTAAAAAAAATAAAAAATAAAAATTCTCATAAAGATGAGGACTCACATCTATGTGCATGGAAAGTGTGTAACATAAATTTAAATGGCATAAAGTGGCAACAATGGCATGGTGAGGTAAGAGAGAAAAAGGGGTTAGAAGTTTTATATGTTGGGAAATACTTAATTAAGGGAAAGCAAAGCATTTATCCCACACTTTATTTTCGAAAGCATTCGAGCGTGTATTCTCCATTTACAACATTCTGCATGCATGTTAGGACTTTTGTGGATGGGAGGGAATTTGCTTGTAGACCAAGTAATGTGGAGTCTACGTTTTGTTCTAGAAAGTATGGGGGGGAACACCTAGCGTATTAGAGCCGCTATGGTTGACTCCACGTTGGTGGTAAGTCTTTATCCAAAAGCAGGTGTAAAAGTATTGGATACAATTTCAGGCGGACTGTTGACCTCACAAATGAGAAGGAGATCTTTTGGATTGGGTTTTGTGGAAACAAGGATCGGATGCACATTGTGGGGAAAGCTTGGTTTCGAATGGGGAAGTAGCACGTTATTTTTTTATATAAAATTATTAGTTCTTCGCCGCATCGGTTTAGATGCAAATTTTCTTATTTGGAATCGGTCAACCTGCCAATTAGATTAATTTATTAAATTTTAACTGATCTCAACATTATAACTTATCATTAATTGATATTTTCAATAAATAAGAAATAACATTTTTCTCATTTATTATTGGTTCAAGCAAGGAGAAAATTCATTTTAATGCAAAAATAAGACTAAATTATGAACACTATAACAATAACAAATCTTTAGAAAAATTTAGAACATTGTTTTTGGAGATTCTAGAAATTTCTTATAACATTGCTTTCGGGGATTTGGGATTCTAGATATTCCTTAGAACATTGTCTTTGTTGCTGATTTCTGGAAGTTTCTAAGATTGTTCTCACTGGCAATTTCTCGAAGTTTCTTACCATAGATTGCTCATTTGATTGCCACGTGAACTATTTGAAGAATAATAGTAGATGCAAGACGAATACATAAAATACCCAACACCAGATTTGTCCTAGGTCACCACAATAGTGGCTACGTCCATACTGCAGAGTATTAGATTAATGTATATAAGAAGATGTTTACAAATGAGCAGGAGCAACATATAAATAGGCTTCAATTATATTACATATGAAGGGTCTCAAGAAACCAAGAGAAACACTAATTGGAGGGAAAGATAATAATGACTGTTGGCCTTCAATATTTCAACAAACTCCCACCTGAAGGACAACCAATGTTGTAACTGATCACCCAATACCCTGCTCAAAAAATGATTTATCTTTTCTTCACAAGCCGAAGGGGAGTTCTAGCACATTCAAACTTCTCTTTGGCGACAACCTTCATGAATATATCAGCCAGATTGATCTTGGTGTCAATCTTGACAACTTTCAGCTTGCCCTCTTCAGATGTATGTTGAACAAAGTGAGCATGTGCATCAACATGCTTGGAGCAATGTTGTGATGAGTGATTATGTGCCATGAAGATCATGCTGCGACTATCACAAAGCATAGTATATTCACTTTGATGAACTTTCAAGTCACCAAACAACTGCTGAAGCCAAATCATTTCCCTAGCACCTTCAGAAAGAGCTAAGTATTCAACCTCAGCTAAAGAAAGAGCAATGCAATGTTGCAACTATGAAGCCCAATTGATCGCAACTCCAGCAAACACGAAGGTATAACCAGTGGTAGACCTTTGTTTGTCCAAGTCTTTGACAAGATCAGAATCAATGTAACCTTGTTGCTGAACCTTGTTTCCTCCAAAACATGAGACATGACCTGAAGTGCCTTTTAGATACCTTAGTATCCATTTGACGACTTCCTAATGAGCTTTTCTTGGATTGCTCATGAACCTGCTCATAACTCCCACTGCATGAGCAATGCCGGGGCAAGTAGAAACCATAGCATATATAATGCTACCAATTGTTGATTTGTAAGGAATTTTGTCCATGAATCCTTTTTCTTCTTGTTTTTTTGGGCACAATTCAGAACTTAATCGAAAATGACTAGCAAGAGGAATAGGAGCTACTTTTGCATCAGCCATGCCAAATCTTTCAACAACTTTGTCAATGTATTATTTTTTAGACAAAGTGATTTACCACTTTTTCCTATCCCTTGTGATTGTCATGCCAAGAATCTTTGTGACTACCCCTAAATCTTTCATTGCAAATTTGCTTGCCAATTTCTCCTTCAACTCATTAACTATTCTTTTATTTGTGCTAGCTACTAACATGTCATCGACCTAAAGAAGAAGAATGACAAACTCACCACTAGGAAGTTTCTTGAAGTAGATGCATGGATTTGATTCACATCTTATGAAATTGTGTGCAGCCATGAAGCGATCAAATTTTATATACAACTATCTTGGGGTTTGTTTGATGCCATACAAGCTCCGATGTAATCTGCAATAAAGATGTTCATGCCCCTTCTTTATGAACCCTTGAGGCTGCTCCATGTATAGTTCCTCTTCTACATCTCCATGTAGGAATGTTGTTTTCACATCAAGTTGTTCTAACTCAAGATCCCAAGCTGCTGCTAATCCCAAAATAGTTCAAATAGTTTTCATCTTGACAACAAGCGAGAAGATTTCGTTGAAATCTATCCCCTTTTCTTGATCAAATTCCTTTACCACCAATATGGCCTTGAAGCATTTTTTGCCTTCCATTTCCTCTTCCAGTTGATATACCTACTTGTTCTTGAGTGGTCTTTGATTTGGCAGAAGAGAGACCAAATCCCAAGTTTGATTCTTGAGTAAAGAATCCATCTCTTCATGCATGACAATTTCCCATTTGTCACTGTTTGAATCCTTAAGAGCGGCTTTATATGTTGTGGGTTTTGAGAATTCTGAAAGTAGAATTGACAGATCTGCTTCTTCAACAAACAATAACTCATAATCTGAAAATTTTGTTGGAAGTCTCCTTTGCCTAGTGGACTTCCTTAATCCCTGAGTATTTTCTTCTCCATTTGTATTTTCAAAACTATTGTACTAATTAGAAGAATGAGGGAAATTAGCCTCTGAAGTGGCCCTATTTCTGACAGTCGGATGTGTAATTTGGTGTGCATGGGTATTATCATTTTTTGACTGATATAATTCAAAGGGACTTCCTTTTGAACTTGGTGCCAAGTAGAGATTATAAGAATTCTTTCCTTGTCGTGTTGACTATATTTTATTTGGTATTTGTTTATGGCTATTGATGCAGGAGCATCTTGCATCCAAAATAAAGGGGAGGCATGTTGAATGTAAAATTATTATATAAAAAAAAAAGAAGTGGAGGAGAGAGAAAGTGACGAAAATTAATGGAAATAAATAAATAAAAAAAGGGAAAAGAGAAATTTCTATTTTCGAGGTGCATAGGTGGCATAATAGAAAAATAAAATAAAAATGGTTGTCATTCCATTTATCGAGGTGTGTGAGTAGAATTCTAGAAAGTTATGGATATTGTAGAAAGTTGTGGATATTGTAGAAGGTTATGGAAGTTGTAGAAGGTTGTGGATATTGTGTAGGTGGAATTCTAGAAGGTTGTGGATAAGTCATGTATTGGGTGGTAAGTGCCTATTTAAGCAAGGCATATGAGCATTTCTAATCAAGCTCGAGAAGTAGAAGCTAGAAGGCACAAAGACTTCAAGGTGTGAAAGCTCTAAAGGTGTAGCTCTTCAAGTAGAAGTTCTTGGTGAAGCTCTTGGTATGAAGACTCTTATTTGGGATTTCTCTTATGTTGAAGAATTTGTAAACTTCTTTTTGAAGAAGTCATATCTATGATATCATCTTGTGGGTGCTGTAAGGATTTTCAAGTATAATAAAATTGTTTGGGAAGTATTTTTTCATCTCTTTGTCTTCATATTGTGGCATTTTTGGTTATGAGTTGGTAAGGGTAGTGTGGCCCTTCGTCAGTGGTATCTGAGCGTTCCTTCATTAGCTATTTTCCCTTATCCTCTGGTTTTCTCCACATGGGATGTTTTGTTTACAAAGATATGTTTGTACATCCACGCAATCAAGAGAGAGGACAATGCCATCACTAGTATTTGACCTATGTGAATGTTTCCATGAGGGGAAATTATTTATTCCTTGTCTGATGGAATCATGGTAATCAAACCTGATAACTTGTTGGCCTTGTGCATGCGAAGCCCATACATTGTCCATAGATTTGTCATGTTGGGGAGTTTATTATGAGTGGTGTGAACATGATAAGTCCAATCCTATTTGCCGTGGACTTCTGCATTCATCATTTTCTAAAGCAAGATCCTGGTTCGTGCGTGTTGCAGGTATAAGTGGTTCATGATTGTGCTTAGTCCCACATCTATATGCGATTTTATAGCTTGGAGAGGGAACACACTCCTGTGATTTTCTTTTATCTATGCCATCGTGCCTTATTCCTAGGCAATTACCTTGGTGTTGAATGTGTTCTGTTTCACTAGAACAGATTGGAGGTACTAAAGAGATAGGCCAAGCATCTGACTTTGTAAAGTCTAATTTATTTATGTTGGTAAACTATTCAGTGTTTAATCTTTCATTGTCATAATTTCCCGAGTTGAAGAGAGAATCTTCTGCCTTAGTATTCCATGTATCATCTGAGGAAGAGATAGGGGTAGGGGCAAGTACTGATGTAGGAGAGAAATTATTTGTGGGATACAACAATTGTGTATTACCATGCTTAAAGTTTGAGCCATTGTCCATCATATCGAATAAAGGAATGTATTCTTTGATAGGAGTCTCATCTTTAGAATGAGGAAGTACCTTCTCATTTAAGACTACATCTCTACTCCTAATGATTTTCTTATCAGTTAAACTCCGAAGTCTAAAGCCAAACTGATCTTCTCCATATCCAACGAATATATAAGACTGTGATTTAGGATCCAACTTGCTTCTTTTTTCTTTGGGCACATGTACGAAAGCCTGACAACTAAAGGCTTTAAGATGAGAGTATGAAACTCTTCTGCCTTTCCATTCCTCTTCTAGAATTTCAAATTTCAACCTTGAAGAATGACTTTGATTAATCAGATATATGATTGTATTGCATTCTTCAGCCCAGAATTCTTTTCCCAAACCTGCATTTGAAAGCACACATCGAGCTTTCTCCAATATAGTCCTGTTGAGTCTTTCCACTACCCCATTTTCTTGAGGGGTGTAGGGGATAACTTTCACCCTACGAATACCATTATTTGCACAATAGTTGTCAAACTCTAGCAAACAAAACTCACCTCCATTATCTGTTTTCGAACATTTAATCTTGTGACCTCTTTGGTTTTCAACAAGAGTTTTGAAAACTTTAAACTTAGAAAATAATTCAGATTTATTGGCCATCATATATATATATCCATACTTTCCTAGTACAATCATCAAGGAAAGTAACAAAAAGCTCTGCACCTCTTAGAGAATTTACCTTGATAGGACCAATGACATTTGAGTGTACAAGTTCCAATGGTTTTGCCTTCATGTCATGTCCATCTTTCAAGAAGTTGACCCGCTTTTGCTTTCCATAAAGGCAATATTCACAAAAGTCCAAGTTTGCTGATTGGAGACCTAGTAGTTGATTCCTTTTGAGCATTACTTCAAGGCCCTTTTTGCTCGTGTGGCCTAGTCTTTGATGCCAAAGTGACACATTGCTGCCCACGACTGTCATAATAGCTCCTACTTCGGTAGGATTTTCAAAAAGATAAAGATTACCAACTTTATTGCCCTTGGCAATGATCCTTGAACCCTTGGTGACTTTCCAAGTATCCGAATGTAAGGATGGATAATATCCTTGTGCAAAAAAGCTGACTAACATAAATTAGATTTTGCCTTAACTTGGGAACATGGCAAAGATCTTTTAACAACCATTGTCCTCTGTCTTCTAGTTGTAACAAAATGTCACCTTGCCAACTATTTCACAAGATTTTTTGTCTCCAAGAAATACCTCTCCAAATTGTCCTTCTTGGTAATTTCTGAAACAATCCCTACATGAAGTAGCATGGAAGGAGGCTCTGGAATCTATCATCCAAGAATCTAATTTTGAGTCACTTGTAGAAAGAATTAAAATAGTTTCATCTTTCTCATAGGTTGTATTTGCTTCAATAATTATCACTTTTTCTTGTGCTTTCTTGTAAGCCTATAAATTTCTCTTTGTGTGGCTAGGCTTACCACAAAATCAACATTCTCCATTCCCACCTCTTGACCTTGATTGATTGGGTGAACTAGATTTCTAATCATACTCTTTTTGGTCACTCCTAGTGTACTTTCACATTGAATCAAATACATATTGATATTCTAATCATACTCTTTCTGGTCTATTGTTGTGCTTGTATTTGAGTTCTTTGATTTTGGGTAAATTTTTCCCTAAGGAAAATCATTACAATTGTATTTCATAGAGTACAGTTGAGGTAGAGTATGTAGTAGTAGAAAATAACTATAATCAAGTTATGTGGATGAAGTAGATGTTGAAGGATATTGGGATTAAGTTTATAGAACCTGTTATCATTTACTGTGATAATGTAAGTACTATAAGTATGTCTTAGAAACCTATATTGCATTCTAAGATTAAGCATATATCTATTGTCATAGCTTGATAGATAAGGTGATAGAAAAGGAAACTGGATTGGAGTATGTGAGCACTAAAGATTAGATTGCAGATATCTTTATGAAGCCTTTGCCTAAAGATACATTTGAGTACTTGAGAGGTATGTATGGGGTTATGCCCCTACCTACTTATAAGTAAATGATGTAGAGAGTGCATCAGTCCAGCGGTACATAACACTATTGTTAGATTGGACTGAATGCTGATGCTTCCTGTATAGGGGAGTATTGTTGAGTAATGAGTCATTAAGGAGTCTTGGTATTTGGCATTGAATAATGTCTTTGGACACTCAAGCTGGCTAAAGAGTTGGAGTAAATATAGTAACAATTGGTATTTAACAATTGGTATGTGACATTGAGGCCTTTGACATTGATGTCTACGGGGTAGAATATGCATGAAAAAGACTCCTAAGCATTTATTAGGGAGATTTAGAAAGATTCATGTAAATAAGAAAGATGAATATCTCTATGGGGGAGATATTTATGGTTAGTTGTTTATTGTGAACAACTATTGCTGATCCTAAAGAAGAAGAAGTTTTTATGAATAACTCAGGATGCTGATCCTAGAAGATGATGAATAGAGTAGTCTTCTAGAGGATTCAAAGTAATGAAGAGGATTCAAGGAGAATATCAGCAATACAAGCAAAGTACTAGTTTGGTATTCTTGGAATCTGGATATTTTTCATCTATGTTTCCATCAATGCCAAAGGGGGATATTTCTAGCATGAATGTTGATGATACTACATTAGGGGAGTATCCTAAGCATTGTAGAGTATTGACATGTTGCATTCATGACTGTTTATTATTTTTGTAAAGACTGGTATAGTGGAAGTCCAAGATCTTACTAGTATAGACTATGTGTTGATGACATGGTTAAGTGCACAGAATCTAAATCAAAGGCATACAGTAGTTGTAATTGATTTACTGAGAGTAGTATAGAAATAGAGTATTAGAGAACAATATTCTAATGTTTGTTTGTGTAGGACTAGAAAAATGGGTTAAATGCATAACACACTATGAGAAAATCACAAAACTCAATAATCATGTATTAGCACCCACTAGTCTACCATGAAAGCCAAACTAAACAAAAGAAAGCAAACATAATCAATAACTCCCTTTTTCGTTTGTAGCTCCCATGTCCTTCTTTCTTCTCCAAATGATTGTAGCTCCAAAGTTGCTTATAGTGCACACAAAATTGAAGCAAAAGCCTATGATAGTGATAATGCCATGAGAATACTTGAAGTGTGATTTTATGTGAGAGAGAGAATGCAAAATGCAAATTAGAGACTCAAGACTTCAACATTCTAGGATTCAAGAGACTCAAGGACCTAAGCATTCTAGGATTCAAGAGCACCAAAATGAGAGAAAGAGTGTTCATTTTATAATTTTCATGGAGGATGAGAGCATTGTATTTGTCACCCATACATATGTGATGTGGCAAGAGATTCCTTTGAGAATCCATGACACATATGACAAAATATGCCAATTGTGAGATTCTATGACACATGCAAGTCAAACTTGGCTAAATGTGGAAGAGAATCTATGACACGTCATAAGATTCCTCAACCCACTTAAATAATAATTCCTATGAAACATATGACAGAATATGCCAAAAGTAAGATTCTATGACACACGAGAGTCAAATTTGGAAGAGAATCTATGACGCGTTATAAGATTCCTCAACCCACTTAAAGCCAAGAATCTATGACGAATAAGCCAAATAGGGACATGCGTAAGAGATAAGAATATTTGATTATGAAAAATCTCAGCCAAGTGTCAAAGGAGAATCCACGAGGTGTCACATCCAAGTGTCATGATGATGAAATATTTTATGGAATATTTGAATTAAAAATCCTTTTATTCCACAAAATAAGAATTAGTAGAAAATGGAATTAATGATGGAAAATAGAACTTAGGAAATTGTAAATTTCCATGGTTTGCAGATAATGAATCAATTAATTAATAAAATTAATTAATTGAGGATGATAATCAGGAAGAATAATTAGTGAGAATAATAGAATTAAATTATGGGTTATTTAATCCTATAGAGAAAATTAGTAGATGATTGGCCAAATTGATTACATGAATGCGACCGTATCCTTTGATGAAAATGTGACGACGATGGATATCGAATAAGATGATGAAAAGGTAGACCAAAGCCATGGTCAAATTGATAGATCAAAATTGATAACATGCCAAGGACACATGACATGAATTAATTGATATGTAACATTTAACCGACATTGTAAATGCTATAGGGTTGAAATTGATTGATAAGTTTTGATCATAATAATACTGACAAACACTATCAATATTATTAAAATGGTTGATGATGCCATGATCTGACATTGAAAGCCTCAACAACATCAAAGATTGAATGACATGAATGATATTTTGACCTAGTACTGAAAGCCATGACAGTACTAAGGTCAGATTGATAAGATTGATAAGTTGATAGGTTTCCAAGACACTGAAAGCCACAACAATGCCTAGGAGTGGATAAATGATGATTGATTTGAGATGTTTGATATGTTTTGGGTTGATTAGGACCGATTTTGAGTGATTCTGAGTTGATTTGAAATGGATGTGAAGAAGGATACAAATGATGAAATATGGTCAATTTGGCCAAAAGATCAAAGTTAGTAGAATGAGAAAATGGGACAAATTAGTATGAAGAAGTGATGAGGTCATAGATGCGAACCATTTTTGAGCGTCTACAGTTTGCCATCTCAAATATGCGATGAAATGAAGAATTATGCAGTTAGCTAGTAATAGAGGACATCCATATGGTGAGATAAGCAAGTGTGTAAGCCATAGTACCACATGTGTGAAGTTTTGTATAAATTGTGAGCTGACAGTACTATTGTAATTGTAATTTAACTAATTATCTTATTATACTTAACTAGGAAAGACTCAAGGAATTATTATGAAGATATCATATAAAGGAAAGATGTTTTACTTGTTTTTAAGTGTGTAATCATTTTGAAGCAATTGTGAAGTGCAAAATGTTGACGTAGATCCTTGAATCCTTTTCTATTACCCACTTCATTAATTGTGCAAGTACATAATCAATAAAGCGTTCTTCTTTATTTACCAGTAACCTTTTTTTATTTTGTCCATGCACATATAGACCTAAACTTTTCTACAAACCTAACTATAGCTTCTACACATCATTTTCTACCTCATACTAACTTCACATACCTTAATTCTTCCCTTGACACTTTTGCTACCTTTCTAATGTCAATTCCTTTTATAAAATGCTTAATTTAAGTAAGATGAATGAAAAACTACAAATAACCTCAAACTTTCTGTAGGTGCTTCATTTGACTATTCTTGCAATGTCACATATGAACTTGATAGATCTTTAGATTTGACGGATACTTTAAATTCTTCTACATGTTTTTCATGTTATCTTTTAGGCTATCACTGTTGTTATTATTCCTTTTGACATTCTTGTTTATTTTCGTTATGTCCATTCTATAGAATCTTTCTATGTGATCCATGATATTATATAAGTAGCATATTGGTGCATTTTTTTCCATATCTATGTCTAGGCTAATTAATAGGTGCTTTGCAATCTCTAGAAATATTCAAAATTTGTTGCACTTATAACATACAATGTTGCTTCTCATTCCATTGTTTCCTTCATTAGATCTTCTTCCTACAGGGTTAATACTTCTAAATATTCTACTATTATTATTACTATTGTCAAATTTAGGCTTCTTACAATACGCTTCTTTATGACCAAAACCATGACAATTATAACAATAAAAATCAATAAAACCTTAAAACCTGTTTTTCTTATCAAAAACAATAAAAATCAATAATAGGTTTAAAGGACTTACCTATATAGTCCCTTTTCATATGACCAATTTCATTGCATACAAAAAAAATACCTTTGAGTTCATATCTCACTTCTTTAGATGATTCAATTTTCTTAGGTTGTTTAGCTTGTTCAACTTTATTAGGTACATCACCAGATTGATTTGACTCAATTTTGATCAGATCTTCTTTCCCTACATAGGCTGATGATTCTTAAGATTTGGTTTCTTTCTTTCTTTAGACTTCTTGGCTGACTTTTCTCCAATGAAATATTCAAGACCAGTCTTATCATAAGAATGTCTCTATATAAAGATTTGTTTATCAAGATTCTTGTTGCTAGAATACATTTTCTCAAGTTGTTGCTTAGACTGAGTTAACTCACCTTTTACAATAGTATTGTACTTTTCAAGTTTTGCATACTACACTTGGTAGACTCAAGCTTAGATTAGTCATCATCCTTAAGGATCAATCTTAGATAAGTAATCTTGAGTTCATTCTTTAGGATCTCATTTTCTTTCTTCAGTCTAGTAACTTCATCACTATCCTTGACCTAGTCTATAGGCTCTTTCTTGGACTTGAGATAATCTATCTTATCTTTCATCTTTCCATTGTAATCTTTTGCATCTTCATATCCTTCTTTCAAAGAAATCGATCTTTCTTCGGTAAGGATATCAATATGCTCAAGATTTTCTTCTAGGGTCTTTTGTAACTATTCCATGGGTGAACCCACAATAATGGGTTCCACTTTAGTGGGACGAACAAAAATGAAAAAAAATTGCAAAATGGGAAATTGAGTTTACCATATGTTTGCTACGAACTTTTTTTAAAATCATGTTCGCTGTAAACATATTTCGTATGTTTGCGTGAACATACGTAATAAATATGTTCGCATGAACATATGAAACATCGACTTTCAACATTTTAAAAATGTCTTTCTTACCCATTTTTTTGGGTCGTATGTTCGCGCAAACATATGTTCATAGCGAACACACGTAATATGTTTGCAGCGAACATACAAAATTACATCTTTTTGGGCCCTTTTTCCTTTTAATTTTTTTTTTGCTCTTTTGACACCCATAATTGCAGATAAATGATCTCCTCCTGTAAAATAAAAAAAGCCAAAATGTGCTACTCGGAGCAAGCTTACTAATAACTATAATTGTAATACATATTTTAATCATTAAGGCTTTCAAATATGAGTTTAACTCATCATAGGTTCATTACCAATTAAAAATCAACCGACTTCGACACCTTGGGAAAATTAGTAAATTAGGTCAATTTTTTTTTAAAAAAAAGTAGGAACTAGCTTATTGAGATACCTTTCTATTCACACAAAAAAAAAGGTTTTTGATAAATTGACTTCAAATTATCTATGTCAAACGGAAGATATGTCTGAATTACGATTCGTGTCACTTCAAAACTTCATAAACTATACAATATTCAACCAAAATGTATCCTCTGGATATTGATGTTACGAATCTAATGCCGAAAGAATTACTTCATTATCATTTTTAGAAAAAAAGTTATGTGTGTCAAACAGACTATCACTCTTTTAAAATATTGAATTTTATTATGTACCACTTTTCGAAGGAGATGAAAAAATTGACATAAATAATTTTTTTTTTTAAAGATTAAAAAATATGGTTACAAAGTAGGAACAGAGTACGCAAAATTATTAGTTTATGTCATCTTGAAATTATTTATAGTTTTCGAGATATAGTCACTTGAACGTGACATTTGTTGCAAAAATATTGATTTTAGTGTCAAAATTGGTCAAAAAGTGGAACCCATTATTGTGGGATCACCCCCATATCCATAGAGATATTACTCAAGTTGTTAAGCCTCCTTTGAGTAATCATACTCTAATACCAATTGTTAGAAATATGAAATAATGAGAGGTGGGGGGATCATTATTTCAATTTATTTTTTCCCAAAACTAGATATCTTTAATAACTTTATAACTTGCACAAGAATGTAAACTAACTACATTGAACTATAACCTTAACCATGCAAAAAAGTAACTCATAACACCATATTTTGTTAACTAGGGAAACCTTGGTCAAGGAAAACCCCCAATGGAGATGGTACCCACAAAATGATCCACTAATAAAAAGTATCTTGTGAAAGATATTGACCCTATTGGGAGTCTATTACATCAATATAGTGTATTGGTCCTTGTTAGAGGACTTCGGCCTTGTTAGAATCCTCAATCATGTTAGGAGTTGTTATATACAATTAGAAAGTGTATGAAAGATGAGCCTACTGCCCAAACATGCAATGTACAACAATGTTTAATGTTCTTCAATACAAAAAGAATGATACAAAAACCTTTATATTGTTGTTGATATCTTCAATATCTAATATTGTCTTTTCTACTCATCACAACAATTGATCAAAATTCATATTTTTCTAATCATACATTAGGATTTGCATGACATTAAAAACTTTCATATCACATTTGAACACACAACACTTCTGATAAATTCAAATTTGTAGTCTTTCCTTTATAGCTTGCTATTTAAAAAGTATCTTCTTGGTTAGCGTTCATGCCTTTATACACTTTATCAGTATACAAAATCAACTCTTGCCCACTTAGGGTTAACATCTGCGATGTCATCCCTAATTAGTTAGGTATTTATTTTGGTAAAAACAAAATTCTTTAACCCAAAATACTTATTTCCTTATCATGCTCTATTTTTCCTATACAATACTATAACTGGTAAAATCAATGTAACTTTGTTCATATTGATTAGACTTTCCTGTGAACTTGCACGAGTAATCATCATAGTATCTGGTAGACATACCTAAATCCTTACATATCCATAATATTCTTATGAATCTTGCCAATCAAAAATCTAATTCTTCTACCAAATAAATTGCATAACACTTGGACAATTTTCTAAGTCTAACTGTCATAGCTTCATCTTCATGCTCTACTTGCTTTACATAACTAATATGTTTCCATAAATGATGACATAAAAAAAATTGACCTAGGAAAATTGTCAACAGTTCTAAGATGCAATTTATGTCGCCCTACAAGACCTAGGCCACTTCAAATTGAGCAAATTCATCTAGAAAGGCTAGAATGAAAAAGGCTAATTTTGAATGCTAGATGATTTAGTGTCCTCCTATTCCATTAAGTGTTTTTGGAACTATTGTCACAAATGATTGCACCGTTGCCTGAAGTTTTTACCTAAAGGAAACCTTGTGAAACATGGAAACAATCTCCAAGTTGTGGGACTTGAACTGTGAGATTGAGTCTCCAAAGAAGGCCAACTTCCTTATTATTAGAATGCACCTATCTAGTCTTTAAGAGGAAAAGGGAGAATGAATATGTGAAAGAAAACTACCTAATCTATTCTAAAGGGGTGATGCACCAAAATAATTGTTCAATCTTATCTTTGCCTATGAATGCATAGTTAACCAATCATAATATCAAAGAATACAGGTTCAAACCTTGCTTAATCTAACAACTACATGTAGATCATAAAACAAAGGAATGCTATAAGGAAGAGACTTCACTCTATATCATTCAAATGTCCAAATAGATACAATCATATAGTTGGAGAACATAGACTATACATAAGCTAGAGGCAAGAAGGTATTGCACAGTATGTTAATGGCTCAAAGAGATACAACAAAGAATTATAATAGCTCAGAGGCATATGAAATTACAATAGTAAAGTAGATAATACAATACTAGAGAATTAGAGAAAGACCGACCTTAAAAAGGGTTACAAAATCTTCTTTTATAGTTCAAGCATAACTGAGATAACTTTAGAAAGAAGCCAAGTTCTACCACTAAAATTAAAGTTGTGGAGAGTAATCATGCAAATCTAGAGAAAATATGATCCTGGTACACGTCTAGATGCATGAAATCCAATATTTTGCCAAAAGAACAATCTTGAGAAGATAGGAATAATGACCATTAATGCATAGCTGGGCAGATGGATAATAGGTGATGAGTGTGTGCTCCTTTTGCATTAAACAGGCATGGAAGGCAGTGAGAATAACTAATTATCGATCAGTTAGATCAGATTTGGCATTAAACAGTTCTATTATTCTTTTATTATTAGCACACTAAGTCAATTATATTTAACACTCCTCCTGTACCTTTCTCATAATCTCATTGGTCGAAGACCCTTTACTTTCCATCTCGAACGAAAGGAAACCCTTATATTATAGTCGACTTAGGAACTTATGATCTTACAATCGTTAAATGAGGTCAAAACCCTTGTATCATCTTTAGCCGGGATCCTAGCCTTTATGATCTTATGATCATCCATATTTTGTAGCATCAAGCCCTCCTTTCAACTTCCTTATGATCCTTCAATAGCAGCAAGCGATGCGATCTCACAACAACACAAACAAATGACATAACCTTTGGCATAGAGTCACACAACCATCAATCCTCCCTTACAGGCATGGTTAATTGACCTAACTATCTTACGATCATGGTCTATCATATCATTGGCCGTAGCAATAATCATCTTCATGATCTTATAATTGTGGTCAACTAACCCTCTATCGAGCCTTCAATAGTCTCTTCATTTGCAACCTTTTGTCGATGGAAAATTTTGATTCCACCTTTTATCTCTCATTTGATGGTTGACTACTTTGAAATGCGAGCCTTTGCAATGCTATGACAACTAGAACACATGAGATTGGGCTCACACAAACATGTGTTTGACACTTGCTTCCTCGCTTTGACTAAACCTTGTGCACCTTCATAATGTGAGAATGCGACAACCTTTGATCAACTAAGATCCAACAATCAGGAAATGTGGAGGAAAATCTGACATAGTGTGCACTTTTGACCAATCAGGCGTTGTCATTGAATTCCCTTTGACACATTTTTTTGTGGCCCACCTACTAGCTCTAGCCACCACAAGTCCAAGGGGCAGCAAGGTGCTTGCTCGCTTTCACTAAACCTTGTGCATATCTAGAATGCAGAAATTCATTTGTTGTTGATTGAACAAAATTTGATGGTCATGATCCATCTATGAAATTGCTCCCTCTCTCATTTGTACTTATGACCCTGACGATGTCACAATACTATGGTAACCTTCATCTTGTATGGTCACAACTCCTAAAAACCTTCCTTGAGATTCCACAATTTGCCTCTTTGCTGTAGCATCATAACACTTTATTCTCACATCCAAGATCCTACAATAATGGTTAGGTCAACCGTGTCATGCCTTCGATGGTTAATCTTTTTGTTCTTATAACCATAGGACCAAGCAACAAACACTCTTCTGTGACATTGGTGGTCAACAATCTTAACCTTGAGATCTTATGACAGTTGCTTGTCTTAAGGTCAGAAATTTTTGAGATCAGGACTCTTCTTCTATCGTGGCCTCTTGGGTTTGGCCATCTTTCTTTTATTCAAGTGTTTGAATTTTTGAATATTCTAACCGTTGGGTACGCTTATGCTTTTGAAATCAATTTTTTGGTGGGACGAAAATTTTGGCTAATAGGAACCTTAAGAATTATATTCCCAACTTTATGTAGAACTCTCCCACTACTGCTTTCATCCCACCTTTCTCTAAAGCCCATTTCACCTATCCTAGGGACCCCAATTTTTAAAATTCTTCCTCTCCCACTATCCAACACAATTTCACACATGGCATTGATGGCGAGGACCTTGTGGGTAAAGTTGAGAAGATGTGTATCTGCCATAATAAGTTCAAAGTAGTTGCCAAGCATCTACTTTATGAACTCTAAATAGTGAGGAGGAAGATATATAAGTTATAGGTGGTGGCTCAAGCTAAGATGAGAGTTAAAGAGTAGAGTGAAGGGAATGATGATGACATTCTATGGTAGGTAGGTGAGGATTTTAGGGAGAATTTCCATAGTTGGGAGTATAGAGATGAATAAGATGAAAAGACAAATGACCTTGGTGGAGGAGAAGATGAAGATTTTTAATGTTGTTGCCTCTACAAAGGAGCCTCAATCCCAACTAGTGGAACAATCATGTGAGATGGCCTCTAAGAATAAGGAAATGTATGGGATTATAAACAAAACCATAAGTGTGATCTAAACTGAACTAGAAGAGAGAAGAATGAAAAGGAAAAGACAAGAGGAAATGAGAGACGAAAGTGTCCAACTAGATCCAAAAGAGGAGACAACATCTAGGGATATGATCACTTACACCCAATTGAATGGGATGCTTTCTAGTTCTTTTGTGCACAAATTTTATTTAATGGATCGTGGCCTTTGTGTTGGTGATTGTTGCTTATTCTTTGTGTTGGTAGTTTTGGAGTTATAGTTAGTTGTTGGTTTTTTGTTCTTTTGTTGGTAGTTGGTGTTTTAATGTTTTAGTAGATTTTAGCTTTAGTTGGTTGTAATTCCAAACTTTTTGCATTAGTTAATTTCTAGTATTCATTGTTATTCACTCCTCGTGAATCCCCTTTTGGCTGTCCTTTAAACTTGAGATGTTAATTTATTGTTAAGGATTTGGGACCTTTACAATTTAACTAATCAGAACAATGAAATGATAATGCAAATGAGACAAATATATATGAATAGAATAAAACAAAAAATATATGGATAGTGACATGATAGAATTTCAATTAATACAGTGGTATTAGTCTTCCAAACTTAAACTATTTCCATATATTTTTAGTTGTTTATTAGTTCCTCCCATAGGCAGAAATACTTATACATTCATGTCAGTGCTAATATGACATTAACATTGACCAATCAAATCAAAAAAATTAAAAGATTATATGACACTTCAAATGTTTATATCTTTTTCTAATTTTTCATTATTTTATAAATCACATTTTTCATTCATTCTATTGGTCCATACTATATTTGGTGGGGGAGAAAATTAATTTTCTTCAACAAAAATACAAATATTTTCTAACAACTTCATCTTGCATTAATGAATGCATTAATTACAACTTTATCTTTTCCACATTTGTGACAAGTTGATAAGTTTTTTTTCAATCATTTTATCTTCCACCTCACATGACATGTCTAGTCAATATTAACTCTCAATAGCAATATAATTTCAATATGTTATAACTTTGTATTTGAATTTCTAATTTTTTCAAAACTTTGATTTTTTAATAAAAGTAGTTAAATTATTACTATTATTTTACTTTTGTAAAAATAAATTAAACAATATTATTTTTTAATTATATTTTATAATAGTGTTTGTATTATGTATAATTGATAAGTGTTACAATTTGTAAATTATATCATTTATTATTATTATTATTTTATATTTAAATAATTTATCATTTAGTTTAAATATATTTAAAACTTAAATATATATTTTAATATTAAATTAATAATTATATTTTACATCAAAAAAAATACTAAAAGAAGTAACCACAAAAAAGAAATAATTTAATTCTAAAAGATATGTAAATTATTACTAAGTTTTTATAAACTATGTATTAAAATTAAATAGTTATATTCTATTTCTTATTTATTACATCATATTTATTCATCAACATCAAATTTATATGTATTACATCTATTTATTATTTAAAAATGTACATATATATATATATATAATTTCATAATTAAAAATTATTGAATTTTATGAAAAAATGGAAATACAAAATATTAAATAGTAAACCTTCTCTAACTGTCTAAAACCTTTTCTAACTGTTTAAAATTAAACAATTAGTTTTACTTATAAAATATTTTTAAATTTCAATACATATTAAATATTTTGTATTTCCATTTTATGAAAAAATGGAAATACAAAATATTAAATAGTAAACCTTCTCTAACTATCTAAAACATTTTCTAACTGTCTAAAATTAAACAATTAGTTTTACTTATAAAATATTTTTAAATTTCAATACATTTCATTTTTTCTTATACAAATGTGAGTTTTAATATAAAAATCAAACTCTTAGTTTCATTAATTAAAATATAATATATTTTAATTTTTTATTATAATCATGATTTTATTTTGACTATTTGTTTTATTAAGAAAAATAATTATATTTAATTCTCTCTCTCTCTCACACACAACTTATGTTGGTATCACTCTATCTTACTATTTTATCTCTCTTCCTCTTCCTCCTTTATATTATCTATCATTTTTTCCTTTGCATATATGTTTATGTTGTTATTGTTCTATACTACTATTTATCTCTATCTAATGATTAAAAATGGTGTGACTTCCATTTGATAATCAAGACGAGAATAATAAATAATTGGGGGAGTTTTTCCAACTACTTATGGCTCTCTAGTAGCATGCATAACATGCTTAAACATATAATGCGATATTCAAAATGCTTCATCACTTCTTCAAGTTCTATAGTTCAAATATTGGTATGGATATCTTTCCTCATTGCACATATTTTAAGTTGTCAATGTAGAAGTTGCAAATTTGTCTAAAACATATGTATTGATTGTAGTATGATATTAGGCACTTAGTGCCATACTGGGGACTTTGACCTCTTATTCTTGGGCTTAAATGCCCAATGATATAATAATATAACACGAGAACTCAACAACAAAATATGAGCCATCCTATCAGATCACAAGTGCATTTCTAGGACGAGAATTTAACAACAAAATATGAGCCATCCTATCAGATCACAAGTGCATTTCTAGACAAAAATTAATGCATTCACAATGTTAATTTAGAACTATTTAACCTTATTCTCACTCATCTACACCGCTACAACCATTATGCATTAGGCAAGAACTTGCGTCTCTTTTTTGAATAGATTTCTCTACATTAAATTATCTCACTTTAAATTAACTAACATTATCTTATTGTTAAATGCTACATTCACATTAACAATATTTTTGCCAAAGAAATAATTTATCTTTTACATACACTTCAAAACATTTTCATCAACATATTGTCTTATAATTTAAGAATAGAAACACACATAAAATTTAAGGAAATTATAAACCGCTAGAGATGACATGTAAAAAATAAATAGGACCATGAAAAACACCAAGGTCACCTTAGCAATAGAATGAAGCTTTCTTTGAAAACCCTAATAGCAATATCACAATAGAATGAAGCTTTCTTTGAAAAGGCACATGATATGGAAAATTTACCCCTATGCTAAGGTTCTACACAATCATGACGGGGTAATGACGTTCTATAACAACCACTGCATGAAAATCTCCGCTCAATTATCCACAGAAAGCTACAAGTATTGACAAAAGGAAGGAAAGGCCAATGAAAAGGCTACCATTTGAAATTTAATCTTCTTCGTAATAGTATCATTTGGATTGGACTAAATACATTCGGTAAAATCAATATGAAGGCTGATAAGTAGGAGATGATTTCCACAGCTAGTCAAATTGTGATGTGAATATCAGGATTTAACTGTGTGATTTTGAGTCAAACTCGATGACCCATGTTTCATGAGTAGTGATTCAACATGAATCCATCTCTCATGAGAATAAATGGAACACTTAGCACTCATTGGATCTAGGTGATGCTCACAGGGGTGAAGCACCGGGACTTCCCGGGAGGTCACCCATCCCAGTACTACTCCAGCCCGAGCGCGCTTAACTACAGAGTTTCCTCCACAGTTAAACCCAAAGCTTGCAACCCCATTTGAAAATGGGGTTGCAAGCTTTGGGTTTAACTGTGGAGGAAACTCTGTAGTTAAGCGCGCTCGGGCTGGAGTAGTACTGGGATGGGTGACCTCCCGGGAAGTCCCGGTGCTTCACCCCTGTGAGCATCACCTAGATCCAATGAGTGCTAAGTGTTCCATTTATTCTCATGAGAGATGGATTCATGTTGAATCACTACTCATGAAACATGGGTCATCGAGTTTGACTCAAAATCACACAGTTAAATCCTGATATTCACATCACAATATGAAGGCTTGCAATATATTTCTTAATGAGGTACGTAGATGTCAAATCTGCATAAAGAGGCCAACGACTCAAAACTCTTTTTCTTATAGAAAGATATACCCACGTCGTCATCTTGCACGTGAAGTAGGCCATAGAAAATGCCGTAGCTAATTATTATAATTCAAAGGCATGGTAAAGATTATTTCTACAGGAAACTATATTAATATTTTTTTTTGAATGCGAGGTGCTAAGTTATTGAAGTCTTTTGTTTATATAAAGTCCAAACATTGTCACTAGTTGATCTTTGCCATTTATAAAGTAATCTCTTATCTAGTTTATCTTTACCCACAACCATTCTTCTCAACGATAGGAGACATAAAGTATACAATTTGATTTAATATTTTCCAAACAATTTGAGAAATTTTAAAAAGAGATAAGTTCGGATGATGTAATATGTCTGGACCAATCACATGCACTACAAAGCAGTCGGTGTATATGGGACGGGCTGTCTGACGACACGTGGAATAAGTAGTAGAGAATTGTTATTTTAGATTTCTATATATATACTACTTGAAGTGGCATTGCATTCACAGGAGATTTTTCAATCTTTTCTTCGTTGTGTTTGTAGGCAAAAAGCTGTAAAAGGGGCCAGGAGGACATTTGTGTGTTCATGGTCATGGCCAATTGAGTAATTTAGGTAAGGCTCCTGGTATTCCTTTGTGATTGTCATTGCTATATATTTATTTACTGAGGCTATTGATTAATTTTTTTTTTTTGGTAAGCTATTTCGTAGCCTACTTTCAGTAGAATATGAATTCAAATACAATTGCAATTAAAAGAGAGTGGAGAGAAGATTTGTTTGATGTATGTGCAAATTGGATGTTAAGTATTCCAACTCTTCTTAATAGAATATTAGTTAAGAATTGAATTTTATATAGATATATTGACTAGCTTATATATATATTATATTTATATAAAATAAGTCAAGAGATATTCTTCTTGAGGCGCCTATTACACTGAGTGAGAATATGAAAATAGGTGCCTTGAGAAGGATATCTCTTGACTTTATATATATATATATATATATATATATATATATATATATATATATATATATATATATATATATATATATATATATATATATATATGCTTAATGTAAAATTGATTCCCTTTGAAAAAAAAAATAAAAAAAAAATCACCAGATATATAATAATTAGCATGAACAGAATGTATGTTTTTTATTCAAGTAATTAAAATTAAATTTTGGATTGAAATTAAAGTTTTCATTTGCATTAGTGTTAGCATAGGTTATATCGTTAAAGTTAGATAATTATTTGTAATAGAGCAAAGGTCGTAGTGGGACTTCCTTGAGCAAATCAAGAGCTAGAGAGTTATTAAGGTTTCAAGTTTTATAATACATAGTTTGTTTCTTAATCATTAAAGTAAAGTCTCAACAACTCTCTCACATTTCTTTATCTCTCATCCATCACACTATATCTACCTCATGCCTTACCGTCATCCCCTTCTCTCTCCCCCTCTATTTTGGGCTTAAATTGTCCTCTTTCTATATTCACCTCTATCTCTCCCTACTCCCCCTTGTACATTTCTTCCATCTCCCTTCCCCTTTAGCCATTGCTTCCCCCTAAATACCTTATATATCTTTACATCATGTCTCTTACTCTCTCTCACACATTTCTCTTTCCTAAACATATACATACATATATCTTACCCCATAATTACTCTCTTTCCCTCTCTCCCAACCCTACTCTTAGCATGTGTTCTCCTACTTAACCCCCCCGTCCCTCCTCCCCCAACTTTGCACTATTGTCCTCTCTTCCTTCCTTCATTACCATGTTCATCTATCCTATGCCCTAATTATTATATTAATCCCATCTATGCCCTATTCCCTCTTCTATTCCCTCTTTCTCTTATATCCCTCCCCCTCTCACCATCTATTCCTCCTAATTACCATATATCCCTAGCCCATTTGTGCCACCCTCTAGGACCTCTTCTCTCTCTTTCTCCCTCATATGTCTCCCATACCAATTACTCTAGTACAAAGTACTCTCTCTCTCTCTCTCTCTCTCTCTCTCTCTCTCTCTCTCTCTCAAATTATCCTATTGTTTATCTACTTCATATATATATATATCTCCATTTTGTTTCTTTCTCTTTCTCCTCTACTCCATTTCTCCTATTTCCCACCACATCTTACCATCTCCTTCATCTAATCACCATCTCTCTCTCTCTCTCACACACACACACACACACACACACACACACACACACACACACACACACACACACACACACAAAATATTGGCTTTCTATTTACCATCTATATCAATGTCGTGTCTCACACCATCTATTGCTCACGTGTCTCTTTATCTCTCTCTATCTATGTTGACCTCATGTCTGCTACGTTATTATCCTCTTTTCTCACCTTATCTCAGACATCTCTCTCTCTCTCTCTCTCTCTCTCTCTCTCCCTCCCTCCTCCCTTCATGTTGTCATTTTCTATTTCCCTGTCTCATGTATCTTTATGTCTCACTATCTTTCTCTCATATACATCCCACTCTCACTATATCCTCTAGGTAATTACCATATCTCTCTAATCACCATCTCTCTCTCTCTCACACACACACACACACACACACACACACACACACACACACACACAAAAAAAAAAAAAAACAATCTTGGCTCCCTATTTACCATCTATATCTACCTCATGTCTCACACCATCTATTGATCATGTGTCTCTTTATCTCTCACAAACACACACACACACACACACTCTCTCTCTCTCTCTCATCCCCTCATTTGTCATTTCCTAAACTCCCTATCTCATGTATCTTTATGTCTCTATCTTTCTCTCATATCCATTCCCCTCTCAGTATATCATCTTCGTAATTACCACACACAAACACACATATATATTTTGTGTCTCAAACCCTCTCCCTCTTCTCTCTCTTTATCTCTTGCCCCTAATCTCTAATTACTCTCTTCCACTCCTTCCTCTCACCAAATGTTACCCCCCCACTCTCTCTCTCTCTCTCTCTCTCTCTCTCTCTCTCTCTCTCTCTCTCTCTCTCCTATCATCATCAAATACATCTATTTTATTCCCTAAGTACTCTCTTTCTCTCCACCTCATCTCTCTTTCCCACTATATTGTCTCTTTCTACCTCATCTATTCCCCCTCTTTTGCCTTTCTCTTTTTTTCCCACACCCTCTTACCATTTTGTCCCCCAATTACTATTTATCTCTATATCATGTCTTTCATCCTCTCCTTCTTCTCTCCCTCTCTTTCTCCCTAATCACACTCTTTAACTCTCCCCCCTCGCTCCTCTCACAATGTCATCCCCCTAACCTATTCACCCTCTATATATACCACATGTTTCTCATGGTCTCTCACTCACATGGCCCTTTACTTCTCACAATTTATCTATGTATGACAACCTCATGTTTCCTACCCTATAATCCTCTTTTCTCACTCTCTAACACATATGTCCCCTCCTCAATGTCTCTCCCCATCTCTCTCTCTCTCTCTCTCACACACACACACACACACACACACACACACACACACACACACATGATGTCCCCTCATGTTATACTGTCTACTCTATCTATTTCATGTTTCTTTATCTCTCACCCTCTCTCATAAATGTCTAATTCATGTCTCACCCACATCCCCCCTCTCTCCCTATCTCCTTATCACATCTAAATATATTTTTTGGACCCTATTTACCTCATCTTTCCCCACCCTTTTTTCCATCTCACCCTCCCCCTAATTGATCTCTCTCTCTCTCTCTCTCTCTCTCTCTCTCCAATTCCTCCGCCATCATCATTTCCATCCATTTGATGCCCTAACTAGCTTATATTATATATATATAATAAGCTGAGATATATACTTCTTGAGGCGCCTATTGCACTGAGTGAGATAATGAAAATAGGCATCTCGACAAGGATATCTCTCAGCTCATTATATATATATATATATATATAAGCCAGTAGCACTCATGACAGAAGAATGAAAGACATTATTGTTTTTATTCTAAAAAAAAATAATAATAATTAAATATATTATATTTTATATGTTCACTTCAATATATGCTTAATGTAATTGATTCCCTTTGAAAATAAAAATAAAATAAAAATCACCAGATATATAATAATTAGTATGAATAAAATGTATGTTTTTTGTTCAAGTAATTAAAATTAAATTTTGGATTGAAATTAGAGTTTTCATTTGCATTAGTGCTAGCATAGGTTTTATTGTTAAAGCTAGATAATTATTTGTAATAGAGAAAAGGTCATATTGGGACTTCTTTGAGGAAATCAAGAGCTAGAGAGTTATTAAGGCTTCAAGTTTTATAATACATAGTTTGTTTATTAATCATTAAAGTAAAGTCTCAACAACTCTCTCACATTTCTTTATCTCTCATCCATCACACTATATCTACCTCATGCCTTACCATCATCCCCTTCTCTCTCCCCCTCTATTTTGGACCTAAATTGTCCTCTTTCTATATTGACCTCTATCTCTCCCTACTCCCCCTTCTACATTTCTTCCATCTCCCTTCCCCTTTAGCCATTGCTTCCCTCTAAATACCTTATATA